>CM053577.1:125974820-126591453 GCA_028646485.1 Cryptoprocta ferox | reverse complement strand
CCACAAGTGACCTCCACCAAGACCATCACCCCCCCATTACCTTTCCCCCTTCCCCTTCCCCCCTCAGTTTGTTTTCAGTATTCAAGAGTCTCTCGTGTTTTGTCTCCCTCCCTCTCCCTAACTCTTTTTCCTCCTTCCCCTCCCCATGGTCCTCTGTTGGGTTTCTCCTGTTAGACCTATGAGTGCAAACATATGGTATTCTTCAGTGACTTTTAAACATCCACTGAATTAAAAAATTTTTCTCCAAATTTAGTATTATTGAGATCACTATTTTCAACATAAAGATCTTTTTTTTTTTAAGTTTATTTATTTTGAGAGAGAGAGAGAGACAGTATGAGTGGGGCAGGGGCAGAGAGAGAGAGAAAGAGAGAGACACAGAATCCCAAGCAGGCTATGTGCTGTCAGCGAGGAGCCTGACCTGGGTCTTGAACCTACAAAAACATGAGGTCCTGATCTGAGCCAAACCAAGAGTCAGATGCCTAACTGACTGAGCCACCAGGTGCCGCACAATACGAAGTTCTTTTAAATAAGCTTCATAGGTTAAGAACTACATCTAATTTTTCCCTACAATTAGGTCCCAATGAGTAAATAGGCTAGCATCAACACATGGACCCTCACATGCACACATGTGAATGTTCATGTGATTGACAGAGATTACTGTAGGTGGTCATGTGTGCTTTTCCTCTCTCTAGATTTTTAACTCCTTAAAGAATAGACTGGGTCAGGGGCTCCTGGGTGGCTCAGTCGGTTGAGCATCCAACTTTGGCCCAGGTCATGATCTCACGGTTCATGAGTTTGAGCCCCGCGTCAGGCTCTGTGCTGACAGCTTGGAGCCTAGAGCCTCCTTCCGATTCTGTGTCTCCCTCTCTCTCTGCCCTTCCCCAGCTCACACTCGTGCTCTCTCTCTCTTTGTCAAAAATACAATTAAAACTTAAAAAAAAAGACTGGGTCAAAAGTCTTATATAGAATCAGAATAGGATCATAAATGGGTTAAATTCTAAACAGATCATAATTACAAATGGTCTAATGAGAATTAAAAGAGAAATTGGAGGGACGCCTGGGTGGCTCAGTAAGTTAAGCTTCTGACTCTTGGTTTTAGCTCAGGTCATGATTTCACAGTTTGTGAGTTCGAGACCTGTGTCAGGTTCTGAGCTGACAGCATGGAGCTTTCTTGGGATTTCTCTCTCCCTCTCTGTCTGCCCCTTCCTCATTTGCTTGCTTGCTTGCTCTCTCTCTCTCTCTCTCTCTCTCTCTCTCAAAAAAATAGACATTTTAAAAAATTTAAAGGAGAGAAATAAATTAGATCACTTAACATTCCAATGGCTGTGAACACTTTTAAATTGCCTAAAAGTAAGCAGAGTTATCTATGTGAACACACTTTCTCATGTCTTATTCTGCTTAAAACACCTTAAGCCTTCCCCAGTTTACAGATGAAAATTCAAGTTCTTAGGATGACACGTGAGGGTCTCTGTGAACCAATACCTCCCATGGCTTTTCCTCTGCTTTCTCTAAATGTGTGCCCCAGCACCACCAAATTGCTTGTCTTCTTTACACATTGATGCTATTCCTCACCTCCATGGGCTTCCATCTTTCACATTCCCCAGTCTTTGCCTGTCTCACACCCACTTAATCATATCAACTCACCTCTTCCAGGAAGTCTTCTCTGGTCTGCACAGAGATTTGTTTTTATACTAGACCCTGAGTTCTATAAGGGTTAGGAGTGTGTCTTCTCCATCTTTCAATCTCCCATTTTCATTAGCTTATCCCATGAATCAATCAGTGCAGACAGAGGATATCGAAGAGTTCTTCTCTCTAAGCATTAAACGAGATTTTGTGCACAAGCCTTCTGGATACAGTGGTCAAAGAGTGACTCTAATGGTTGAAGATTAAAGCACTAGACAGAGAGTTTAAGGAGTGGAGACAGTGATGCTATTGAATACTGGTTGGAGAGCTGTTGAAAAAGAGATGCAGATTAGGGCAGACAGGGCAAAAAGAGCACTGGAATAGAAATCAAGAAAACTAGGGTATGTCCCCCACCTAGCCACAAACTAACCACGTAAGCTATGTCAGTACACTTCAACAACTCAGCGGCGGGATAACCTCACGCACACCAGTTTGCCTAGGACAGTCCTGGTTAACGCCTGCCATGCCAGTGTGCATGCAGTTTAGCATTGTTGAGGCTTGGACAATCAGTTGTGTGGCTCTTCTATGTCCAAGTTCCTCTCCAAACCTACTGTTCTGGATCTATGGAGAGATGTAAGCAGTGACCTCCTCAGTCCAAATCCAGGGCTGACCCTATTTTGTCATCTTTTCACACCTGAGCTTCCTTGGATGAGAGCGAAATTCTAAGGAGTGCTTTGGTGATACAATGGTAGGTTGTGGTTAAGGGAAAAGCTCTGTGCCAGCTGTCCGGGTTCCTATCTTGGTCCCACTACTGGTAGGCCTATGACACTTGGCAAGGCACTTAATGCCTTTGTGTTCCAGTTTTCCTTGTGCATCATGGAGACAATACTAGTGCCCTCCTCCTGACACCCGGTAAGACCATAAATGATGTGAGAAGTGTCAGGTGGCTAGAACAGGGCCTGGCACATAGAATCCATTACCATTGTGGGGTGCCTGGGTAGCTCAGTTGGTTGGGTATCTGACTTTGGCTCAGGTCATGATCTCAAGGTTCATGAGTTTGAGCCCCGCGTCGGGCTCTGTGCTGACAGTTCAGAGCCTGGAGCCTGCTTCAGATTCTGTGTCTCCCTCTCTCTCTGCCCCTCCCCCACTCATGCTCTGTTTCTCTCTGTCTCAAAAATACACAAGAAAAACATAAAATAAATAAATAAACATTTTAAAAAATTTAAAAAAAGAATTCATTACCATTGAATGGTATGGTCATTCTCCTGCCTCAAAAACCAGTAAACTTTTATATGCAGATATTCTAATCCTCTCCTTCAGTTTTATGCATCAATTACCAGTTTCCCTGGCTGAAAGCCATTAAAAGCAACAACCACATAGCTGAGTGCAAATGGACAGAGGTGGAACAATTCCTAAAAACTACAGAGTGATATAGGAAGTCAGGCTAACTGAGGCTCGAATTAATTAGAATCCCCAGTTCTGAAATCCTGAGACACAGTGTTGTCTGCTTAGGAGTTACCAGCCAAGTACCAAGTGGTCAAGAAACATCAGTGAAGACCCATCTAATATGCAAGTGTCTCTCTAGCAATAGTCCTTAAGCTCAACACCATGGCATAGGCTCCACAGGACAGAGCCCGACTCAGGGCTTGATCCCATGACCCTGGAATCATGACCTGAGCCGAAATCAAGAGTCTAGCACTTAACCGACTGAGCCATCCAGGTGCCCCTTATAGACCAGATTTTTTAAAAGGGAGATTTCATTGGTGAAGATACTTCAAGGCCATCTAGTCTACCTCTTTAGTTTTATCCATGAAGAAATGTGCTTTAAGTTTTTTTTCTGTCTTGCACATTGCCCCCGATCATTTCATAACAAACAAATCTTATCAGGAGATGACTCCATAGGTATTTCTTTTTAAAAAAATTTTTTTTAACATTTATTCATTTTTGAGAGAGACAGAGCACGAGCGGGGGAGGAGCAGAGAAAGAGGGAGACACTGACTCCAAAGCAGTCTCCAGGCTCTGAGCTGTCAACATAGAGCCCGATGTGGGGCTCAAACCCACGAACTGTGAGATCATGACCTGAGCCGAAGTTGGCCGCTTAACAGACTGAGCCACCCAGGCACCCCAGTCCATACATATTTCTAAAGCATGGTCTCACAGGAGCAGCATTCAGTCAATAACAAAATTGCATCTCCCTTTTGCCTTTCTTGTCCTAATTTCATCTCCCTCAGCTCAGAGTCAAAACTGGATTACTGCTTCTCCATCTTTCACTGAGTCTTTCCCCACGAGGGTTTCTCCAGCCAGAACCTCAAATCCATCGCCTTCCTGCTATGTCTGCACTGAAACTTTTACTCATTCATGTTCAAACCTCATTCTTCTAACACCTCCTGTCTCCCCAACCATCTGCCTTCTCACCCTTTTCCAAGCCAACCCGCATAAACTAGGCAAATATTCTTCAAATTTTGAGGTTCAAAGTCTAGCAGCAGTAGCTTCCATGATTGTAGATACATAGGTGTAAATCTTTGTGAATATAATGCTTTTACTTACTCTGTTTTCTGACTATTGGAATAATAAGGAATATAATTACATATGGTATCTATAGTGATGATGATGAAAAGAATGGGTTTTTTTTTTTTTTTTTTTGCCAAGATGGCAAAAAAATGTTTGGATCTTGCATAACACAAATACTAAATGTTTGGCCTAAAATATCTTTACTCCTTGGTACTATCTAACAGAGGATTAAGAAAGGACTAAAATGAGGCAAGAGTAGACTTAGCTCCCTAACTGCCTGTTAACTAGGGGGTATCGCCCTGGAAAAATTGTCCTTCCATGAAGAAAAGAGTGCTAACAAACAATATTATTTCCCAGTCAGAATTTGAAGTCCATGTTGTGAACTCTGTTTGAGTAAGGTAATACCGTATATTACTAAGTCAACAATTGCTTTATCTCTAGCCATGTACTGGGAATCATGGTCAGAGACCCATTCTGAGGACTCAGAGAAGCCTAGAGACTGCTCAGCAACATGAACATTCAGGACTAAGGACCCACTCCCACCTGCTAGAAACAAAAAGAAAAATATGGTTTCTGTGATGTTCAGACCATGGAAATCACTAACGAAGAAATGACTGTTGGAAGTCCACACAGAGACACACTTGGGGAGGATGCCTTCTCGAATGTGTCTGTGGGTATATGGAAATGTCTCAGAGCTCCGTCTAGCTGTTTCTTGTTAGAAGTGGGAGACTCTAATCCAGGAGAAGGAGCCACCTGCTCCCCTCCCACAAGGGAGCTTCCTGCCACCACTTCCGCTCCTGGGCTCCTCTCTAAGCCTTCAGATTCTGTTGTGTTTCTTAAATGGAGAAGGACTCTCTAATCCTCAGCAACTAGGGTTGCAGGAGTGTGGTTATGATTACAGTTACACTTGAGGGGCTGGGGGGTGGTAAACAGCATGGATAAAGAGAGTTTTTGGAACCTTCAGAGAGACTGCGGGAGGGGGACAAAGCTGAGAAGTTTATGTTGCCCAAGCTCTTGAACATGAAGGAATGAATGCATCATTTAGCTGAAAAAGGATTTATTAGACAAAAAGTGTATGCTTCAGAAAAGAGAAGGTCCTTTGTTTGTACTCAGAGACCTAAGGTACAGAAGACCTGACTGGGGAGGAGAGAATCCACATGGAAAATGAAAAATAAGTGGGATCGTAAATGAAAGTGACATGCAGCCTATAAAGCTGGATAAATTAACGAGGTTGCGCTGGAGTGACTGAGGGTATCTGGATTGATGAGGAGAAGAAGAAGAAGAGAGAAGACTGTCCTTAAATCTTAAGAGACATGAAAACAGGATGGCCCCAAGCGCTGTGTGATTAGGAGTCATCTGTCCTAAAAAATCAGTGTGATGAGGGGGACTCTAGGTTATCAATCACTTCAGCCTCTGAGAAGGGGACTTCTAGCAAAATATAATTAGTAGAAGATATTTAAGGATATAACTGATGGAGGGGGAAGAATTTGAAGGGCGAAGCATAAAACTAGGGACATGAAGTTACTATGGCATGAAGCCAGAATTAACAGGGCTCTGGGATGGGCAAGGAGAGGCTGATTTGAAAAAAGTTTTCAAAGTAGGATTGATACCATTTGGCAACAGGTGGAAAGGATAATGTATTAATGAAGTGTTAGACATTTCAGAGCTTATGTGAAAATTTATGATCAATAAACACGGAGGTACCAACTTGTCTGAATGGAAGTGATTCTAGAAATCTAATGCTATAATTTGAGTAGCTCTCTCATAAGCTTACTAAACTCTAATCAGTGTGCCAGTACTTTTCCATTCTAATAAGTTGATTTGGTGAGAGGTCGTGGAGTGAACCCTGCTTAGGTGAATATCCACTTTCCTATTTCTTCTCGAATTTGACGTCTCTTCATTTCCATTCGCACAATCTCAGAGTTAGTCAATGGACTGCATACTGCCTGTAAAGACTTCACCAAAAGCAACATCAATCAGTGCACATTAGATGTGCAGAACCCCACAAAGGCAAATGGAACGACTGGTCAGCAGGCTAGCTGTGAGCCAAGAACCAAATGGGGACAAAAGAGTCACTTCTTGCCCTTTCTGTAGAGGTGGTAGGTTTTCAGAACTTCGTAAAGTACATCTTCTTGCCTTGGGATAATTGCCCTTGACTTTCCACTGTCCCAAGTCAGAGGGAATGTCTACTCACCCATTAGGGAAACTCTGAAGTCTGATCTCTCTCTCTCTGTTCTTCATTGTGCAGGTGACATGATGCAGCCAAAGAAGAGGAAGTGATCACAGGCCATTTTTTAAGAACAAAGGAGGAAGAAAACATGAGAGTTTTTTCTTTTCCTTTCTTTTCTTGTCTTTTCTTTTCTTTCTTCTGGTCGGCGGAGGTGATGGAGCAACATAGGAAGGTAGAAAGGACAGAGGATGATATTAAATTTAATAAGAGGGTTTATGAAGGTAGCTTAATTTGGGGACTCTTCGTTTTTTTGAAAGGTTTACTGGACATGCCCAAAGCAACTGCTGTCTCACAATGTGTTACCTTCTACTGGCTTCTGTGGTCAAAATCTGGCCAAAGGCCAAGGAAATCTGTATAAACTTGGTGTTAGAGGATGTTTAGAGAGAGAAAGGAATTTGGGATTGTCGAAATTCTTCACTTTAAGGAGGAGGGTGCTGAGGACCTAGATGAAAAGTAAGTAATCTGCACAAGGGCCAAAAAGTTAGCATCTGAACCAAGACAATAGCATTTGTCCCCCAGATCTTCTAATTCTCAGTCCTGTGCCATTTTTAATAACCCCAACTTTCCTCAGAACAAGTATTTTTGTAAACTAGTCATTTTCACGGATTGCCCATCTATTTTGTTTTCCACAGTCTAGACAGAAATGTAGGGAGACGGGTGCTGCCGAAGTTGTCTGTCCACCTCATAGGAGAGCAAATTGATTGGTGCAATGAGAAATAAGTTGTAAAAACTATGGGGAAATCTGTCCATCTTGTGAGCGAGCATTTGGGGCAAGTCCAAATATGGGACATAGCAATGTCATTAAAACCTCTTCCATTCAAATATGGATTACTTCATCAAATAAATGTACATCTTACTTGGGGAGCAAGTGACGGGAAGTGACATGGCCGTGAGGAACCCCGAGAATGCTTTGGTATAAAAGCACTTTGCTGAGTTAAGCTCTTAATGGTTTAACAAAGCTGATTGCCAGGTGATTAACAAAGCACATTCATGAACCCTGCTTTGATCTGACTAGTGGGTTTCTGTGAGTCTTTATTTATTGGGTCTTTATTTTGTAAAGAATATGGATGACAAGGGTCTACTGTTAGGTAAGCCTGTTTGAGTCTAGTGGTGTGTCACCAGGTCCCTGTGGGTTGGGTGTGCATCCCAGAGTAAACTGTGCTTGGGCTTCCCAACCTAACATCGTACAGGAGAAATTTGGTAAAAAAAAAAAAAAAAGGTAAAATTCAGTAAAAACTGTTCCTGGAACCACAACAAACCTTGATTGCCATATGACTGGCCACTGGACCATATCCATTCCAATACCAGAAAACCTCAGAAATACCAAGAAGTCTTGAAGTATTACAGAAGAGGGCCAACTGACACAGCACAGCGGGCAGACCACGGGAAACCTAGGAGAGACACCAAGAAACCTGCTGTCTTCCTAATCCTTTATCTACTAATACATAAATATGAGCCTCCAGTCTTTTTGGACTGAGCTGAGAACACCACCTCTTTTCCTATACCTGCTGCTGCCTGACTGCTCGGGGCACCTGGTCTCCACAGGAGCCCAGAAGCGCTTGTCACAGTGGAAATTCCCCAAATGTGAAGCCCGCAGGGGATCACCCAAATTTTCCACACCCCAAACATGACTCGGGCTGCCTACCTCTCAGAGCGATAGTAAGCTGTTGGCTGGGATGAACCTGCAGAATTCTATTCGTGGTTTCACTGTGCCTGGAACCAAACAAAACTTGATTTCTGTATGACTGACCAAAGGACAGTATCCATTCCAACACCAGAAATACCTCAGAATCACCTCCCATTGAGCACATACATCAGCGCGTAGGATATTACTGTAGCTTAAGAAGGGGAAATCGAAAAAATACCTGCAATGAGTAAACATTAAGAGGTATGTAGGGTTTGCTGCCTGCCTAAGGTTATGCTAGGGCACTGAGTGGTTAGAAAACAATACCAACCAAACAATGAGATATCAGCAATAGTAATTGTATAGAGTCATGTAATTTACAAGGTGCACTCACCCCCATGGTCTCATTTTATCGGCACAAAAATGTATTTCTACATTAAGTAGAAAATGTATTATGTTCTCATTTTCCAAGTGAACAAACTGAGTTTCTGATATCGGTGTGCTCGGTAAATGTTTAAAAATTAACTTTCTGGTTGGGGACAGAGGGAGGGGTGGAGGGCTCAGTCAGTTGAGCGATGGACTCTTGATTGTGGCTCAGGTCCTGATCTCACGGTTGGTGGGATCAAGCCCCCGTGTAGGGCACTGAGATGACAGTGGGGAGCCTGCTTGGAACTCTCTCTCTCCCTCTCTCTCTCTGTCCCTGCTTACTTGAGCACACAGGTGAGTGTGCACATGTGCACACACTCTCTCTCCTTCAAAATAAATAAACTTTAAAAGAAAACTTAATGGAAAAATCAACTCCCCAGGGAAAAAGAAAGTTGTAAAGCCCTGATTTATAGTGTTTGCCCATTCCATGGTGTAAACACTCCCCCACTGCCTTTTCCAAGCCACCAACAGAATGCAGAGCTGGGAGGAGAAAGGCATAACCACGTGGGCCTCACAAGGCTGTAGGAGTTAGCTCCTGCACACTGGCCTCGTTGGCTGGGCCAAGGTAGCAGGGAGGGTTGCTTCCCCAGCCCACCTTCTTGTCTCTTGGTTACACAGCAAAGCAGTGACTGGCCATCTGAAAGCTTTCACTTAAAAAAAAGCAAACATGTATTAGTATGTCAGCAAAGCTGGACGGAAGAAAGTGGTGGTCAAGGGACCCCAACTTGGTGGAAACTCCCATAGGCCGAGGGAAGAGCAACTCTGGTGCCTCCTGACTGGTCCATACGTTCTGGAGTTGCTGGCTTACACATGACATCAATGTTCAGTTTGGGGCGAAGACTTCTCCTGTTTGCCTAAACAATCCATTAGTCCCATCCTCTCCTCAAATGGGTCATATATCTCTCGAGCTATTTTCAGCTCCTCTGCACCTACTCGCTTGCAATACTTGTCATAACAGGAAGTTAGTTGCATATACTGTAATCCCCGAACACGTGGCGCCTGCACGTGGGGAGTCAGAGGGGGGCAGAGGAAGGAGCGGGGAGGCGGGGCTTCCCCGAAGCCCCCCATCCCCCACTCCTCCGCCTCCCCACGGCTGGGCGCTGAACCAACCCGTCCCAAGTCCGGGCCTCTAGCTCCCAGGCCCCAGTGTCAGAAACCAGAATCCATCCCCAGACAATGTTTTCCCTTCTCATGCAGTTGGTGGCTCTTTTTCTTTTTTTTTTTTTAATAAAGCATTTGAGTAGGCAGCAAAGCCAGTCAGAACTGTTTATTTATAGCTGTGGATTTTCAATGCTGTATAAATTAGAAATCATTGCTGAATGAGGCCTGCGCCCACTCACACACGCAGGGCTGCTATCTGTGAGTCCTTTCACACAGCTTGACTGTACACAGTCTAAAATGGGAGAAAATGACATGCTCCGAGTCAAATGACGAAGTCACAGCTAAACTGCAAAGCAGAAAACCAGCAATTATTTTTCCTCAGCACAATATGTGGAGTAAGACAGGTGCAATTATCCAATATTATTTAACAGCACCGGTTTGTGGTGTAGGGAGAAAATAAAGGTTTCTGTGTCTTGGAGAGAAAGAGAGAGAGAGACAGAGAGAGAGAGAGAGAGAGAGACAGACAGACAGACAGGGAGAGAACCTGCCTCTGGAGCTCCAGTTTCTGTGGATTAAACTGTGTTATGTAAATTGAAACTGGCCAGGATTCCAAATAGGGAAAGCAGCAGCACCTGGCTTCCTCAGCCTTCCTCCCCGGAAACTGGCAACCTGCATCATCAGGGCCTTCTGAGAAAAAGCCCCTCACCTTGGAGACCCGCCTCCTCCTCCCCTTGAGGCAGCAACTCCAGGGGAGCAAGGCCTGGAGCAAAACCTGTGAGCAAGGCCAGGTTTGCGGAGCTCCTGCCCCTTAGACTAGGGGAACCCTCGCTACCTCTCCCTCCCTCTGCTGAATTAAGATGCAGTGAAGGAGCAGGTGGCCCACAAGGAATAATCATTGTGCTCTGGTTTGGCCTCCAGCATGATTTTATTCCTATTTCCGAGCCTTTCCTTCAACTGGTCTCCCTACCTGGAAAGACCTCTCTTCATCCGGCTATTGGCATATAAACCTGTTGTCCTTTTGTGGCTTTAGGCTTTAGTGGGAGCCACTCCCCTGTCTCCTATAAAGCTCCCTTGAGCTCTCTCCAAGGCACAAGGCTCATTCCCTTCTCTACACCCCAGAGTGGTCCATACCAGCCTCCCCCCTGCCCCCTCCCCCACCGTACTGCACCTCCCTTTTCCATCCAGCCTCTTGGCTTCTGTCCATGGCAGTAGGGAGGCTGGAAAGAAGGTGAGCTTCAGGACCACAGCAGACTCCACCCCTCACCATGCATATATAATCTGAAGAAAATAGTTAACATTTCTGAGGCTTGGTTCTTTAAAGTCACATGACAATACCTACCATGAGTGAATACTATTATTTAAAGTGGCAGCGGCATCCAAGATTCTCCATCCCACTTGACTGCAGCTCATTGAGAACCAGGGGCCATGTCGAGTTGTCTGTGTCCCTCACAAGGCCTAGATCTGAACCATGAGAAAGAAAGTACTGGAAACATGTACAGAAGATGGACTTGAGGGTTGGTTACAGCTTTTTAATCCTATAGGCATCATCACCAGTGGTCTACCTCCTCTGCCAGAGGCTGAGATTGTCAACATGAGAGCTGTTGTTTCACTTAAGATAGTCTCTCCATGTTAAATCCCAGAATCCTATTGACAGCGATGGTCAGGTTAGAGTTTCATGGGACCTAGCCGTAGAAAGCACATTATAGAATGAAACATAGTACAAATAATCTTTTTGATAAAGGGGAAAATCAGATGAGGAATGGCTTGGAGAATAAAGATTGCATGCAGGTGGAGGTCCAGACTGGATGACTGGATAGACCTGATTACCCCCAAGGAGCGCCTACATGGCATTGATCCAAATCAGGGAGACTGATCCCTAAAAAAGTGGGCTGGGAGACCACTGAAGACAAATCTTGCTTACATCAGAATTTATGTTCCTTTAGGCGCCTGCTCACCCCTTTCTCACAGATGATGACTCCTATAATTAAGTCTTGGTCTAGTCTGACTCTTCGTCTTAACTGAGACTTCTTCAGCCACTCCCATGGTATGACTCTTCAGGACCATGGAAAGGGTCTCTGGTCCTACTGCCACTCCAAATATCTTACTAATATACAAAACAACCTTCATCTGGATAAAGCATTCCACTGGACATGGAGAGACACATTTAACACATTAATGAATGAGGGGACCCATTGACTTACTCTCATTCATGTTCAATGGTCAGTGAAAGATATTTGGCGATTTGAAAGAAAATGTTCATATGGAAAAGGTACGCTTAGCAGAATGAAAATGAGGATACTGGGAGGCTAGGAATAGGTTCAGAAAGGGTCAGCTGCAGACTCCAAGAACAAAGCTTGCCTAGTTCACAATGGTTTACCATGTGAGTTGCCAAGAGATGCCTGGGTATGGGTCCTGGCTCTCCATCCCACTCTGAGGGTAGTTAGCATACCCCAAAATAGACCTAGACAATGATCTTGGCCACTGATAGGTCAACAAAACTCTGTGAGCCTTTGGAGGAGTGAAAAGAGGAGGCACAGCGGTGACACATCATTCTCGATGTTTCTAGTCTTGTGTGGCTGGCACTACAGGAATTTAAATTTGCTTCATAGCTGGAGAGAAAAGTTAGTGCTGGATTGTCACCATTCTTAAAAAGAGAGGAGGCAGAGCAATGAAAAAAAAATTGGATTCCATCAGTTCTTGAAGAGCTTCAGCCTGGTTGAACTTCCTCAAGATTCCTTCTTACACAAACATCTTCACAACCAGTCCCAGATCTCCTGAACTGTTCAAGACAGACCGACACCTATTAAAGGAACACTGAGTGGCTTTGAGGGCAAGAGGCATGACTTAGTCACCACTGTACCCACCCATACACAGAGCATGGTACATGATACACTGTGATACACTTAGATTTAAGTAACATGTTCAGTGTGTCATGGTGGTGTGGGATTTTTTTTTTAAATTTTTTTAATAGTTTATTTATTTTTGAGACAGAGAGAGACAGAGCATGAGTGGGGGAGGGGCAGAGAGAGAGGGAGACACAGAATCTGAAACAAGCTCCAGGCTCTGAGCTGTCAGCTCAGAACCCAATTCGAGACTCGAACCTACACACCGTGACATCATGACCTGAGCTGAAGTCAGACGCTTAACCGACTGAGCCACACAGGCTCCCCTTGGTATGGGAATTTAAACCCAGATCTATCCAACTCAGTGCCCCCATAGCTTCCACTTCACCAAAGGCTTTTAGTCTTTCCTCACTGATACCTCAGAAATACATTTTACATCATGACTCCATAGAAACACATACGCATACTTTTAATATGTGTGATAGACCACTTCATTCTCTATACTAGTCTTTTCTATTCTATTACCTGAAATACTACCTGAAATTGTGACCATTACATTGATTTCTTTTTTAAATATGTATTTAGTTTTTTTATATTAAAATGACTTTTTAACATTGATTCTTGAGAGTGAGAGAGAGAGAAAGAGAGAGAGAGAGAGAGAGGTGGGGGAGGGGAAGAGTGAGAGGGAGACACAGAATCCAAGGCAGGCTCCAGGCTCTGAGCTGTCAGCACAGAGCCTGACACCGGGCTCGAACTCACCAACCGTGAGGTCATGACCTGAGCTGAAATCAAGAGTCGGGTGCTCAATTGACTGAGCTACCCAGGTGCTCCCCAATAAATTGATTTCTTTTTTTTTTAATATTTTATGTTTATTTATTATTGAGACAGAGAGAAACAGAGCATGAGTAGGGGAGGGGCAGAGAGAGAGGGAGACACAGAATCTGAAGCAGCCTTCAGGCTCTGAGCTGTCAGCACAGAGCCCCACATGGGGCTCGAACCCACGAACCATGAGATCATGACCTGAGCCAAAGTCAGATGCTTAACCAACTGAGCCACCCAGGTGCCCCAATAAATTGATTTCTTAATCCAACAATAAGTCCAACCAATAAGTTGAACAACATAACAGTCCACCGTACAATGGGATTCATTCATTCATTGAGCAAGTGCCTACTGTGCCTGAGTCATATGCATGCCTGGCCTGAGGACGGAGACATGGTGCTCACCACTCGGGCCACTTGCACTGGGGTTAGGGGTTTGCAGCCTTTCCGCCTGTAGCATCTGTGAGAACGGAGAAGCGAGACTCGCTTCTCCCTCTTGCTGTGTTAACAGCTGCTCTGTTACACTCAGCCCCTCTGAGATGCAGACAGGAAGAAGAGAAAAAACATTTCCACTACAAGAGCTTACAAAACCTTCCGCTGAGGCTTAAGTCTGGCCTGAGCTGATACATTTGGTGACACTGTGGGGATTTGTTTTCACTCAACACTTAATTTTATTAAGATTCAAATTATGAAGTTAGATGAGGTTGAGTTAAGAAAACAAATACCGTATGACTTTCACCTTGGCAAGAATCTGGTATGTGATTCTGAAAACTCCCCATCTAGTTGTGTTTTGTTCCACTGGAAAATTTTCCTTAAGTACATTCTAAAATGCACTCACGTTGTCATTTTATATACACGCATTCTTGCATCTTTGCCAATTTGTAAAGTCATACGGTTAAGTAAAATTCTTTTCTTTTATAAAATTGGTGGCATTGGCACTGTCTGTATTTTACTCTGCTAGACTCTAGTCTGGCCATTTCGACCTTTTGGTGCCTTTGCATATCACCAAACAGAGAGGAAGAGGCCAAGAGATATGTCTGCAGCCAATTTAGTCGTGGTCTCCCTATTCAGCAGTGGTGATTTCTGGCTAAACCTCCCACCGAAGGGAAGAAAAGACCTGTTGCAAATGTCCTTCCAACTCACAGATGATCTCTCTCGGGCCCACCTGGGAGCCATGTTAGGTCCTGGGATTACTTAAAATGACGATAAAGATTGTTATGCATTCTAAGGGGGTTAATAAAAATGTCACATGCACATAAATCTTGGTCCTGTGGTTGCTTATTAGGAAAGAGATTGGAAGTACAACTCCGGGATGGAGGTGGAGTGTCTCCAAGGATGAGAGCCAGCAAGGCCCTAAGCTATTTGTGAGTGAGTGTGCTTGTGTGTGTGTGTGTGTTACAAGGGGGTTGTGGTCGTGTGCTGGGATCTAAGGACAGGCAGCCCCTTTTCCCTGGCTGGTGGGTAGAGATGCCCAGCGTGGGCAGCTCTTGCATTTGACTGATGGCCTTACTACCTCTCACCTTGCCTCCTTCTCCACTCCACATTTGTCATGTCACTCCATCTCTCACAGGGTCCCCCTTGAAAGACAGTCCTAGTACCAGTGAACATCAGGCTAGACTGTTTATCCAGTATATCTGGATAACCCCAATTAACATTTACCATCGCTAAATTTAATTATATTTATAACATAATTTAAATATATTTATAATATCATTTAAATATATTTATAATTATACTTACAATATAAATTCATTTATAGTTGCAACAATCTAGAAGTAGTACAGCCATTATTATCTTTATTCATTTCCCAGGGCTAGCACAACGAAGAACCTCAAACTAGGTAGCTTAACAACAATAGTTTATCCTTTTCTAGGGCTGGAGGCTAGCAGTCTGAAATCAAGGTGGCAGCAGCATATGCTTCCTCTGAAGGCTCTAGAGAAGAGGCCTTCCTTCCAATGGTCCCTGACAATCTTTGGCATACAGCTGCACTGCTCCAATCTCTGCCTCCGTCTTCATATGACATTCTACCTTGTATGTCTCTGTGTCTTTTACCATGGCAGGATTCTGAAATCTGAATCCAAATCTGCCTCTCCTTTCTCTTTTAAAGACACCAGTCATTGCCTTTAGGGCTCTCCCAGGCCCAGAATCATTTCATTCAGACCATCCCACTGCAGAGATGTCTCCCATACCCTAGTGCACCCTCCCTGGCTACAGAGGCAGTGGCTAGAGGAGAAAGATACAGGGCCCCAGAGTTAAATCCACCTGCATCACGGAGATGTCAGGCTCTCCCTCCAAACTGGTGAAGCACAAGAAGGAAGGGCTTTCCATATGAGGCTCTTCAATTGGAGAAAGAAAAAAGAGGAAGGTTTATTCCTAGTACACCATGTTGGCCAGGAAACCTGTCCTCTCTCCAAGGACAGGAACTCAGGGTCCCACAAGTCCATTTGTTTCCAGGCTTCTGTGATCTCTTTGTGTCTTCTTTGCTTTGCATCCCCCTTGATTCATGAGACTAGGGGAGATGATCGCTTCTCATTTAACTTATTTTGAAGATGATCAATGAACTAATCACATCTACAAAGATGCTATTTCTAAATAAATTTACATGCCAAGGTTCCAGCTGGACATAAAGGCTAGTCAACCCACATTATCCCTATTTTACAGATGAGGGGATTGAGGGTCAGAGGTCTTTGGATATCAAATTCCAGCTTTTAAAAAAAATTTGTTTATTTATTTATTTGAGAGAGAGAAAGAGAGAGAGAGAGAGTGAGCACACACAAGTGGGAGAGGGGCAGAGAGAGAAAGAGAGAGAGAATTCCAAGCAGGGTCAGCACTGTCAGCGCTGAGCCTGATGTGGGGCTCAAACTCACAAACCGTGAGATCATGACCTGAGCCAAGATCAAGAGTCAGATGCTTAAGTGAATGAGACACCCAGGTGCCCCTCAAATTCCAGCTTTTAATTCTTCTCACTCACCTGTCTTAATTTAACCAATCACCAATAAGTTATACCACTGGTGATTGTACAACCTACTATAGATGACCATTTGCTGTTCATTACCTCTAGACCTCCTCACAGCCCCGAAAGGTAGACATTATTGTCCCGAATGTTAAGGATAAAGAAACTGAGGCTCAGTGAGGTTGGTGGGTTTTCCCAAGTAGGAATTACCGAAGAAGAATGGAGTCCAGGCCCAGTCTGGTCACTTCGGATGCCTACTCACTTTCCTTTATGCCATGTGATCTCCACCAAATCTTGCTTCTGTTTCCTTCATGATATCTAGAAGATTAACCCTTCTTTCTGTCTCCTCAAGGTCAAAATGTTAAATATTTTCATTTTAAGCCTTCTGGGGCAATATGGGAAGGGTGCAGGCCCCAAGAAGACCTCATTGTTGTGGAAGAGCCTCTTTCCTGTGCCTTACAGCTTGAATGGCCATGAAAATGGATTAAATGGACATTGAGCAGAAATACAAAGGGCTGATGGAAGGGGTAGAGCAGAGCTACTCAGCCTCATCTACTTATTTGGAGGCCTGGGGAACTGTAAAAATACTTTTGCCCAGATCCCTCCTCCAGAGATTTGAATCCATCTGGGCTATAGATTAGGCACTGGGAATTTTAAAAGCACCTCTAGGTCATTCCAGTGTGCAGCCAAAGTTGGAAACACTGATGTATGGGAATTCTTCTTGAACATGGCAGCAACTGAAGTCTGATTTAATATAATAAGTTTCCGGTTGTTTTAACCATCACCTGGAAGAACCTTCTTTCCAAGCTGCCTTCTAGAGTCCTGCCACCCTAATGCTCGGCAAATCTGCTGGGGTGACTGACTGCCTAGTTCCTTTGGATGCAACTTTGAGGCAGAGTGTGGGGCCAGGATCTGAGAATGGTTCAAAGGCTTCTGCAGGGCTTTGTGGCTGAGCATTCTCATGCTTACCTCAGACCTCAGCACACTTCTCTAGAAGCAAAAGAGCTCAGTCTACTAGGACATGGTGGAGGCCCCTTGTGGGAATTCAGCCAGCAGTCAGGCTGTGGACAGGAACTACAGCAAGGCCTCTCCCCTGGGTCTCTAGCCTACTGGCCCACCCTGCAGACTTTGGACTTGCTAACCTCTATGACTGCATGAGCCTATTACTTAAAATGCCCCCCTCATGTATGTGTGGGCACACACATATGTATGTACACACACACATGCACACAGACACATACATCTTATTGGTTCTGTTACTCTGGAAGACCCTGACTAATACACTCTACCTCTCCTCTTCCTTGCCTGGCTTCCTTTCCCTGGGTCTGCCTTCCAGCCCTGCTTCATGCCCACCCCCACTCACTCACCCCTCTCCAGATCATTTGCCTGCAGTCCCTGTGACTCACAGGCCTATAATAAGTCCTCAGCTTCCATTTGCCAAACGTTCTCTCTCTCTTCCCTTCATTCAAGAATCTACCAAAATCCTACATCATCCAATCAAAGAAACAACACTCTGCCCTCCCTCAGATAAACCCATTCAGGGAAACAGATTTCAGAAAGAAAACCCCAGTGTTGGAGCGTTGCTTTGACAATGAACTTGCAAGACTGTTCCACACGTGATTCTGAGGGGACTTGGGATTTCAAAATGCTCTGCCTCAGATGGGCCTGGGGCTGGACTGCACAGGTTTCTGCCTGGTACATCTTCACATGTGCTAACGACCCTACAAGGCTGTGGTCTTGGGTGTGGCTTTCTGATTCAGGTGCTAAAGGCCGCTGTCCTCCACAGTACCAGATCTTGCTTCTATGACATCGCTTTCCAGGGGAACTGGGGGAGAAGGTGTGAAGGAATCAGAGCATACCCATAAGCATATGTCCTCTAGACACTGGGCCACTGTGCCTTCCTCCTGGAACCAAGTCTAATTATTATACATTCTCTGTGCAGATGGCTAAATACATAAAGTCCACATCAAGGACCACAATTACTGATCTGGTGGCCCATTAACCCTACCTGTGTTTCCTGGAGGCTGTCCCAGGGTCAGAGATCATTAGTAGCTGGAATGGGAAGGGCAGCCATAGCCAAACCAGTTACTACAAAAGACCTGCTGGGGTCTCATCACTGTCTCCATGTCCACTATGTTTGATGGACAGTTGGGGGGACACTGGGGAGAGACCTTGCAATGTTGCTGTAACTACCATTAAACCACACTCCCAGAAGATACTACAGGGGTATAGAACACACTGCCTTAAATCCCCACCAAAGATCCCTGAATGGCTTGGGGAGAGGGTGGTAGGCAGATAAAGAAAGCCCAAAGCATGAGTTCATATTTTAGGGGGAAATGTAATGCCAGAAAGAGTACGAACGCTATAGGCAGGCAAAATTCAGTTAGTCCCATTACCACAGCATTTACCATTTTGGGTGACTCATTCAGCCTTCACAGCTGGGCTTCCTCATCTATAAATTGAGGGCACAATACCTACCTTGTGCTAGAGTTACTGTAATGTATGGATGAAATGTCGTAATGGACTTAGAATAGAGCCCAGTGTCTGGAAACCAATAAACATCCATGTCCTTCTCTGCTCTCTTAACTCAAAGCCTCTATTAATCCAATGAAGGATATTTATAGGTTATCATTTGTGATCCTGTAGATTCAGTGTTAAATCACAGAGACAAAGCAGCTGATGTGGGCACCAGAGGTCAGAAGATTTTAATAGGAGGGACACTTAACTAATTGTCTGAATGACTACACGAAATCAACAAGGCGGTCCCAATAATTCCCTGACTTCAAGTACAAATAAGAGACCATTACATAGGACCCAGCAGAATAAAAATGGGAGACAGCAATGCACAATTGTAAATGCATAGATTCTAGTAATCCTAGTTTTTGGAACCCTGTAAGTCTTCGTAGAGCACTAAAATTTCAACAAACATCACTACTTTAGATTGGTTTACATGAGGGGACGCAGTCCATTGCAACTTCCTCCTTCTTGCCATCCCTCATATGGGAAAACCTTCCAAGCAGTCCTTGTGTACAGGGTCCTAGAGGTAAATTCAGTTTTAAATTAACACAAGACAAGGATGCCATCCTTGACATTTGGAAATGTAGCCTTTAAAAATCATTTGCTGAGTTTCAATGCTCTCTTCTTGTAATAAGATGACTCGGCAGGATGTCCTTATGATGGTAGTATAAATTTGATGGGGGGTGGGAGAGGAGATCTAGTCTCTGCTGGTCTTCAACTACATTTATCTATCTCATGAATAATTCTAAGCCTACAATTAAATGGAATGATGAGAGCCCTCTGGTGGCTAAACGGGCTCTTCCCCTTATTTTGGAGATAGGAAAACAAATTACCTTGTGTTTTGAAAGTGTGCCTTGTTCCAATTAGCAACTTGCTTCATGAACTTCATCTTTCCTCCACCTGTGCCCCTTAACCCTCGGGTAAAGAGATGATAAGATTTTGTATTTTCAATCTCTTTGATGCTCACTCTGAGCACATTTCTGGGCAATTATTTAATCTACCTTCTGAAGAGATAAAACACATTTTTACAAATTTCATTTCAGACATTTATCTAACAAATATCTACTGCATATCTGTAACAAGTCAAACACCATACAAAGTGCTGTAAGAGATACAAGGACATTTAAAGTATACTCTCCAATTGCAAGAAGCTTATGGTACAATATAGAAAAGAATAGCCTTGAACTTTTAAAAATGTGATTTGTTTTAATAAAACTTGATAAGTTTATCAACTACAAAAGTTTCTTCTAAGAGATGTGCTCTTGGGTTCTCTCTCTTCTATCCACTCAGGTCCCTGTACCAGGAATCTGAACACCATTCTGAACTCTTCTTTCTCCCACTCACCAATGCAGTTACCCACTGTGCCCTGCCAATTCTATTTCTCTCTGTTTCCATCAACGTCAGCTTAGTTTAAGGCACTATCATTTCAATTTATTAAAGTGTACTTTAAAAAATATATTTGGGGCTCCTGAGTGGCTTAGTCGGTTGAGCATCTTGATTTTAGCTCAAGTCATGATTCCAGGGTTGTGGGATTGAGCCCTGTACTGGGCTCCATGCAGAATATGGAGCCTGCTTGGGATTCTCTCTCTCTCTACTCTCCCCAACTCATGCACTCTCTCTTTCTCTCTCAAAAAAATTATAAAACATATCTTTAAAGATTATTTTGAGTGGTTAATGCACACATTATAAAATTCAAAATATATAATAATGAATGCATTAAAAGTAAGTCTCTCTCATACCCTTATTCCCTGGTCACACAGTCCCCCTCTGCAAAGGCAACTACAATTCCAATCTCTTGCATAGGATTCCAGAGATACCATATTCATGTGCAAGCATAAATATATATGTTTTTTTCACAAGTGACAACATGCTTTTCTGCACCTTGATTTCACATCTTTCAGTACATGACGGAGAAAATTCTAAATCAGTATAAAGACGTCTGCCTCATTCCTTTTAAGAAATGCATAGAATTCCATTATATGTATATTGCCATAATTCATGTAATCAGTTCCCTTTAGATGAAAATTCAGATGGTTTCCAATCTTTTGCTATTATAAGTCAGTGCTGCAATAAAGATCTTCCAACAGACATCATTTTGCATATGTGCCAGAATACACTTGGGATAAATGTCTAGAAGTGGAATTGTTGGATCAAAGGAAATGTATAGTTTTACTCTTGATAGTTATTTCCAAATTACTCTTCTTAAAGGTTTTACAAATGTCTACCTTTGCTGACAAAATATGAGATCCTATTTCCCCCAAAATACAGTGGGTTATACAATTTTTTGGGTAGACACAGCATCTCTCTATAGTTTTAATTTACATGATTCTTACTTTGAATGGAATTGAACACCTTGTCACATTTTAGATGCTTAATATGTATTATTTATATGTATTTTTAATGCACAGATTTTATATCTTTTATTTTTCTGTTTGGGGTTTTTTATTGAACTTCAGGAGCTTATAGTGGGCAGCCTCCAAGACATCCCAGATGATCTTCACCTCCTGATATCCACATTCACTCATAGTTACCTCCCACACTGTACCAGGTTGGTCTCAGTGACCAACAGTATATGGCAGAAATGATGGTGTGTCATTTTCAAGATTAGCCTGTAAAACACATTTGACTTCTCTTTTG
The DNA here is from genome assembly GCA_028646485.1 of Cryptoprocta ferox. Classification (NCBI taxonomy): domain Eukaryota; kingdom Metazoa; phylum Chordata; class Mammalia; order Carnivora; family Eupleridae; genus Cryptoprocta; species Cryptoprocta ferox. Next base: position 126,570,170 of record CM053577.1, on the reverse strand, counting down.
GTGACTCTTTCTCATGAGTCACTTGTTCTGGAGTAAAAACAGCTGCAATGTCAGCCAGCTGCTGATGGAGAAGTCTATGTGGTGAGGAACTGACACCTTCAGCAAGTGACTAGAGAGGATCTGAGGTTTCCTGTCAAGACTCACATGAAAGACCTTAGAAGGGGGGGGCCTCTAGCCCCAGCTGAGCCTTCAGATGAGACCGCAGCCCCAGCTGACCGCAGTCTTGACTGCAATCTTATGATAGACTCTGAGCCACAGCCATCCTGCTAAGCTACTCCCATATTCTTGTACCTCAGAAACTGAGAGGTACTAAATGTTTGTTGTTCTAAGCTGCTAAATTTGGGGGTAATTTGTTATGTATCAATCAACAATAATATAGAGCTTTAAATGTATTAAGAAAATAAGTCCTTTCTCCTGAGTTTGAGCTTCTTTATTTGAGTTTCAAACACTTTCCCTATTTGTTGAATGTCTATTTTCCTTCCTCCTTATGATTTCTTTCTTTTTTATGTCCTTTATTTCTCGCTATGCAGAATTTTAAATTTTTACACAGTGAAACTTATCAATTTAGGTATTTTTATACCTAGAAATTATGAAAAAGAACTTATTAAAATATTCTAAATTTTATTTTCTTCTATTTCCAATAATAAAGGGCTAGGCCATTTGAACCAACATTCTAAAATCAATGGAAAAAATAATTTTCTAATCTCCTTTAAAAACATCAAAAAAATAACAAGACAATAGGAAATTATCAGACCAAATCTGAGAGGCACCAAGAACCCATAAAGTCAAGAAAAGCAACAAAAGCCTTTTTCCCTGAAGACATATTTGGGGGACTTACCTGTTTTGAAAACTTTAAAGAGTAAGAAGGAGAGAAGTCAAAGCTTAGTGTCCACCAGGTTGAAAGGTTAATATTAGACACCTCTCGTATGTTAACCTAGAATCCCAAAGGAAGAATTCTCAGGATAAAGATAAATCAGAAGTAAAACTACCTGCTCCTCCCCCCCTTAAAAAACCTCCCAAGATACGTATGTCTTAAGGTTGAATAAAGCAAAGGAGTAGGGAAAACACACACACACACACACACACACACACACACACACACAATCTGTCCCTGGGGAGTTCTACCCAGAGTCTAGCCCCCTTGAGAAATTATAACCTAAATTAAAAACCCAGGAGTGTTTCAGAAAACTTTAAGCCATGACTTAATTTGAATTGATTACAGAGAGGTAGTGTCCCCAAATGTCTGGCAGAAGCAAATGCAAAACTGAAAAAGAGCTCCTTCACCCAAGCCACGGTAACCACCAAAAATCGTATCTCATAGATAGTGAGCAGTGCAAAGTCATGGTAGCCTAGCCACAAGAAAATAAGTTATAAACAGTGGGAAGAAAATAAAAAACAGCAGAAAAAAAAGAAACCTCACTGGTCTAAGCAGATCCTGTAAGACTTAAGTTTCCTGAATAATCAGGAGCAAATTAGAAAATAGCTATGTTTACAGAAATGAGAATTAAAACTATCTGCAGTAAACAGGAACTTGGGGTGGGGGTAGGGAGAGTGACCTAACAGATTTGAAAAATAACCAACTGAACATCAGAAATGAAAAATACAAAAATGCAAATTAAAATCTCAAAGGAGGCGTCGGAGAGCAGAATCAACAAAGCTACAGAGAGCAAGAAGATCAAAGAAATGATCCCAACTGTAGCACAGAGAGACACACATGGGAAACATAAGTGGGTAGTTAAGAGAAATGGAAGCTTGAAGGAGGTTTACCATGTGCAGAACCCAGAGAAAATTACATAAAAAAAACCAACTACCAGAATGAATTAGTGGATTTATCAATAGATGATACAAGGTCAATATGCAAAAAGTAACTGACTTTCTATGTATTAATAGTAAATATTTGGAAAATAAGATTAAAAAAATATCATTTATAAAAGTGCAAAAACATAAAAGGCTTAAGACTCTTTTTGTATTAGGGTAGAATTTATATACAGTGAAATGTACACATCTTAAAGATTCGAGTTGGTGAGTACTGACAAATGCGTATATACACCTCTGTATCCTATCCCACACCCCCCTCCATAGAGATAGAAAACATTTCCATCACTCCAGAAAGGTTTCTCATGCCCCTTCCCAGTCAATGCCTTTCCACCTCCAACCCCAGGCAACCACTTTGATTCCTTTCACCATAGATTAACATTATCTATTATAGAATTTCATGTAAATCACATAGGATATACTCTTTTGTATCTCGCTTCTTACCCTCAGCATGGACATGATGTTCTTGAGGTTCCCATGTCATTGCATCCATATTTCATCCTTTTTGTTGCTTTTAGTGTGCATGGATTTATCACAATCTGGTTTTACATAATCCTACTGTTAGACATTTTAGTCAATTACAGTTTGAGCCATTATAAATAAAGTTGCTATGAAGTCCTGTGAAAGTACTTTTGTGACTACATTTTCTCTTTTCTCCTAGGAAGATAATTAATATTGGAACTGCTGGGTCAAAATGCACTCACCCCACCATACTGGGATTACCCACAAAAATGGCTGCCCCATTGGACTATAAGCTCTATATTTTTTTTTTTAGTGTTTATTTATTTTTGAGAGAGACAGAGACAGAGTGCAAGCTGTGGAGGAGGAGAGAGACAGGGAGACACAGAATCCAAAGCAGGCTCCAGGCTCTGAGCTGTCAGCACAGAGCCTGACATGGGGCTTGAACGAACCGTGAGATCATGACCTGAGCTGAAGTCGGATGCTTAACTGACTGAACCACCCAGGCACCCCTGGACTGTAAGCTCTTGAAAAAGAAGGCATTAACCATTTATTTCTTGAGTTAATATATTGAGGATAAAGTAAGAGACACAAAATATATAAGCAGATGATATGTCTTTAATCCAGTTATGCTATGGTACATTTCAAGGATATGAACACCTTATTAAAAAGTCATTTTGGGGCACCGGGGTGGCTCAGTTGATTGAGCGTCCAACTCTTGATTTTGGCTCAGGTCATGGTCTCACAGTTTGTGAGCTGAAGCCCCCATTAGGATTAGGCTCTCTGCTGACAGTGCAGAGACTGGTTGGGATTCTCTCTCTCTCTCTCTCTCTGTATCTATCTCTCAAAATAAATAAAAATTTTAAAAAATCTTCAAAAAGTTCTTTTGACAATTTTGTTAAATAAATCCCATGAAAAAGGCCCAAGGACTTTTGAATATCTAATGATAATTATTTTTAAAAAAAATTTTGTTTTGTTTTGTTTTGCTTCCGAGAGAGAGAGAGAGCAAGCACAAGCAGGGAAGTGTCAGGGAGGGAGATCTCACAATCTTGGGGCTCGATCTCACAATCATGACCTGAAATCACAACCTGAGCTGAAGTCAAGATTTGGATCACTTAACTGACTGAGCCACCCTGGAGCCCCTCTAATGATAACTACTTTTAAATAGTTAATATTCATGAAGCCCTAACAATACAAAACAATTTACAATGATTATCACATTCATGCCTTGTAGTCTGGAAAGTCAGTGCCAGGGAACTAAGGTTTATAGATGTTAAGTTGTTTGCTTAATGTCACACAGCTAACAATTGGTGGGCCTGCAATGAATATGAAAGAGGGATTTTGATTTATTATTTCAAGAAGTATGACTTCTCAATACTTAATTTTTAAGAAGCTGTTTTGGTCCAGATTTTCCTACACCAGAAATAAAAATGATCATAACAAAATCTATAGGGATTTTACTATAGGGATCCAAGGATCTCACTTATTTAATAATAATTTATTCCATAAGCAGAAAAGCATGATACACAGGTAGGATTTCACACTCATTGTCATTACCATCACCATCATCATCATTATTTGACCATCTACTAACGATGTGTCCTTAGGTATGTGACTGTTAACTCCTAAAAAGGGGATACTAATACCTACCATCATGTTGTGACAATCAGAAGATACAATATTCATACCATAGTTCTTTTCCTTCCTGGCCAACTGGTCACCCCCTGGTCAGGAATTCCCAATCAGAATTCTGCTCTCAGCCTTACCAGAGTTTTGCCCAGAGCCACTGATCAGAATGTCCATTACAAAAGTATCTGGGGCCAAACAGTTTCCAGTACCTTGTCCGAGCATTTGCAAACCCCAGTCTCCCATGTTCTCTCATGGAAGCTTTCAAGTTTTTAGTTTAAATGCTGCACCTCTGACTTTTCAGTAATATGAATAAAGTGAACCGTGTGTATAAACTGGTGACCAATTTTTCTAAACATAAAGTGCCTCGCTTACAACCATATTCGTTTTTATGTGAACCAGGAGATATGATTTAAACTTTGTTTTGCTATTTTGAGTTATCTTTTGAGTCTTGGAACACTGAAATTATATTATCCTCAATGGAAAGCATCATTTTCATAGGAAATTTGAAAGCTACAAGGCCTCATGACATCACAGGCCACGTTCATAAATATAGACCAAAGAAAGGGACAGGGGTACGACTCTTATGACCTCATAGCAACCAAAAGGGGTTGATGGCCAGTTGATTCTGCTGCAGCAGTTGGCACACAACCCTATTCCTAGCCAAGCCTGGGACTGTCAAAGAAAGCAATCGCCTAGACGCAGTGGTGCTCAAACGCTGCCAAGACCCTGACCATGCTCTGCTTGCTCCTGTGCCGAGGATGCCACTGCTTGCTCCTGTGCCGAGGATGCCAAGTCAACATGAAGAACCTCAGGCAGATGTGAGCCTGCCCAGAGCCAGGGCTGGACAGCCCCCAGCCTGATCCCTCTACGTTCCCTCCACCCCAGTCTGGCCTGGTGCCAGCGAGGTGGGCGTACCTGCTTCCGGTCCTCGCAGTGCTCCTCCCTCAGCAGCACCTTCTACCACGCACGTGCTCCACCCCTCCCACTGTCAAGGGGCCACTGGCTTTCTGGCACGCTGCCCATTTCTGTTCCAAGTGTTACAGGTAAACTGCTTCCCGAGGTTGCTAAATTTGTTCACTCGCGTTTACAGCTTCTTCTATTGAGGTCGTGTTGGCACCTTTTCTCCCTATTTAGGAACTTAAATGCAGTCCTCTGGTGGGTATCCTGGGAAGCTATTCGGAGCAGCACCTAGCCGTCACCTCTGACTCCTCCTCCTCCTCCCGCCACCTGCTCTGTGCTCTGCCAGCAACACTTACTCCCTGACTGCTTCCAGCCCCAAGTATGCCTGCCTTCACTGGAGCTCTCCCACCAGGAGTGACAGGCAAACACCTCATTCCCCCCTTGCTGGGGACTCGATGCAAGTATGGTGAGTGGAGAAAATCATGGTTGTAGTCCTCCTCCTTCAAATGCAGAGGCCTTTCTGCACAAAGGGTCTCCAAGGCCCCCACTGGCGGTGTGTAAAGTGATCCAAGGGCCTTGGGTTTAGCTGGTCTGAACAAATAGACCTGTTCTCAGGTGCTCTCAAATTTGTTACAGCCTCAACCCCCAACACGTGATCCAAGAGCATAGCCTCCAGGACCGCACATGGCCAGCTGTCCACCCCCACCCCTCTTGCCCATCCTTACCCTCCGCTCTTGAGATGATTCTGATGAAGTCAGTGGTTTTGCGTTTGTGCTTTTGTTTGTTTCGGAAGGGCAGGGAGAAGGAAAGACAGCATCTTCAGCAGGCCCCACGCCCTCAACGCAGAGCCGGATGCAGGGCTCCACCTCGCAAAGGGTGAGATCATGACTTAAGAGGAGGTCAAGAGTTGGCCACCTAACCGACTGAGCCACCCGGGCATCCCTGTGTGTTTGGTGGTTGTTGTTTTTTTAAACTGTGCTTTCTAATCATCTGTTCTCAAAGATGATGCTTCTCTTTTCATTTGTTTCCCATTCTGCCAGTGGTGGGAATGCAGGGAGTCTGAGAAGATACATACAGACTTCTGGTTCATTACACAGCAGGGGTGAACCTTAGATGTGAATTTGAGCCTATGTTTCTAAGACTCAGCCCATTCTGAGGGGTTGTCCAGGAAGCGTCTTCCCTAGAGACTCCATGGTAGCAGACACTTGTCTTCTGAAGGGTTGAAGATAGGTAGAGATTGTTCCATTTGACCTTTGAGTTCGATGGGAGGCAAGTCCTTTAAACCTAAACAGACCACTCAAGCTCCCGTGGTCCCTCTCTGCATCTCTGAGTGCCTAAATGTTCTCCCTCAGTGTTTTCTGATAATGGTCTCTTCGTTTTCACACAGACTGACATATCAGTTCCATTTATTTATTAGAATCAAGGTACACTTATTTATGGGAATATCAAGGTGCAGAATGACATCAGGAATTATAACAGCTCCAAGAGGGCCTGAGGTCATACGCAAGAGCCTGAAGAAAAGTGAAAGCAGAGAAACAGTTAAAATAATACGTTACATTTATGGTATGTGTCACAGTTTACAAGGCACTTTTACATGTATGATCTATAATAATCTGAGTTCTTGGGGGCAAATTACAGAAGCAATTTCTGGCTACTTGCAACAGAAATAAATGCATTGGAAGAGCAATGTACGGTTCACAAAATTTACACGAACACCAAACACAGAGAACAGTCAGGAACGAAGGAGACCTGGTTCCTTGTGGCCCAGCCAGTCATACCACGGTCACATCTTGCCTGAAAGCTGTGCTAGGTGCTGCTCCCACTGCCTCTGACCTCAGGGGTTGACCTCTAACAGTCTCTGAGTCTTCGTGTCCCTCCCCCCAGATCCAAAGTTCCAGGTGGACACATCTGATTGATCACGCATGTACCCTAGCTGTCAGGGTGGGGGTATCAGGAGAGAAGAGAGAATGCCCATGTCCCTCACCCCCTTGCCTCTTGGTATTCGGTACTGAGTAGTTATATTAGTTTGTGCTGCTGCATAATAGTTAGCACAGACTTAGTGTAAAATGACACTAACTCATTACCATACAGCTTCTGTGGACCAGAGTTCCAGTACTTTCTTAGCTGGGCTTTCTGCTCACGGTCTCACCAAGCTATTAATGGAGGCATTGGCTGGACTGCCTTCCCACTGGGAGGCTCAACTGGACAAGCGTCTGTTTTCAAGCTCCCTCAGATGATGGTGGTATTTTTTATTTGCAGTTGTATGTCTGAAGTCCCTGACTTCTTGGTAGTTATCTGCTGGGGACCATTCTCAGCTCCCTGAAGCCACACTCAAGTCCTTGCCAGGCTCACAGGCCCACCCTCCACGGACAGCTCACAGCAGGACTGTTAACTTCTTTAGAGTGATCAGGAGGGTCTCTCTGGCTTTATATCTCCCTTTAGGAAGGCTGTAGTTCCTCTTTCAAGATTCATTTGATTAGGCCAGGCCCACTTTTTGATGAACTCCTAGTCAACTAGTTAGTAATCCTTTCATAGCAGTGAAATCCTATCATGGTCACAGGTTCTGCCCACGCTCAAGGGGAGGAGATCACATACGGTATGTAAACCAGGGGGTGGGGATCTTGGGGCCCTTCTTTGAATTGTGCTTATCACTCCAGAAAATGTCAAGCACTTCCCACTTTCATCTCATTGGAACAGAAGATCAGGTATAAACTTTACAGCTTTACAGAGGTTTAAAAAAACAAAAAGACTCCAAGAAGCTGGAGTGATTTGGTTCTAGCCACAGAGTTCAAAAGTGGTTGAACTGGAAGTTGACATCAGAGCTTGCCAAAGGTAAATGGAAATAAATAGTAACAGATATACATTCACGAAAATAAGTTATGGGATAATACTTGGTGCTCCAGGCTCTGATGGGAAGAGGAAAGGAAGCGCGAAGGTGGAAGCTCTGACTAATGAGCCCGTGGCCTGCTGTAGGAGGCCATTCTGGAGCTACTGGAAACAATCCCAGTAAAGAACATGAGCTGTCTGTTTGATGTCAGAGAGAATGACATGCATCTGGGACATGATTGCTATATTTAAAAGAGGGAGTTCACACGAGCGTTCAAAGGTGAATATGCAAGTTGGCACAGGTTTCCAGAAGAGACCAGACGAGCTGGACAGATCACCAGTGAGACCCTGAAGTTTTCTCTAGCTCTACCCTTCTGTGTGTTCTGCGCTTCACAGCTCAGAGACCAGCCTATCTCCTTCTTTGACAGGCTTCTCAAAGAGACCTTGAGCTTATGTCCAGCTAACTATATTATTCCCTTCATCATCATCCTGAAAATTTCCCCAAACAAATTGTCTTTTTTTTTAAGTTTACTTATTTAAGTAATGTCTACCCTCAACGTGGGGCTTGAACTCACAACCCCAAGATCAAGAATTGCATGCTGTACCAAATGAGCCAGCCAGGCACCCCTCCCCCAAAAGATTTATATTTTAAAAGGTAGGACATAGAGGGGACGCGTGGGTGGCTCATTCGGTTAAGCATCCAATTCTCAATCTCAGCTCAGGGCATGATCTCACAGTTCGTGAGTTTGAGCCCCAAGTCAGGCTCTTTGCTGTCAGCACAAAGCCTGCTTGGAATTCTCTCTCTCCCTCTGTCTCTGACCCTCCCTTGTTCATTCTCTCTCTAAATAAATAAATAAAAACTTTTAAAAAAGCTAGGATATAGAAAGATAAAAGGGTTAAGGTTCTCAATGATATAGCTTGATATTCTGCAAATAACAAAATTTTGTTGTTCAAGAATATACAAGTAATAGCTGAATAGGTATTTGAACCCATGTCTGTGTATGAAAAACATATGTGTAAGGTAGTGACAGAAGAATTTAGAAAAAACATATTCAAATGTGTCTGAACACAGAATAATATATTTAACTTCTATTCACACACATACCACATAAAATGAGCAACAATAAGTTACTGGAAAACCTTTGTGCCAATCCTGCCCATGCCACCTTCCAGCTGTGCAACCCTGGAGATATAATTTAGCCTATCTAAGCCTCAATTTTTCTTATCTATAAGGATAAAAAGTTAGAATTTTTGATTTCTAAAAACGCTTCCAACTTTAAAGTTACTTAGTAATTCTTCAATAGGCTGGATAATGTGCAACAGTCAATATTGAGGAAAGAGCATCCTCCTTTTTCATCTTAGATGAGAGGGCTAGCTCTTCTTAATCACGGGAGACCATGAACTTGATTGCATTTCAGATTACATTCAACTAAGCATATCGTCCAGCCCTTTTGGTTATTCTGGGATACTTGCTGTCTGTAGAACTACTTTCCAGAGCTATTTAGAATCATGCACATGTGTGCGCGCGTGTGCGCACGTGCACATACACACACACACCAAAAATACAAAGACAGCAGCAGGGTCACCGGGTTAACAGGGAAGTGTAGCTGAGTTAGCAGAGGCCTAGAGGAAGAGAGAATGGAAGAATTCCCAGACCCTCACCGCTTTCGCAAACTGACATCATCCATATGTATCACCATTAATTATAATAATCATCTCCTTCTACAACAAGTGCTCTGCTTGACCCTATGCCTGTGTTTTATTTATTTATTTTCTAAGCATTTCTTTCTCCTTTATCTTCTCTCTGAGCTGGTTAATTAACTGCAGCGAAAGATAAGAGAGGTCTCCACCACATGGTCTCTTTAGCCTATCCCCACTTCCTACTATCTTACAACACTTCTAACGCTTTTAAAAAAACAACAGTACATTTTAGCATGACCAACAGGAGAGCTGGCTCTGTTCTCTTAACCCCTCACTTGCAGTTTTTATTGTAGCAGAGCAAGGCACCGGGATCAGAATCCAAACCCTATCTAAACTACAAGTATACTATCTGGGATACATGCCCACTCTGTTTTTCCAGTCTATGCAAGGGGAATGCATATTCTTACTATGACCTTCTTCAAGGCCAACCATATTCTCCTCCAGACAGATATGGAATCACACATTTTTTAGAAAAAGAAAAAACAGGTTGTCCACTTTGTTGCCATTTCTGCTTCACTTTTCCCTCCAACCAACACAGATTGAACATCCTCTGAAGTTATCATAGAGGTACCTTAACACATGGTATCTCAAGGTTGTCTTCCACAATTTAAATTTCAATGACTCCTCACTTGTCCACTACCTTAACTTACTCTCTTTACACTCAGAAACTACCTGAAAATTGCCTTACTCAATGGGCATGGTGCTTTCATTACTCAACCTTTCTGAGGTCAATTTTTTTTGTTTTGTTTTGTTTATCTAGAAAGACAAAGTAGGGGAGGGGCAGAGAGAGAAAGAGAGATTGAGAATCTTAAGTAGGCTCCATGACCAGTACAGAATCCAATTCGGGGCTCAATCTCACAACACTGAAATCATGACCTGAGCTGAAATCAAGGGTCTGACACTTAACCAGCTGAGCCACCCAGGCACCCCTGAGGTCAAGTTTTTATGAAGCATTCTGTTCTATGTGAAATTCTCCCCTCCTTTGGCTTTTGTGCCTTTTCTCCTTTTCTCTCTCCTACCATTCTAATCATCCCCTTTTGGTCTTCTTCAGGGCTTTCCTCTCTACCTGCCTTTGAAATGTAATTTTGATTCCTCTCTATCTGCCCCTGAAATGTAGCTTTGATGCAAGCTTCATAGCTTTGATATAGGCTGGATGGGTCCAAGGAGTCAGAGGGGAGTCCTTCAGGACCAGCCAAGAGGGTCCTTGGCTTCAGGTAGCACAGATATCAAGTGCAAGCCAAGGAGAAGTGAAAGCTGAGTTTATTGAAGACATACAGTGTAGACATAGACTGAGTGTTCAGAAGACTCAGAAGGAAAAGAGAGTGAGTCCCATCTTTGCTTGGGGTCTGGGGTTTTTCTTGAGGGTCGTGGTCCCGTGCACATGTCTTCTCAGGCATCCAGGAACAAATGCGAATGTGTAGATATCCTCCATGAGTCACTTACACCCTGGAGCCCGGGGTCTTGATGAGTCAGTAGTCTCTGTGCTGAAAGACTCCAAAGAAATCATTAACTCCATGACCTTTACAAGGAGGACATACACGATTTGTTCTATAAGGCCTGCGTAAGGCGGGCGTGTAGGTCCCTAGCAAGAATAGAAGCAGAAAAAAGAGTGAAAAAAAGCAGTTTTTCATGGGATCTGTTTACTTTTCCTGCCTCAGCTTCATCCCATAACCCTTTGCTCCTTTTATTCTTCCCACTTTTCCAGATAATTTCATCCAAGTTCATGATTTCACTTACCACCCCCCTCAGTGACTACTCCTATATCTATTTCTCTAGCAAAGACCTCCCTTCTGGAGTCCAGATTTATGGACTCAAATATCTACTAAGAATCACCATTCAGATGTTGCCCAGATATTGTACGTTCAACTGGGCTGTCTTAGTGTACTTGGTCTGCTGTAACAAAATACCATAGAATGGGTGGCATAAACAACAGAAACTTATTTTCTTATGGTTCTGAGGGCTGGGAAGTCCAAGATGAAGGAACTAGACAGTTTAGTTCCTATAGTGAGGGCCTTCTTCCTGGCTGACAGATGGCAACTTCTCTCTATGTGTTCACTTGGCCTTTACTCAGTGCATGCTCACGAAGAGAAAATTCTTTGTCTTCCTTTTCTTTGAAGAGCACTGACCTCATCATGAGGGTTATTACCTTATCAAACCCTAGCCACCTCCCAAAGACCACATCCCTAAATATCATTGCTTTGGGGATTAGGGCTCCAACATGTGAATTGGGGGATAGGGGAACCACAAACATTCAGGTCATAATATGGGCCAAAACCAAATGCCTTATCTTCCCTCCCAGACCTGCCCCACTTCTGTTATGCCCCATGTCAGTGGAAGACACCACCACCCACCCAGCTGCCTGCCTGGCAACTGGGAGGGGTCACCTTCTAGGTTCCCTGCATCTGTTTCCTCATCTGTGAAACAACAATAGTATCTACTTTGCAAAGAGTAAGATCAAATGAGCCGATATGTAAAATGCTAATGAAATTCAGGACACAAAATAAGTTATCAGTAATATTGATATAGATTTTTTCTAAAGTTTTCTTTTCTTTTTCTTTTTTTTTAACCAACCCACAGAAATGCTTCAGATCCTACCTTGCATAATATCTTTGGACTTACCACCTTCCCCAACCTCTTTCTGTACTACCTTGACTTCCTGTAGTTCACTTCACACATGGAATACTGGAATTGCCACCTTACTAACTTTTCTTCATTGTCTCAGCTTGCTGTCCAATCCTTTCCACACATGACGAGAATCATCCTTTCAAATTGCAGTGACCATCAGCACATTTCTCTTGGTCAAGTCTTCAATGGCCCCACATGCTTTGGGGCAAAGCTCAACTTCCTCAGCATCATCTAAAGTGCCCTTTGTGAGATAGCCCCTGCTTACTGTCTGGCCCCTGTTGGGAGAAGCAGTCTGCCATGGGGGCCGAGTGTCTCTGCACACCTTTGTCAAGCGTGCCAGACTACAAGACTTGTCCATCTCCTGACACTGAGCAGTTCCTGCAACCAGTCACATAGGGACCCAAGGAGATCCCCGTGACTACAGCATGGTCAACTGTGTTTCTGCTTGCTCCCTTGGAGTGGGGGACTTGAGAGCTGCTTGCTTAAAAAGGGCTGTGCCCTGGGGTCTGGGTTCCTCAGCTTCAAAGCAAACCTACTGAACGTGTAGCATGCATCTGGGTCCATCACATTACTTATGTGTTATGCAGGGGAAAAAGGAAACCAGTGCAAATATGCTGAAGCAACTACCACTTGCTATCCCATTAATAAAGTACTTTGTCTCCGACCCAGAAGTCTTGTGTCATCTGCCATGATCCACAAAACTATAAAACTAACTTGTTAGCTTGCAAGTAGGGAAAATTTCATACCTTTCACAGTTTTTGACAGCCCCATCTCCTCCTATCTCTTGTTCCATCTCTCATCCTATGTTCTGGTTGCAATGACATGTTTCCTTTCCCTGTGCCTTGAAAGATGCTGAGCTCACTTCCCCAAATCTTATCTACTTTCTTTTCTTTTTTTTTAAGCTTATTTATTTATTTTGAGAGAGAGAAAGAGAGTGCATGCAAATAGCGAAGGGGAGAGGGAGAGAGAGAATCCCAAGCAGGCTTTTTGCTGTCAACGCAGAGCCCAATGTGGCGCTCAAACTCACAAAGTAGGAGATCATGACCCAAGCCAAAACCAAGAGTCAGACACTTAACCAACTGAGCCACCCAGGTGCTTCTCCTTTATTTTTGACCAGCTAAAAGTACTGTCCCCTCTGGGTAGCCTTCCAGACTTCTAGTGGGATTTTGGTACCATTCACCCCTTCTTTCATAGCATACCGAGCACATCTCATTAATTAGAATTCTTGCCACATTACACCGTGGCCTCTTTCACTCGTGCACCTTCTCCACTGGAAACAAAGCTTCCTGAGGGTAGGGGTCATGTTTTGTCTTTGAATGCCTGGTGTCTAGAGACTTTATCCTGCAATACTTGGCATATAGATGTTCAGTACATGTTACATGTTGGAATGAATGAATAGATCCTAATAGGTTTGACCCATTTTGAAGGATGAGCCTAGAATTAAATTATCTTCTGTTTCTCTCTTTGCCCTTCACACTTTTCTCTTCTTACCTTCCCATTTTTTTTTCTATTCTAAGATACACGCTACTCTGTGCTTAGCTAGATGCAAACAGACTTACGTGACGCAGAAGTATGCCTGCAAAACAGTGAGATGAATTCCAGCACCATATGGGAAAATTAATCTCACCTTATATAATCAGTGCCTAGAGACAGAGACTCAAACTTCCTTCCTCTCCCAAATTTCCTGAGAGATTGCAAAAATGGATTAAGTAGCAGGGATGATGTGGCATTTATATTTTAAAATATTTTTAATTTTCTCGCACGTTCTAACGCAGCCTTCCTGGCGACAGAGAATGGACCATGGTAAAAGAGAATTGCCTAGGACCCTGGCCAGCTTTAGATAAATTTGCTATCGCTGCAGTGGAAAGCTCAGCTTTAAATGAGCCTTCTTTTCCACCTACAGAATCCCTAGGCAGCAAGCATCATAAACCTAGAAGGTCCATCCTGACGTGTTAAATAAATGCATGTGTTAATAAATAATGTTCAATAGTGTGCATGAGTAACCCCCAGATGTACTTTAAAAATAAACATTTTCATAGGGAAACTAATAATATCCTCTTTCCTGGGGAAGGTATATGTCTTCCCCTGCTTCCTGAATCACTGTCCTGACTCTGGCTGTGCCTTAGGAGGGGGCTAAATGATAAAGCGGCTGAGGCTTCATCCTCATGGACTTTATTAATGAGCCAGCTATTAAGTTTTCCTTTCTTGGCTTCCATCTCATCCTTGAGTACTTGGCTTTGTGATTCTGGCACTGGTGCTGCAAACTCCGTTTCTTTTCCCCAGTTCCCTCCACCTTTGCCTCTTCCAATAGGGCAGGGAGGGGATAGGGAATGATGGGCAAAGAAGGTTCCTTGTCCTTGTTTGTTTGCTATGGTTGCTAACGTCACCCAGCCTTACTCCTTCATAATTTTAAAGAACCTCACTCTTCTCTCATGAATGGCAAGCAGCCCATCTCCCAGCAGCGGCACTTTCATGGTCTTTGCTTCTGTTTGCCTCCCCCAGCCCCCACCCCTCACCTGTGCTTGCAAACAGCCTTGGTGGCAGCCTATCTGCCCTCCTGGTCACACTTCCATGCTTGCCTCCCCACTCTTCCCTCTCTTCGACGACACTCTGTGAGATCACAGAGCTGTCCCTTTATAGGACAATGGCTAAAATAGCAACTGACGTGACACCGAAAACTAGCAGCCAAGAAATAAATATTTGTGCTCATGGGCTTAAAAAGAACCAATCTGGAATGACAGAATAGGAAAAATCCAGATAAAACAACATTTGGTCTCATACGAAGTCACAAATGGCTTTACCACTGGATGCGCTTTTCCTTTGTGCCACCAGTATTTACAGGCAAAATCGATCTCCTGCATTTCCTAATCGTTCCTCCCTCCAAAACGCAGTAAAGAATTAAACATTTCCATTTATTGTACAGCATTACTTTTTTTTCCATTTTTAAAGAGGAATAAATTGAGGTGCCAGCAGTTTTAAGTGATACCGTGTAATTTTCAGCTTAGATGAAAACTTAAAGCTTCACTAATTTCTCGAAAAGATTCTGCAGCTTTTGATGGGGGTTGGGGGTGGGGAGATGGGAGAGAAGAAGGAAAAGGAAAAGAAACAGTAGGACACCTGCTGCGGTCACCCCTACCTCTGTGGCCAGAGCTGCTTATCACTACCTTACTCTGTGTTCCCCTCGCCCACGCTACCCTTCTTTATTCTAGAAGAAACGGGATGAACCACCTTCGGAATGCTGATCAGTGTGGCTTGCTTGCTGCCCCAGAACTTGTCTCCAAAATCATTCCTACGTCTCTTACCAATTCTTTGGGGGGTAAGTGACATTAATAAGGACATCAACAATGTTCTAAGCAAACTGTAAAAGGCATGTTGGTGGAAATGCTAGCTGAAACCTGCCGTGGGCAAGTCAGAGTCCCAGAAAGATCTCAACAAGCAGATTGGCCATATTGATTAGGATATTTATGTCTAAACTAATGTCTAAGACAAGGGGAGGTTGGCACCTGTGATAGAGGTCACTCATATGACATGATTATTTATAGAACCACACATGTGGGGCATGCTAGGGCCCCCTCCAATGTATTCTATTAGCATCCTTGGCTGTATCTTATTACAGTGCTCATCACACAGTATTGCAATTGCCTGTCTTCCCTCCTGCATTGTAAGCACCCTGAGGACAGGGACCATGTCTTTTTCTTTTTCCTTTTCGTAATCCACAGGCCTTGCATAATATATAACCCATTGTGAGAACTTTATGTCAATCAAAATGAAATGGACTATAGCTTTTGACTATAAGACTCGATACTATTTGTATTATACTGAAGTTAAGTCTTGAACACTAAAGTATTGCTTGTATTGTATTAAGACGAGGTTATATGAGATCAGTCTAGTGATTAAGGATGAGCACTCTGCCCCTGACTGGCTGGACAACCTTGATCAATTTCCTTAAGGCTTAGCATATCTCAGTTTATCTATAAAATGGGAATATAATAAGCCCTCCTTCATAAGCGCTATTGTGACAATTAAATGAGGTAATATACATAAGGTATTTAAACAGGCCTGGACGATGAGGATAATGAGGACGGTGACTCTATAATTAAAGATACGATACAGGGACAGATTAGGAGACAGTATTTGCAACACTAAGCCAGACAAAGGATCAGCATATAGAATATGTAAAGAACTTAGGGGCACCTGAGTGGCTCAATTGGTCGAACATCCGACTCTTGATTTTGGCTCAGGCCATGATCTCATGGTTTGTGAGATCAAGCTTTGTGTTGAGCTCTGTGCTGACAGCATGGAGCCTGCTTAGGATTCCTCTCTCTCTCTCTCTCTCTCTCTCTCTCTCTCTCTCCCTCCCCCTCTGCCCCTCTCCCACTCTCTCTCACTCTCTCACAAAATAAATAAATAAGCATTAAAATACATATATAAAGAACTTTAAAATTCAATTTTAAAAATTAAAAAAATGAGGAAAAGAAATAAAGATAATTTACTGCCATAGAAACACAGCTGACAAACCTATAAGCCAAACTTCATTCATAATTTGGAAAATGTAAAGCAAAATCCATGAACTCATTGTACTTATTTGGAAATCTTGTAAAGCAAAATCCACCTGCCAAGTGGATGAAACTTTCAAAGTCTGATAGTATCAAACATTGGTGATACATCCCAGAGTGATGGGAACACTCGTACACAGGTGATGGAAGTGTAAATTGGCACAAACCATGGAGGGTAATTTGGCAGTGTTTATTAACATTGAGCATGTGCACACCCAGGAATCTGGTGGTCTTTATACCAGGGCTATTCAAAGGGTTCTTCAGTTTGCTGGATTTTACTAGACTGAACTAGGAGCCTACCTGTGTTCACAAAAGCCCTTCTCACATCCATTCCAAATCCTACTTCAGTTCATGACTCCTGAGTTCAAAAACCTGTGGGTAACAAAAGAGAAGCCTCCTTTAAGGACTATGTAGAGCACCATAAAGCCTTGGGTCTTCTAGTCTTTGTACACGCGTTTCTATTAAGAGTAAAGCCTCGGTCTAAAATGAGATACAAACCTTGGTTTGCGAGCACAGTTTGTTCTGGAAACATGCTTGTAATCCAAAGCACTCCAATATCAAAGCAAATTTCAAGAACCATTGACTCAGTTGTGATCATGTGATGTTTGGCATCACTTACTACTTGTAATGCAAGACATCGCTCAGTTATCAAGTTAACATTTACTAGAAATGTTTGTTCATCTTGCAGAACTCGCAGAGCAAGTTATTCACAGTCCAAGGTTTTGCTGTAATGGGTTACACTGTAGGGACAGGTGGAGGAGATGACAATGTTCATTGAACCATTTTGCCTCTGTTGTTCCTAAACTAATGTCAAAAGTTGCAATTCTGTTTGTAGTGGTGGGGTGGGGGGAGTTCATGAGAGCAAATCACAGCAAAAATATCTTAATATTCTATGACTTTTCTCATGTATTTAGTTGCAGGCAGCTCCTCTAGGCCATCTTCAATATTTACGCCTAAAATGTATCACTAGCCAGAAAGAAAAGCAACATTAAAAAGCCAGAAGAGCATATGTTAGTGACTCTGTTTTTTTTAAGTGCACCTGATCTGGAAACACCAAACTGCCCAAAGTAAATTGGATAAAAAGCCACAATTAAAATGTGTTCATCATTTCTTTCTTTTGGTGAGTCTCTTCAATAAAGCAGCTAAAATGCACATTATAAAAGCATATCATTAAATGTCTATTCTAGTTGAAATTAATTCCCATCTAATTTTATTTATAAAACGCTTCATGTGGGGGCGCCTGGGTGGCTCAGTCGGTTAAGCATCTGACTCCTGATTTTGGCTCAGGTCATGATCCCATGGTTGGGAAGATGGAGCCCCATGCCAGGCTCTGTGTTGACAGTGGGGAGCCTGCTTAGTATTCTCTCTCTCCCTCTCTTCCACCCATGCAAGCTGGGGAGGGACAGAGAGAGAGGGAGAGAGAATATTAAGCAAACTCCATGCCCAGCGCAGAGCCTGACATGGGGCTTGATCTCACGACTGTGAGATCATGACCTGAGCCAAAATCAAGAGTCAGACGCTTAACAGACTGAGCCCCCCAGATGCCCCCTCTTTTCCTTTAAATATGAGGACAAGTTTTATCCTGAGATATACAAATCAGTGACAGTATTTCTGACATTTTTACAGTGGTTCCTAATTTAATTTTTCCCCATAGCAAAATACCAACAATCCAAAAATGCACACAAACACACTTGCCAATGGAATACCACGTTTTTCATCATATACCTCTTTTCAAAAATAATTTATAGTTTTAGCTAAATGGTATTTAAGTATCATTTACAAAATATTGTAAATTAAATAACAAGACATATCCATTTATTTTCTTGTATGGATAACTTATTATAAGTGAATAAATTAGTGATCTCTACACCATTTAAATCATCCTTTTACATTATGCACCTTGAAATTTATTTCTCATTAGTTTTAGTAGTGTTTCATATTTATTTACTATTAAATTCAAACTCTATTCAAGGAATGGCTAATGAGATTTTTGAATCCTATATTAACATTTATTGGAATCAAAAATGAAGTTCAACTATTGCTGTCAGAAAATGTTTTATGTTGGTTTTATCAATATAGGAAGGATATTTTTTATAAATTAAATGAGATACATCTGCAGCGTCAAGGTTTTGCTGACAACATACTTTAAAATGTGATAAGATAAATATTTTTATCAGTAATAAAAGTTATAATGCTTCCATTTTTTCAGTTATAGACCCTATTGATGCCCACTGTGTAACCTATGGCCCACCTCTGAGTTCCCTATACCTTCTAGTGGTAAGGGCCCAAGTTTTTGCCTAAGTAGGGCTCTCTCTGCCCTTGTACATGGCTGAGTACAAGGGCAGGTACTGTCCTTTGGTGGGACAGTTCTGAGGTGCCTTCTACATGATATTCAGAAAGTCTCCACTATGATGTACTTTCTGGGATCAACTCTTGGATAAACCACTTGAACCCAAGACTTGATTTTAGAGTTTGCTTTTTTGGAGAACTCTAAGAGAGTGATCTGTTCTAAACAAGGTGCTTACAGTAGAGGAGTAACAGGTGTAACCAAGAGGTATTTGATAAATCTAGGTGTCTCTCCTGGAATTTGGAAGTGTAGATAACTCTCACTTGCTTGTCAGGTGGTTTTCAACTTTCACCAATTTGAAGAAGAATTTAGTAGAATTTTTTTTTTTAAATAAGCTTCACACCCAGCACAGAGCCCAATGCGGGGCTTGAACCCATGACCCTAAGATCAAGACCTGAGCTGTGATCAAAAGTCAGACACTTAACCCACTGAGCCACCCAGGCTCCCTGAATTTAATAGATTTTTAACAAGAAGAGTACTGAAAATAATTTTTGATAGTAAATTACTAGGTAGTATTTGGCATGTAATTTGAATAAAATTCAAATAATTGGATAAAATTGCTTTAACAAACACCTTTCATTGCCATTTACTTATTGCTATGAATAAGTTTTCTCAGCAGTTACTTCTATAAAAATGGGGTGGAGGACAGCAATAAAATCACTGCAGAAATCATATTGTTCTAGTGTAAAGCTGTTCATCAATGGATACATGAACTAATTGGAGGGAGAAGCATTATTTATATCATTTGTAGAGAAGCATTCTCAAAGATACTTTATTTCTTCTGTTCAATACATTATAAAAGGATAATTATTTTATGATATAGTTTTGTTTTCTTGATCAAATGTATAACAATACCAATTAGAAAGTTTAAACACAGCCTATGATCCCAGGAAATAAAACATAAAAATTTTAATTTCCAATCATAATCTTGTCAAAAAGAAGTATAATAGGGTGATCAAAACCGGGACTTCCCAGCATGAAAATATATTCCACGAAGATAAAATCTCTGTGGGAGAATTGGAATGGAATGGGGAAATGGGAAAGATATAAAATTTCCATAGGAAATTATGCATGCATTTTTTAATAGATGATTATTGAATCAAATTGTTATGGTATCTTTTTGGATACACTTGAAAGAATAACCATTTATTTTTAAATGTTAATATTTACAAAATGCCAGCAATTTTATCCTTCAGAACTGTTTTAAACCTATGATTTAATTTCTTAAATGTCAATGTTAAACTGTGTGAGGGGTACATAGTTTCTCAAAATTCTTTGAAGCGTTATACAAAAAATCAATTTGGAGACTTACAGGCTGAATGGCCCCCCCAACCCCCAATTCATACATTGAAGCACTAAGCATAGTAGTTCAGAATATGACCTTATTGGGAGACAGGACCTTTATAAATTTCATCAAGTTAAAATGAGGTCATTAAGGTGGACCCTAATCCAATATGACTGGTGTCCTTATAAAAAGGAAAGTTTGGACACAGAGATAGAGGAGTTACAGTGTGAAGAAATGTAGGGAGAAGGTGGCTCTCTTCTAGCCTAGGAGAGAGGCCTGTAATAGATTCTCACAATACTTACAAGGAATCCTTCCTGCAGATGCTGATCTCAGACATCCAGCCTCCAGAACTGTGGGAAATATATTTCTGTTGTTTAAGCCATCCAGGCTATGGTACTATTTTTTACAGCATTTCTAGCAAACGAACACAAAGACCATTCTCCCGGAGAAATCCTCACCCTTACAGATAAGGAGAATCGTAAAGGGATATTCATTGTGTCCTTCTTTGCCTTAAGGAAATAGATCATTAAAATATGATACCCTGGCATTTCCCATTTAGTCCTGGGGATGGGGTCCTGGAAACAGGAATACAATTCCAGATCTTTCTGGTACAATTCCTTTGGAGACATGCTCCTGGTATCCCAAACTGGCGAATGCTCTTCCATTTTCTTCAAATGCCCTGAAATCATACATGCCTGGGGCCATAGGTTTCTTTAGCTTCTTTCCATGCAATTGGTTGGCAATCTGTGGAGTTGCAGTGATATTTTTGACACATTTCATGATGTCAAAGGACTTTCCACTAGTTCCTAAGTTGCAGGCTGATTTTTACCCTCTACTACTCTCTTCAATGTGCTCCTGCATCCCTAAAACTTAGATTTTAAAATCCAGTATGATTATCTTCCTTTGTTTCTTTGCAACAAGTCTGCTCTATTTCTTCTTGTATTGTGGGGCAACATTAGCAGAATCTAAAATAAATGACAAGGTGCACCTAGGTGGCCCAGTCGGTTAAGCGTCCGACTCTTGGTTTTGGCTCAGGTCATGATCTCACAGTTTGTGAGTTCAGGCCCTGTGTTGTGCTTTGCACTGACAGTGTGGAGCCTGCTTGGGATTTTCTCTCTCCTTTTCTCTCTCTGCCCCTCCCCTGCTCACTCTCTCTTTCTCTCAAAAGATAAATAAATAAACTTTAAAAATGTTTTTAATAAAAAAAAATAAATGACAATTTTTTAAAAAGATGGATTGATGTGATAGGGTGGCAGAATGGATAGACAGGTATGTGATAAAGCAAGTGTAGTAAAAGATCAGTTGTAGAATCTATCTTGGGGATACAGGTAAGTATTATAAAAACTTAAAACTTCAACTTTGCTGTGTGTTTTCAAGTTCTCATGATAAAATATTGGAAAAACAATGACAAAGTAAACGGCAGACAGACCTGCTACAGCACAGAGTGAGCAATACAGAGTACACAGTACGTCTAACTCAGGTGACCAAGGTCAACACCAGCTGTGATAAGTCATGTCAATAGCATGTGTCTTGATATGACGTGATGAGAAAGCCACTTCACCTCTGTGGCTTTTCTTTCACAAACAGATAACCCAGGTCTGATCACAACAAAAAAAATTAGACAAATCCCAGCTGAAGGACTGTCTACAAAATCCCTGAGCAGTAAATCGTAAAACTGTCAAAGTCATCCAAAACAAGGAAAGTCAGAGAAATTATCACAGCTAAGAGGAGCCTAGGGAAACACGATGACTGAAATGTAATGTTTCCTGGATGGGATCCTGGAACAGAAGGAGATATTAGGTGAATGAAGTGTGGACCTTAGTTAATAATAATCTATCAATACTGGTTGTTCATTTTAGCAAACTCACCACAAGAATGTAAGATGTTAACAATAGGAGAAATTGGGTGTGGAATATCCGGGAACTCTCTGTTCCATCTTCACAACTGTTCTGTAATCCTAAGACTTTTCTAAAATACAGGAGTTTACTTAAAAACACATAGCAGACAATTACCTGAAGGAAGTAATGTCACTTTGTTAGTATACCATGGGTGCTGTGAAATATATAACCTTCTAAATGCAGTTGTAAGGTCTTTCCCTGTGTGTCCTATAGACTAAATGCTTCCAATTTTGGTGTTGACTGTGGTAGAGCAAAGGCCAAGTCATAGGAGCTATGTGTGGAATTAAACATCTAGTCAGTTCAATTGGTATTAACAATCTGTGCGTGTGTGTGTGTGTGTGTGTGTGTGTGTGTCTGTGTGTGTGTGTGTGTCTGTGTTTGAGGATGGGGATGCAAGACGATGCCGTAAGATGACGTAAAACAGATGGGTATGATAGCATTTTCCCAGGTTTGACTTGGTAATACACGTTGTTTGAATATAAACGCAGCAACACCAGAGTATTTTATGACAACTGTAAAGGCATTCTTATTCAACTTATTTATTACTCATAGTAGGCATTGTGTCAGATTTCAAAGTGTATAAACTTATTAACTGTAATGCTTCTGTTAAGACTCCCATCTTTATTGTATTTTAACGTTACAGAAATAGCCATAGAAAGGATTTCCTTCAAGGAGTCAGCTTTACTGGGCTGTTCTCTCCGGGCCCTCTGCTGGTTGCTTCATACCCTGGAATCTAGGCCTTTCTCTGTCTTCTGGCATCTCCTACTGTTGGTTCATGGGGCCTTCTCAGTTGTTTAATTCTTGCGTATTCCTTTGAGACTTTAGTTGGCCAAAAAAAAAAAAAAAAAAAAAAAGTTGAGTTCCAAAGTTTCATGGGTTTGAAAAATAACAGCTTGCATTTATACTGAAAATGGCAAAGTACTTCCACATATATGATCTCATGGGAGTCTCAACAGAAATCTTAATAAAAATTCCTTTCTTAGCTAAGGGCACAGAGGGTAAGCTTAAAAGTAGCCCTGACTCCTGATGTTGGCTATTCTTGGCCACCCAGCATCTGATGACCCTTCTAGCATTCCAGGAACCCGCCAATCTTTTCAGGCAAGCGTGCATGTCCCCAGCCTCTGTTTCAGCTAAGACATATGCTTGTGGCCCAGGACCTGCTGACGACCCAGCTCCGGCCTCAGGCTTTGCATCAGAAGTTAGAGAAATGGAGACGCAGGATCCATTCTGGGATTGGAAGGGGCAGCTACATCTCGTTTTAGGAGGCAGCGCAGGGACAACGATTCAAGTGAAAGCATCTCTAACATAATCCTACCCCAGAGATAGTAGGACAAGACCCCATATCCGGTGCCCAGCAGTGGGGCGAACGCCAGACAATTTTGCAAGACAATTTAGGATCCATTCCTTGCTGTGCACGTGTAGTTTGCTAGCTTTCTGGGAGATTCTCTGAGACACTGAGACTTCATCCCTGCCCCCATGCTTTTTAAAAAATAGATTTGGCTAAGAGTAGAATAGAATAGAATTGACATATAATCGAATAAAATTGGGTTCACATGCAATTGAATAAAATAGATTTGACATACAATAAACTGCACATATTTATTTTTTTTAATTTATAGTTTATTGTCAAGTTGGTTTCCATATAACACCCAGTGCTCTTCTCCACAAGTGACCTCCACCAAGACCATCACCCCCTTCCCCTCTCCCCCTCCCCCTTCCTCCCTCAGTTTGTTTTCAGTATTCAAGAGTCTCTCATGCTTTGTCTCCCTCCCTCTCCCTAACTCTTTTTCCTCCTTCCCCTCCCCATGGTCCTCTGTTAGGTTTCTCCTGTTAGACCTATGAGTGAAAACATATGGTAACTGCACATATTTAAAGCATATAATTTGATAATTTTTGACACACATCTACACCTGCAAAATCATCGCCATAATCACAATCGTGATAATATTCATCAATACCAAGAGTCTTTTTATGCTCCTTTGTAAGCCTTCTTTTCCAGTCATTGCCACCATACACACACACACACCCTCCACGCCTATTCCAGGCAGCCACTGATCTGTTTTTTGTCACTACAGAAAATGATTTTCCAGAAATTTTACATAAATAGAATCATACAGAGTACACACTTTTTGTCTGGCTTCTTTCACCCAGCATAATTATTTTGACATTCAGTTTGTTGCAAGTATCAATCATTTAACATCCTTTTTATTGCTAAGCAGCATTCCTTTGTAAAGATATACCACAATTTATCCATTTGCTTATGGACATTTGGGTTGTTTCCAGATTTGGGGTGTTACAAATAATGCTTCTATGAAGATTCGTATGTAAGTTGTTGCATGGACATATGCTTGCATTTATTCTGAGTAAATGCCTAGGGTGGAATGTCTCGATAATATGGTGGGTAATATTTAATTTAAGAAACTGCCAAGAATTTTCCAAAGAGATTGCAACATTTTACATTCCCACCAGCGATGAGAGTTCCAGGTCCTTCACATCCTCTGCAACATTTTGGTATGATAGGTCTTAAATTGTAGCCTTTCTAATAAGTATGAAGAGATCTCATCACGGTTCAGTTTGCGTTTCCTTAATAACTTGATGATGTCGATGTATCTTTTCATCTGCTTTTTTTTTTTTTTTTTTTTTTTTTTTTTGCCACCATATATATTCTTTGCTGAAGTATCTGGTCAAGTCTTTTGCCCACTTTTTAATTGGGTTGTTTGTTTTATTATTGAGTTTTGAGAGCTCTTTACATATTCAAGTTACAAATGTTTTCACATTTTCTGCTATCCTAGGACTTGCCATTTTATTCTCTTAAAAGTATCTTTTAAGGGCACCTGGGTGGCTCAGTCAGTTAAGCATACAACTTCAGCTCAGGTCATGATCTTACAGTTTGTGGGTTCGAGCCCTACACACTGGGCTCTCTGTTGTCAGTGTGGAGCTCACTTCTGATCCCCTGTCTCCCTCTCTCTCTCTGCCCCTCCCTTGTTCACTCTCTTTCTCTCTCTCTCTCTCTCTCAAAAATAAATAAACATTAAACAAAATTTTTTAAAATGTGTGTTTTAAAAGGCAGAAGTTTTAAATTTTGATGAAGTCCACTTTACCATTTTTTCCTGTGTTGAATTGCTTTTAGTATCACATCCAAGAAATCTTTGCTTACCTCAGAATCTCAGCTTGAATTCTCTTATATTTCTTTTTAAAATTTTGTAATCTTAGGTTTTATATTTAGCTTTATGAACCATTTTGAGTTCATTTTTCCCTGTAGTGCCCCCACAGTCTCACCATTCCCTGCATTACAGAGTCAGCTCCTGTTCTGCCTGCCCCTTTTCCCTGCCGTCTAGCTGCCGCGGTCTCTTTTCCAAACTCCTGCTCTCTTCTCCAAACGGCTCTGTTCACACTGCTCCCACCACCTAGAACACTTTTCCCTTATCCCTTTTGAGCAAATACCTTATCTATTTTAACTCAACATAAGATAACCTGTGCTTGGCATAGCTGAGCACATAGAAGACACTCTTATCGTTTTTAAAAATGGTGAATAAATGAGGTTGAGTTCCAAGACTAAGATGACATGAGAGTAAGCTGGGGAACTGGAATTTGGCTCTTGATTCCCTGTGGCATTTGAATTAAAAGCTTGAAAAAGCTTCTTGACCACTGTCAGCTTCCCCTACTCATTTTGGAGATGTCAGTGGTGGTGCCCAGCCTGCAAATCTTTTGGGGATTGAGCCCCTTTGTGCCCCACGATTGGTCGCTGTTATACCATAAAGTTATTTATGGGTGACTTTAGTCTTTAAGAATTTCTGTTGATCCAATAATTGGTCTAAGCATTAGTTTCTGATGATTTAGCCGTGTTCCTTGTGAATTAATGATGACTAATGATAGGGATTTAAGAACTGATACCATCAGGTACTTAGCTGTTTTAAGTAGCACATTAAACAATATAACACTTAAAGTTCATGTTCCTTAAAAAAATATTTCATGAAAACCCAGGAGGTGAACCATAAGTGCTATATAAGTTGCATTAAGGCTTAATTTTATAGCTCCAGAGGTAGAGCCAAAAGCAAATTCTTTTTTCTCTAAATGAATGTGCCTTTCACTAAGAACACAGGCTCGTGATGAATGGGTAGCATATGAATTCCAGCTCCCAAACTCCAAAATCTGGTGCTTAAAAGAGGGAAGCATATAAACCTGAATTCAACTGTGAGGAAACATCAGATAGTCCCACATTGCGAGATAGGCTCAAAAGTATCAAGGTTATGAAAGACAAAAAGACAATGGGGACCTGTCCCAGATTAGAGTCATTACAACTAAATGCAATTGTGAAATGCTGGCTTGGATCCTAGGTTATACAAAGAACATTGGTGTGACAACTGGCAAAATTGGAATAAGGTCTGTTGATTAATTAGTGGTATTGTCTGTACTATTTTTACTTTCCCGGTCTTGATAGTTGTACAATGGTTTCATTCGTGGAAGATAGAAGAATACATGAAAACTTTTGGGACTATTTTTACAACTTGCTTAGAAGACTAAAATTAATTCATAATAATGTATTGTTTAAACTATCCCTAAAATAAATTAATAAGCAAACAAAAAGTCCAAACAGACACGCAAAAAGAGGAGACATTTCTATACAGAGAATATTATAAAGATTTTAAATTGGCAGGGTTCTGGGGCATCTGGGTGGCTCAGTTGATTAAGCGTCCAACTCTGGATTTTGGCGCAGGTCATGATCTCATGGGTTTATGAGTTC
The DNA here is from genome assembly GCA_028646485.1 of Cryptoprocta ferox. Classification (NCBI taxonomy): domain Eukaryota; kingdom Metazoa; phylum Chordata; class Mammalia; order Carnivora; family Eupleridae; genus Cryptoprocta; species Cryptoprocta ferox. The sequence goes on along the minus strand of CM053577.1, from coordinate 126,543,385 downwards.
AAGCCTCACACGGGGCTCTCTGTCATCAGCACAGAGCCTGCTTTGGATCCTCTGTCCCGCTCTCTTTCTGCACCTCCTCCTCCTCCTCTCTCTCTCTCTAAATAAATAAACTTTTAAAAAAAGAGAAAGTATTGATTGGCAGGGTTCCAAGCACAAAAAAAAAAAAAGGCATGCAAATTAATCCTACTGAGCCTATGGCCCCTCAAGAAAATGGAGTTCTTCTTGATATAATAGAAGAACAGAACCACCACCTCTGGTCTCAGTGGATGCAACAGCAGAATACAGAACAGGGGACTGACCTATTGCCTTGAGCTGCCCTGCTGACTCGGGCTGGGGCCTGATGGGTGTCGACATCAGTCTTTGCAAAAGTGGCAAGGAATCAGGGCTTCTCTGCCCAAATACAAGTGAGCCACCAATCCTTTTGAAATAGACACCTGAAAACCAGTCAGCTGTTTATATTCCAAGTATAACATTGGTGCTGCAATACTGTTGTGCTGTAATCAAGGAGCTTGATCAGATTTACCTGTAAGGAGTGTCAGCTTCAAAGAGAAGCTGGTGAGCAGAGAAAATACAATCTTTTTTCCAAGCCGTATCGACATAAAAAAAAATAGATCATCCCAAAGACCCCTCCTCTTGAAAGCATTATGGTCCCTGTTGTACTCGAAGAAGCTTGGGCTCAAAGAAGCATGCTGACCTGCTGAAGAATGCAGGGATGAAAAGATTCCAGTGATTTCCATCTGAGTCCTATGCACCATAGGGAGGAGCGACTCCTCTCCGCCTCTGAGCTAGGTCAGTTCCCATGTCCCTTCTAACTTTAACCTGTTTAATCTTCTAACCAGTAAGTTAAAGAAAGAACATCTATTCATGTGAAAAACACAGACTAAACCCAAGTGCTATCATTACCATTACAACCCAAAGCCTGGCATTGGTGAATGAGAGGCACTTCTCTCTCTGGTTCCAAACCATGACCTGTGGCGTGTCTGCTTCTATGCTCCGGAAGCTGTGGTCTCTGAGCTTCCCAGGTAATGTATCATATCATTTTCACCTGGGTGTATTTTCAATCCTCTTCCACTGGTGTCTCTTTGAAACAGACTAACACCAAACAAATGAAAACCTCCCTCCATAGTTCTCTCTATCCCTTCACAGCCAAGCGCCAGGAAAAATTACACAGCCTTTGCCATATCCATCGTCTTCCTTTCCACTGCCTCCTTAGTGAACTCCACGGTGCTCTGGGAGGGAAAGAGACGCTCAATAAGGCCACCTCTATACCGTGAACCCAAGGGACATCTTCTGGCAGCTAACAAAACAATTTGGTGATCTCAGAAAGCTAAGATCAAAAATCATATTCCAAAATTTTGCTAATGACTTTGAAAAGCCAACTCTAAGATCTTTTTTAAATCTGTCGTGTTCTTTTACTTAGCTCTATTGGATTCTGATGAAAACTCTTTTCCTCGCCTTCTGTGATTCAGTGTTTTCCTGAGACTGTGCTCATCTTTTGTGCCATTTCATCTTATCTTCTCTGTCTTTCCTGCCCCCTAATCATGTGTCTTCCATGGGGTCCTTCCCCAGCCTTTTCTCTCCTCACTTTCTCCTTCCCACTGAGCATCTCTTCACCCAGCATCTCTGTGGGGATCACTCCATCACCCAATGCTCTTAATTATAATGACCTTCAGGACCCCTGGGTGGAGGTCATGCTATGCTGCTGCTTCCAAGGATCCAGAATCTCCTTTTACTTTACAGTCAGCTCTATTGCAATATAAGCTTGGATAAAGAATTCCCTGGACTATGTAGTATGTGGATGGTAAGATTATATTATTATTAATTCCTCTGAAAATTTTTGTCTCCCTAAAAGAATGGAGATGAGTCCCAAACATATTCAGTACAATTCAACTCTACCCCTGGGAATCAGCTATTTTCTTCTATCCCAAGACTGGGCTTCCTGAGAAAATGATCCACATTTCCCTAAGAGGATAAAACTTGATTCAAGCCCAGAAATATTTAACTATAGGCTTATCATAAGCATTAAAAAGATATTGATCACCTGTCTAATACTGACATCCATTTCTCCAGTTACCCAATACTCCACTGAAACAGCTTTGTGACCTCAAGGTAACATTTCTCATTATCTCCTTGTTGCAAGATTAACTAAAATGGTTGTGTGTGTGTGTGTGTGTGTGTGTGCACTCACATGCATGTGCATATGTGTGTATGACTCAGAAACTTTTAAAAAGGTTCCAACTGCTTTTGATTGTTCTTTGAAATCTTATCTTTGTTTTTCTTTCTAGAAAATGCACATGTGCCATGTGCACATGTCAGTAATGGCAAAACTTATATTTTTATATAAGTTTCCCTCCAGAACTCAACCCCCTAACTTTTTTTCCTGCCTGGCAGACCATTTCATACAAAAATTAACTGTGAATTCCTTGAAAGCAGGGACAATATTGGATATACCTTTATATACTCCATGCCTAGTGCAATGCCCAGTACAGAGTAGATGCTCAGAAATATTAAAGAAATGAATGGACAGTATGCAAGATTATGAGATTATGGGATACCATTTGTGGAAAGCACTTAATGGCCAAGTATATTGGTATGGGTTACTATTAATTTAAAGGGTACTATTAATTAAAAATAACAATAACAATCAACATTTGTAATATACTTGAAGATATGTTAGCATTAAAATCATGTATTAATACTTTCTTTTTTTTGAGAGAGAGAGAAAGAGAGAGCATGTGCACATGCATGCATGAGTCAGGGAGGGGAAGAGAGAGACAAGAGAGATTTATACACAGGCTCCCTGCTCAGTGCAGAGCCTAATGCAGGGCTCTGTCTCACAACCCTAGGATCATGACCTGAGCCAAAATCAAGCATCATATGCTCAACTGACTGAGTCACCCTGGTGTCCCCATGTATTAATTCTTCAAATTTAATTTGGCAACATCCTCCTCAATATGGCTACAACCTTAAGTCTGACTCCTCCAAACTAATAAACTGAGTCTAGTCAATGTCTCTGGAACATATTATCTTTATTTCTTTGTGTCTGTAATTAATTCCCTTTTTTTTTGATAAAATTGAATTCCTATTTACTCTTTAAATGTTCTTCAAGGTTCATCTCAGCCCCCACCTCCTAGAGCAAGGATTCCCTCAGCCTTCAAGCCCACATGCCTCTGTCCTCTGAATTCTTAAAACACGTTGTGTTACATCCTAATGGATAATCAGAGTACAACTGTGTGTCTAATTCTAGTTCATTTGCATTCTGTGTAAACTTCCTCAGCTACTTAACTGTCTTGAACCTTGATTCCCTGATCTATGGAGAAGACATACTACATTCACTTCTCAAAATTCTTTTAAGGATTATGTGAAATAATGTTTATAAAGAACTTAGCTAGTATGTGGTAAATATTCAATTAAGAATAGCTCTGGGGGGAGAGGGCTGAGTGGCTCAGTAGGTTAAGCATCTGACTATTGATTTTGATCTCAGAGTTGTGAGATTGAGCCCCACATCGGGCTCCATCCTGAGCATGGAGTCTGCTTAAGATTCTCTCTCTCTCTCTCTCTCTCTCTCTCTCTCTCTCTCTCAAAAAAAAAAAAAGAGTAGATCTAGTGTTATTATATGACACATACCATTTGCCATCTTATTTTGTTGTGGACTTCTAATGTATATTTCATAACTCTCTAGAGTGGAGTTCTTTCTTTATAATTCTTTAATCACTGACAGTTGTGCCTTACTAAAGGACTTGCTGATTTACTTACGATCTACTTAATTATTTACTTAATTATGAATGTTATTGTTATCTTTGTTATTATACCTCAGACTTGTATAATATTTTACAGTTTACAAAGCTCTTTCATGTACATGATCACACTTTACTTCATAACCATGCAGTGAAATAGGTTGAAAGCTTTTTAGACAAAACAACAAAAAGCTTATACTTATTCTTAAGTATAAAAGAATAAAAGGATAAGTTGACTTTATCAAACTTTAAAATTTCAACTACTCAAAAAATATATCCGGTGAACAAAATATTTGCATTCTGTGTATCTGACAAAAGACTTATGTCCAGAATATATAAAGAACTCTTACACATAAATGATAAGAAAACCTGATATTTTAAATGATCAAAATATATAAATAGGCACTTCAAAAAAGGAAATATATGAATGATCAATAACACATGAAATAATATCATTAGTCATTGAATATTAACATTAAAATCACAATGCGGCTTTACAAACCATTTCACATGCAGTAGAATGGCTAAAGTTTAAACTATCGAAAATAACCATTGTTGGCCAGGATATGAAACAATCAGAATGTGTATATAAAAGGGTATAGTTTGGGAAAGTTTGGCACATCTTAAAATAAATTTAAATATGCCTTTACCATAAGACCCAGTGATTCCCATCCCAGGTTTTGCCCAAGAGAAATGAACACACATGCCAGCAAAAACAATTACATGAATGTTCATATTTATTTATAAGAGACAAACACCAAATGTCCATCAATGGGTAAATAGATAAACAGAAGCATAGCTACATAATGAAATATTACACGGCAATAAAAGGAGCAAGCAAAAGGAAGAACTATTGATACATACAACAGTATGAACCAATTTCAAAAGTATGCTGAGTGAAATAAGCCAGATATAAAGAATGCATACTGTATAATTCAATTTATATGGAGCACTAAAACAGACTAATCTAGAGTGATAGAAAGCAGATCAGTCAGTTGTTGCCAGGGGCTGGGGAGAGGGGGGAAGGGTTGACTTCAAAGGGGCAAGAGTGAAATTTTAGGACTGATAGACAAGTCATATATATTGATTATGGTCAATGTACACATTTATCAAAATTTATCAACTGTACACTTGAAAAGGGCATATTTTATTGTGTGTCAATTATACCTCAATAAAGCTGATTTAAAAGGAAGGAAAGAAAGAAGGGAGTGAGGAAAGGAGGGAAGAAGCTCCGAGAGTTTACTTGATTTGCTAAAGACCAGAGCCCAAACCCAAGTCCTCTGATTCCCAATACATTGCTTTCCCCCAAGACCATGTTGCCTCTGGATTACCATGGGTGATTTTAATCATCACACCTTCTGAATGTTGAGAAAAAACAATCGCATATTTTCAGAAATTACTACTGGTCATCTGTTTCTAATCAAATTTACAAAACGTAAATTCAGTCTCCATTCTGCCCTCCAAGCATAGTAACACATACATAAACCTGGCGAGTGACCTGGTGGCCGTGGATGGGTGTGACTGGTGCCCAAGTGAGAAGTCTGCTAAGACCCCCTGCGTCTCCTGTCCTTATTGCTCTGTACCATACTCTCCTTCCTGCCAGAACTGGAGCGAAGAATCTACTCTCCCCAGCTCATGATCTCAGCCTTTTGCTGCTACACTAGAAGCAATATCTACTGTGAATTAGTGGTGTTCAGCTCTGTACTTACAGTTTATGTGGAGGTATGCTTTCAAGCTATTGGATTGAAAGGGACATCTAATTCACTCCACAGCTTCAAGGCAGAAAAACTTCGTGCTGCTTTATCTTTCTTCCATTAACATATATATTTACCAGATTAGCAAGCTATCAGCACTGAGTCCTGAGAGCCTGGGTAGTTCATTCAGTACATTTTTCAGTCTTCTGACGGTTCATTTCAGAGGGAGCAAGGAAAGCTGAAAATAGGGAAGGAGAGTGAACGTAGAGTACTGGCAAGGACATGCATGACAGGGTAAGGTAGCTTAGGGTCTGAGCTACATGGAGGATACCCAGGCATCCAAGAGAGAGTACGAAATCGGGGGAAGGAAAAACACTGGAAACAAACCATTGCTGAATCTAAGACTTCCCCTGGCTCATGGGACAGTGGTTTGGTTGTTTTCAGAGCTAGACAGATCTTGGCTTGAGTGCTGTTTCATTCCTGGGTGAACAAGAGCAAGTGAATTAATGCCTCTGAACTTCTACCTCCACACCACACAGTGAAAATAATAAAGTCTTCCCCTTGATATTATTAGAAGAATTAAAGGGCCATGATACATGAGAAGGTCATGATAATTTTTTATAGTAAACAAAATGGTAAAAATGGAAGAGACCATAAAGCCTTTTAGTTCAACACCCTCCTCATACAGGTAAGAGAAGCATTTGCTTGTGATCCCACCACTGGCCATTGGCAATCCTTAGATCTCCTGACCAGTGTGTTCTTTCCACCATCCCATGAGGCACATCTCATTTGGGAGTTATTAATTCTAATGCTCTATGTGCATGTGGGTAAGGGTCCAAATCCAAGGAGACATCAGAAAGGACAACTCTCTTACCTCACATTTTTCACTCACTAAAGTACCTTCTATTTTGAAAGATGCTCCGATGAATAGTTTATAAATCTCTGGTAGACGTTCATAACCTAAGACATATTTGATATCTCCTCCTAAGGCACTTTTGAGCAAATTCTGCTTTCTGGAAGGAGACAGTACCAGAGGTTTCCAGATGGAGCCCTCAAACTCCTCAAGTCCACAGTTGTTCAAAGGTGAACAGCTACCATTTGAGGGTCGCCCTATACCTAGACCTCTTGCAAACTTGAAAGGAAAGTTCCCTATTTTGTGAGCTTCAGGGGAAAGCTGAACTCTGCCATAGATGACAGAAGTAGAAGAGCACAGATGTTCCCTCTCCCCACCCCTACAGCTAGACCGGGGTCATGTGACATGTGCTCTGACAGTCAGATGTTCCCATCAGACCGTGATCCTTAAGTGAATGATGCTAAGATAAGAATTCAAGGCAGCATCACCAGAGGCGGCAATATAGCATTCATGGCAGTAGTGTGTAGAGCTGTTTCTCAACCTTTCTTTTTTTCATTGTCACTCTCCTAATGAGACTTTTTAGACATTTTTTTTGCTAAATTGCCCTCCCATGAAATATTTAGACAATAGATGGACTGTATATCTGCTTATATACTGCATGTATATCCACATTTTATACATAAGAGTAGGATTTTTTTATTCTGTTCCTTGGAGGATGATATGACCCCTGTTGAGAATGCATGTGGTACCCAACAGGGGCATCCCACCCAGAGGTTCCTGTGAATTAATAATGGCAGTATATCTTGCTCCCTAGCATCTCTTGTCCCTTACCCATTTTCAGAGCCTGGATCTTCATCTATCTGTGAGTCACCTGGGATTTTTCCAGTAAGTTCCCATCTTAGTTTGTATTTGCCTAGAAGCAGACTCCAAGACAAGGATTCAAGAGCCCATTATTTATTTGGGAGAGGACCCCAGTAAACACCATGGGTAACTGGAGCTCAAGCCCATGGGGGTGCTCTAGGCAAGAGAGTAAGACATTCACCAGAATCAGCCCACCCAAGGGTCAAGGCAGCTGGAGAGTCTGTACACCAGTGCCCAGCAGTCATTGCTTGACTGTTACTGCCTAGGGTGCTACTTCCCTGCACTTCTATTCTGCTGCACATGAGCAGAGCAGCTCTGAAAGGCCAGGTAAAGAGACATCAGTGCTGGCAGCTAGAAGTCAGCATGTGTGCACTGCAGTGAAAAAAGTCAAGGGATGCGGTAGAGGCACGGACAATGAAAAACAGATGAAAAGCACACATCATGGACTTTCAGGAAAGACTTTGAAGTCTATGTCAAAAAGATGGCACAGAGGTAGTTGGAAATCAAAGGAAAAGTGTGATTTAAAGTTCCCCAATTACATTATCAGCTGAATTCATATCTACATAATGTTTATGTGTTTTTGATTTTTGTATGTGTAAGGTCACTGATCAGAAGAGAACTGGAATGGGGATATATGGGAGGATTTAGAGACTTCAATTTTCCCAACCCTCAGCCTACTCTTAGCACCCCCTTTTGAGTCTCCTCTTTCCTTGTCTGATTAGGCTTTCCATGTTTGGCCTGAGGGTTCTGACCTTCTCCCAGATGGAGAAGAGCAGATTCTCTTCATGCTCAATGACCCCCCAACCACCTTTACATGCCGATGCTCGATATCCCCAGACCTGTAACTGAAGTTGGAGCCCAGAATTTCCTAGAGGAAAGGGAAGATTTACAAAGCCAAACCCAGTAGATTTACCCACCAAAAGATTACAGGACTTCACTCAATTATATTGACAAAGATCTGTGAATGTGTGAGAAAAGGGATCCTGAGGGCTATTGAGTCAGGCAGGAGGAATAAACATCATTTTGATCAGGATAACTGTGGCTACAATCATCCATGATTCCGGATCTGCTAATGCTATGCTGAGCAGCTGAGAGTCGTTCTGATAGAGTGCTTGTCAGCTGAAGAAGCCTTGGGCTTAATTGGAAGTGCAGTCTCAGGAAAGTTGAGAGGCCGGAAATGGTGAGTTCAACAGAGAAGAAAATAATTCAAAGATGTCAAGAGATAGGAATGCAGTTGTAGAATTAGCCCTATAGATGATCTCATCATCGAGGCCTGAGATAGCCACTGGTGAGGGAAACACCAACATCTTTGAAAAGCAACATAATGTCTCTTGTCTGTGGGCTGGGGATACTGTGGGAAGATGCTGCCATTGAAAAGGCAACTTGCCTTCATTGCGATGACCGTCGGAAAGACCCGAGGTGGCAAAGGGCACGTAAGTACACTAGAACATACAGATACAAATAGGTACAGTCACCTTGGTAGACATCAGGACTCATCAGAAAGACTGACCTGCTGAGGTCTTAGGGTATGGTAGATTGATCATAGAGTTCCTGGCCCAACTTGATACGTATAACAGAAAAAATTCCAGCTCTGGTGAATTAAGGCTACGACCATATCAGAACGTTGGGGTCATTTCTAAATCTCAATCAGTTCACAGGTCCACACTCCCTCACACGAAGGCTTAAGAACCCATTTTCTACTATTGCAGGTAATAGTAGCGAATTTCCCTCCTAGCCTTCCCCAAAGGCACTTGTGTCCATTCTTATGGGTCACTGTACTGGGGAAAAGAAAATTCCCAAACTTTTCAGAAATACTTGGCCACTGGCATCAAGCCAACCATATTGTAAAAGCAGGAGACTACTACAGATCAGGTAAATAATAGAATTTTGAAGTGTGTGTTTTAGACTTTTTTTTTTTTTTTTTTTTTTTGGTGGTGGTGGTGAATATAATAAACATGGAGAAGATGGAGTGCCTGAGTGATTCAATTGGTTAAGTGTCTGACTTCAGCTCAGGTCATGATCTCACAGTTCGTTGAGTTCAAGCCCCCCATCAGGCTCTGGGCTGACAGCTCAGAGCCTGGATCCTGCTTTGAATTCTCCATCTCCGTCTCTCTCTGCCCCTCTCCTGGTCTCTCTCTCTCAAAAATAAATATTTTAAAAAACTTTTTTAAGTTAAAAAAACATTGGAGAAAAATGTAAAACCCATGACGAGTTTTTGCTCATGTAATAGCATCTATTCTCACCTTCATCACTAAGTCCTTTGCCCCTCCTTCTTGGTGTCTCACACACTCCACTCTCCCTCCCACCCTAGGGTCTTTGAACTTGCGTGTCCCTGGTCTGAACTTTCATCTCACCTCTTCCTACCCCCTCACCTAATGAATTCTTCCTCACCCTTCACATGCCAGCTCCAGCTGGGGCATTTCCATAAAAACACTGGCCTGCACCCATCTCTGCTGGAATCTAGGAATCTAGGTCAACTTCCTTGGTTCAAGAGCATCATGGGATGGTGTTCCTTTCTGTCAAAGCACTATCCTCAGTTTGTTGGTGTAAGGTCATGAGGGTGAGTTGATAGTATCTGACAATACTAACTTGATTAGTATCCACTAGACGATGAGCACCTTAAGAGCTAGGACCACTTCTTTTTCTTCATCACTAGATCCCTGTCTCCCGGGTACAATGCCTGGCACGGTAGACCCTCATAAATATTTGTCAAATGAATGAATGAATAAATGAATGTACGTACATTGTTGATTTCAAAAAAAAAATCTTGTGAGAATTAAAATTTGGCATACATCAGCCCCTATTTTTCAGGATCGTTAGTATTGACAGCACTTTCTTCTGGTAACTGTGAGCAGAAGCAGAAACATATTATCCTCCTCACTACCCATGTCTGAAGATATAAGTGTGCCCCCCTTCCAAAACAAGGCCTGGATCAATGAAGTCACAGTATGATACTCTTTCCTAAAGTTTAACCAGACTATAAAAGCTGGCTTGGGATCTGAAAAAAACAATAAGATTCTATGGCAAGGATAAAAAGGGGAAAAGGAACCATCCACCATCTCTCGCTGTCCTTTGTTTCAGCTTCCCCGAGAAGGGGCTGATGGAAGGATTTGCAGCTGAGAGACTGGATTTTAATTGGTCTACAAAATTCTAATAAAGCTTTGTTTTGAGTCTTTAATTTCACCATACTTCCCTTTTAACAAACTTCAAGGAAATAACTCACCCTGAACTGCAAAAGCAGATTTCCAAAGAGCTACCAAATAAGAAAGGCACATGTTTCCTGTATTTGGGTGAATGAAACGGCAACGCTCACTTAAAAGGCTTTTTTACTAGCAGATGCAAAAGAAGTTTTCCTCCAGTGTTACTTTTCTAACGAAAACATTTGGTGCCACCTGCTGGCAAAATTCACACAGACTTTGCCATCACGGATCATGACGGTCTTCCAAACAAGCTAGATCTGAAAAACCCTACAACTAATTGGGTAAATTTTGAAGAATATAGAGAATTTAAGCTACTTATTTTCTTATTTTAAAAAATCCCATCTGAGATTCTCCACCACTTGGGGCAATTAATGTTCCTGCAGAAGTATTTCACTGAAAATTTTCTTTAAAGGAATATACTTTCTACATAGCTCATTACTGAGCTAAAAGAACAATTGAGAGGAGAGGAATTGCCCAGAAATCCTAAAGGCCTCTTCCCTCTCTTAACATACGAGGATTCTGAGAAGATTCGAGAATGTTTCTGATGCTAACATTTGGCCCAAGCAAACTCATCCAGTTGGCTAGCTTTCCCTTTTTGAAAAGTCTCACATTCCACTTCCTTGGGTAAAACATAAATACACCCAGTTAGTCCGTCTGATGTTTTATGAACTAGAATTGCACTTCTTAACCCACCATTCATTCCTGAGTATGAGAAAAACTAGAGGAGGAATATTTAGTGTCTTAACAAGATCATGCGAGGATAGCTGACATAATTAACTAGCCGACTTATTACTTTAACTAGCTGACATAATTAACACAAATTATGTTTCAGAGAAATCCACCCCCTTATAAATCAACTGTGTTTACAAATCCCCACATGCTCGAGCCATGTGTAGGAGCAGGATGGAGAAAAGAGTAATTTTCCTGGAAATGTGTGGGTTGATTAGCCGAGACAAGCCCTGTCGGCCTCGCAATTCAGAGGCATGTTCATGGTAAAGGTGTTTCTCAGCGTGCTGGCCACATTTGTGCTGAACATCAGAAATTTGGTCCTAAGGATCAGCCAGAACAGCAAGGCATCTGCAGACTTAGCAAAGTGGTAGCGTTTCTTGCCTCAGAATTTAAGTCAGTACTTCAGGGAGACGAGTCCCCAGAAACAGGCCAGCGAGAGCCTGAAGGTTCTGAAATATCTTTTTACTTAAGCCCCTCTTCTTACAGACAGAGGCCCAAGAGTGACTATTCCATGGGCCTTTACAGTTAGGGCAGAGCCAGAGACAAGGTCTCTTGATTGCCTTCTGCTTCTTCTTCATCATACGCTTGCTCTAACTGATGTCTTCCTATGGAATGCAGGACACAAAGGTGATGAGAGAAGAGGAAAAACCACATGTGAGTGCACATAATCTACATCCCTCAGCTGGATGTCTTTCTCTTTAAAGAAATAAATAGAGCCCCTGATATCAAATAAAGGGGCAAGGGAGAAAATGACAACTCAGCTAAGCAGAAGGCATGCAGCAAAGTGAATCCTGATGCCTGTGTTAAGCACCTACTATATGCCCGAGTACTTTACACACGTCATCTTTGAGTCTAGTAAACACTCTTCAAGAAAGCACAGTTATGTCCATTTCAGAGGTGAGCAGGTGGTAAATGACCCACCGTCGTGCAATAATAAAGGGCCCAAACTGCCCGGGAAACCAGGACTCCTGCCTCCAAACCTTATGGTCTGTTCCCTCCATTAGGCCACCTCCTCTGAGCATCTACAAAAGTGCCCGTTCGTACGTGCAACTTGGACAGGACAAGGGGCAGAGGCACTGGAAGTCCACTGAAACACATCCCCCTTCAAGAACGTAAGGAAGTGTCACTTCTATAAGCCCCATAAATACAGAGTGGCCCCAGGCAGCACAATCTCCGGTGGCTGTTGAGCTCAGCATTTGTCTTTAAAACGAGAATTATTGACTCAGGGTGAAGACTTCAGTTTCAAGCATGAGTCATCCTGCTTAGCAGACCTGGTTTGTTTTTAGCCAAATGTGGGGTGTGTGTTCACCAACAAAGCATGTCACAGAGGATGTCGACACACACACACACACACACTCGTCCGCCTGTTACAGCTGCCTCAGACATCTCTTGCCTGCCAGAATAGGGTCTGTTTGTGACCAACCAACCCCCAACATCTTTAGGGAATGTGATGTTTGCAGAGGTCACGGACAGGAAATGACCTTGAGGAAAGTCACTTGATGTCGTCATTCCTTGAATGTTCTGCTGTCAGCTCCTAAAACTGTCAGGGATGAGGTAGTGAGTGTGGCCTTCAGCTGCACGAGCAGAGGACACCAAAGGATTCCAGGAAAGAAAAAGGTTGGTAATCGCAGTCATTCGCATTTGATCCAAATATGGCAACTGCCACAGGAGGCTGCCTGGTATCGTGATTCAGACAAGCGTGAGCTCAAACCCGGCAGCTGCCATTTTCTAGAGTCAGGACACTGAACAACATTGTGTGGCATCTCAGTGTTCCCATCCACTTGGTGCGCTTCAGAGCATGACACAGTTCAGCCCCTGGTAAATGCTGCTTCTCGTTCTTTCTGTCTCCAACCTCATGACGTGATTACTGGTGTCCATCCGAACCCAGAACGGTGGCCCATCCAAAGGGTTTTCCAGCCCAGCACCCCTGCTCTTGAGGTCACACTGATGCTAAAACAGGACAAATCCACAAGCCAGACATTTAATATAAAACTGCTTGTATCAGATTCTTGAAGGGTCCATTTCCCCCCAAACGTTGAAGAATCACTGTTATAAATTCCCCCTCACAGCTCCTGTAAGTTTTTCTTCTTGGTAACTGTCGCCAAATGGGTCCAGGCCTCATGACTTCTCCTCAAATACGGCAGCCGGTCCACACTGTCTCCCCGTCTTCAAGCTGCCTGTGTCGTTCCCCACACTGCTGCCGGGGTGGGCGCTCTGACCTGCCCATCAAAGGCAGCTCATATTGTTGGTTATGTCCTGATATCATTCCCCTGTCTCCTTTCAAACAGAGCCTGGGTTTTATTCAGGGATCCGTAGCTCCCTCCTTTGCCCGTGCCTCAAGGAAAGCCATCCAGACCCCCTTTTCCTTGCATGGGTCTCCTTGGTCTAACCAGCGACTGGTTTAGTTACAATCCACCTCTCAATTCTTGGCAATGATATGTAAGAAATGGTTTTTGGTTATCTCTTGGAAAGTTCTTTATCACTCTTATCTTTAGGCCATGAAACAGGCATAACTCTGTCATGATACTATCATACTGTGTTATTCCTTGACATCTTTTGGTCCCTACTGAGGATGCAAGTTCATAGAGTAGACCTTTCCTTATGCTACTTTCCATCCCATTCCTAATAAAATACGTGGCATATAGCAGGTCCTCAAATATTATTTGTTGAATGAATGAATGAATGGATGAGTGAATAATATTATAAGCCATCCTAAGTGGTGAGTTTTCCTAATGTGCTTTCTAATAGACAAAAAGACAAAGACCTGGGGCACCTGGATGGCTCAGTCTGTTAAGTGCCCAACTCTTGATTTTGGCTCAGGTCATGATATCACTGTTGTGAATTTGAACCCTGTGTCTCAAAGCTGACAGCATAGAGCCTGTGTGGGATTCTCTCTCTCCTTTTCTCTCTGCCACTCCCCTGCTCACATTCACACTCTCTCTCTCTCTCTCTCTCTCTCTCTCAAAATAAATAAATAAATTTAAAAAAAAGACAAAGACCTTAGTTCACAGCATCCACTTGGAAAATAACATTTGGCTACAAATCGTCATCTGCCATTGCCGTGTTTTTCAGAACATGTTATGGGGCCAGATTTCAACCTTCTTTCCCAATTAGGAAATGGCTTCTCAATGATATACACAAAGGGACTACAGTACAGGATGTTATGATCACAACAAATCAAGGTTTTAGGACACCAAAGACAGTGAGACTTTCAGCACCCTGTCCTCTCAGTAGACAATATCACGCACTGGCCCCATCATCACAATCAACAAGAGAGGTAAACCAGAAGGGATCTTGGCATCATCTGAATGTGGATGAAATGAATATAAGGTATACGGTCTACTCCCCTAATCACCAAAAACATTAAATTAACAATCCTGCCTGTTCCTATACAGTTCAGAGGACAAATTAGCAGTGTTGTATACAGACCACTATGGAATCATTTGCAATTAGGAGCGGTAATTTAGCTCCTGTTCCTGTAATTACAACTTCTCCTGTGTGGACAGACAGATCCCTCATTGTGTCTGGAACAATCGTAGCATTCCAAACACAAAGCAAGCCAAAGTAGCATACCCCAGGGCCGGCTCTTTCAACAATCTATCGCTCACAGCTCAATGCTGCCGACGGCTGGAGGACCCAGTTTCCTGCCATTGTTAGCACGTTGAGCTCGGAATGCCATCCAAATGGATTTGACCCTTTACTAAACAGCAGTGCATATTTGCGTGATTAGTATATTCCTGTGTCTAGATGGGAAGTGGCAAGATTGGGGGAGGTAAAGGGAGAAAGACAAGGAAAATAACAAGAGAAAAAAAACAGCTTTATTCTTTCAGGCTATACTGATAACAACCTGGTGCTCTGGCTCCCTCCATAAGTGTAATAAAACAGCTGTCCCATGAATAAATGCACAGACTTCTATCAGAAATCCTGTGCTCCATGCATGCAGTAAAGTGATTGGACAGGGAGTGAGCACACACACCTGGCTTCATTAATAAACAGGCATTGCTACGGGGGCTCTGTTCATTCTCAACGGGCGGACACAAAAAATGACAACCTCTTGTGATTGACCTTATCTGCATAGTTTCTGTTTCCTAAGCATATTCCTTCTTTTCCTGGTGACATTAACGAGGGGCCTTTGGTATTAGGCAATTGGGTGATTCCTAGATATGCAAGACTACAGGGCTTCTCTCCACACAATGTCTTCTAGCATTAGACCTTACTTTTTTGCTGTTTTCTCACCACTTCTATCCATTTTTATTGCCCTTTATATCAAGCTAAAACTACCTGGTATAGATCAATTGACCATGTGTTCTATAGCAAATATTTTATGACCACATGTATATTAAGGTCTATTTATAAATGACCCAAAGGCAGAAGAAAAAAATAACTCATCATTTAAAAACCTGTGAAGTTATCAAAATTTAAAACTTAAGTGCTTCAAAAGGCACCATTGAGAAAGTTAAAAGGCAACACAAGGAAAGGGAGAAAAGTTTTGCAAATCATATATCTCCTAAGGGTTTGTATCTAGAATACACGGGGAACTGTTACAACGCAAGATAAATAACCCAAATACAAGTGGAGAAGAGCCTGAATAGACATTTCTCCAGAGAGGATGTACAAATGACCAGCAAGCACACAAAATGCTTGTGATGCTCAACATCGCTAGCCATTGGAGAAATGCAAATCAAAACCACAAGGAGATTCCACTGCACACCTACTAGAATGGCTCTTTATGGAATAGAAAGACAGATGATACAAGTGCTGGTGAGAATGTGAAGAACCTGGCCCACTCAGATGCTGCTAATGGGAATTCAAAATGGTGCCTATGCCTTGGGAAACAGTGTAGCACTTCCTTAAAGAGTTCAACATAGAGTTACCGTATCATTTGGCAATTCTAGTCTGAGGTATATACCCAAAAGACATGAAAACATTTCTCCACACCAATACTTGTACATGAATGTGTCTAGCAGCATTATTCATAATAGCTAAAAAGTAGAAACAACCCAACGTCCAACAATGAATGAAACCATAAATGAAATGCTATATAGCCATGTGATGGAATAGTACTCAGCAATAAAAAGAAATTTAACACAGTGAAACTTAAAAAACATACTGAATGAAAGAAGCCAGTTGCAAAAGACTACACATTTTAGGATTTCATGGTATATGATATCCATGGTTGGCAAGTGATAGAGGCTGAAAATAGATCGGTGGTTGCCAGAGCTCAGGGGATAAGGTATCTGAATAGAAATTTATCCTAAGACAATTCAGAGATGGCCAACTGGAGAAGTTGGGGGTTACAGTTAAGGGATATAGGGTTTTTCTTTAGGGTAATGAAAATGTTCTAAAATTGATGGTGGTGACAGGTACACAGCTCTGTGAATATAGTATATATCATTGATCTGTATACTTTAAATGACCAAATGTATGTTATATGAATTGTATCTCAATAAAACTTTAAACAAAACTGTTAGGTTAATTAAATACTCATAATTTGTTACCAAATTTCATTGAAAGAGCATAGGCCTTAAATCCCAAGTTCTTGAAGTCTTGTCCTAATGTTGACCCCACTCTAAACTAAGTAAACCCAGGGTGATTTTTAGTCTTAACTTCTGTGTCCTCACCTGTAAGTGAGGAGGGTGGACAGATGTTCTCTGAAGACCTTCCTGCCATTTTTTTTTAAACAGTGACCTCCCACACAATTGTGCTGATAAAGTGGCCTGACTGTTCTTTGAACTCTCTAAAGTCATCATATTCTTTTCTTTGGTTTTTAAAATTCCACCGCGGACTCCACTGGGTAGTTAAAATAATAAGTTAATTGTGTTTGATTTCAATGAAAGCAGTGTTTTAAATTAGCGTGATTTGTTTACATGCTGATAACAGCCATTTTCTGCGAGCTGAGTCTGGGGGGGCAGTGAGCTAGTAGAACCTGCTGACTTCGAACCAGGCTGGGACAGGGAGAAATGGGCAGCTGAGGACCTAGGAAGCCCCTTCCTACTGATTCTAGGTAAGACCCGTGGTCCTTCCTGCACTAATTCTTATTTTTCAGTGTCCTTCTTGGTGATTCTGAGTGTGTCAGGTCACTATCCCAGCACTGCACAGACCTGCAGATTAATTATGGCCTGTGGCTTCATCATATCTTGGCCTAACATTTTTTGGGACATGAGTTTTGTTGCTCTAGTTTTGACTTTTTTGACTTAATGGTGATGGGCACAGGGTCTCTCTCTGCCAAACTGCCACATAAATCACTGGCCAGATGCCTGCCTGGCCCAATGTAATTCATCCAAGCCTGGCCACAGAGGGTGTGGAACAGGGCCCCTTGTCTCCCAGTCCCCTCCCATTTGCAGGGGACCCAGCTGCACTGGTGCAGAGACTGTCTATTCTCCCTCATCCCCACTCACAGCCCGTTGACTTTGTTCCAAAGATCTCTTTTCCCCATCAAAAGAAACATTAATGCTTTTAAACTACAGCTTCAGCTCAAACCCTGTCTTTTCCTCAAAGTCTTCTTGTCTACCTACACTATACAGTGGTAGACCACAATATAATCTTTCTCTAAATTCCATTATGATAATGACCATGAGCCATAAAACACCTGGAATGGGTTGCTAGTTATTCCTATTTTTTTAATGTTTTATCTATTTATTTATTTTGAGAGAGAGCATGAGCAGCTATGAGGTGGGCTCTGCACTGACAGGCTGACAGTAGTGAGTCTGATGCAGGGCTTGAACTCATGAACCGTGAGGTCATGACATGAGCCAGAGTCGGATGCTCAACTGACTGAGCCAACCAGGCATCCCAGGGTTGCTAGTTATTTAATGCTTGTGAAGTGGGCTTCCTCAACCAGTTGTTGAGGTCAGAACTGAGTCTAATGTTTCTCTGCTATCCCCCTTAGTACCTACTATATTCACAATGGATATTAAATGAGCATTTGCTAACTGTCTTTCTTAAAGTTGGAACTCAAGGAACACTCACAAAGATGTGGTCCATTGTGGATGTCATAAGACAAGCAAAACATGGAAAATGGAAGTAGAAAATTTTGTGAAATGTTATGGTCACCCCCTACTTAGAATCCAGTTAGAACTTTTTTCAGGATGCATTTAAGCAGTTCTGGAAATTTGATGTCACCACTTTCTCTAACTCTTCTACTGGGGGTTCGGGGAAGCAGAGGTAGTGTTTCTGTCCAATGTTTCCATTCATTCCATCCAGAGATGAGGTCTCTGTCCTTCCAAGCTCCCCTCCTCCCTGGTCCTCTACAGCAGATCTTCATCTATGCTCTGAAGATCTCCCTGAAGCCTCCTCCTTATACTTGCCTTTTTATGCCTTCTTTCTCATCTCACTAAATCATCATCAAGAGTAGCCTTTTGTCCTCACACTATTTTTGGAATAATAGAAATGTTTGGAATCCATGTAGATAAAGTCTATATGCATATCCAATTAGCAACCTTCTGAAAAATAGGCTTATTGCAAATTACTTCAATCAGTTTGATCATGGACAGTTTTTGGAGTTTGGTTTGGTAGGCTGCAGTCGTTTTCAAGAAGATTTGAGTGAGCAATAATTAGTTTTCCTCTGCAACCTTGCCAGCAAGTCATAATGGAAGCCAGTCTCATGCTAAATTCTCATATACACACGTCCATTTAATAAACGTTTGTTAACAAAGCAGGCTCAGTACAGTTCATCAACTGGTTCTCTAAACTTAATCAAGTTCCAGCAATCTGTTCCTTTAGGTGTTCCAAAATGTTCTGTAAAATGTTTGCTCACAACAGGCACAGCAATATTGCTGAACAAGAGTTAAAACATTGTAAACAACATTATCACATCTGTGAAGCCAATGACTGGACACAGGACCAAGTGGGGCTTGAGCTAAGCAAAGATCCCCAAGGAGAATGGGTCCATGGTTGAGTGAATTCCTAGGTCCTGCTTAGTTAGAAAGATGGAACCCCTCCAAGCTCTAATCTACACATCTTGAATCTTTTTAACTGTGCCAATGAGAACTAATTAACATGAATTAATAAAAACCCATTGTTGATACATAATGTAAGATTAAGCAAAGCAATGATAATTGAACAAGAAGGCTTTGTAAAAGATGTGTCTGACTTTTCTGATATAACCTTGGCTGGCCACATCCCAACTAGCTTTTCTTGATTAGCACCTGGCATTGACCCAAGCTAGGGTAACTCACATAGAGTATCACACAATTTATACTCAAGTATTTTTAAGTAACTTACAGGCATAACAACAAGCCTGGAAATGAACATTTTATAAATTGAAACTCTTTGAAAAAAATACTTTGCATCATTTTGTAAAGAATTTCTCATATCCCCATATTTATCTTTTAAATGATTTTTCAAATCTGGTTTTCTTAAAAGTAGGCTTATATGGGGCAAAATGTTGTTAATGTGAGCATTTAGAGGGTCTTGTGAATAAGCAGTGAAATGGAAAGGTGGATGTCCACCTAGTGACACTGCCTGCTCCCTGAGGAAGTTTCTGGAAGGAAGAAAACATTCTTTCTCTAATCTCTGATGTCTTCCAGATGACTAAGAATCAAATTGACATGAGACAGACTAAACGGGGGATAAAAAAAAAAAGTTCTATACTGTGCACACTGAGACTCAATCATGAAATTGACACCTAAAGAAATGACCAACGCAGCCATTTTGTAGACATTTTAGACAGGGACAGTGACTTTGTGAGGAATTGACAGGATAAAGAAAACAGGTGTTTCAGGGTTTTAATCAGTAGGGAATTCTACTGAGGTAGTAGGCTGAGGTAGTAGATTAGAAAAAAATAACGAGGTTTGTTTCTATAGCTTTCTTGGTGATAAGAATGTCTGCTTAGTGCAGGGAGGGTATTTTCCATATGGGAGATTTGTTTCCTGCTTTCCAGGGGACAAAAGAGGGTCGGAGTGTTCTTGCAGGGGCTGTTTCTTAAGTAACTTTTATTTAAAATAATCAATATGCCAAAGGGACACACCTGGGGGTGGCTGACCTTGAGCAATATAGGTCCTTTAAACAAGGTTGGGAGCAGAGAAGCTCAGTGACTGCCAGCCTAGAATCCTCACTTCACTTGGGGGCCCCAATCTCTCCCCAAGAAGGGTTGTGGATTTTTTTCTGCACCACTCCAGCAACACACTGAATAAATAGCCTGAAGGTCAAGGAGCACCTGGAGAATCTAGTGACATTCTCTTCGACAAAAATACATGTCTGCACATGCGAAACATTGACTGTAAACACCACATCAAAGAGTTTATGGACCTCTATGCTACCACCAGCACCAGTTTCAGCCTTAATGTCCTGGGAATCCACTGACGTGGTCAATACCACTAAGGTAGCTCTGACATTAGTGACATCAGGAAACCCAGTGATCTTCCCTGAGCTGCAAAGAAACATCTTCCCTGAAATCTGCTATCACAGCTCCTCCGACTGCATCCCAAGACTGTGGGGAGGAAGTGGAATACGATTACGGAAGCGCATGGGAAAGAACAGATCACTGTGTGAATGCACAGGGGTTCTATTAATGAAATGACAACCTGCAGGGAACACAATCCTCTGTCCTCCGTGCCTCACCAGGATGCACTGAGTCTGCTCACACCCTCCTCTGTTTTTATCAGAACCAGACTAGCAACGCTTTCCCAGGACTGCCTCTGCAGGTGGGAAACTTAACTTGGGTGTCCTCTCCCCTCTTGAAATGCTGCCCCTCACTTTTTTTAAAAAAATATTTATTTATTTTTGAGAGAGAAAGAGAGAGTGTGTTTGAGTGGGGGACTGGCAGAGAGAGAGAGAGAGAGAGAGAGAGAGGAACAGAGAGAATCCTTAGCAGGTTCCCCCCGTGTGTGCAGAGCCTGATGTGGGGCTCAAACTCACAAACCGCGAGATCGTGACCTGAGCTAAAATCAAGAGTCCGATGCTTAACCGACTCAGCCACCCATGTGCCCCACTGCCCCTTTGCTTTTAACCTGTTTTTCTTCCCCACCCATACTCACTCAGAGCTGTCACAGGGCCCCAAGTCCCTGTGCTGCTCAGATAAATTGCATGAAAGTCACAGTGACTTAATGCAGTGTTTATCTCTATCAGTATTTCACATTTTGTAAAGAAGCTGTACTGTTAGCACCTCTGGCTGATGCTTAAGAATGTATTTCTAATAATGGGATTCCAATAATTATCAAACCAGCCTGGAAAAGCTATATTTTAGGGAAGTTCCTCAAGTGAGTCATGTAGTTTGTCACGTATCCCTCATCAGCTAGAAGACAGTTTGCTAATTGCTTGAACTTTTTACAGGAGTTGAGAAGATCCTTGGACCATATCTAGGCAGGAGTATTCGAAAGCAGTAGTTAAGGGGGTGCCTGGGTGGCTCAGTCTGTTACGCATCTGACTTTCTCTCAGGTCATGAGCTCACAGTTCGTGGGTTTGAGCCCCGCATCGGGCTCTGTGCTGACAGCTCAGAGCCTGGAACCTGCTTCGGATTCTGTGTCTTCCTCTCTCTCTGCCCTGCCCCAGCACACACTTTGTCTGTCTGTCTGTCTGTCTGTCTCTCTCTCTCTCTCAGAAATAAGTAAATATTAAAAAACAATTTGAAAGTGGCAGTTAAGAATTCTGCCTCTCTTTTCTTTGAAGAGCACAGCTTTTCCCTAAAAAGAAGGGGGGAATCAAGTTTATTTCAATACCTGGAGTGTCAGAACCCGTCAGATAACATTGGTTATCCCAAGAACTTCCATTTCCATGATTCCTGAGACAAGCAAGGCCCCCCAGCCACGCTGAACTCATGGTTACACATTCTGGCAAGGTGTAGAGATCATCATGTGGGGTCAACGACCCTCCCCTCACCCCATTTCTTACCTGAAAAGCATCTGAAAGCTCAAAGCCAAGAGCCCGGTTTAACGCCTCCCATCTGGCCCACTCCAGCTCAACCCCCAAAAACACACACCAGGAGCAAATCTGGGGCCCAGATTCCTCTGTTACAGTTCTTGCCTTTCCCAATTATCTTGTCTTACTTCAGACAGAGCCTGGTCCCGGCCGTTCTTGCTCCCATGCTGCATTTTCCCAATACATGACCTCTCCCTGTCCATGATCCTACTTGGCTATTCAAGTCCTGGCTTGAATCTATTTGAGAGCCTCCCGGCCCAGCTGAAGCCCCCTGACAATGCTGAGCCCACCAGGGTCTGCAGCAGAGGAGTGGGGCTCTCCCTACCCTAGCCTTATACAATCCTCTCCACATACATCAGGTCTTAAAAAAACAAAACAAAAACAAGTCTACATTAATTTTACTTTCCGTGTAATCCATTCAAGAATCCTGGAACAGCGTATTTTCTATCCACCTTCTATTTCCATTTTCCGTTTCTTCTCTGTCCAAATTTGAATGGCTCAGCTGGAGTTGAGACCATATTTGCTACTCATGTTTGTTTGAACACTTAGGCTCTGTGAAAATATTTGCCTCCCAAATTCCCAATGATAGACAGATGTCCTAGCTCATTGCTGTTGTTTTTAAAGTATCTTGGCAGGGAGAGAACTGGCTTCATATTTCAAAGAATCCCCCCCCTTTTTTTTTTTACTAAAAAGTCCTGGTATCACCACAAAAAGCACTTATAACATGAACTCACAAAGTGCAGCCACCAGGAACCCCCTTAAAAAGAAAAGGCAACTCTTCATTTTCTCTGCAGGCCCGCTAATTAGCTCAGTGACCTTGGATCTCACCTCTCTGGGTCTTGGTTTCCTTTGTAAATGAGGGATTCATTTGATTTCTAATGTTTCTTCCAGCCATGACCTTGCATGGTTCTATCAAAACAGATCACGGTGAAAGAAAGCATAATTTTGCTGAGCACAGGGATTTTCAGGAGAATATTATGAACCTGCAAATAGAGTTGAAGATGTCATCAATCTCCCTTTTGCTAACAAAATGCATTTCCATTTGCCCCTGCCCTACTCTTTCATGGAGTAATTGGAAATAGCCTTGATCGGTAAAGAGTTGATGGGCCTCAGGGACAGCAGGGTTCATTCCCCTGCCGATAGATTCCAAAGTTTAAAAATGTTAGAGCCAGTTCCTCTCACCAAACCAGATACAGCAGTAGCCATGTCAACTGGGTCCATCTCCACACCCAAAGCAATAAATATGAACACATGTTTAATAGATGGAAAAAATGCAGGAAGGACCCCTGGCCCAGTGCTCTCATTCCTTGTCTGTTTCACAAGCAAAGTAAGGCTCACCCTTCTGGAATTGAAAGAAGTAGAGAAAATCCACGATCTGCTGCAACTGCCTTTGACATGCATCCATTCAATCATTTGGTCATTGAGTCAGGACTCCACTGGCTGGTTAAGTTCTGGAATTGAGGGCGTAGGGGAATTGGGAGTGGGGAAGGCAGAGCTGCCAATCGCCTGATGATTTCTCCTGGACAGGGCTGTTAGTGGGTTAATGAAATTATAGCTGTCAATTTGCTCCTCCAGCCCCTGATTTCCCAACACAGCTCCAAAATGTCTCTGCATAAAAAAAGGACAACCCAGGGACAATGTCCCTTATCATTTTACCTGGATCATGGGTCTAATAAAGGCCAAAGGGTGAGCTATAAAATAGTGAGCTGCAGAAACTTGGCCTGCTGTCTGGACGTTTTGGCCTTTTCTCCCCTTATCTCCTGGATTCTGTGTCTCTATCACTTTACTGTTCCTTTGGGTTCTTATCCAAACCCACAGGCTATGTTTCTAGGAACACATACAACATGGAGATCTAAGATGTCAGTTTCATGCACTACTTAAAAGAAATGGCTGATCCTAGCCCCATCCTCAGACAGAGTTACAGGGATGTAGGAATATTTTTGGCTCAAAATTCAGTCCTCGACATCCATTCTTCCACATTTCCCTTTTCTAATAAAAAACAATCTGAAACACACATACGCACACAACTAGTTCCATCTTCATTTTGTTTACTCTTTTCTGTGAAACAAAGTAGAGCTTTTTATTTATTCTCATTAAGTTCATGTAGAGGGAAAGCATTAGAAGAGCCTCTATCATAGTCAAGATTTCATATTTTCATCAAAAAAATGTGCCATTAGAATTTAGAATTCTTTCCCAGCTATGAGTTTAAAAGGGTTAGGAAAATTTCACAGTCCATGATTCAGTTTACAAAGGTCTAGAGAAACGTTTCATATGCGAAAAATGAGGCCAAGCAAAGAGGAAAATGAAAACAGGGACAGGGATCTGCATGAAACCAATGGACAAGAGTATCTCAAAAAAGTAGCATTCCCAGGCAGCAAAAGGCGCACACACATGGGCGCACACACACGCGCGCACACACACGCACACACACACACACACCCCTACACTCCATCCATAAACATATGTACATATGGGCACACATATACAAACATAGCTTTGAACCCAATGTGTGGTTCAACCATGTTTATGTTTCATGGATTCTTTCTGTGCTTTATTCACGTAATTTCTATCCTACTGCAGAAGCCAAGCTCTGAAAAGGTTAAACATGATTTTCTAGTTTATTGTTTGTTTGTTTTCAATGCAAGAATTCCTGACTGTATCTCTTTTGGTTTCCATACTACTGTGACCATTTGTCTATTTGACAAATATATTCTTTGGTGAGTATCTACCATATTCTAGGCTCTGTGCATGCAGTTTTATAGAACACTGTCTTTGACTTATGGCCCTCCTGCTCTTGAATAAGATGGGCAGAGAAAGAGATAATTAGAATAGAAATGTTTGATATGAAGGAGTACATGCACCATATGCAGAAACACAGATAAAGGAATGAATAAGTCTGCTTGGAGAAACATTTGTGCTGAGTCTAGAAGGATAAGGGGGGGTTCACTGAGGAAGCAAGAAGGGCATAATGAGCCAAGGGTAGATCACAGACAACAACAGAGGTGAGAAAGAGAAGGGGTGTTCAGGAGACAGTAGATCTCATGTGGTTGGCATTTAGGAAGTGAGTCAGATTTTGAAAGACGCTGACCACCATGCTGAGAAATCTTAGCTTTATCGCATAGGCAATGTTGCAGTAGCACAAAGGAATTCTCTTTCCCCCTCTCCCTCTCTTTCTCCATCTCTCTCTTTCCTTCCCCGTCTGTCCCCCACAACATCACTATTAACTTATAGATTTGCTGAGATTTTTGTTGCTGCAGGATAACTTTGTCAACAGCAGGATGAAGGGACAGGAGGTAGAAGAGACAGGGAAGTGGGTTAGGAAGTTTTGGCAACACACCTGATAAAAGCTGATGAAGGAAGGGGGCTGTGGGGAGTGAGCATGGAAAGGAAGATCTCAGAGGCAGGACAGCAATGACCCAGACCATCCTTGGGTCCCTGATCTCCTAGATTATTCTTATTTGGGGTCGTCTGTCTTCTTCAAGGCCTTATAATCCCAGAGTACTCCCTCACTTGTCTGAGAACAGCTGCCAAGCTACGTTGCAGGGAACTCTTCATTTTCACATATATGACCTGCTTTGGGACTCAGCGTCATAGCCTCAAAGGACCAGAAGCTGTGATGGGCTTAGAGTGTCCTAAGAAACAGCATTCCATCTGGCTCATTAGTAGGGTAAAGCTGGCAGTTTGATTCATCTTTGAAATCAGTTTTAAAAATAGAGAATCCGGGGGCACCTGGGTGGCTCAGTCAGTTAAGGGTCCAACTTCAGCTCTCTCTCTTTCTCGCTCTCTCTCACTCTCTCTGCCTGTCCCCCACTCATACTTTCTCTCTCTCTCTAAAATAATAAATAAGCTTTAAAAATATAATAAAAATTAAAATTAAAAATCCATTTCCTGGGTTATCAGAAGCAGCTTAGTACTGGGGGCAAAAGGCACCTTTACTTTTTCACAGCTTGGTGGTCACACATCACCTTGAATGGGAACTGTCAATTCACAGTTTCCAACATGGCCCCCTAGTCATGAACAGATGAGAAAATACCCAGACAGATCGTCCCACTGTTAGAAATGGGATGGCAGTGGATATGAAGAAGGCTTCTGTGAGAATGGGCACGAGGGAGGGTTGAGGTTCGTTATACCTCTGAAAGCAGCAGCCAAGAAGCTCAGCCAGATTCACAAAAGGAGATGGATAGTGCAGAACACCTGCTCTCACCTTCATCTATGGAGGGCCCATCCCTTTCTGAAGCAACCTGCAAACATGGGAGCACAGTTAGAAGAGACATCAGTTAGAATGGCTGACTTTCCATATTTACTTTTTCTTTCAAGCCCCTAAAGGTGGCACACTCTTGGTGCTCCATAAATGCTTTTTGAATGGATAAGAATGGATAAGAGGTTTGGACTACACAAGTGATTTTCAAACTGGACTTTACCAAGTCCTAGGGGCTTTCCAGAGATGCCCAGGACTGGCAGTAGAGGAATTGTGTGCTGTAGCAGAGCGGGGCTGCCACTTCGGTGTTCCGTTCATCTCTACGGCTCCTTTTGGTTCAAGAGGTGTTTCTACAAGTAAGTCCAGGGAGATGGGGCTGCAATTACCAGAAAGGTCTGGCTAGCTAAATGCCTTCAATGTTAAGACATGAACCAGAGTTTCCAGAAAATTCTGGATGCTTTCCCATTCCTTAGATATCATTTGGATTCTATGCAGCAGTAAGACCTCAGTGAACTGATTGCCAGTACTCAGTGTGCTCTAGCAAGTCATGGTTAATGTATTTTTAATTTATTGATGACAAATAAAGACCATCTCTCTTCCCTTATATTTGGAGAAAAGGGAATTCTAGAAGTGGCCTGGTTTAGGAGGAATGAGGCTGCCATCATGGGGTTCACCCAGCTTGCTTTATAAATATTATTCTACCCAGATCTCCAGTTCTCCAAACAGTTGGTGATACCATTGTGGCTTATAATGACAAACTCTTGGCCACCCTCTGACCCTCATCTTCCCTCACCCAAACCTCTCTAGGGAATCTGGACTTCCAAACCAGAATGACTTCCTCAGCCACAAAGCAATGAGGCCTGAATTTTTCTCCTCTTAGGGTATCTTTCTAACTTGTTATTTCCATAATTAGCTTTAATGACTCTCCTCCTCCTCTCTTTCTTTCCAAACAACATGCTATTTTCATTCTTTTTGGGGGTGTCAGACCTCCAAGCTTTTGGCAACTCTCCCTTTGACTGAGGGCCCAGGGAAGAATTTTAGATGGTCAGCTGAGGGCATCTAGGACAGTTGCGTGCAAAATGAGACTTAGATGATGAGGAGGAGCTGGAGGGGGGCTCAAAGAACATTGATCACAAGGCCCATTTTGCAAATGACAAAGCTGAGACCTAACAGGTGAAGCAGCTTGCCCAAGACTGCCATTGTGGGGACTAGGGGGACATCAAACTATAAAAGCTGGGGGGCAGAGTTGAAACTGAGACTGTCCATGGTGGGCTTAGGCGGTCACCTGAACTTCTTATACTTTGCCGAGTGAAATGTGGCAGCAACAGCATCCATAACTTTCTGGAAACTCTGGTTCATGTCTTCACATTGAAGGCATTTAGATAGTCAGACGTTTCTGGTAAATGCAGCCCCATCTCCCCACTGGGCTGTTCCTCAACTCTCTTTGCTGGGCTGCTCAGAGCTCTCCAGGGCCCCAGGTCCAGTGCGAAAGGAGACAAGGAAACTTCCTGGGTAGAAAAAGTGTTCACCAACACAGCAGACAGCTCCATACTCTTCTCCTAGGGTCTCCTCTCTCCCACAACTACCAATCCTGTAGTGAGTAAAACACACACCCGTGCCCATCCTTCGAATCAGTTCTGAGCCCACTTCTATTTTGTCCCCTATGCAAACCAGCATCCAGCAAACCTCTCTCACCTAGCTGGTTCAATCCCTCTGGAACTCAGCCTGAGACCCAAGAAAAATGTGCACATAGGCACTCAGGGACAAACACACACACACACACACACACACACACACAAACATTCCAGTGAAACCTAGAAAACAGTGGAAGGGATTGCTTTACAGAGAGTGTTTATTTTCTTCTTTCTCTTTACCTCTCCTAAAGTTTTCTCAAGTTCATTTGAATTACTACTTCAATTGGAATATCTAAAAACAAAAATAAATATATTATTTTTAAAATGTCTCTGAATAGCGAGCTAAATAGGCATAGTCTCTCCTTCATGTAGCTTCATTCATTCACTGGACAAATGTTGGTTTTCACCTTGATGCCAGACACTGCACTTAAGGCTAAGGACAAGAAGAGGTTTGATAAGGACGACTGGGTGGCTCAGTCAGTTAAGTGCTCAACTCTCAATTTCTGCTCAGGTCATGATCTCATGGTTCATGGGATTGAACCGCATGTTGGGCTGTATCTTGTTAGAATTCTCTCTTTCCCTCTATCTGCCCCTCCCCTGCTCTCTCTTTCTCTCTCTCTCAAAAATAAATAAATAAATAAACAAATAAATAAATAAGTAAAAGAAGAGGGCCAATGGACTGTTGCTGTTCTCAGACTGTCACTTATCAAGGGAAGAACACACTGAAGACATCAGTTAAATACATTAAGTGTAAATCAATCTTGATATAACAATACAATTACAATAGATTTCTTAGCACTGGTTAATGATCAGTCTGTCATAGATAGAAACATTGTCCCACAACCGAAGTTTCTACTTCAACCAAAGAGTCCCTCAGGGAGCACAGGCAGTGCGGCTCCACCTGTACAAGGTGTGACTAATAAGGTCATGAGGTTCGGCTTTCATTTTGTTTATTCACAAACACACCACAATTCCTGCCTCTGAATAAATGGTGTCCTTCGATGGAGTCACACAGAAGGCAATCATTCTAGCCCTGGTGTCTTTGTTCAGGTTATTTTTGGACCTGTTCTGTTAAAAACTTTCATGATAATCAGCTTACCTCCACTTGGGGAAATCAGTCATGTTTTTTCAATAGTCCACCTTACAAT
The DNA here is from genome assembly GCA_028646485.1 of Cryptoprocta ferox. Lineage (NCBI taxonomy): Eukaryota > Metazoa > Chordata > Mammalia > Carnivora > Eupleridae > Cryptoprocta > Cryptoprocta ferox. Next base: position 126,514,474 of record CM053577.1, on the reverse strand, counting down.
TATATTAAAAAGAAAAGGGGGAAATGAGGCATTGGGAGTGTCACTGGAAGAATCAGGACACACAAGATGCCAAGTAGAATGGAAACAACAAGCCCAGACTGCCAGTTCTCTGAGAGCAACGATGGTGCCTGGCATCCCCTAGTGCCTCACACAGTGCCTGGCATACAGTCAGCAATTAATAGATACAGGGTGAAAGGAAAAATAATTGAGGGAAGTAAGAAATGAGGCAGCGTGGTGGGCAGCTTGGTAACCGCAGCATGCCGTGCTCACAAGTTGTCTGGACCGACCAGCACTTCTCCCCCACAGAGGGGGGGGCTGTGGTTACCAAGAGCCAAGGGAAAAAGGGGGCGGGGTTCCACACCCTTTTATTCTCTTCTCATCTTCGTTTTTAATAAAAGCACAAGGTTATGTTGGGTTTTTTTTTTAATGTTTTTTAAAATTTATTTTTGAGAGAGAGAACGTGAGTGGGGGTGGGGCAGAGAGAGAGGGAAAGAGGATCCAAAGTGGGTTCTGCACTGACAGCAGAGTGCCTAATGTGGTACTCAAACCCATGAACCATGAGATCATGACCTGAGCCATAGTCAGACGCTGAACTGACTGAGCCCCACAGGCGCCCTACAGGGTTAGGATTTAACTAAAAATATTCTTGGGGTGCCTGGGTGGCTCAGTCACTGGAGTGTCTGACTCTTGATTTTGGCTCAGGTCACGATCTGTTGGTTCATGGGATCAAGCCCCGTGTCAGGCTCTGTACTGACAGTATGGAGCCTGCTTGGGATTCTTTCTCTTTCTCTTTCTGTCCCTCCCTTGCTTGCGCTCTCTCTGTCACTCTCAAGATAAGTAAATAAACTTAAAAGAAATAAAAAGTAATAAAAAATAAAAATATTCTCACTTTCAGTGTTTAAGACCACATATTTGACACAAAAGCAAAGGGATGCCAGAATCAATCATCTTAACAGCTGAAAGCAGACGAGGTTCAAAGCCACAGCCCTCATTCTCACACACTCAGGCCAAAACTCTCGAGTCCAGGCAGGCTCTCATAGTGGCCGGAGGCCTTGGCCCTGCCTTTCATTGCTCAGGGTCAGGGCCCTGAGGGAGTGTCAACCAGTGACATGCAGGTCACCATGTGGCGGCCCTGCCTGCCAGGCAAAGCAGACACCTGTCTGCGGAGGGGCCCCGTCTGGCTCCTGCCTGAACCTGTAGAACTTGACATTTCTTGAATCTACCAAGGCCCACAGAAGCCCCTCAGGGTCCTGTGTCTGCCTGGGTCTCTGGAGTTCAGTGTTCTCCAGACTGGGGCTGTCGTCCAGGGTGGGCAGGGAATGATGGCTCTCTCCAGCTTTTTCTCGACAACAAAAGTGATTTCAGAAGATAGTCCCCCCCGGGGTGGGGTCCAGAGTGTTGAGAATGGATAAGAGGGTGAGCTTTGTCCAGACAATCAGGATCTGCTGCAATATTTCAGTTTTCCCGGAACATGAAAAAGAATTCTTTCTCCCATGCAAACTGCACACACCTTAAAGAAAACAATGGCCTGTAAGTGTGTCATTCAGGAGCCAGCTGATTTCTGAGCCCCTGGAAATCCCTGAAACGGGCAAGCCAGTCATATCTGGCCCCATCAAAACATTCTTCCCCCAATTCAGAAATTCCCGGCCGCTCCTTCACTATACCCTCTCTTGGGTATATTGCAATTTGTATTATTAGTATTTAAACCAAATAAAATGATTAGTTATATTATTGGTTTTGTTCTATCAGAGCTTACAATAGGTCGAGTGTTTAAAGTCAATGATCTCATTTAATCCTCAAAAATGGTGTTTATACCAATTTTACAGAAATGAAAATAGGGTGTATATGCAGCACCCAAAATTGAGTAATAAGCCCACATTATTGATTTTACAAGCCATTCTTCAGAGTTTCCTGGGACTCCTTTTCCATCACAATCATGCTATGTGAGCAGAGGATAAGACCTACCTGCGCAAGCATAGAGATCACAGCCATGATCAAAGAAACTCGAGACATCAGGTTAACTGGACACTTTCCCAGCTTTTCCAAAGCTTGGCTGCAAGGTTACTAAGTGTGGACTATGGGAGGTGAGGGGCCACACACAAACTTCCTCTGCTTTACACTTTAGCCTGTTCTGAACTCTGGCTTGTCAACAATTTCCCAGTGCTGGCTGGTGTGAGCTGACTCCAAGGTATCCTGTGAACTAAGACCCAGAGTAAGCAATTTACAGAGTGATTCACTAGCACCTAGCATAATATGCCTCGTGCATAATAGATGCTCAACAAATACTTGCCGAATGACCAATCTTTGCCAGAGACTCTCACTGGGCAGGTGAGAGCAGCCCCCACCTCCTCCGTGTTCCTGAGTTGGGCTTTCTCAAAAAGACACATGATGTTGTGCATGTTAAATGGTGACCAAGCCGTCAGCTCCAGCTATGTCCATGAGAAAAGCCAAACATTCACTAGGCTTTTTCCAGCCCCAAGCCCGATCTCAGGCAGGTAGGATTGACTGAAGCCCGCTCTGCCAGAATTGAGTGTTTTGGGGCTATGAGCATGGGCCCCCCAAAGCTTAGAAGACATTGACCCTGAACATTCATGGAAGAGGCATTTACCTTTGCTGCTGTCTTCCCTCCCCTAAGTCGTTAATCTTCTAGTGTCCAGTAGCCTTTAAACATCCCATGAAGGCCTTGATTAATAACTAAAGTAGAATATTTACATTTTAAAAGGTGGACCCAAATCTTGAAAACTGTTATACCCAAAGGAAGACAGATCTGATGGGGAGATAATCAGTGAAGATAGCTCTGATGGGGAGATAATAGTTGAGAGCAGGAACCCTTGTCTGATTTTCCTTAAAATCACAAGTAATTACTTAGAGCAGCTACTCAAAAGGCTGGTGACTAGCAAGTCCCACATGCTAGAAAGGACTGTGTACGAGGAGGTACCTGTTTTAACAGCCTCACCAGAGAGGTGCGGGATGTACTGCCATCCTTTGTTATAAATCTTTTTTTCTTTTTTTTACATTTATTTATTTTTGAGAGACATAGAGAGACAGAGCGTGAACACGGGAGGGGCAGAGAGAGAAAGAGACACAGAATCCAAAGCAGTCTCCAGGCTCTGAGCTAGCAGTCAGCACAGAGCCCAATGCAGGGCTCAAACCCACAAACCGTGAGATCATGACCTGAGCTGAAGTCGGACGCTCAACCGACTGAGCCACCCAGGCGCTTCTGCCATCCTTTATTATAAACCACCTGTTTGAGAAGGGAGAGAAAGAGAGCACTTACCAAATACTTTTAGGGCCTACTGTTTACCAGTCACTGTGTTGAACGCTAGTCCTGAGCACAGAGAAAAGATAAATGCCCTCACAAAGCTCATGGTCTAGCGCAGGACATGAAAGTTAGAAGCAGATACCACCAACATCATGTACCAGGTCTTCTGACACCAGTAGCATCAAGGGGCACATGCACAGGATACTCCACCCCCTGCCTGGGGTTTCAAAGAAGTTTTCCCAGAGAGACTTCATTCACATTAAACGATACGTATTTGGCCTGGTTTCCAATAACTCAGTGGTGCCGACCTCCTCCACCTGGCTTCTCTCTGTTGACACTCTTACTAAAGCCGCTGTTGAGGCGTGCCCCTCCAGCCAGAAAGCACCCCAATTTGACCGTAGAGGACTAACCGCCAATCCTCCTTGGCCCAGCAAGCTTCAGGACCATGAAGGAGAGAAATGCCATATGTCAGGGACCAAAGTGTAAGGAGGAGAAAAGACAAATGTTTGTTGCTTCTCAGGAAATACTTGTCAGCAATGTCATCCCAGAGGCAAGGGTAGATCCAGGTTTTGTGGGCCCTGGAGTTTAGACAATTTGTTAGACATTTTTTAAAAAAGGAGAATTTGGAAAGATTCCTTCTACAAATTGGCAAAGATGAGTGATTTATGAACATATTGCTGGGGCCCTCTGCAGAAAGGGGGCCCTTGTAAGTGAGGAGTCATAAAGCCTGAGTTTCATGGACTTCCTAGAAAATCCACTTTTGTTCACAAAGAAATGGTCTGTCTCTGAAGAAAAGAATCAGGATCCACAACCACGTTGCATAACTTTTCATCCTGAACTTTTCTCCCTCATGACTGAGAGCGAGAAGACCCTGTGCCCAAACACGGCTTCCTCCACCTGTTCCTGTGGGTCTCCAGAAAGATCTGATGTTATTTTTAGAGCACAGACTTTCTTTAGCATTTCAGTTGGGCCTCTGACCTTTACATAGCAAAGTAAATTGTCATACTTGGTGGAAACAACAATAGTTTTCCTATTGGCTTTTGTTGTTGTTATTCTAATGATCCATGGGCAGAAGATACTAATTTCTAAACAACATATCAAAAATATTTGCCGTTCTTGCATTTCTTATATATATATATATTTAATTTCTTTTGGAGACTATGAAAGGTCCAAAGTTCAAGCATTTCCCATGAACGGCAGCAACATACTTATTGCCTTCATTTTTATCCAACACACAGCGTTGTTAAAGATTAGGAAAGAAAGTCCAATAAACAGATGAACATTGATGACTCTATCACTGTCATTGATTCTGTGACTATTACTAATTAACATTCATAGTAACCAGCTCTTCCTGAGGCTTCACTGGTGAAAGAGAAAGGAACTAATTCATCAAGTACTAGCCCAAACAGAATTCAGAGGACAAAGAGATCTGGAAATGCTGGCCATGTTGAGTTTTTCACTCCTAATCCCAACCCAGGTGGCCTCCCCTGATATTCTAGGCCAGGAAGCTTTTCCTTTCTATATTCAGCCCAAGGCTTGGAATAGGGCTAAGGCAGGTGGCTAACTATTGAGCAAAAATCCATCCCTCCCTCCCCACCTTGCCTCCTTAGGGAAACAATCTGCCATGTGGCATAGTTCTGGCTGGTGATATTACTGCCCTTCTAAAGCCAAAAGGCACAGCCTTTCTAACAGGAGGTTTTTCATTCTATGGTCCTCCTTTACCTTATTTTCGTCTCCCTTCCCATTCTCCTTACTGGACTGTGTCAAGATCAGCTGCTATCCTGGAAAACAAGAGAGGGCAAGTTTGAGGAAGGGCCTTATGTGCTAAGCATGCCACAGAATGTCCCAGTCTCGGGGGCACATGGCATGGGTAGGCTACCCATCAACCCTGGACTGGTCTCTACAGACTGTTATTTAATGAGATGAACAAATCCTTATTTCTTTAGCCACCACTGGTCAATATTTTTGGTAGTTTTTACCAAATACATTCCTGCCTGATGCAAGAGAAACGAATAACCTGATTCCTTCTGATTCCATCATAAATGGATTAGCAAATAATGGAACAAATCTAATAGTCCTGTGTTCTCTGAGCTTCTATTTTCTCCTGGATGAAACAGGTAACTGTCCTTGGATTCCCTCCTCTGTAAGTTGCTATGAGGAATAATATATGTGAGGACACTTTGAACGCTGTTATTTGTATCTTTAGTCACTGTAGCAGGCATGCCAGGAAAGGCATACCCTCTGAGAGCCTACCGATCATGGGATATTAGGGTCAGCCAACAGTATACTTATTTTTGTAAGTCTTCCTAGACCTGTGCCAGAGAGAGTAAGGGCCAACTAACAAGACCTATAGAAACCAGAAATAAATGTTAGAGTTAGGGTCAAAGTGCCCCCCCCCCATTAACTATGCCAGAAGGAACAGAGAGCAATGGATGACCAGGAGTTCTCAGATATAACCCTGCATTCGTTTCCAGGGATTTCTGCAACAAATTACCACAAACTGGGTAGCTTAAACAGAGGTTTATTTCTCTCACAGTTCTGGAGGCCAGATGTTCAAAATCAGAATGTCGAGCAGGCTTAGTTGCTTTTGGAGGCTCCAAGGGAGAATCTGTTCCATGCTTCTCTCCCCGCTTCTGGTGACTTCCAGTAATCCTTGGTGTTCCTCATTTGTAAATGCTTTGTTCCAATCTCTGCCTCCATCACCACATGTTGTTCCCTGTCTCTGACTCTGTGTCTTTTCCTTTGCTGTCTTCGAGAACGACACTCCCCACTGGATTTAGGGACCACCCTAAATGAGCATGATCTCAATTCGGGTTCCTTACTTCGACTATGTCATCTTAATTTATTGAAGACTCCTATTCCAAATAAGGTCACATTCTGAGGTTCCAGTGGGCATATCTTTGAAGGCCCACAGTACAAAACCCAGTAGGGTCACTGAAATGCCATTAGGCCCAGGACCTGGGTAACTGGTCCATATTCCTGCAAAAAGGGGAGTTTGAGATTCTGCCCTTGGGGCCCAGGGGTCTGTGGTTACCAAGGGGTCCTCACCCCTTCTTCAAAGGCTGAACTGCAGGAGGAAACCCTGGTTCCAACAGCAGCAGATGGGGCTACGAAAGAAGCAGAAGCAACAGCATCCGTTGCAGGAAAGGAAGCCAGCACTTCCCCTGCAACACCCCTTCATCTCCCGACCGGCCACCTGTCTGACTTGCCCCAAGTTCCAGAATGATCCTAACAGGATGTTCCAAGCATGCTCAGTCCTCCTCCTCACATCCTTCCCCTCCTCCCCCCTCTCTACCCACCCACTCCCCACCTGGCAGGGCTGAGAATCAAATCACCCCCTATTTTGATCTAACCTGGGAAGCCACTGAGCCCGCAAGATCACCTTAGTCACTACTCCCCCCACCCCACGAATGTCCCCACAGCTCTATACAACTTCCTCATCTGGAGTCCACCACGCACCTCAGGTCAATGAGCTTCTCTTCACCTTTGTATCTGAGTCCCATTCTGTCATCTGACAGAGCTTTCCAAAATCTTCTACTGGGACCTCACTCTGCTCTTGCCAGGCCTCCCAAATTCCATGCTTTCCCACGATCTTCTCTCGCTGAGTGACAATGGAAATACCTTGGTGAATGCTGAGAGAAACTGAGGTACAAGAAAGGAAGAAACTTATGGGGGCATTAATGTTGGCCCACCAAGCATTGAAACGCATACAACCATAGAGCTCACATGACTTGAGGAGAAAAGAAATCCATAATAGAAGAAGGACGTCCATGGCAAGGGTCAAATCGGGGGACAGAAAGTGATGGGACGGGGGAGACCACGTCGGGCACGGGGAAGGTTGAGTTTGATTTAATGAGGAAAATGTTCTTTGAGCATTCTTCACTATCTTTTCTTCTCACACTTCTACAGTGTCTTACACAATCATACAGACGATGACTCCCCAATCAGTATCTCTAGCCCAGAATTTCTCAGTTTTGTACCTGCAATCCATCTCCACTTGGATATCCCACAGGCCCTCAATATCAACATGGCCAGGTTTTAGTTCCTTGTCTTTCTCCTTGGCACGTGCCCACCTTCCCAAAGGAAAATCTAAAAATCACCTTCAACAACTCCCTCTCTTTTACCCTCTTATTCAATGAAAAAAAAAAAAAAAAAAAGAACGCAGAATCAATAAGTTTAAAGGAAGAAAGGAAGAGAAAGAGAAAGAGTTAGGTATTGAGCCCAAACACTAAATTCTGAATAGGTATTTACCACATTCAATTGATAGTCAATGTAGGGTGTAAATGCCTGGTCTCTCTCCTGAACTCAGGACATCTCTGAAGGGCGATTCCTGCTTTACAGTCCCTCCCACCCTTGGGATCAGCTGGGACCCTGTGGTGACTTCTCCTCCTATTGGTCCTGAGAGCACTCCCCCATCAAATCCCTGCAGCCAGATCCCCATCTCAGAATCTGCTTCCAGGGAAGCCAACTTGCCAAGAGTTTTCCTAATTACAAAATGTAAGAAAAGGAAATCTCAGCCTGGACTTAAGTTAGTCTAAAGTGCCACATTAAGGCACTCTCAACTGTACTAGGAAATAACTTTTTCTTCCTTTTAAATAATCGAGTTATAAAATAGTTTCATAAAAATAGCATTAACACCAAGCCAGGTCTTCTGCAGCATCCCATACTGGCTTTGCAATAAGGGCTTGAAATGACTTCTCAGCCTAACCATGGACTCTGTCAACTTTTTACCACTTGGCTTCAATGTTAACAACCTATTGTCTGATTTTTATGGACTTTAAACACTGTTGCCAGCCCTCCTGGAAAATATCTGTTTTTGTCAGCAATTCAGTCATGGGTATTGGAATTTGAAAACAAATAAAAATATCTAGTAAGCTCATGGGACTCATCTTTGTAGAAGAAAATTATTCCCATGTATATGCATTCTCCCACAAGCATGTGTGAGCCCACGCTTCTCCAATCATAGATGTATTCACAACCAGATGTATTCTCTTTAGGGCTAGAGTAATCTTGTCTAATTTCGATAAAATGATCTTATGCTGCTATTTGTCTGAGTCATGGAGCCATGAATTTGAATTCCATGCTGCCCATGTGGACTGGGATCTCCCAGTAGTTGTAGGAAAGAATTATAAAGATACTTAGAAATTTTACAAAGAAATGTGAGCTTAAAGAAAAATGAGAAAGCTTTATAATTAGTTCAGTAAAAAGGATGTGAGCATAGGAAATATGATCAGAGGAGAACTGAGTTGTGTTTGGGGGAAATTCCATGAGCCCTAAGGAGTCACTGAGTTTCAGTCTGTGTAGCTGCAACACAGGGAAGACAGTTGACAAGTAGACTTTCTGAACAAAGTCTGGAAGAGTCCTTAGAGCAGGACTCTTTGTGGTCATGTTAAATAGAGCTGAAAATAGCTTATAAAAGTTGGATCTTGAGTCAAGCTTGAAATTTTTTTTTCATGTTATATTGAATAGCAGGGAATCATGGCCGTCGAGGACAAAAAGGGCAAGTGGTATGTCAATGATGGATGGGGGGAGTGCAGTGCTTCAGGGACCTGAAAGTGGATAAAAAAAAAAAAACCTGAAGACCCTACACGGAAGTGGAAAGAATTCCTCCAACTGACCCTGAGCTGGAGACAGGACCAGGAGTTAAGGCATCCTGGCCTACTTTAGGTCAGTTACAGAAAAACCTCTTACCAATCGCTCCTTTTGTGGGAACAAAAGCCCCATGGCAACCCCAAATTTCAAGAGACAAGAGGCAGAGATAGCTATGCAGAGCAATAGGCCTGTCCATGTTGCAGATAGGTTTTCTTTTTGGCCAGAAGATATTTATAGCTAGCTCAGAAAATGTTGGCATCCCCATGCTCATGAGATGGCCTTCCCTGGGATTGGGGATGGGCTAGTACCATTGGTTACACAGAATCTCACAGAATAGTCCTTGGTAAGGCAGGTAGACAAGGAACAACCTGTTATAGGCTGAATTGTGCCCCCTCTAAAACATATATTGAAGTCCTAATCCCCAGAATATGACTGTATTTGGAGATGGGGGCTTTAACGGAGTATTTCAAGTAAAGTAAGGTCATATGGGTAGGCCTGAATCCAATAGGATCGGTGGCCTTCGAAGAGGAAGAGATTAGGACACAGACACATATGGAGGGAAGACCATGTGAGGACATAGGGAGAAGACAGCCTTTAGCAAGCCAAGGAGGGAAGTCTCAGGAGGAACTAACCCTGCTGACACTTTGACCTTGGACTTCCAGTCTCCACAATGTGAAGAAAGAAATCTCAGTTTGTAAGCAGCCCAGTCTGTGGTACTTTGTTAGGACTATTCAAGCAGACTAATGCACAATATATTGAGAGCATAGTCTTAAAGGACCCCTGAAGGTGGTCATAGTAGAGGGGCTGGGCCTCTCTCATTTACTCTGTCCCTGCAGGACTAAACCTGGTGTCTGTCCTATAAGATGCTCAGTTGGCTCAATTCCCAAGTGAAGGACTTGAAACTTACCAGGTGGTCTCACTCAACTACTAAAGAGTCTTATTTGGGTGGCTGCCAGAAATCTTGCTCTGTCCCAATAGGCCATTAATGTACAGCAGTACAGAGAGCTCCTGTCATGGACAATAAGACTCTGGGCTGGGGTCGGGGGTGGGGGGATCACAAACACTTTTTAGTTTGCTCCCTTCAGCCCTCAGCATAATTGCATTGGGTGGGCCCATGCTTAGTTAGTATTTCTTTTCATGAAGGTAACTGTGATATTGATCCATGGGCTGGTACCAGAAAATCCATGTTTAGTAATACTGGTATGATCCAAATGTTTCCCTTACATATTCATTGCTCCAAGATTGATCCCATTTTATTCCTCCTCACTTCTGTCAATGGTATCCCCATTCTCCCATGGCTCAGACTCAAGCCCTTGGACTCATAGTTGATTCTTTCCTATACTTGAATCCCTAAGTCCAATCAATAACAACATGTCTTCTATTCTGCCTTTCATTCTCTCTCTCTGTAGGCCCAGTGTTATCACAATCTAGCCCATGCCTCATGACATGGGAATCCTGGGTACTTTCTGCCCCTGACCTTGACCCTATTGTATGATGTGTTCTGCTGACAGATTCACCCTTGTCAAACCTCAAAAACTCTTTTTTAGGTCCTGGGAGAGACGGTAAAGAAGGTTACTCTTAGCCACTTTATGCCTCAGAGCAATGACTAAGAAGTTTGTAGGAGAAGGAGTGGGAGGCAAGTAACATGGCTGGAAATATTTGCTACTCTAATCTACAACCATTGCTGTGAGGCCCTCTGGAATCTGAAACCACATTTCCAGCTGCTACTATATCAAATACACACAACCAGATTCACCTTAGGTTGTTGGACACAAGAACTCAGCTTTTACAACATACCAGAGTTCATATGTAAACTATTAATTACACCATCTTTCCCGTTTGTTTATTTTTGCAAGAATTGTTATAAGATGGGGCAGGGTTGGGGTGGGGGAGTGACATGTGGAGGCCATGGGGACATGGGGAGAGAAGACTGCTCCCGGGAACACAGAGTAATCGCCAAGAACTATAATTCTAACCTTCGCCCTACATGGTTCAGTGGCTTGTGGGCTGGAAGAAGGAAAGTGACATCTGTGATTTAGTCCATATGAAATGCTTGACCTCCCCAGCTTCATGCTTCAACAGGCTCAGTGTGGGGCTGAGGCCAGCAAGCCGAGCAGGAAGTGCAGAGCAGGGGAATGTTGACAGAAGAAACATTCATATGTTCTCTGGATGCTAATTACAAAAAGCCTACCCTCCTACAGACTGTTTTGTGATAGATTTTCTGCTTATGTAAATTTTTAAAACAAATTAATCCATTTGGGATGGTTAGCCATGGAAGGATGATTTCCTGAACAACACGAGCACAATACAAACACTTCCTCTGCCTTGAATTTTTCCTGAGACCATGTCCACCCATGTGTCATAGGAGTTTCCGTAACTGAGAGCCCCATAAGGGCCGGTGGTGGACCCCAGCTCTGTGCCTAGGATCTCCATGCCTAACATGAGAAGGTGATTTGGAACTACTAAAGGCCTTGTGAAAAACAGAAATTGATATTCTTGTTAATCGTTACAAGTCTAGGCAGAGGCTGTCTCGACATGTCCACCAAAACCCACGCATCCTGGATTTATTCCCCCTCTCTGCCTCCTCTGTTCCTACCACAGTGGAGCCTTAAAGACGCCATCCCTGCAGATACCCACTGCCTTTGAATCCTGAGAGCTAAAACTTTGAGAAAGAGCACAGAAAGATAATCTCTAAGAGGATCCAGCTTGCCTCATGCCCTGAGAAGGATACAGAGCTCTTCTTGCTCAGGATCAATTCCATTTTCTTGTCTGGAAAATGGAAAAGTATTCTGGCTGATGGCTAGCATCAGATCTATGAATTTGAAATATTGCTTTTTTAAACACTATTAACCTATTAATGCTGACAAACATTAATATTTCTTTATCTAAGTGATTGATTACTTATTCTAATTGAATCCGATTAACACACACAATGTATATGTTGGTGACAGTGTTATGCTGACAAAATTGGCTCTTCAGAAAAGAAGAAAAAGAAGAAGAAGAAGGAGGAGGAGGAGGAGGAGGAGAAGGAAGAGGAAGAGAAGAAGGAGGAAGAGGAGGTGGAGGAGGTGGAGGAAGAGGAGGAGGGAGAGTCTTGATCTGTGGTGTTTGCATATTTTCACCACATAAATAGCACTACCAAGGCCAGTTTCGAGGAATAATCCTGATATTACTAAAGCCTGAACAGGGACCTGGAAAGCATATATATCCTTGGTTCTCCAGAGCCAGATCACATTAGCTCCTGCTCACCACCAGTTGAGTATAAGCTAACAAATGTCAAGATTGGCTGAAAGAAGCTTAAATTCCTTTATGATGCTTTTGTGTTTTATTTTCTCGTTGACACACAAAAATCTATGATAGGTGGGTAGAGGCTGACAATAAACAAACACATATTTTGAAATTGAACTTCCATAGGCTGTACAATCAGAGGTGACCATATTAAGCCAGGTTGAGAGTTAGTGGTTTGGTTCTTCTCCTGCAGGTCAGAGAAAAATGGAAGTAGCCAGACCATGAAGTTCTCTTATCACTTGAAGCGAGTTGTCCTCTAAGCTGATGTAGCAGGTGCATTTCCAACTCTTATCGAGCTATGTTCCAGGAACCCAGCTGAACCCACCACCCATGACAGGCATTCAATAAATGTTAATCAAATATGAATGTATTCTCAAACAGTCTCTTGAATTCTAAACAGTGGGATACTCTACAGTTTCTGTTCTGATCAAAGTCAAGCAGACCCAGTAGGCTGTTGGCCAATTAAGTGGGGAAAACAAAGTAATGAGTAATACACCAGCAAGCAAAATAAGCCTTGTTCTCTTTCATGATGGTTGGACTCATTCTGCTGATGCTGTAGGGTTAGGCCAAGCTTACCAACAGCAGAGTTTCTTGGAAGTCTATAAATATATTTTTGTGAGGGAAGATAACTCTAGTCATTAAAAACCACATTCAGAAACATTATCTCTACTGACAAGTAGTGGCCCCTAGGCACCTACCTAGGATGGAAGCTGTGCAAATATCCCATAATACTTGTACAACTCACTTCTCTCACTTTTAAAACACAAAACACCAACACCTGTTTTCCTAGCCATTTGTGCAGATTAAAGGAAATAATGCTTGCCAAGCACCTAGCACTGTGCCTGGATCATAGTAAAAGTTCAGTAAACGATAGATGTGATAATGATAATTAAATTCTTCTAAGCCTCCACATTCTTTTTTTTATACCTTCTCATTTTTCAAATTGACTCCATTCCAGTAAAAACACATCTCTAAAGTCTATCAAAAGTGTGGTCTTACCTCCCCATCTGAGGTGTCTGGGAATCGTTACGTGATCTGATTCCATGCAGCTCAAGCTATAGGTGATAAGTAAAATTCCATCTCAGTTGATCAAAGATGCCAAAGGGTTGAAATTGCAGCAGTTTTGACTTTCAGGCTGTAGTAGATAGAATAAGGAATGACCCCTTAAATATGTCCTATCCTAATCCCCAGAAATGATCCCTATGTTGGCTTATATGGCTTAATGGACTTTGCAGATATGATCAAGTTAAGGATCTTTAGCTGGGTAGATTATCTTAATTTAAGATTATCTTAAACTATCTGGTGAGGCCCAATGTAATCACTAGGGTCTTCATGAGAGGAAGACAGGAGGGTCTGTATCCGAGATATGCGATGATGAAGCAGAGGTCAGAGGGTGTAGCTGTGAGCTCAGAAATGCTGGAAGCCTCTAGAAGTTGAAAGAGGCAGGGGATGGTTCTCCACTAGCATCTCTAAGAGGAGCCATCCCTGTGATACTTTGACTCTAGCCTAGTGAGACAGATTTTTAGGCTTTTGACCTTCAGAATAGGAGATAACACATTGTTGTAAGCCACTAAATTGGTGGTTATTTATGATATCAGCATCAGAATTCTGTACATAGACAAACAATGAAACATGGGTCCCACAAAGTGGGGGGGAGGCAATGCTCTCTCTCCAAACCCCACATGTGACAGGAAAGGATACAGTCTCCTTGGCTTATGACGATGTCAGTTCCTCAGATGAGATTTCTTCAATGCAGGAAAGTACAGGTCACCAATGGGACCCCAAAGCTTCCAGGACCACAATTTAAATCAGGGAATATCAAAGGAAGAAGGCAAGCAGGTAGGTGTTTAGTGTGTAAAAGAGTTGTAAGCCATCGGTGTTCTTGAATCAGGTGTTGTGTCTATATATAGGGGTGTGTGTGTGTGTGTGTGTGTGTGTGTTTTACTTTTAGAAAGTTTCGAAGTGATGACATTTAAGTGGATCAAAGAAGCCAAGTAAAGGGTTTTTCAAATAAATATTAGAGAGGAACTGGAAAATGATGACTTCAACTGAATTATGGCCTTGTCTTCCAAGAAGGAATGAAAGGTCCATCGTAGAGCATGCTAGGGCTGTTGGAGAGCAACAGAACTACTTGCTCAGAAACAACCCCCTCCTCTCAGCAGCTCCTCCTGGAGCAATTCCATGGCCTCCAGGTCTCAGCCGGCCCCGCCCACAGCGTATGAGCCACATTTGTGAACTCCAGAAGGACCTGGGTCATTTAAGACTGTCTTATGTGTGCTTTCGAGTTGGCAGAGAAACCTGAAGAAAGCAGAGAGGAAAGCAGAGGTTGCTGGCCATCTGGCTGACCCCCTGGACTCCCATTTGGTTTATGTCATCTGATTGTGCAGAAGGTTCCTTGCTGTCCTGCTTTTAGCAAAATACTTTTCCAACAGAGCTGCTATCAGAAAGACTTTCAGCAGACATTATCTAGTATTTTTTAATTGTGCTATTTCAGAAAGCATATGGGAAAACAATCGAATGACTTTTTTATGTATGTGTGTGCATATACATAGAAGATATCTATCTATATCATCTATATCTATATCTATCTATATATCTATATCTATTTCTATATTTATATCCATATCTGTATCTATATCTATCTATATATCTATATCTATATTGTCTATATCTACACCTATATCTATATCATCTACATCTATATCTATATCTATATCTATACCTAGGTGACGTTCTGATTGTGCCCATCAAGCTTCCTAAGTCTTCTTACAACCAAACTATCCTGGACCATAGGATGGCTCATCTGTCTCATGGATGTGCAGGATGATCTACCTCTATTTAAAGTATTCCAGCACAGGGCTTTGAAAACTGAAATATATGCAAATGAATCACCCCAGGGTCTCTGTTAAAATGCAGATTCTGATACATCCAGAGTGAGTCTGAGATGCTGCATTTTTAGCCAGCTCTCCACGGATGCTGATGCTGCTGGTCGGTGGACCAAGTGGGGGTTGCCAGGGACCTGACCATTGTCAGGCAAGGATCAAGTCATAGGTTCTAACTTAGGAACCAGAACACAGAGGCTCCACAGGTAGGTGGACCTCAAGCCAGTGCAAATCAGAAGCTTCCCAAAGCTAGGATCAAGGTCTGCCCAAGATCAGACACTGGACTTCAAAACTAGATTGGATAACTGATGGGCAAGGACCCAGAGTCCTGAGGCTGAAGGCAGTTCCTTGAGGCTCGCTGCTCTCAACATTGGAACACCTCAGAGGTGCTACCCCAGGCACAAGCTGTCCACGTTCACACATCAGCTCCCCACTTCTTCACCATAAATGGAAAGGCTTCCCCGGGAGTCCCCACGGACCTACCCTGCAGTGTGGTCACTCCTCTTATCGCTGATATTACAGTAAGTGCTGTGATGCCAACGAGCTGGAATGTTTGTTCCAAACACCAGGATGTCCAATTCTTTGTGAATACCCTTCACCAAGAACTTCTGGTATTTTGAAACTGACACACTTATTTTAAAAATTAAATACTGGGTGATCAGCCAGAATCAGAGGGAATTTCCCACCCTGAGTTATGCATGCCAAAACTAACCAAACCACTTGGTTGTGTTTTCCTATTTTACTGGGGGGATGCAAACAATGCAAGCAGCGTAGTTTATGCTGGAGATATGGTCTCACCCCGTGCCAAGACAAAAGATCAAAACAGGCTTTGTTCTAGGACTCTCTGTTCTGAAGCCAGAGAGTGCCTGAAGGATTTCTACTTCCAAGTACTTGGAGTACAAATCAGGTTCCTTTAGGCCCCCAGCAGGCTTGTCACTGTAACTGTGACATTAATAAGGACTTGGCTGCCTCATCATGTCTGCGGCATGCAATTCTAGCCATAGGAGGCATTGCCTGTGGTGGAGGATTCCCTTCTTGCTGAGATGACAGGGGACAAATCTTTGCCTCCATATGCCTCTGGGCTTCTTACCAGTCTCTCAGGGCCATTCAGCGATTCTGATTCACAGCATCAGATTTTTTAACAAGTTTCAGAAATCATCAGGCACACTCTCTTCTATTTGTGGAGGAGAAATGCAGGACCAAGAGGAATAAAGTCCCCAAGGTCATCCAGCCAGTCTGTGGCAGAGCCAGAGCCAGAATTCTATCTTCTGACCCCCATGTTGGGTCCACTGCTATCAGACAATGGCTGACACCATTGTGATGAAAGCCCATGCCACATATGAAACGTAGTATTCCAAAACGCCCTTCAAAGTCAAAGCCACCCGCAGTGCATGGACACCATCTTGAGAGTCATGACTGAGAATATGAATATCTAAACAGCATCTAAGAGTCTAATTATCAGATCAACAGCCAAAACACCTCACTGGGTTTAAGACCTGATTTCATGTCTAACATCAAGCATGTATGTGAATGATCCAGTATTTCCTGGGTCATATTTTCCTAATAATATGTAAAACGGTGTTATCAGTAGGTCTGTTCTTGCTTTGCCAAGGTTGCTAGGGGAGGTCACAAGGAGGGGGTGGTGGTGGCAGTGTTATTCTAACAGTCACCGCATACATGGGTTTGATGCCCACACATTTGGGTTGATTCTTGCTAATCAATTTTTACATCTTTAAAAAAAAAAAAGAGGCAAAGACTTCCAGCTCATAACTTTGTGGAGGATTGAAATGAAATAGACATAACATGACGTGCAGGACATAGTGCCTGGCACACAGCAAGCATTCAAGGTCCATACCTGCATTCTTCCCTCATCATTCCCCTTGTATGTCTGGTTTTCCCTTGACTGGACTTCAACTTCTCACAGTTTGGTTCCACAAAGTAAAAGGTAGACATACAAGAGACATGGATTAAATGCTTCCAGTTCATTTCAAAAGCAGAAGAGATGGTGATGCTGGCCCTCAAAGAGCTTTTCCTGTCTGCAGGCAAACAAGAGGGTGAGCTAATGTGTGGAGCACTTACCATGCACTAAGCGCTTTGCCCATGTAGTCACATGCAATCGTGATGGCATCTCTGTAACACACACACTATCATGAAGCTTGCTGTACAC
The DNA here is from genome assembly GCA_028646485.1 of Cryptoprocta ferox. Classification (NCBI taxonomy): domain Eukaryota; kingdom Metazoa; phylum Chordata; class Mammalia; order Carnivora; family Eupleridae; genus Cryptoprocta; species Cryptoprocta ferox. The sequence goes on along the minus strand of CM053577.1, from coordinate 126,497,283 downwards.
TTTCCAAAACTCTAACGAAGGACTGTGTGTCATAGTTGTCTTATAAAATTTATTTCCCACTGTGTGTCTTCGTTTTCTAGGGCTGCCAGAACAAAGTGCCACAGACTGGGGAGGCATCGAACAATGGAATTTCTTCCCTCACAGTTCACAGGGCTCGGGGTCCACCATCAAGATGGTGGTAGGTCTGGTTTCCCCTGAGACCTCTCTCCTCAGCTTGCAGTGGGTCACCTTGCTGTGTTCTCACATTCACCCTGTCCAGTCCCAGTTGTCTGTGTCCTAATCTCTTCTTTAAGGACACCATTCCCACTGGATTGGGGCCCATCCTAATGGCCTCATTTTAATTTAATCCCCTCTTTAAAGACTGTAACACCAAAGAGTCACATTCTGAGGTATGAGGGGTTAGGATTTCAGTTTATCAATTTTGGGTGGGCACAGTTCAGCCCATAACACTGTGATTAGCATCACACATGTGTGTCTCCTCCTAAACAATTCTGAAATCCACAGGTGTAAAAATGATGGACAAAGGTGGGAGGACAAGGGAAGAGCAGGGAACATAGTTTCTGCCTAGAAAGATGCACAGATTTCTTTGCCAACACTTTTCTGTGACCCCTTCTGCAGCTTGAATGATTTTACTACTTGGCCATTCCCTGTATCAGCCGTATCCTTCAATGAGCACTTTGTGCAGTGTGTCCCTACACAGAATCACCATTACTCTGCCCATAGGTTACCCTCTGCTCAAAGACACTTGGGTCAGAGGTGAATGATGGCTGAATCCAGCCCTGAATCCACTTGCCAATGCAGGAGGCACAGGACTGCATATTCCAGAGAATGGGATGTCTTTTTCTTGATTAAAAAAAAAAAATCCCACATTTCTCTACTTGGTCTTCCCAGATGAGTACTTTCTTTAATTTGCCCAAAGTCTCCATCTGGCCTCACATGGCCCTGTCTCTGCTTCCTCCTCGCCCACCCCCTCCCCAATCCTCTGAAATTTGGCTTTCTTCTGGAGCTGCCCTCTCTCAATCCCCCTTTCAGCCACCGAGTCTGGTGGCTTGCTCTCAAGCTCTGTTCCACATCGTTGGACATGGCACACCATCCAGGCTTCAACACACTTGACCTCCTAGATTCCACAGCATCTCCCTCCTGGCCCCTCTCTTACCTCTGAGACATGTGCACTGACCTCTCTGCCTTTATCTACTGACTTGATCTTGGAGGTCCCAGGCACATTCCCTTCTCCACCTCAATTACATGAGAAACTTACAGATAGATGTGTATCTATGGCCTTGCTTCCCTTCTGAATCAGACCTACTTGGGGACAAACAGCCTACTTAAAGTAGGTAACCATCCACTCCTCAAACCCAACAGATCTATCAATCAACACCTTATCTTCCCAGACAGAAAGGCACCTATGCTCTGTCTCCATTCATCACATTCCCATTTCTTTCCAGCATAAAACCTCTCTCATCCATAAAACGTTCCCGGAACTGCCCCCCTGCTTCTGAAACAATCGTCCGCAATGCTTATTTAACATCCATCATTTGTGGCTCCAGACTGGAATTTATTCCCTGTCTGTGGGTACGAAGTGAGACAGAAAAAAACAGAAAGGAAATAAGTAGGATGCAAGGGAGAGAGATGGGAGGGGGAATATTCCGTCTCTGTAAATGCATCCTTGAGGACAGAATCCTCTGCCTTGCATCTTTGTATGTTCAATAGCACCTAAAGTAGTTACTCATGGAGAGAAATTTGCTTACATTTACTCTCAGGAAGGTAAAGCTGGGTGGAGAATGGCAGTGGGGGTAAAGTCTATGCAAAGTTTGACTACACAGGGGCCGGGATTTAATTTTCTATCTCTATTTCCCAATACCTCCAAGGTCCAACTATTTCTCCCGCTACTTCCAAATATACCAAGTCAAATTTTTAAGTCAGCTCTAAACTGTATATTGCTAAATTCTTCTGATTCACCACCACCTCCTTCTATTTTTTATCATCTTGGTAAGGGAAAAGTCTACCAGCATCTCCCAGAAGCAAACACACAGGAGTTTTAATCCTCTGTCCCTGGCCACAAGGAAGGGCTATTCTCCTTCAGGATCTCTCTTCCTCAGCCATGCTCCCCTCCAAGATCCACCACCTTCTCTCTGATTTTTCTTCTTTTGGACCTGTAGCACAGATAAAACACATTTCATATTCACATCACACTGCTGAGAACTAGGTGCTTTCCAAGGCATTTCTGCTCCACATGGAGACTGAAATCTGGAGAGGAGGTATTGGAAGGAACTGATGTCATGGGTGAAATGAACAGACATCATTCCTGACATCCTTCGTTCCCTTGCATAGACCCAGTTTTTTATCTGGCATCCTTTGCCCAGGATTTCCTTTAACATGTCTTATGGTGCAGGTCTACCAGTGATGAATTCTTTCAACTTTATATGTCTGACACTGTCTCTATTTTACCTTTGTTTTTGAAGGTTATTTGTGCTGGTAAAGAATTCTAGGTCAACAGTTAATTTTTTTTTGGCTTGTTTGTTCCTTGAGTACTTTAACATGAGGCTCCATCGTCTTCTAGCTTGCATTGTTTCCAAAAGGAAGTCTTCTAAAATTCTTATTTTTGTTCTTCTGTATATAATGTGTATGTTTTGCCTTTGGTTAATCCTAAGATTTTCTTCTTACCATGATTTTTTAAATTAATCTAAATTTTAAAATTTGTCATGGACTTCATACCTGCCACCAGTGGAGTTTGATTATGATGTACCTTAGAGTCTTTTTTTTCTTTCTCTGCTTGATTTCTGTCGAGGTTCTTGGATCTATGAGTTTACAGTTTTCTACAATTTGTATGAATTCTTCATTCATTTTTTATCCCCTTTCAACTTCAATCCCACATACATGAAGCTACTAGTGGTTGTCCCAGAGCCCACTGATTTTCTGTTGATATTTGTTAATCTTTTTTTCTCTGTGTATTCCATTTTTTTCTTTTTTTTAAGTTTATTTATTTATGTGTAGAGAGAGAGTGAATGTGGGAGCCAGGAGGGGCAAAGAGAGAAGGAGAGAGAGAATCCCAAGCATGCTCTGTTCTCTCAGCACAGAGCCTAATGTGGAGGGGGTTGACCTCACGAACCGTGAGATCATGAGTTGAGCAGAAATCAACAGGCAGATGCTTACCAACTGAGCCACCCAGGTGCCCCTCCTCCACGTGTTCTATTTTGAATTGTCTACTGCTGAGTCCCTAAATTCACTAATATTTTCCTTCACCATGTCTAATCCTCTGTTAAAGCCATCCAGTGTAATTGTATCTCAGACATGGGATTTTTATACCTAACTAGGTGATTCATGTCTTTTCTTTAAAATGTTTATTTATTATTGAGGGAGAGAGACAGAGTGTGAGTGGGGGAGGGGCAGAGAGAGAGGGAGACACAGAATCCGAAGCAGGCTCCAGGCTCTGAGCTGTCAGCACAGAGCCCAAAGTGGGGCTCGAACTCACGGGCTGTGAGATCATGACCTGAACCAAAGTCAGATGCTTAACCAACTGAGCCACCCAGGTGCCCCTCATCTTTTTTATTTTAAATTAAATGTTGTCTTTGCCTTCCATATGCTTATAACTTCTTCTACTTATATTTAAGAAATGCATTCCGAACGCGAGGTTTAATATTCCTCCACCTCTTACTTGGTGTGCCAGTCCTGCAAGGCCCTGCTCCTCTTTACCCAGGCAATTGTTCAGGATTGTTTTTGCAGCTGTTCCCCTTGAGAAATGAGACAACACCTCTTCCTGACCAAGGGACAAGTTAGCTTACTGTTTGTAGTGGATCCCCTATGCTCAGTGATGCTTAAAACGCAAACCCACTGAGTGAATCCATCTGGGGCACATTGTGTTTCCTTGGTGAGAGGAGGCATATGTTGCTTGTTATACCATGGATGATAGGGTCCTTTTCCTCTGACCCAAGAGTCTCGTAGCTTCTGCCAGCATCCAGGAAACACTAACAAACTAATTTGTCAGCTTGTATGTATGGTAAAAATCAAATCCCAGGCCTAGCAGAATGCAACGGTGAAAAGTGAATAAAAAAGCAAAAAGTTGTGGGGGGGGGGCACCTGGGTGGCTCAGTCAGTTAAGAGTCCGACTTCAGCTCAGGTCATGATCTCATGGTTCATGAGTTCAAGTCCCGCCTCGGGCTCTGTGCTGACAGCTCAGAGCCTGGAACCTGCTTCAGATTCTGTGTCTCCCTCTCTCTGCCCCTCCCTCACTCACACTTTGTCTCTCTCTCTCTCTCTCTCTCTCTGTCTGTCTCTCTCTCTCTCAAAATAAACATACATTTAAACAAAAGTAAAAAGTGGTCTGCTCTTTTAAAAATGTCAAATGAAGCTCAGGGGAGTGCACGCAATGTAATCTTACGCTTTGTTTACTGAATATAAACTTTTAAAACCAAACGGATTCAGAAAAAAAGATGGATTCCTCCCCTCAATGGCATTGGCTGAACCACTATCATTTTACCAACATTACATTTTACAAGTGCTCATTTGCATTCACAAAAAGCAGATCATTGGGATTTGGTGTATACCTGGCCATCCATGCGTAGTTCCTGTTGACTCTCTATATAAGCGATTTCCTGCCCCCAGGTAAGTTCCTCACTGCTGATGCTTTGCAAATCCCCCCATTAGTGCCCCCAGGCCTGGAGGGCACCTGTACAGTTGACATGGGACGCACTGAGCCAGAGAAGCTGAAGAGGTGGAAAAAAAAAACCCGGAAGCAGACACTGATGCCTGAAAAGGCAGAAAACAAAGGGGAAAATGAAGCAGATGAAGATGAGAAGGCACAAGATGGAGAAAATGAAAAAAAAATAGTGAGAAAGAACAAGAAAGTGAAGTCAAGGAGGATACTGAATCAAGAATAGAGAGTGAAGAGCACAAGGAACTCACTAGAAAGGGATCTCGGGAAGAAGAAAGTAGAACGTGGCATTTCTGAGCCACAACCACAACAGCTGCTCCTGCCTCCACTGCAACCAAACCAAACCACTGGCTGCCATGGAGGAGAGAAAGGTCAAGTCCCTGGTCGCTCTCCTGCTTGAGACACAACTGAAGAAAGTAGGGATCCAGCTTCGATGTTTTGAGGAAAGGGAAACATATGGACAGAGGCTTCAGAAGGACAGAGAGAGAAGGTGTTGGCTGCATGCCAGAACTTGCACGTGGAATGGCAGACACACCTTGAAGTAAATGGGCAGAACCCTCAGCAGGGGCATCAGCACTCAGGAGGACCTGGCCCCGTGCTGCTTGGAACAGCAGGGCACCCTGGCACGATGCCCCATCAGCACCCCCTCCCGAGCCTCTGATGTCCCACCAGATGCCACTGCCTCATCCTCCCCAGCAGGCTCAGGTACCAGGTCCCACGATGCCCGGGCAGCCCACACCAAGCCCCTCAACTCCCATCACTACAGGCAATATGGACTCTCCTGGGAGTGGCCCTACCCCTCCTGTATTCCCCCCAACTCCAGAAAACCTCCCAGAAGCCCAGGTACCCCGCATAGCATCTGACAGCGTGTGTCCTGATCTAGTTTGGGCCCATAGATCAGAAACTGTGGGACCTACCGGGACTGTCCCACCTGTCAGCAGCTGCCTCGAGTGATGCTCTGTGGCCCTGGGAGAGACGGTTAATCAGCAAGAAATTATTGCTCCCTTATTCTGTGTCCAGCTAGGCTGAGCACTGTGAGAGTAAGAAAAGAAGACACAGAACTTGCCCAGGAATGAGATTCTCATGTAAGTGAAGAAATAAAATTAAGAGAAGACCATTAAAATACAATGAAATTTTTAAAATACCATGAAATCAAACATAATGAAGTTCTGGGGGGGGTGGAGAAAAGGTGAAAAGTAAATGTAGCTTGGAGCTGGCCATGCATTGAGCTGGTATCAGTCATTTATGACCCATGGGATTTTGCAGGGGGCTGGGCAGTAAATTGCTCACTTCTGGTTAGCTGGGGCATTAGGAAACCACCGGCGAGGGCAAAGTTATCAAAGACTAAGTTCCTCATAAGGTCTGACGCTGGCCTTTGGCAAGGGGCACGAATATAAGATTCTCTTTCCAGCCTGCTGATGGACGGTGGGCTCTCCTTAGCCAATTCGTGCTGTCTGCACATCAACTTGTCAGCCTCCATTAGGATCCTCTGTATTTCTCTACTGTCCCAAAAGCTTCGTCTCACATTCTTCACAGAAACAGATACAATGTCATCGTCTAAGACCCCTATCTATAAGGACTCTTATGATCATGTTTTTCTGAAGCCCTATCCAGAGAGAGCAAAGAGTCATCATTGTTTTATGTCTTTTTTCCTGCAGCGGTCTCACGAGTCATTTTAACAGGCATCTCTGATCTGTATAGAACCTTCTATTGCTTAATGAATGGGGTAGATGTTATTGGTACCCTTCCCATTCCTGCAACACTCTGCCATGGTAGCCATGAGCCAAACAAGCTAGAAATTATAGATAATTAATGCTCCCAAGAATAGCCTTCCTCTAAGGACAGATAGAAAGTTGAAAGATAAATACCCCAGCTTCCTTGGTCTTCATTTGGGGTAACTGTGGGATACCACGGTCTCCAAGGATTCCCAGCAGGATCAAGCTCCAGTTCCTCACAGTGGTAACTAGTTTGATAGCATACCGTTAATTGGCTTCCTTTCACTCTCTCCTCTCTCTCTCTCTCTCTCTCTCTCTCTTTTTCTCTCTCTGTCTCCCACTTTCCACCCCCCTACACTCCCCTATTGGTGTTTTCAGGGATCATCTTCCAAATACATCACTTCCAGTCAAATCTTTATCTCAGGGTGTCCTTCTGGGGGAATTGAAACAAAGACAATCCCTAAAATGAAATCCTAACTAAACGTGACGTGAACACCATGATCAGGGTTGAGTCTAACAACCATGTTAGGTATTTCTGCAGACTTTTATATTTAACACCAGCAACCTACTTGGTGGGGCCCAGGGCAAAATGAAAAATAAATTAATGTTTATTTATTTATTTGAAGAGAGAGAGAGAGAGAGAGAGAGAGCGCACGCACATGCACACAAGTGGGGGGAGGGGAGAAAGAGAAAGAGAGAGAGAGAATCCTAAGCAGGCTCTGAGCTCTCAGCGTAGAGCCCAACATGAGGCTCGATCTCATGAACTATGGCTTAACTGACTGAGCTACCCAGATGCCCCAAAATGAAAACTGTTTAAAAACAAGGGGGCAAATGTGGTTAAAGGTACTATAATATAGAGATTTTTCTTTTCTTCTGCAATCTCTCAACTTGCCATGGTGTTTTCATTACTCGTTATTTAATGTCACTCTACTAAAGAAAAATAAAAACTTTTCATTATTAGCCTGAACCTCACCATTCTTCTTTACGTGTCTGATGCCAGTTTTCAATACAAATATAAGAGCATGTCATTCATATGCAGAATCACCAGAATTACATAATTCATATTTTGTAGTTAATTTTGTTCTTCCCCAAACAGTGGAAATGCTACAAAAAACTAACTCAACTGTTTCTATTTTGTTTCATGACATACACACATTCTACCAACAGTCCAGACCTCTGGCTTACTGGTGAGTAAGAAAGAAGTGAAAAGAAAAACAAGTATCATTTGCTCTGTCTTTCCATTTCTTTCTGTCTTCATGGTCAGCCCAGGTGTTTGGCTAATACAGGGAAGAAACAACAGTAAGAAAGGACATGACATGGTTCCGTGCTCATCTGTGTTTCTTAGAAAACCACTGCCTTCTTCCTGCATTGAATAAGCTCTGTGCCCACTTGGGACCGTTGGTGCCCCTCCTCCTTTCCTGCCCCCAACTTAGTCATAGGCACGCTTACCTCGTATTTGCTTTGAGTCTTCCCCAGACTCTGGCACTTCAGGAATCCTGTGGAATTCCATGCTCATGGGGCATCTCAAATGGCACAAATAAATGGGCAGTAAGAACTAGAACCAATGGGCATCTATATTGCATGTAACTACTCAACACACATGCATGTTCTGCTATACAATTGGACTTCATTTACAAAACACAAGTTCAAAGACAACATTATTAAGAATTTCAAGATTGTGGGGCATCGGGGTGGTTCAGTCGGTTGGGCATCCAACTCGATTTCAGCTCAGGTCATGATCCCAGGGTCCCAGGATTGAGCCCTGTGTTGTGTTGGGGTCTGTGCATAAGATTCTGCTTAAGCCTGCTTAAGATTCTCTCTCTCTCTCTCTCTCTCTCTCTCTCTCTCCCCCTCTCTCTCTCCTTCTGTCCCTCTCCCCAACTTGCATGCTATCTCTCTTTCTCTCTCAAATAAAAAAGAAATGACAAAATTAAAGACTGGAAGGGGCATCTGGGTGGCTCAGTCGGTTGAGCATCTGACTTCAGCTCAGGTCGTGATCTCATGGTTCATGGGTTCAAGCCCGCATCAGGCTCTGTGCTGACAGCTAGCTCAGAGCCTGGAGCCTGTCTTCAGATTCTGTGTCTCCCTCTCTCTCTCTGACCCTCCCTTGCTCACGCTGTCTCTGTCTCTCAAAAATAAATCAAAAACTTAAAAAAAAATTTAAAGACTGGAAAAAAAAGAATTTCAAGATGGTGACAACAGAGTGTAAAAACAGAAGGTGTGGGTCCCTTCTGAGAGCGGGACCTGGACCCGGGCACAGGTCACCACCTATGACACCAGCCCTCATCACCAGCCCAGAGAAGGGAGGAGGCATATTGAACACCTGAAGTGAGCATCAAAGTTCTTCATGACAACTAACAGATGACCCAAAAGGCAAGGCACAATCCTTTGGTCATCAGAGTCCTAATAGTTTTTTTCATGTTCTAGCAGGTCTCATATAAGGCCTGGAATGAATTTAAAGAACATACCTGTCCCTTTCTTTGGGGCTCCCCTCACTCTCACTGGCCTCACTTGGAAAAGTCAAGAAAGCTTGGCAGCCTTAGAACATATTGGCAAGAGCAAAATTCTGCTTAAATGTTAAGATAAATTCCATGGTTATCTTTCTCTGAAATGCTTAGACTTCGCAGGCTTTCCACTGAGTAGTTTTCAAGCCTGAGTGTACCCACAGATATACACTCGTATGCCCTTGGCTTTGTTTAAGCACCCACATCCTCATGGTGGGGTCACTAAGGCAGCTGTGCCTAGAGACACGAGGCTTGTTGTGTTCTCTGCCTCCCAGCTGTGTTCCCTGCACCTGTCTTCACCTCTGTTCTGGACGTTGCTGGGATGTCTGCTAGTTTTCCGTATCAGCCCTGTGGAGGAACATAAACATTTTGGCTTTTCTGAACGAGACTGTGTGTGTGTGTGTGTGTGTGTGTGTGTGTGTGTGTGTAACTTCCTAGAAACCAAAACTGTTTTCTCCTGCCAGGCGCCACAGTGGGCCTTCCTGCACAGGAGGTCATTTCAATAAGGACTCGGAGCTTAGTAAGTGGAGAAAAGAAGGTCATTCTCAGACAGGATGTTGGGAAGACGCCCTGAGTGAGCCTTGCTGGGCAAGAGACGCCAACAGGACCAAGAATGTGGGCCAGTCCCCCAGGAAGTTATTCATGAGCCTGCGCTGTATGATAAACAGGCAACCAAAGCCTTTCTAAACAACAAAAATCACAATGCTCCAAATTCCAGAAAATCCTTGAACAATGACTGGACATTCCTTATCCCTGATTTGCTTATTTGTGCACCAAACACTTTCAAAGAAACCAGAAACTGGGGGGTCTGACTTGGGGTTCAGTGCTGAATGAAGTGTGCAAGGAGATGCGTGGACGATCACCCTGTTCCCCTGCTCCATCCTCCTTTACCCAGAGCACTTTACCGGGAGTCTCCTGTTGCTGGGTCAGCCTCCCCCCCTAGTCCTGTTGCCTGGAGTTCCTTCTGCCCCCCAAAGCCATCTTGCACCAAAGGCCAGCATGAAGTTGCTTCAAACTTGATCAGCAGAACTGGGTCAAAAGGCAGGGAGTTGTCTCTGCCGTTCATGTTACCAAGAGATATGAGCTGATCACGTTAGAAAGTTCTTCCTGAAGAAACAAAAAGACAATGTGGGCAGCTAGAAATTTCATATATATGGGAATATATATTTGATTTGAAAGAGGTATCAAAGCTCTTTGATGGTACATTTTTAAATTAAATCAGAGCATGTATCATTATGTATATGTATATGCATATACATATGTGTGTATACATAATTAAAAATGATATTCTGAATATTGTTTTATAAATAAATATAAGTATCTGCAGAATATAAAATTTGATTCTGCAGACAGTGATATGTGTACCATTACCCAATACTTGTTTATTGTTGAGACTGATTCTTCCAAAGAGGGAACAGAAATGCTCATTTGTCATTTTTCTTACTAGTTCAGTAAAGTTGTACTTGAAAAGTTGATTACAATTTTCTTTTCCTAAACCCAAATGTCCATTGACAGATGAATACATAAAGAAGATGTAGCATATATATATACAATGGAATATTGCTCGGCGTTCAAAAAGGATGAAATCTTGCCATTTGCAACAATGTGGATGGAACTACAGTGTACTACGCTAAGCGAAATAAATCAGTCAGAGAGAGACAAATATCATATGATTTCACTCATATGTGGAATTTAAGATACAAAACAAATGACCATAAGGTAAGGGAAGCAAAAATAAGATAAAAAAAAAAAAGAGAGAGAGAGAAAGAGAGAGAAGGAGGCAAACCATAAGAGACTCTTAAATACACAGAACAAACTGAGGGTCGCTGGAGGAATGTTGGGTGAGGGGATGGGCTAAATGGGTGATGGGCGTTAAGGAGGACGCTTGTTGGGATGAGCACTGAGTGTTGTATGTAAGTGATGAATCACGAAGTTCTACTCCTGAAATCATTATGACACTATATATTAACTAACTTGGATTTAAATTTAAAAAATAAAAAAATTAAAATTAAAAATAAATTTTCCTTTCCCCACTCCCTCTGCACCCCAGATTCCCCTTTATCTACTCTAGTTTTGCTTCTGTTTTGTTTCTATATCTTCTAATGCGCCACCCAATTTCTTTATTGTTTATTGGTTGCCATCTGTCTCCCACACTCCCCTCCCTTGCTTATAATGTGAGCTTTCTTTTTTTTAATTTTTTTAAATGTTTATTTATTTTTGAGAGTGAGAGAGAGCATGAATGGGGAGAGGCAGAGAGTGAGGGAGACACAGAATCTGAAGCAGGCTCCAGGCTCTGAGCTGTCAGCACAGAGCCTGACTCGGGACTCGAACCTATGAACCATGAGATCACGACCTGAGCCAAAGTCAGATGCTCAACTGACTGAGCCACCCAGGCACCCCATGATGTGAGCTTTCAAGGCAACAAGTTTTGTTGTTTCTCCACGTATTTCAAGTGCACAGACCAGTGACCGGCACTAAACACTCAAAAGTAATTTATGAGTGAAGGAATACATGAATGAATGAATAGAATGAATGAATGAGTGAATGAATGAATGAATGAGCGAAAGAAAGCAACTGTCTCACTTCCAAAATTCAACAGGCTCAGAGACTTACCCGGCACCTATGAACATGGCTGGTCAGTGTGGAACCACATGAAAGGCTGGGTTGGTACGGGATTGGGGGGGGGGGTACTTTCTGGAGGATGGATGGCTCAGCCACACAGGCACTAATTAAGATTTGACAAAAGAGGTGTCTGTAGAGCAAACAGGGCAGATTTTACTAGGAAGAGCAAGAGGAGGAGCTTAGATGACAGGTGTTTAAAATGGAGACCATTTTCCCTAGGATGAGCACCGATCCTGGCATTCAGCCCTGGCACACTGGTGAAGAGGTACAGGGCTTGAATCTCTAGCTGAGGGCTTCTATTTGGAAAAGCTAGGGCAAGCCCAAAGACTCCTTAAGAGGTATAATGGCTCCATTATTACATTATCCAGAAGGCTGAGGCTTCTTAAAAGGGCACCTGCCTTTCCTGGATTTGTTTCACCCAACTTCCGGCACTCAACTGAGGGCCCGTAGGCCAGTTCTATAGGCTGTCTCTGTCACCAGAGGGGCAGGTGACCCATTGGATCTTAAACTAGCTTATGGCCTCCAGACAAAATGTACTCTAATTAAAGGGAGGTAAAGGGAAGGGGGAGGCGGAGGAAGCTGAACCTAGGTACAGAGTTGGTTGACTCAAAGTTAACTATCTATTGAAACAGAGGAGAAATTAAGCTTTCTTGAGCACGGTTTTCATTAGCTGCTTGAGCTGCAAAGGAATAGAAAGATTGCACAAAGTCAGAGCGGAAGACAGCCTTGATTTGGTTCCTGGATTCTAGCGAGCTCGCCAAAAACAAAGGAGCAAACAAACAAAACAAAACAAAAACTGAAGGGGCTGAGCGAGAGCATCAGCTTTTATCGTCTTCAATGTAAAATCAGGGGTGCCTGGGTGGCTCAGTCGGTTAAACGTCCGACTTCGGCTCGTGTCATGATCTCACGGTTAGTGGGCTCGAGCCCCGCATTGGGTTCTGTGCTGACAGCTCGGAACCTGGAGCCTGCTTCAGATTCTGTGTCTACTTCTCTCTCTGCTCTTTCCCCACTCGTGCTCTGTTTCTGTCTCAATAATAAATAAAAACATTTAAAAAAGTAAAATCAACCAACTATATATTGTGTTTGAAACACACACTCCTTGGCAGCTCTATTGCCCTCCCTGTTTGAAAGGTTAGCATGTCCCCACCTGCCCCAGCTCCACTGCATTTAACTGAGGCAGCTTCAGAATAAACCCTGTGTCTGGGTCCAGCTCGCCCTGCTCAGAGCGAAACTTGAACTTGAAGGCAATGTCTTCTCTCCTCTCCATCATCTGGCTTTACTCCCCATGGATTCTCAAGTTTGGCTTTCACTCAAGCTGACGTGGGGCTGGATTTCCTGGGACGGTCAGATTTTTCTTTTTTTTTTTTTTTTTCTTTTTTGGCAGGTGGTTCCCCAGGAAGGCCTCCAGTGTTTCCCCAGTCCTGATAGCTTTCTATTCTATTTCTACCTCTGCTCCCGATAACCCTTTTGTTCCATCTGGAGCCCCCATGCTGACAGGGCGTCCTTCCTCCTTTATAATCTGTCTGTCTTTCTGTATATTTATCTCTGCAGGAATGTAGCTCCAAAGAAAGAAAAGTCAGCTCCAGTTTTATTCCCTGCAGTTTACTGGCTGTTTATGTCTCTACAAAGCATTCACCCCAGAAAGGAATGTGTACAGCTGTAGGCATCGCAGAAAACAAAACATCCCAATGTCAGGTAACCGAGTCAGGTACACTGGGAACTCAAAACAGATCTATTTTTCCCTTTGTATGAGAACAAATGGACCCATGAGCGCCTGATGTCCAGTGGGGAAAAGTGGCCAGGGGAGGGGGGCAGGAGGGGGGCAGTGTTGGGAGAAACAAAACAAGTGGTGTTACAATCTGTTTTCTTCCCTTTCCTAGGGTTCCTGCACCCCACCCTCAGGGCAGCCAGGCCAAGAACAGTTGATTCTTGACGGGAAAGCTCCAAATGAGACCAGACTCTTGAAGGTTCTGCCTCGGGGTGCCGGGGGCGGGAGTGGTCTGTGTGTGTCCAAGTCTTATCTGTGGCTTTGGATGAGTCCTTTGTAGTTATGTTACCTATTCCAAGTTCCTAAAATAAAGGTGATTAAGAGATTATTCACAAAGGAAGCTTCTGGAAGTTGATAAAAATTGACTGCTGTAAGCTTAGAGGCAGAGTGGGTCCTTATGCTATTCTATTCTTCCACAGAACTTTTTAAATAAGCATGGTAAGATTTTATTTTATTTTTTTTAATATTAAAAAAAATTTTTTTACATTATTTTTGAGAGACAGAGAGCAAGTGGGGGAGGGGCAGAGAGAGAGGGAGACACAGAATCAGAGCAGTCTCCAGGCTCTGAGCTGTCAGTACGGAGCCTGATGTGAGGCTCAAACCCATGAACTGTGAGATCACGACCTGAGCTGAAGTCTGACGCCCAACCGACTGAGCCACCCAGGTACCCTAGGCATGGTAAGATTTTAAAAGGCAAAGTCTAGGGAGTGTAATAGGCAAAGAGGCTCGTCCGCTCTCCTGCTCTGAGCTTTTCTAACCCTGACAAAACTCAAATGAAGTGACGTAGCACAGATTCTGAGCCACCTGTTTCCTCCCTTCCCATTTCCCCTTTCCCCCTCTTGCTCATTTTCCTGACTGCCTAAGTCATCCTGGGGTTCTTGCTTTTCTCAGGGCTGAAATTTCTCGCTGTGGATGGAAGCTCTTTGGAGGCTACTGTCGGGGGTCAGCCTCAGCCTCTCCGTGCCGATGATGTCAGCTCGGTGCACCCGCAGCCCTCACCTGGACCCACACTGCTGGGGCGGCCCCCGCAGATATGCCCCTGACCTGAAACAGGGTTGTGGCCGGACTGCCTCTAGTGTTTCCTGTTATGATGACAAGACGCACCTCAGCAACGGCCATCGAGGAACTTTGAAAGGAACAAAGTTTATTATGCACATGTCCTGGAGGGTACAGAGCCTGCCCAGGACCACAGAGTGAGGTCATGGGGGGACAGAGAGAGAGAGAGAGAAAGAGAAAGCCCAGAACTTCCAGAACTGGAGTTTTGCTTTATTGGTGTCAAAAGCGGGGTGCCTAGGGTTTCTTGGGTTCACCCTTTATTGGCAAGTTTAAATCAAGAGCAGAAATCAAAGCACGGGAAGGGAAAAGCAAGGTCACTCAGTCCGTTATCTTTGGCACTCAGGGCTTTCTAAAAGGGGAATTCATGGGTGGGGCGGCCTAGTTCTTTACCTAGTTGTGTGGTGGGCAGTGTATTTATTCCAGATGACCGTCTTTGAAATGGAGGCCTCAGCACTCAAAACTTAATGTCAGGGACTCACACTAGAGCTACCCTGTGAGAAAGTGCTGATGTCACCTCAACCCCAGTCCCTATGACTGGGTGATGTCCGGATGTGCCATCAACTATTTAGCGTAGACAGCTTCTGCATAGTTACGTAGACGGTCTGCCCAACCTCGAACGGTGTCCTACACACTCCATGCTACTGTCCTACAATGATACAGTACAAGTCATTTGTCTGGCCACTGCCTCTGTTCATGAGGACAAATTCCTGATTATTCTGTTCCTTTCCTTTGTCACTTCATGCTCTGCAATCTTGATTAGCTGATATGTGCTCTGGCCCAGCTCTCCAGGGTAGGCCCTGGAGTGACCCTTATCTTCACATCTCTTAGACAACTCCCTGCCTGGATAGGGTAGTAAGAATTCAAGGTCTCGCCACGAACAAGCCACATGGTACCGTGGGAGAGCCATCACGCATTGCCACCTCCAGCCTCTGGATTCCAACCAGATTCTCATGCGTCAGCCTGAGTGAAACATTCAGAATGGGCCTTGATGAGAATGATCTCAGAAGAGACACTGGATTCCCCATCACCGTGTTCTGTCATGACATAACAGCCTTTTGCCCACCCCCACCCCTGGGGGTGCAGAAAGTCTGTCCCAGGAAGTGACTTCGGTGGTAGAGAGACTCCAAGAAGCAAGCCTAGGTGTCATTTCTGAACCACAGTCCAGACCCAGGGTCCCAGTCAGCATCTCTGGCACTGGAAAGACACATCATTAGCGGTCTGGCTATTGCTGCTGGAACTCACATGGGCAAAGCCAGAGAAGTTCAATACTGCACGCGTGTTCGAACGAGTGCAGTGATGAAATCACCACTGCCTTCCATAGCAATAGCCCCGGAGCAGGTGAATTGGGTAATGTTTATCTTATGCCTGTTACATGCAAGATAGTTTGGCCCTCACTGAAGGGAGTGAAAAAACCAACAGTTCCGATGATGAGGATAGATATATACACATAACTGTAATAAAGAGCAGCATGTTTATTAATAATTATATGTAATTACAGACCCAATAAAGTGCTATGGGAACACAAAGAAGAGAAGACGTGACTTCCATTGGGAACGGGAAGTAGGAAGAGTGGAGAGAAAGACTTCATTTTACCTGCGCCTTGTGGGCAGGGTCCTAAAGGGATTCTTACTGAGTGAGCCAAATGAGAAGTCCTCCAGGGTAGCTGCTTCCCCTGGCTCGTGGCTGCTATGAGCCTACTCTCTCTTAATTCTATTGTGAACTTGAGACATCCAGGAGAAAGGACTCCCAAGCAAGATATTCTAAATATCAAGTCACCAGCAAGGCACAGGCAATAACCAGTGGGAATGGACATACTGCGACCAATTGAGCAGGAGCATGTCAACATCATTCCCACAGGGAATTCCCACAGGGGTGGCAGCTGGTGGGGAAGATAAAAGCAAGATGTCAAAGAAGTTTGGGAGTAGAGAAAGGTTTGGAGAAGAGCAGCCATAGTAATATTATAGTGACTCCAATGCCTGCAAGGTTTTGTTTTTTTGGGGGGGGGTTGGTTTTGGTTTTGGGTTTTTTTTAAGAGAATCTTTGTATTTGTTTTTTTTTAAAAAAAGTTTATTTATTTATTTTGAGAGAGAGAGACAATACAAGCAGGGGAGGGTCAGAGAGAGAGAGGGAAAGAGAGAGAATCCCAAGCAGGCTCACACTGACAGCACGGAGCCTGATGCAAGGCTCAAACCCATGAACTGTGAGTTCATGACCTGAGCTGAAACCAAAAGTCAGAGGCTTAACCGACTGAGCCACCCAGGTGCCCCTCTTTGAATTTGTTTTAATGGGTGAGTCTTATTTTTATCATTAAGTAATAAAGATACAAAAATAATCTACTAATTTTAAGAGAATATTTCAAAATATTTCAAAAGGAGACTGTGGAACCACTTCATACCCATTAGGATGGCTACTATTTAAAAAAAGAAAAAGAAGGGAGCCTGGGCAGCTTAGTCAGTTATGCATCCAACTTCTGCTCAGGCCACGATCTCACAGTTCGTGAGTTCGAGCCCCATGATGGGCTCTGTGCTGACAGCTCAGAGCCTGGAGCCTGCTTCGGATTCTGTGCCTTCCTCTCTCTCTGCCCCACCCCTGCTCATATTCTCTCTCTCTCTCTCTCTCCCTCCCTCCCTCTTTCTCTCTCAAAAATAAACATTAAAAATACTAAAAAAAAAAAAAAAAAAGAAAGAAAGAAAATAACAAATGTTGACCAGGATGTGGAGACATTGGAATACTTGTGGACTGTTGTTAGGAATGTAAAATGGCATAGTTACTTGAAGAGTAATATGGCGGCTCCTCAAAAAAATTCAAGATAGAATTACCCTATGAGCCAGCAGCTCCACTTCCGGTTAGATACCAAAAAGAATTGAAAGCATGGACTAGAACAGATGTTTGCACTCCCATGTTCATGGCAGCACTATTCACAATCACCAAACGGTGGAAACAACCCAAGTGTCTATCAGTAAATGAATGGATAAACAAAACGCAATCTATACAAATGATGGAATATTATTCAGTCTTAAAAAGGAGGAAAATTCTGACACATGCTATTACATAGATGAACTTTGAGGACATTATGTTAAGTGAAATCAACCAGTCACAAAAGGACAAGTACTGTATGATTCTACTTACATTAGGTTCCCAGAGTAGAAAAATTCATGAAAACAGAAAGTAGAAGGGTGGCTGCTGGTGGCTGGGAGAGGGAAAATGGGGAGTTAGCATTCAATGGCTGTGGAGCTCTAGTTGCAGAAGATAAAAGAGTTCTGGGGGTAGACGGTGGTGATGGTTGCACAACAGTGTGAATGTACTGAATGCCACTGAACTGTCACTTGAAAATGCTTAAAATAGTAAGTTTTATAATATATATATTTGTAATATATGTATTTTTAAAAAGTTCTTAGAAAAGGAGTGTATTGCAGACAGGGGGATTGTTTGTAGAAATCCTAGAGGGAGACAAGCAGAGTGCATGCCTATTCCCATCACGACACCCACATGGCATTGCCTGGACCCCACACTAGACATGAACGGTGAGAGACAGAGCTGAAATGTTCCATGGAGTCAGATGGTGAAAGTGCATGATATCAGAGTCGGCTAACTTATTTTACAGTGATTTGATGGTTTTGAGGAAGAGGGTGATATGATTAACAACGTATTTCAGAGAAATATCTGTAAACAGAAGTATGATTCACTCCTCATTGAGTGAGGAGGAGACTGGAAGCCTCAGCGCAGGAGAAAGGGCTAGAAGAACAGGGGACTCTTCCATGGGAATGGTAGACAGGGAAGGACAGGACAGACATTGCAGAGGGGGAGCCCACGTGAAGGGTGAGCAAACAGGAGGAGTCGGATATGATGTATGGAAGCTTGGGAGAGAGATACTGATGTGACTTTTCCTGAGATTGGCATGGAAGGGGCAGGAACTCATCCTGCCTGAAGTGTCTGACCCAAGGGGACATCTCATCAGGTGGAGATGTGAGCAGACGAGAATGGAGCAGAGGTGAGGAGCAGGAGAAATGCATGAGGCTCCATTGCATTGGTCCTGCAGACTCTGCCCTGAACACTGTCTCCACCCTTCGGTTCTCTAGCTCGTCCAGAGCTTCCCCTCGATGCTGCTTCCTTAGGGGAAGCCTTGCCTCATCTTCTCCACCCTTGTTGTGATTTAGATATCCCTCCCAGGGGCTCCAGAGACGTCCTGTACCTCTCACATCGCAGCGCTTGCCACATGTCACTGTAATTGCTCTTTCCATGTCCTGGTACAAAGACTGGCCCACAGAAGATGCTCAATAAACACCTGTTGAACAGATGAGAGGAAGGGAAGAAAGGGAAGAAAATCTAGAGTTTGGAAGAGACGTAAGGCTTTAACGTGCCCATCTAGATGTCATGGACAGATCGAGTCACCGAAAGAGAGGGGGGGAGAGAGAGAGAGAGAGAGAAAAGAGTATCTAGAGAGAAACAGAATATAAGCCAGGACAGATGCTGTGCATTGAGGAAGAGGAAGAGAAAAGAGGACACAGTAAAGAAAACAGAATGATCTTGAGAGTTAGAGAAAAAAAAAATCACAAGGGAGAAGCACCACTGAAATAGGGAAAGAGAGTTTCAGGAAGGAGATGCTACAGCATAGTCAGGGATGAGGATGAGGACAGTGACCCAGAGTGTTTGGGGCTGGGCATCCAGGAGGCCTGTGGAGGTGGAAGTCAGGGAGAGGGTGAGAGCTCCCAGCAAGAGTGGGCTGTGAATGCAAATGCCACCTCTAAGCCCTTTGTCCTCGGGAGAAGAAGGCTTGCAACCTCTCAAAGGAGGAGGGGACATGGGTTTTTCCCACTCAAGAAGACTACAAATATGTGAGACTATTCATAATCATCTGTAGGGAGAGCATCACAAGCCAAAAAAAAAATGGCACAGATAATAGAATCAAGTCAGTGGGGTTTGCAGGAGGACTCAGTCAAGGTTAGAGATGAGGGCATTGGCCTTCCAGAGGCAGAGGAAAAGGTGGTTCCCTGAAAAAGGGGAGAGGAAGGAGGAAAGGACAAGTAAGAAAGCAGGCAGGTGAGGGAGACTGAGGGGGCCCCTTTGAATGGGCCAAAGTCAAGGCTGAGTGAGAGGGTCAGATAAGAGGACCACTAGAGGTGTGTCTGGGTCTTGGCAGGTTTGGAAACAAAAGGAAATCCCTACCTACTTCAAGAGGAAAGAACAGAAGACCTAGACCCCACAGAGCCCTTGAAGTCACAGCACACAAGCCCTGGAGGCTCGCTCCTTTCCAACAGCCCTGGTGAGTTCAACAAGACTTTCCGAGAAAAGGAAAGGACTTTGTATCCAATCCAAGAATTGTTCCCAGCAGCAACGTCGTGCTAATAAAACACCCGGTACAACCAGATCACTGTCTCAGGATGGCCTGTCCACGCTCCCACCTCTGCTTTGTGACCTGTCTAGCTTTCATCCCTGCAACCCTCTATCCAGCTGTGCATCTCTTGAGGGTCATGACCCTGGTGTGGCTGGAGTCAACCTAACTACAAGGAAGAAAGGAAGTCCTATATGATTGGTACAATTGGGGGTGTCCTGGAAATGTGTTCCCCCTAGTTCCCTGGAAGAGATGTGCCTTCCACATCAAAATGAGAAGAGAGGCCCAGGAAAAGAAGGAGGGAGTTGATGTGGTCACCTGTAGAGTGGTCCCCTGTGGATTTCCTGTCCCAGGAAATGAGAGTAGGGGTGGGCTGCCTAGAAAAGCCATTCTGGAAAACAAGGAAGAAGATAGAACTGGACAGGCTCCTTCAGTAAAGGCGTCTAGACAGCAAGACCCCTGGATACTGGGGACGTTAGGGGGGCAGGGAAGATATGGAGAAAGATATGGCAGAAAGAGGAGGTAGAGAGGAACAAAAACAAAACAAGAGCAAAGCAAAGCCCTATATGCATCATAATTTTACTTGGAGTTGGGTTTGTTCCAGGGACAGTGGAGGACTTGAGAAAGAACGTGTTAGAGAATTCTGCCGAACCCAGAGAGCGATTAGCTCAGAGTTTATTATGTCAGAGCAATCCACCCAGGTACAACAGAGTAAAGCCAGGGTGTGCTGGCATGAAACCAGAAAGGATGAAAGGCAAATGAGAGCCACATGGGGCATCCCCAGCAGCTGGCTTATCTCCTACTCATCCCCCCTCGAGCAGACAGTCAGTAGGTTTCTACCAAGCTCCTCTCTCTGTCCTGAGAATTCCCTCATACCGTTCTCTCCTTTAACCGTCCCAGCCCCCCTGTGAGCTGGGTACTACTATCCTTCCCATCCTGCAGATGAGGAAACGGAAGCCCGGAGAAATTAAGTAACTTGTCCAACATCACTCACAGAGTAGGTAGCAGAGCCTAAGACTCAAATTGAGGCCATCATGACCCTCAGGATGGTGCTCCTAACCAGAAGCTCCATCACCTCCTAGGTGCTGCTCTTTCCTGAACGCAGTAGAGAAAAATGAGTAGAGGAAGGGAGGGCGGGAGGGAGGGAGCTGCATGGGAATATTTGAGAATGGAGACGTGGTTCTGAGACACATTCCAGCAGGGCCAGAGAGGCAGTAATACCAGATGCAAGAGCAGAGCCCCAGTTCAGAAATACGAGGTGCTGTGCACGCAGGCCCCACATGTGTGTCCCACAAACTTGGGTATTTTTTCCTCTGGCTTATTACCCCCGCTCTTGCCTCCCTTTCTGACTCTTAGTACCGTAACATTCTTCTGATAATTTTTCCTTTTAAAGGAGATACTAGTCTTACAAAAAGGTCAACTAGCTAAAAATATTTTGCTTGAATTTTCCATGTGCTTTTCTGCATGATTTCTTTGCTTCAAGTCCTGCCTCAGAGAAACTCCTAAAACATTTTCCACATGCAGGGAGTCATTTTTCCAGGCACTGGTGCCAACTTTCTCTTTTCCTTCCTTCCTTCCCTGCTTTTCACCCCCTTCGGTCTTCTCCATAACTTTCAGAAGAACCGAAAGACAGATTTTATTTTTAAAGAAATAGAAAAACATTTCTTTGACTTTTAAAGCCACAGGGCCCCCATTCCGTTTTCAGTAAATCCCTTTATAATCGCCAAGGCAGGGCACTGGTGTATGTGGGCCTTGGAGATGAGCATTTCCCTTGGGGCAGGGTCTCAGAGCCAGTGCACCTGACCACCTGAGGGTAGACACAGCAGCTGCGTGCCCCATGGAGTGATTTGAGGGGGACCCCCAAACAGTTCCTGGAATCCCTAGCAGTGGAATCAGTTGTTTGAGCCAAGACACAGAAGATGCCCATTCCTGGAATATTCTCACCTCAGTTTCTCTCCCTGGCAAAGTTCTGCCCGTTCTTCAGGGCACAGCTCAGTTTACTTGCTCAGGGTAAATGTTCCCGTCTTCTAGATTCCCATGCACCTGATTCCTACCACTGTTACAGCTCTTAACATGTCACTTATTTGTCTGCATGGCTGTCTTCCCGCAGAATATTCCCTCTCCCTGTTAGATCCGTAAACACTTCCAGCCAAGCCGGGAGCTATCTCAGCATTTTCATGAAAATAAGACCTGGGACCTAATATGGGCTGTTAAGGAGAAAATTATTCTGACACTTGTTAAAATGGTATGAAAGCTTTTTTTTTTTTTCCAAGACTATTGTAGAAGAGGGGGAGAGACTTGGCTCAACTCTGAATAAGGCAAGGACACATGAGAATTTATACCTGAGAGCGAGGTCAGAGGGGAGGAGTGGATGGCTATTACGCAGAGGACACGTCAAGATTAGGGCACTCTTGCTAGATGACTTGGCAGGATTCTTTGCTAAGTCTGGGCTGGGAAGGCCGAACCCAGGAAGAGGGCCAATTTTGAGGCCTCGTCGAAAAGAGGGTTCAGAGGAGCCTAACTGCAGTTTGGTCAAGGTCAGCCTTGGTAGCGAAGGGTGTGTAGAATAAAAGAATCTAATTGCAGAAAGTAAATCTTTCTTGTCATTCAACTCAATTCACATTATCCTTTCTGTAAACCACTGCTGGCCATTTGACACAAATTCTCGTGGACCAAACTCAAGTCCAGGCTCTCCTGAACTCTCTTCTCACCTAGGCCTTGATGTTGGGCTTCTGTGTTTGTCTCTGTGTTGTCCGAGTTCAGCAAGAATCCTGCGAAGTCTGTTTAGCCGGACACCCCCATCCTCATGTATTTTCCCCTAAACTACTTGAGTGTAGATCACACGCGTTACATCCCTTTACCCCTGAGGACACCAGTGTTTGCCCAAGAATGAAGCGACTTTCTTACGTAACCACGGTGTGGTTGTCGAATTCAAGAAACTTACCATTGATAGGATACTGTTATCTACAGCTCATAAAAAATGTCCCCAACGTCTTAGTGCAGCTTCAAGCTGCCTAACGCTTGTAATAAAACAGAGAAAAATATTCTATATACTACTGCGGAGACCAATCCTGGGCAACTCCCCACCAGTTTATACTAAAAACAAATGATTTGCTCTGTAAACTATTTACTGATCTCGCTCGAGTGTAGTTTCTTTATTGCCTAGCGTCAGAAGGCCTCTAAATACGTATTTATAAATCCAGGAAGATATTCTGACAATCCTGCTGGTATCGTATTCATTTGAAAGATCTGATATTTCATTATAAATGCAATTAATCAGTAGGGAGGTTGATGAGGCAAAATACAGCCTTTAAATTTTGAGCAGGATTTGGGCTCCTGGGGCACACAAGAATGAGAGTGTCGATTTGAAATGTTCCATATGAAAGTCACCCCTGGCCCCAGAAGACCAGAAAATGCACAGTCAACAAGCACATGAGGAGGCACCAGCGAGATCACAGAACTAAGCACAGACCCAATCCATGTTTGAGGCTCTTCCTTCTTAAAGGCAGAGACTGCCGTTCACTGGGTGGGTGTGTCCAGTGATTTCCTAATAATGTGATACAGATATTGTTCAGTAGTATCTACTTTCTTGCACACACACACAGTCTTCTATCCCTTTTCTTCCGTATCATTGCAGGAGACGCCTTATCAAGTCAATGCTTTCCCCGTCCCCCACCGTGTGTGACCTTCTGAAGGCTATTTCCTCTCCTTCCTGCTCCCCTCTGAGACTTTGCCCCAACAGTCTCTCTCTCTCCCTCTCTCCTTTTGTCTCTCTCTCTCCTTCTCCTTCTCTCCTCCCTCCCTCCTTTCCCCTCCCTCCCTCTCTTTCTCCTCTCTCCTCCTCTCTTCTCTCTCCCTCCCTCTCTCCTTCTCTGTCCCTTCCTCTCTCTCCCTCTCTCTCCTTCTCTCCCCCTCTCTTTCTATCTCTCCTTCTCTCTTTACATTTCCTCTCCTCCCTCCCTCCTTCTCTGTCCCTTCCTCTCTCCTTCCTTCCTTTCCTCTGTCCTTTCCTCCCTCTCCCTCTCTCCTTCTCTCCCCCTTCTCTCTCCACCTTTCCTCTCTCTCCCTCCCTCCCTCTCTCCTTCTCTGTCCCTTCCTCTCTCTTTCCTTTGCTAACCGTCCTTTCCCTCTCCCTCTCCATTTCTCTCTCTCTCTCCCGCTATCTCTCCTCTCTCCATTTCTCTCTCTTTCCCTCCTGCCCTCTCTCTTTCTCTCTTCCTCTATTTCTCTCTCTCTCCTTCCCTTCCTCTCTCCTCTCTCCCTCTCTGTCTCTCCTCTCTCCCTCTATTTTTCTCTCTCCCTTCCTCTCTCTCTCCTTCTCTTTCCCTCTTTCTCTCTCCCTCTCTCTCTCTCCTCTCTCCATTTCTCTCTCTCCCTCCCTTCCTCTCTCTCTCCTTCCCTCTCCCTTTCTTTCTTTTTCTCTCTCTCCCTCCCTCCCTCTCTCTCCCTCTCTCCATCCCTCTCTCTGTCTCTGTCTCTCTCATCTTTCCCTCCTCCTCCATTGGCTTTTCCCCTATGACTCAGCGCCTACTCAAGTTCTTACCTAGAAACCAAGTCCAGGCACAGCCCCACCCCCACCGCATAGGCTACAGTGTTGGATGCCGTGGAAGGAGGGTGTCAAACATGCAGGACCTGGGAAAAGGGACCAAATGGACACTTGATAAAGAAGCTACACACAAGGAGAGAGTAAGATGAGGCCTTTAGTTCCAGAAAGTGAGACTCTGGGGTGAGGGGTTAAAATCAATTTTATAAAATCCCAACAGGTAGAGACAGGATAAGGACTGAAGGAATATAAAAGGTTGGCTGGTAATAACTACTTACTAAGTGTCTTTCTTTTAAAATAAACCGTCACCGGTGTCATGCTAAGCGAAATAAGTCAGGTGGAGAAGGACAGATACTATATGTTTTCACTCATAGGTCTAACAGGAGAAACCTAACAGAGGACCATGGGGAGGGGAAGGAGGAGGGAAAGAGTTAGGGAGAGGGAGGGAAGCAAATCATGAGAGACTCTTGAATACTGAAAACAAACTGAGGGCTAAAGGGGGAGGGGGAAAGGGGAAGCGGGGTGATGGTCATGAGGAGGGCACTTGTGGGGAAGAGCACTGGGTGTTATATGGAAACCAACTTGACAATAAACTATCAATAAAAATAAATAAATAAATAAATAATAAAATAAAATAAAATAAAATAAAATAAACCCTCACAGATGACAGTCTACTTTTACTTACTTGCAACACCTTGGGCCCCAAGTCATGTCCAGATAAGAGCTGTTACAGACAATTCCCATCAGGCATTCCCTCCCCCAGTTAACAAACTTCAGAAAAAAGGAAGGAGAAAACCACGAGGAATTTCAGTTTTCCAGTTCTTGGCAAAAACTGCCAGGTCAGGGTCAATTGGTTTCACCTCCCTCTGACTGTCTCCTTTGCACAGGAGGTAATTGGGCAGATTGGGTTTCAAGAAGTTGTCCCCCAGAGCCAGCCCAGGTGGCCGTTTTTCTACCGACAGCTCAGGCTAAGGCGCATGCTCATGAAGCAAGCAAAGAGCGGAGGGGCTTACAGCGACCGCACTGATACAGCAACGCGGGAAGAAAAAATACGTGAGCAGCAGGATTCTCTCTGCTGTGGGCTCTTAGGGCTGTGTGGGCTCAGGGATCGTGCGGGCCAAGCAGGTGACCATCGATGTTTCTGGAAACCGGTGCTGTGCAAGTTGCAGAAGCACAGTTTCTTTTTGAGGACTGAACTTGTCCCCAGACACAAACTAGTCCCCGACGAGCCAGCTTTTGAAATCATTTCATACAGGGGCACCTGGGTAGCTCTGTCGGTTGAGCATCCGACTTCGGCTCAGGTCATGATCTCACAGCCTGTGGCTTCGAGCCCTGCGTCGGGCTCTGAGCGACAGCTCGGAGCATGGAGCCTGCTTCAGATTCTATGTCCATCTCTCTCTGCCCCTCCCTGGCTCATGCTCTGTCTCTTTCTCTCTCAAGAATAAATAAAACATTAAAAAAAATCATTTCATACATGCGGAAACAGGATCTGAGACAGTAAGTCACTTTCCCAGGTTCATAAGCTAAGTAGCAAAACTAGTGGGATTCGATGGAGGGCTCCGACCGAAAGCCCCTGCTCTTCCCTTCCAGTGGCTAGAAGCAGACTCCAGAAGGATGGGAAGACACCAGGGCCCCACCTTTCTCCTTCCCTCCCATTGCAGATGGGACGGTGCTTTTCTTTCTCAGAAAGTTTCAGTGGTTCCCTCTGCCTATAGGATAAATTTCAAGTTCACAAGCCCAGTTCAGGGCTCTTACACGTGGTGTCCGTTTGCATCCCAGCCCTACCTTCTGTTGCTTCCTGCTTCCCCCGCACCTGTCTGCAGCTCTCCTGGCGTATCCGGATCCCAACCTGGGTTTTCACTGTTCTTGCACCTGCACTATCCGTGTGCATCCTTTTCCTCCTTGTGAAGCTGCCCCTGACCTTCCCAGCCCCTGGAAACACTGTGACATTTAGCCTGCACCTCTCACTTGACATTTGCCAGACACAACCTTGAATTTTACATGAAGATCCCATTGAATATGAGTAGGTCACGGAGAACAAATGCCAGCCAGGGAGCTGGGGAGCGGGAAGGACATATAAGTTAGAAAGTGCCTGACATACATCTGCCAAATGTGACATCATAAGGCCCAGAGGGTACCCACAGCCAGAGACCAGGCAGAGGACAAGGAATCAGAAGGTCAGCATATATTGGAAGCCAGCAGGGGGCAACACTGGGCGGTGGGGATTAAGAGTTTAGGTTAAAACTTGGATATTAAAACTCTACATCATATTTAGTGGGATTGAGGCAGAGATCTTTGGGATGAGCACACCAGGTGTAAATTTCTTTTATTTAAGTTTTATTTTTATTTTTGAGAGAGGATGTGTGAGTGAGCGAGGGGCAGAGAGAGGGGAGAGCCCATGCAGGCTCTGCACTGGCAGCATGGAGCCCCCAACCAGGGCGTGAACTCACAAACCTCAAGATCATGACCTGAGCTGAAGTCGGATGCTTAACCTACAGAGCCACCCAGGCACCCCCGACCAGGTAGAAATTTGAAAATATGTTTGGAAATACTTTCCAGAAGACCACAAAATCAGCTAGTGAGATTTCTCTTATTGCTTTAGACACTTTACAGAAAATTCATGGCAACCAAGCAAAGACAAATAGCGTTCTTAAAGCTTTTCCAAGTCCTTAATATGCTTATGTGAGTTGTGACTCTCCACGTCATGAATACGGAAGGCAAGTTTTATCACTTACTTGTCCAGGGAATTCTTTTTCTCAAGAGCCTCTCCCAATTAGTGACCTTTGGAACACACTTTATAAATGCTATTTATATTTACATGAAACCCATATTTCTTTGTGGGTCAAAAAATCATAAGACTGGGAAATTTTAGAGAGATTGGGCCTTATTTTACCAAACTTTTACTGTATTAAAAGCCCAAGTTATTGGTAGCTTTGGACAAAACAAATCCAGGCTGAATTAATAACAGCCAAGATAACTATAGAACTCTCTGAGGTGCATATCAAAGAACTGGAACCATACAAAATGATCTGATATATTTCTGAAGTTGACATCGGATATTTTCTAATAATAAAGACACTACATGGATATTTTTTCAAAAAACCAATTCTTAGTTATTTTTAGCTTGATTGTCCTCATTTCAACATATGGAAAAAGCCTTGCTCTTGTGACAGAACCTGTTTCTTTCTCTTTTTTTAAGTTTATTTATTTATTTTGAGAAAGAGAGAGATAGAGAATATGTGCCCATGAGAGCAGGGGAGGGGGCAGAGAGAGAAGGAGAGAGAGAATCAATCCCAAGCAGGCTCCTCACAGTCAGCACAGAGCCCGACACGGGGCTCCTCGAACTCATGAACCATGAGATCATGATCTGAGCTGAAATCAAAGGTTAGACGCTTCACGGACTGAGCCATCCAGGCGCCCCAAAGACAGAACCTATTTCAAGAGCTTATTTTGTAAACTTTTGGGAATATTCTTTTGACAAAAATCTTATCTTCTTGAGCCATCTTAACTCCATATTCTGCATGTAAAGAAATCCTTTGACACTTGACCACCTCTGCCCCCTTCCAGAGACAGTGAGTGAAGACAAAGTTTATATACAGTTGAGAAAAAAATGCTTTAAGATATAAAATGGCATTTGTAAAGTGGTGCAAATTTCAACATCAGGAAAAAATTCTTTGGGGGTTATTCACCGATTTATTACCTCTGCCTCTTGTTTCCTCCAATGTGAAGGAGTTGACCTAGTGTTGAGCCTATCTTTATTTATGGTCACTGTTATAATCTAAATTTTGGTTCAAGCTTTTAATAATTTTCCCAGTACAGTTTCAAATACCATGAATGGATTCCTGATGTCATGAGTGGAGGGGTTTCCACTTAATCCTGATCCATGCTGCCCACTCTTCCTATCATAACCAATGAGCCCTAATCTACAGATGTGTCTGGCACACTGCTTTCCATCTCGAGGATACCAGAATTACACCTTTTTCTTAGGTCTCTTTTGAAAGCAAAATGTCTAGGAAGATTTAATGTTTTGCTTTGACTTGGCAACTTTTCCAGTCCAGGTAATCTGTGCTGTGCATTGAACCAGTCAAGGGGAAGCAGGAATCTCTGATAATCATGCTGCTTTATTTATGAAAGTAATAGTCTTCGTTAAGGTAACTCTTGGGAAAACCTTAGTTAAATATGGTGGCACTTCTATTGACATGAGCCTTCAATCAACACTGGCAAGTGAGATTTATGACTAAAAATGTTCCTCACAAGGAAGATATTTCTGATGGAAGAAAACAGGTTAACTCCCTAATAAGATCTCGAGTGAACACATATGGGCCTTCTGCATCCTTTCTTAAAATGTTTTAAGGCAAAGCATTGTGGAAGAAGAATGTGCTAGTTGTGGGTTATCCAAGAAATAATCAGTTTTTAAGGGGATCTCTTTGGGCCTCTTAGGATTAGCTGAGTTCAGGCAGCAAGGATGCTGTGGCCATTTCCTGTCTGCTATTACTAGCATTTGTCCAAACAGCTGCCCATAAAATACCTGTGTTTATCCATGAAAATGTCTTTGATTAAAAAAATAATAATAATAAGGCATTTAAAAAAATTTAAACATTTTATCTTTTCCTCAAATAAGCAAATTATGAGGACAAAATGAGATTATAGAGGTGAAAAATGGTTTGAGAGTAAAAGTTGAATATCAACATTATTATAAAGATTACCCTAGGGACACCTGGGTGGCTTGGTCAGTTGAGCGCCCGATGTCAGCTCAGGTCATGATCTCAAGGTTCATGAGTTTGGGCCACACATTGGGCTCTGTGCTGACAGCTCAGAGCCTGGAGCCTACTTTGGATTCTGTGTCTCCCTGTCTCTGTCCATCCCCTGCTTGTGCGTGCACGCGCTCTCTCTCCTCTCTCAAAAGTAAATAAACATCAAAAAAGAATTTTTAAAGGATTATCCTATCAGTAATAAGGCTTTATACATATTTCCTCCAAATACTTGTAAAAAAATTATACTTTAGATTTGAAAAAAAATTTTTTAATGTTAATTTATTTTGAGAGAGGGTACACATGCATGAGCAGGGGAGGAGCATAGAGAGAAAATCCCAAGCAGACTCCCCACTGTCAGCACAAAGGCCGACGCGGGGTTTGATCCCATGAACTGTGAGATCATGAACTGAGCCAAAATCAAGAGCAGGAGACAGATGCCTAACTGACTGAATCACCCAACCGCCCCTAGATTTGAAAATTTCATCCCTTCTCATTCACCTTGCAGAAAGTCTCCAAGTTAAACAAGCATCAATTAAGAAATCTAAAAATGGACTAAAGCTTGGAACTACAACAGATATGGCAAACGTCAAATTCATGATTCCAAAGTCGTCTGGGTCTGAGAAAATCCATGAGTGATGGATCTATACCAATGTTGTCCCATTGAAAGTTTCAACCTGCATTTAAGAAACCAAAGGAGCTGATCTGTTTCCAGAAGAAACTGGCATAGAGAGATGAGGCCTCGTGTGCACAAGGGGTCAGAACCAGGGAGAAGACCCAGATCTGATTCCTTCCCAATCAGTCAACATGCACAGAGCTCTCCAAAGTCCTAAGTCTCTCAAAAATGTCCTTCCCTCAGCTCTCCGTCTCCCACCATCTCTGTCCCTCCTCTTCATTCCCACATCAACGATAACACAAGTGTCTTTATCACAAGTTGGGCTTGCCCACCAACACCAGTTCCCACAAAAAAATAAGCAAAGTGAATGGGAGAGGTGTGGTTTTATGAAAATCTGGTGGGTACCTTCTCTGGTCGCAAAAGTTCGGTCTTGATTTCTCAAAGATCCTGAGCACAGCAGCCTGTTTGTCTCGATAGCTGCTGTGTAAAAAGGCCTTTGTTGTTGTTGTTTTAATATAATTTATTGTCAAATCGGCGAACATACAGTGTGTACTGTGTGCTCTTGGTTTTGGGGGACAGATTCCCATGATTCATAGCTTACATACAACACCCAGTGCTCATCCCAACAAGTGCCCTCCTCCATGCCCATCACCCATTTTCCCCTCTCCCCCTCCCTCATCCCCCCTCAGTTTGTTCTCAGTATTTAAGAGTCTCTTGTGGTTTGCCTCCCTCCCTCTGTGCTTTTAAGGTCAGAAACTCCAGGGCTGAAAAGACTGACACTTCCCTGAGTTTGAACTATAGGATGTCTCTGCAGAAGGATAAACAAAGCCAAGAAGCCCACTCACAACAGGATCTGAGGACTCTGTTCACAGCAGACATGCGAGTCACAGCCATCGTCAGGGGGTTTAATTTATGTTGGCTGCTTTGGCTTCCTCATCTTGTACGTATTTGGTTTGCAGAATGCAAGGAATTTGCTTGCTGGGCAAGTTTAGCCGTTTTTTTTTTTTTTTTCTAGCCAGGCTCTTTCTACTGAGGTATGTTTCTGAAAAACTCCCTCAGCAGATTACTGCCAAAGCGGCACACGGTTCAGTGGGACAGTTTAAACCTGAAACACACCCTCTCTGGAAATGCGCTGCATGTCGTGTGGAAACAGAATCCGAACTTACTACCAAAACTCAGCGCAAAGTCTAGATCATCCTTCCTTGAGCACACAGTACACAAGGCCAATGAGACCGAGTATCGAGTATCTGCTGAGCACCCATCACATGCAACAGGAGAAAACTGAAGGTCACAGAAGTGAAATAACTTGGCCAAGTTCAAATACGAAATGGCAGAGCAGGAATTTTGAACCAAGTCTCATTGTATTCGCTTTTTTCCAACAAGTTGACTAACTCTATAATTGTTACTAAAGTATTGGCTGTTAGATTTTTAAAAACATTTTCTATTAAGAGTTAGAATAACAAATTTGAGAAAACTACATAAATCAAGGTCCAGATTGATGACTTACCAAAATCATACACTTAATGTGGTTTTCTGATTTGCAAATAACCCCTGAACACAATCTTAACATTCTTTGGAAAGTTAAATTTGTTGGTGGTAACATGTAGCTCTTGATTTTTCTCATATTTAATTTCCTCACCTGTAATTTTTTTCAGTAACAATGAAAATTGGATGTATCTTATGGAAAGGAGTCCAAAAGCACCCACGGAGTTTGCAGGTAATGGGTGAAGACAAAAGCAAGGGAAAACAGAATAGAACCCCTGCGCCATCTAGTGATGAAACTCTTGCTTTGCAAGAAAACCACCTGATGCGATTCCATTTTGCAAAATCCATCCCCAGAATTCTCTGAGCCTGAAGAATATTCATAAAACTGGCCAAAAGAAAGATGTCCGATAATAACGAATAATGGAAAATTAAGGAAAGATCAACAAGAACAGTGGAATGGGAAAGATTCTTCTGTTAAGATTCCCTGAGAAGCTGGAGGTGAACCCAAATTCTGCTCCTCAAAGATCTGTCAACAGGTCCTGTTTACCTTTCTCCGTGTACCCTAAAACCAATTAACAAGGGCTCAACTTTAAAACATATGTGGCATGAGTACCTATTCAGCAAGTCTGGGCTAGTCTTCCTCCACAAGTCCGACCAGGACCCATTCCCTGTCATGGAGCTCGGTGTAATACCTAAGCATCCTTCCTCCAGGTTCCCTTTCCTTCTCTTATTCTGCACCGATGGCAATAAATCTGAAACTGACATTTTCTCTTCAATGCTCAGTAAATATAAAAGTATCCAAAGATAGCTTACCCATTTATAAAAATACCTCAAGAGTCAAAGATAATGGAATCAAAATTAAAATGTCTTTTATTTTTAGAGAGAGAGCACAAGTGGGGGAGAGGGGAAGAAGGCAGGAGTGGGGGAGAGAAAGAGAGAGAGAAAAAGAGAGAGAAGCAGAGAGAGAGAGAATCCCAAGCAGGCTCCATGGTCAGCGCAGAGCCCAACACAGGGCTCGATCCCAGGACACCTGAGCCGAAATCAAGAGTCAGCTGCTCAACTGAGGCCCCCAAGCACCCTGAAAATGTCTTTTTAATCTCAAGATTTATATTTTGCTCAAGAGCTTTTTAAGATGTAAGGAAATAATAATTTTATAATTCTTACGGTTGAATGAAAAAGTTTTCTAGAAAAAATAGATTTCAATTCAGTAATTACATGAATATGTCAGTGTATGTGAAAATAAAAAAGTTCACTTCCATTTTGCTTGCAGCCTTTAAAGTTAGCTAGCTGTTACTCCCCCTCCCCGCGGGGTTTGTAACAATTACAGTGACTGGCTCTGTTGGTCCCAATCTTTTCTCAGGCAGGAGAATTGATGAGCCTAATTGGGTACCTAGCACTAGCCCCTAGAAATCCGTAACAAAAGTTCAAAATATTCATAAATTTGACAATACATATCCTGAATTGATAATTTTTCAAACCCCCATAATGCCATCTGGTCTTAGTCAAGAATGCGATTTTATCTTACCACAGGTAGGAGCTCCCAGAATGCTCTGTAGAAACCAATATAGCACAGTGCAGAAACAACAGGAAATAGACTAAGAACACCCTGGCTCAGCAAACTGTGTGACCCTGAGGAGTTTCTCAAATGCTTTACCTGTAAAGGATGACCTTGGCAAACCTTAGTAATCCACTTAACTTAAAGGATCCCCAAAAGTGTTAAAGAATGAGTGTGAAGTATCTAAACAGTTAATAAGCGCTCAATAAGTGGTAGTCATTTATTCATAAAAGCGATAGTGTGCCTTTAAAGACAATCATTCTTAGAAGAAGATGAGGCCTTATGAGGCCTATACCTGGTCCTAGGCAAAACTATAAACTCAGCCAAGTTTGTCTTTTGGACCTCTCGATTACTTTTGCAGTGCCCCCTCCAACACCCAAGAACTGGCCCAGAAAAACTAACAGAAGGGTAAGAGAAAACATTCTGGTCTACAGGGAATGAGTTGAAAAGCCATGTCATCAAGAGTCAAACACCCCATAAAGCTTTTAAAGACAGGTTTATTTATATATAAGTGCATGAAATTGAATACAGAAATTTTATTAAAATACTGTATATTACAAATTTTTAATCCAATAAATTCCGTGTGATGACACTGAAGTGCTGGATCGCTTTTAACGGTTGTTTTATGTTGTGTGTCGGAAGAGGGTTCGCCCTGTCTGTTACAAAGTTGATAGGCACGTGGGCCTCGGAAACGGTCCTGTGATTAGACAGTGGATGATACCAATTGTGCATCTTTTCTTGAAAGCAATGGGTTGGAACCTAGGTCTTGTCTTTGCAGACCAACTTTCTATAGTCAAAAATAACTTACATGTGTTTATTGCTGCCCTTTGAAGAAAATGAGTGGTGAAAAATAATTTAAAATCAAGACTGACATCTCTAAGGCTAACCTGATGCTTACCACAATTGAAATCTCAAAGTTCGCTGCAAAATTTGTGTTGTCCAGGATATTAGGCTATGTACACAATGAGATTTATACATGAATTGGGAAATAAAAAAATTGCATATATAAAATTAAAAATCAATAGTATACAATATTTACAGCTAGTTAGGTATTATACATAAACATAGTCTTTAAAATAATCCTTCAAAATTAAACTGTATTATGTAAACGTGCAGTACATAGTCATACAGTGTAGTTTACAGTCTTAACAGAAGGAGGAGACCGTGTTCACATAATGTAGGGTACTTCATCACGTATGCCTTTGTTTTTGTGCATTACCCCGTTCAACATGTATTCTTCCTGTCTTTGAACTTCACAGTACATTAAGTATTTCTATAGTAAAAATAAATCCCTGATGGTAAACATATTCCTAAAGGTTACATAAAGTGTCTGCCCTTAAACTACAGTATAAAACTGACACTGCTCACGCTAGAATTTCGAGTTTCCAACAAAACTAAATTTTAAAATCTCACATTTCCTTGTATTGACTACATTTTTCTCCATCTCAAACTTTCTTGTAAAAAAGAAAAAAAAATACAGACCAATACCACATCATGAAAACGTAATGAGAGGAACTGTCATCAGTCAGAGTCAGCAAAGTAAAGATCAGCAAAATGGCTGATCTTTACGAACCATGAGGAGTCATTTCAACTATGCTGTCCCTAAACTCTAAGCCTCCAGTGACAACGTGCCAATCCTGAATCCTGCCAAATTCCCTTTGCAAATGTATCTTAACTGCCAAGGCACTAATGCATCATTTAGCTTTTAAAAACTGGACTGTGTTTTGCTAAATGATTCATGGGTGGTCTGAGACTTAACATAATTTGAAAGTGAGTTTTTAATACCTATTGGGTAAACTATATTTTTGCTATTTAAATCAAGACAGTTTTGTTGGTTAATGTGAAGTTGATCCCCTCATCCTAGAATGGCTAGAGTAAGGGGTTAATACTTCATGGTAGAATCCCACGAATTTTACCAAGTTATAGAACTAAAATGAAAAATACTGTGGACTTTTGTTTGTTCATCTAAATATTCAGAGCTCATGTGTGTGTGTGTGCGTGTGTGCGCGCGTGTGTGTGCGTGCGTGTGCGTGCGTGTGTGCGTGTGTTGAGGGCCAAAACTGTAAAAAAATCTCTCCACCGTAGATGCATCTGATACCACGAATACCAAGGAAGTGTCCACTATCGACTCATCCAGTATTGACAGTAAGTCATTCTTAATGACTTTTCAAACAATCACCTCTATTTTGCACTCCATGGAGAAAACTTGAAAGTATTCCTTCCCCCAAGACACTTAGTGATGATGTGCAAATATTTTCATTTAAAAACAAACTCTTGTCTTAACATCATCAGTAGTACTACCAAGTTAATAGCCATTATTACAGGGCTCTAAAACAAGAGATGATCTTTAGAAATTATCAATATGTGTTTGGGAGAAAATGCATTAGTTATGGTAACTGTGAATTATAGTTCCTCTTTCTACATGTTTGTGTGACACTGCTTCCTAGATTCAGTTACATACCCAAATACACTCCCCAAGAGAGGACAGTCATGTTGCCATTGAAGGGACATATATATGGTGCAGCGTATAATCTAAAACAACATGTAAGAGGTTCATGCTCTCTTGACTTGCCTATAGCATTTATTTTTCAGTAAGATTATAGCTGCATAACTATACTCAGAAGGTGTGAAGAACATTTTCTTCTAAACCAGCTCTTCTGAGTCTATGAACAAATGTATATGTTTAAACTATAAAATAGGGCATCTGTATGGAACAGAGAGGAAGATTTTTAAGAAACTGCAAAATTACTTCTCAAACTCCAAAAAGGGTTAATACGTAAGTTCAACCTACATGCAAGGGCCGTAAAGAATGTAGAAATGAGTCCTCTAAACTTGGGAGAGGAGACAGTTACAGCTCAGAGCTCAGTTCACTTAGAAATTTGGGTGTTTCCATCCATCCATAAAATATTAACTGTTACATCTCCACATTTCCTGGAAATGCTTTACATATGAAGCATTACATCCCCAAATTCACAGATACGTTTTTAGATACCGACTTCAGCAGCCTCCTTAGAAACACTGTATTGCCTACACTGAACAGAGATCCTTCCATGAGAAAGGCAAACCTACCACCGCGCGCACGCACGCACGCACGCACGCACACACACACACACATGTAATAGGATTTCAAATGCTCTGTGGCCAGTTAAGCCTCCCAAATGAAGAAATAACATGTTTAAACATGCAGGAGACATACTCACACAGTGTAGTTTATGACCCTAACACAAGGGGGAGCTGTGTTCACATCATTGCTGGCACCCAGGCTTTCCTGTGTTACCTCCCCGAGGTTCTTCCCATCCTTACACACCCCACTGCTACAAAATGCTGCCACATGTTGGAAACACTTTCTCGTCTTTAACCAAATAACATCCTTTTGCACCTGAAGAGTCTCCCTCCAAGATGTTACAAAAATGACTGGGGGTTCAGGAAAATTATGAGCCAACTGATCTGACTGCTGACTAGCCCATTTCCAGCACTAAGATTCTCACCTCTGATTCTTAAAAGGAACAACTGATGTAACTGCCCAGCAAGTTTATTGCCAATTTCTCTGCAATTTAGGTCTCCCAGAATTTCTTCCTAACTTTCCATGTTCTTCACATCTTACAAGCAAGTAAGGACTCTCTGAAGAGATTCTGATTAAGACTTTCTGAGAGAAAAATATTTCAATAGCAAGAGTGAAGTCCTTTGAGAATATTTCAGAAAGTATTCTCAGCATATTGTGACTTCTTGAATTATACAGTGGACATAAATTAAAAATAGCAGTATTTCCTTGAAGTTGGAAGCAAACACGTTGGGCATGAGCACCTTTGGTCGGTGGGAGGAAGGACTTGGTGGGTACTGAAGCTCAGTTCTATTTCCTACACAGGAAGCCCAAGGGCCAGGGCGGCAGCGGAGAGATGGACCTCCTAAAGGACACACTTTCCCGTCCCTACAACAAGGATAGTAAGTTGCATGTGGTAGAGAGTCAATGAATGTTGCCTGAATGAGCCAAGGGAAGAGAGCAGGATAAGGCAGGGAGTCAACGCTGGTTACCCTCACCCTTTCCTATTTTAACTAGTGGTGAACACAACTGCCAATATAACCCTGCTTGTCCTGGCCATTTCCACCACCACCAACTCCCAGAAGTGGCTGATTTTCAAAATCAAGAATGGGAGAGGATGCCTGGGGGGCTCAGTCGGTTAAGTGTCCAATTCTTGGTTTCAGCTCAGGTCATGAACTCACGGTGTGGGAGTTCGAGCCCCGCATTGGGCTCTGTGCTGACAGTGCAGAGCCTGCTTGGAATTCTCTCTCTCTCTCTGCCCCTCCCCTGCTCACGCTCTCTCTCAAAATAAATAAATAAACTTAAAAAACTTAAAAAAAGAGAGAGAGAGATGGAGAGGAGGTAAAAGAAGCAAGATTATAAGAGACATTTTTTAGTTTCCTTCTTAAAATATATGCAGGGAAAATGTGGAAATTGAAGAAAATAGATGAATTTTATAAAACAACATATTCAGTGGGTATTAAAAATGTAATTAAAATTCTAATGACTATCTATTGATCACTTATTACCAGATATGATCTGTTTTGCATTCACAAACAAAACATCAACAGGTGATGAGCCCTGGATTCAAATCGATGTTGCTGGCTTTGAGTCTAGTATTCTCTCCACTCTGTCCCAGTAATGAGATCTCAGTTGCAGATATTCCATTTGGAGGATAAACTGGGAAAAACAGAATTTGAAGGGAGGGAACAGGACTTAAAACCTTGAACAGAATCAGGAAGCAAAGTGCCCCAACCTTTTTAGGATTTACACTCATCTTGCCAGCTCTTGGTGGCACGGGCAGGGATCCAACTCAGTCATCCCTGTACTTACTGTAGGAAATACTCAGCACAGTACTTTGAAAATAGCAGATCCACCAAAAATATTTACAAACTTGAGTCGGTTGGCGTGTGAGTGTCGGCTTGGGTACATTCACATGGCGGCCCCACTCACATCTTCAATAGATGTTCTCTAACAAAGACCTTTTCGACGACACTCTGATTTTAATTTACCCCTGTTCCTTATATCACAGATGCATGATATACGGGGCAGCTCATCTCCTTAGCCTCACTTCAAGTACAAACAAAACCCTTACCTTGGGCAGTGGAAACCTAAGTTGCCAATACTAAGAAATTATACTGGGTAATAAACCTTAACACTGGCTAGTATCCACTGAGATCCAGAGTAAGAGAGACTTAAGCCGAGGAACAGAGCCACCTTCTAGAAATATCTTCCTCCTAGCAGCCAGTGGAGTCACCCCTCGGGGCAGATTCCTTGCACCTCCTGCATTTAAAAGAGTGGCATAGTATTTATAGCTTAGATGCCCCCCCCCCAACTAATTCTGTTCTATGGACAGTTCTGATCAGTCTGTTAAATAAGAATTCGTTTGGGCACTGAACCATCAGTCTCTTCTTTGGGGAACTGATTTCACTGTCAATGGTATTTTAGTAAACATTTTTCAAAATAAGGAGTGTAAACTCTAAAGGGGAGTGTAAACTCTAAAGGATTTCCCCCTTCCTTCCTTCATTTTATCACATAAAAAGTTTACTGCTAGATCACATATAAATTTTAAGAAGGTGTAACCCAAATACATCAATAAGGGCTTCTGTCATATCACAAATAAGGGTCTCCACCATGACTAAACCAAGAAAAATTTCCCCAAATTCAAAAATCTCACACATCCTTACCTATTCAAAAGATCATTCAACTGAACATAGAAAATTCTCCACTAGGACATGAAAAGTGTTCAATGAACAAAAGCTTCCCAATTAGACTATATTCATATTTAGCAGCTTTAGATATATGTATGTAATGATATATACGTGTGTGTAGATATATACCATCAAGCGTCTATTGTCTCTGTAGGAAAACCATTGATTAAAAAAAATCTCGCCATAGAAATAGCTATTAAGACAATTTCATCAATTCACACTATTCAACTGTATTTCAAAACATCAGGAGAGTGACAGTTGCACAAAATCCTGATGAAAAGAACTAAAAACAGCAAAGAAACCAAAAACTCCCCCAATGGTTAAAAGTACACACATACACACACACACAATTCGTCACATAAAGCAACCTGATGGGGCAGCTGCAGACTAATTATTCTCCATCCAATTACACACCCATTCCAGAGTAAAAAGAGGAGTTAAAATTTCTTTGGTCCACACCTTGATGGATTTAATGTGTCCAAGTTATTTTCCGGCTAATTTTGGATTCCAGACCATGGGCTCCCTATTCCCTTTCCATGATACCTTTCTTAAATCATGAAATAACCATACGTTGAAATATTCATTTTGTAGATCTGAAACAATGTAAACATATTATTAGTAATTCCTCTCAAAGAATATGAACACTTGGACTTATTGACAGAATAGCCAAAGAACACAATTCAAGTCTAAAAGAAAAGGAGATATCAAACCGACTTGGCAAATATATGCCTACATTTAATTTGGGAAAGCATGAAGAATATGAAGAACACATGAACATAATTTTAGGCTTGTACATAATAAAAAGAATTGATTTTAAGATTTACTCCAAAGATCTCTAGGGATGCATAGTTGCTTATTGGTTTTTCTAAAAACAGATTTCCAAGCCACGGCATTAGAAACCCCCCAAATTGGCCTCCATACTGGCATGAGTAACCCCTACCCCAACTCCTTATTGTTAGTCATTCATACATATTTTGCTTTTTTGTGGACAAAAGAGGTGTGAGCAATGAAGGTCTTAGATTTGAATGGGACCTAATAGAAATCTACTTTTTACCAAGTCAGGCTATAAAACAGTGAGGCTAGAGTATGCAGATTATTTTTTGGATTGCCCTTAACTTCGTATTTTCTGCAGTGGCTTTTTGAGTTAATACATTTATAACAATACCTGGTATTTTTAAAAAAATCTCAGTAAGAGACAAATTCAACCAGGTTCTGTGTTTCTTTTACTCCTCGTACTCTTAGAAACAATTACATCTTGCCAAAATCTCTTAAAGTGTTTTATACTCAGGACTTTTCCATTCTACTAAATTTAAATAACAGCATAAATCAAGAACTGAACAACAGAATCACTCTACTACGTGCTCAGGGCTGTACTGATATGCTGAGATTAACTGCCAAATTTTAAAATTATTTACTCTATTCCCCAATTTTTACTTAGCGAAATCATGTTACCACATGCCCAAAGATAGTTTATTACTCTTCATATATAACTTACTTGTTATTTATCTACAAATGAGGCTTTTTGTTTTCACAGCCTAATTTAGGCCATTCTTTAAATATAGTTAATACTCCAGAATGAAAGATTAAAATTGTGTATGTTTTGTCAAAAATCAAGATATGTGCAACAAGTAATATAATCCCACCCAGATACTAGTTATAAAGATGTTTTCTCCATGAGACACATGGCAAAAACTCTCTTTAGAAGGGTCAAAGAATGCAACATGCATTTCGGACTTCTTTTCTTACAAAGGTTATAAGAAAATCTTCAAATTATGTTTTCATGACACACAAACTACAATCAACATGTGTGACCCAAAAAGTGTCTGAAGTCATATCAACAGAATAGTTAGGTAGGAGGGAAGCTATTGAAAGAGTGTTATTTAAGTGAGTGGAAAGGATGCACCCTACAGGTCTACTTTGAGTTCTTAAAAGAGTTTAGCTAGTTTTCCATTAAGTATTATTTTCCACGTAAATTAAAGTAAATAACAATAATGCCTAAACATATTTAAGCCCTAAATCCCAGAAACGTTCAACGTTAAAAAAATTAAGTAATTTCCCTATCATATTAAATGATCCGGTATTCAGCACTCATACGGGATTTAGCGTTACAAGACAAAAATCTCACTAGTTACCTGAATTCATGTCGGATGTGGTTCACAGCACTCATCTACATCTACACTTGCAAATTGTCACATGATCAATGTTAAAAAAAAAAAAAAGAAGAGGAGGAGGAGGAGTTTGGCACATATATCAATTCCTCAAAACGTCCCTGTAACTTAACACAACACTGTTAAGAACGATGATTCAACACCAATGTTAACCTGATTGGCAGCTAAACAAGGTGCTTCCTCTTGTAGCTTCCGGTAGTGTAATGCGCCTGGCCCGGGACGGAGGCACGTAAGGTGCAGTGCGGTAGTGCAATCACTTGAACACCAGAGGGCGATCTTTGCACACAGCTCAAAGCCTTCCTTCGGTTGTGACCGGCTCCTTCCACGTCCTTGGACAATTTCACTCCCACTCGTTCACATCGCCATTTTCGGAGAATCTGTACATCTGTTTCCTTAGGTGAAGTGAGACATTCCCACAGAAACCTCAAAGTGTGGCGAGGATCCTTGAGAAGGAGATGATTAATGTCAATACAGTCTGTCCCACGCCCCACACCAGCGCTTCCAGAGGGGCCATGTTCTTCCCTGCGACTCTGTAAATGCCGGCCACGGCTGCACCTGGACGAGAGGGGCAGAGAGACAAAATCACACACTCATTCCCTTCGTGGCACCCCGCTCGAGGCGACGTCAGTGTTCTTTTCATTCCAGCAATCGATCACTCTCGTTTGATGAACTGTCCACGGAAGTTTCCATGTGATTGGTAAAAGTCACACTTTACCACGTCCCTTAACTGAAAGACCGGCTTTTTCATTTTCTACTCAACTGCAAAAGACGAATTTATAGTACACGCTTTCACTTGAAACCAAATATGTTCTAGAAAATGAGTAATTTGTTATGGGAATCTCTCACCTGGGCATTGAATTGGCCAGATATCACCACTATTTTTATAAACATACAATGCAATGTATTAATAATTATTAATGAAAATACAGAAAATGACAGGATTTAATGAAAAGTCTAAATTAATCAAGAAATTTTTAAAAAATTAATTCTTAAATGTCATATAAAATATCAGAATATTGGACTACTACATTTCAGAATCTACCATGTAAAGTAGTTTACTGTAGTTCTTAATAAAGCATACAACGGTAAAGTTATTTAGAGACTAGTATCTTGACATCTAATAAGAATGGAAGATGAACTCAACATCTGTTTGGGGAGAAATGTTTAGATAATGCACACTTCTGAGAATGAGAGAATCCCAGAGATCCTCTGGGAGAATTCCTGAGAGAATTCCCACGAGTCGCAGAGCCCATCTGATTGAAAACTTCACCGTATTAATATAGTATTATATAATGAAACATTTAAGTTACAGTATGCCTTCTTACAGATTGAGATGGCCTTAAAACTTTCCTCTAGAAAAAATGTCTCTCATCCTAGAATGACCAAACAAAAACCAAGACCAGAATTAAATGATTCAGAAACACTGAAATGACAATTATTTGAGGTAGAGATCTGTTCATAAAAAATAGCTAAGAATTAACTGTACTTCTCTTAAAATCTCCCAAGTAAAAGTAACCATATTCCTCTAAAGAGATATAAAAAGGAAAAACAAATTATCTAAGCCAAAGACTTTATTTACACATTTTTTAAATGTTTGTTTGTTTGTTTTGAGAGAGAGAGAGAAAGCTGGGGAGAGGCGGAGAGAGAGGGAGAGAGAAATCCCACGAAGGCTCTGCACTGTCAGCAGAGTCCGATGCAGGGCTGGAACTCACGAACTGTAAGATCATGTCCTGAGCCGAAACCAAGAGTCGGATACTTAACCGACTGAGCCGCCCAGGCGCCCCTATACACATTTTTTAAGAAGGAAATTAAAATGTATAGCATATTTCCTACATACTGTGTTTCTTGATAGTACCTTTACAAATATTATCTGGTTTAAATACCATACCACTCCAGAGTATTATTACCTAAAGATAAAAAACAGAGGTTCAGAGAGTCTCAATTACTAGCCCGTGGAAATACAGTAAGGACAAAAGCTGGAATTTCAATCTAGGTTAGTCTGGCTGTAAATCCCCAAAGCATTCTATCATTTCACATTTGCACTAAGTAAAAAAGAGAACAAGGAATTCAGAAAATCATAAGGAGAATGATTATCATCTCAACATTAAATAAAACTTCCTGCGCACCAACACTTCCTTAATCAAGTAATAAACTTCACTAGTGTAATTGGTGATATCCTCAAATTTTAGAATTGCATAACATTCTTTAAAAATTGTAAAGATCTTATGTTTTCTCTGTTATCAGAAATTGTATTAAAATAAACCTGAGAAAAAAAATTTTTTTGAGAATTTATCCCAGATTTCCATGACTATCTTCAATTTTAAAAATATCCGTTGGCCTCCATCTCTCCAGCATGAAGTTTTCCAAATGGATCCATGAAGAGGAGAAACTAAGCACTTACTAGCTTAGGCTGCCTAGGGAACGGTAAGCAAAGTTGTCAAGTCAAACTTGGCACGTTTACGTGAGGTGAAGAGCTTGGGTTCTGAAGCTAGACCTGTGGGTTAAAACCCGGAGTCCACCACTGAGCAGATGTGCTAACCGAGGCAATCACCTCCCCTCTGTGTGCCCTATTTCCTCAGCTGTAAAATAGGTGGGTGTGAAGATGAACAGGTGATACTTGGCATGTCTTGGAAGAGTGACTGATCCTTGGACGCGCTCTAAATTTTGGCTGGTAGTTATGACACCAGTGGATCAGACAGGTATATCCCATCGGTGATTCAGCACTCAGTAAATGGTGCTCCAACACGTGGCAGCCAGTGGAAGCCATAAATCCAGGACCCTGCTTCAGACAACTCTCCAAAATAATTTCAGATGGGCTAAAGAACAAAATGTTAATAATGAAACTATAAATGTAAACTTTAAAATATAAGAGACTATGGGGCGCCTGGGTGGCTCATTTGGTTAAGCATCCGACTTTGGCTCAGGTCATGATCTCACAGTTGGTGGGGTTGAGCCCCATGTCAGGCTCTTGTGCTGACCGTGCAGAGCCTGAGCCTGCTTCAGATTCTGTGTCCCCCTCTCTCGGCCCCTCCCCTGCTCGTGCTCTGTCTCTCAAAAATAAATAGAAATGCTAACAAAACTTTTAATATAAGAGAATATATTTATGATTTTAGGAAAAGAGGACTGCTTAAGACTACACAAAAATAAGCAGAACCCATCAAGGGACAGACTAGAACACTTGATGAATACACTTGATTAATGTCCAGAATACAGACACACATACACACACAAACACACATAGGATAACCAAGGCAGTACTTTTTTTAAAAGCAAACAAAACGAAACAAACAAAAAACAAAAACAAAAAAATAAAATAAAAATCCCCTAAAATCCCACAAAATCAAAAGCAAGAGTTCACTGTCCAACAGCCTGGACTGGTTAAACTATACCAAGTCCACACCATGAAACCCATACAATTTCAAAGGAAAAATAAAAACGTTATGGACTAACACAGAAAGAACCTAAGACACATCATTTATGCAACAAATAAAATGAAACATAAAACTATATATATTCTCTACTGGTGCATACACCCCCATGTAAGCGCACATATATGTAAACATGTATATAGGAAAATACAAATAAATGTAATAAAGAAAAATCTGGGATGATACATACCAAACTGAAAGTAGGGATTACAACTGAGCAGAGCACTGATTTGGGAGTGGGGTCCAAAGAGTATCATACAGAGAATAAAACAAATGAGCATTTTCCTTCCTGTGGATAATCAGTTAGGGACCAGTTTAGCAGTTACAACTTCCCTCCAAAAGAACCAGATTTGCAGAAGTCCCCACTGCACTGTATGATTTCACACCCAAAAGCACTGGTCAGAAAAGACTGTGTTGGTGGAAT
Organism: Cryptoprocta ferox; assembly: GCA_028646485.1. Classification (NCBI taxonomy): domain Eukaryota; kingdom Metazoa; phylum Chordata; class Mammalia; order Carnivora; family Eupleridae; genus Cryptoprocta; species Cryptoprocta ferox. The sequence continues at coordinate 126,452,935 of CM053577.1, read as the reverse complement.
TCTCAATCTAAAAGATCTGCAAGCAAACAATTTCGTGTGCCTATTAAACGTATTTGGGAACACTGCTATTGAATAGTGAGCAGATATGAAAGAGTATTTCTAAAAATACATGTAGGTTATAAAATAACAACAAATTCCCAACTACTGTTATCCCAGCTGAAGAAGAGAACGTCACTATTTCCTTTGAAATTCCTGCGGACTCTGCTCAGTCATGTCTCATTCCCTCCCTGAGTTTTTTATAATTCCTTTGTTTTCCTTTGGCTTTATCACCTTCCTGTATCCTAAAAATATATATTATGTAGCTTTTTGAATAAATTAATTTTATGAAGACTGATCCTGTTCATATTACAGGTCTGAAAGGTATCGTGGTGTGTGTAGGTGTAATTCATGCATTTTCACTGCTGCATAGAATTCTAAGCATGAATATACCACCGTTTGTCCATTCCACTGCCAGTGACCTTTGTTTCCAATACTTAACAATGACAAACATGGCTTCTGTGAACATCCTTGTGCACAGCCCTCGGCCCACACAAGCAGTCAAAAATTTCTCTTCAACACATAGGTAAAAGTAGAATTGCTCGGTCTCATGGTATGGACATTTTCAACTTTACTAAGGTAATGCCAAACTGTCTTCCAAAGAAGTTGTACCAATTTATATTCTAGTCACTCCGTATCTGTAGAAGCAGTTGATATCTTTTTTTTAATCTCTGTCAATCTGATGGGTGATATCTCTGTGATTAATTTGCATTTCCCTGATAATAATTAATGTGGCTGAGCTTTTCTTCACATGTTAATGGCCAGTAGGGTTTTCTAATTTCACAAAATGTTTGTCAAATCTTTTGTCCTTTTGTCTATTGAGTTGTCTTTTTCTTGTTTGATTTGTAGGGCTTTTAGAATGTAGTCTGGATATTAATCTTTCTATATTTATATATGTTAGCAAAGGTCTTCCCCCCCAATTTGGGCTTTAGTTTTCACTCTCTTTAAGGTATATTTTGCTGAACACTAGCCAGTTGAAAGAATACAAATATTATGGTCTTTATTCTCTTGGGGAAATACAAGGCTAAGTTATGCAAGAATGAAGAAGACACAAGCAGAACAGGATGCTTGAAATAAATGACACATGTTCAGAACTGCCCCTCCCAACCACGACAGACAGAATCAATTAGAAATAAGGAAAGACCCCACAAGGACCAAGGGACTAGCGAAGGCTGGCAGAGTGAGGATGAAGTGGAGGAAGCAATGCTGAGAGGATGTGAAGGTCAGTGAAAGATATAAACTTACAAGGACAGGAGAGACCAGACAAAGAGCCACCAGTGGACAGAAGATGTCAATATCTAGCAACACAAAGGGGCTGCCGAGGCCACCGATGAATGCCGTTGCTACCAATGAATGCCAGGGCACACCGATGAATGCCATGGCACACCAATGAATGCCATGGCACACCGATGAATGCCATGGCACACCAATGAATGCTGGGGCACACCGATAAAAGTGATTCGAGTTGCCCTCCATAGTTCCTGAGAGAGAGTGGATGTGAAGGCTAAGGCAGATTTGGTTTTAACAGTATTGGTTCCATCAGCTTGTGTGGTCAGATGAGGGGCTGGCAAGCTGTAGTCCCGTAAGTCCAGCCTGCACACCACATCACATGGGCACGGCACATGAGCTAGGAATCGTTTTTACGTTTTTAAATGGTTTTTAAAAAGTCAAAAGAAGAATATTGCATGATGCATGGAAATTCTACAAAATTTCAATTTCAGTTTCCACAAATCGTGTTTTACTGGCATACAGCCATAGTCATTTCTGATCCCGAATTATCTTTGCATTCCTAGGATAACACTCACGAGGGAAATGAGCCCATACTCTCCCGTGCTTGTGCAATCTTTACACTGCTTACGGAGATTACTCTGGCCTCAGCAAATAGGCTGTGCACAGCTTTTACTCTTTCCATTTCCTTAATAATTTGGATAAAACAGGAACTAAACTGTTCCTTCAAAATTTGGTAGAACTCCTTTGTAAGCCTGGATGGAGTTCCTTTGGGAGGAGAGAGTCTTCAACATTTCAACTGTTTAAATATACTGATTGTCCCATTCATATTTTGTTTCTTCTTATGCCAATTTTGACATTTTATATTTAGGAATATATCGCTGTTCAAAAAATGTTATTTTTATATTTCTTTGTTCTATATTATTGAGTCTGTAGTTATTTATTCTATTTTGTTCTATATTTTACTTTTCTGCCTTAAACTTTTTAAAATTAGTTTGCCAGAAATCTATTCATCTTAGTATCTTTCCAAAGAACCAGTTTTTTGCTTTGTTATTCTTTCAGTCAATTCAGAAAACTGAACACTGGAGGGGTTCCTGGGTGGCTTGGTCAGTTAAGCGTCTGACTTCAGCTCAGGTCTATGATCTCGCAATTCATGACTTCGAGCCCCAGCGTCGGGCTCTGTGCTGACAGCTCAGTGCCTGGAACCTGCTTTGGATTCTGTGTGTGTCTTTCTCTCTCTTTTCTCCCTGCTCACGCTTTCTCTCTCTCTCTCTCTCAAAAATAAGTATTTTAAAAAATTAAAAAAAAAAGAAAACTGAACGGTGTTTCTCTGCACCAACAAAACTAAGCGAAGTCCTCCAAAGATACCAAGCACAACCACCGTAACATAAGAGGTTGAGTTTGAGAATTAACTTAACCAAAAGTATTCAATCCTCTTGCTGAGAGCAACATTTTTTAAACTCTAACAAAAGATTAGAAGATGATCTGTATAAATGGAAATCTCTTACGTGTTCTTGGGTGGAACAGTTTAATACGCCAGTTCTTCCCAAATTAACCTCTCCATTCAATTAAACCCCAATAAATCATAGTTGTGCTTTTTGAGAAACTGACTAGACATATTCTAAAATTTATATGAAAGAATAAAAGCCCATAAATAGCTATGCCAACTTTGAGAAGGAATAGAAGTGAGAGGGATCTACCCCGACCAGATACTAAGAAATACCACAAAGCCATAGGGATAAAGAAAATGTGACTTTGCTGCATGAACACACAAAAAGACAAACAAATCAGAACAGGGTTCAGAGACAGACCATTGTACCTTGAACTTAATATGCAAACAAGGTGAATCAATGAGGAAATGATGCTTTTTTTTTTTTTTTTTAGTGGATGGTATGGTAAAAACAGACTTACTATGTGGGGGGAAATACCTGGAATGCTATCTAATATCAAATACAAAATGAGACTCACCAGGGCCCAAATCAGGAATTTATAAAATGTGTCTGAATGCCAGACACCTGTTTTTGTCAATAAAGTTTTATTGGAAAAAGCCATGCCTGTTCATGTACACACGTCTATACCTGCTCTCACACTGCAATGGCAGAGTTGAAGAGCTGTCACAGACACCACCTGGCTTGCAAAGTTTAAAATATTTCTTATCCAGGGGCACGTGGGAAGCTCAGTCAGTTAAGCGTATGACTCTTGATTTCAGCTCAGGTCATGATCTCACAGTTCATGAGTTCAATCCCCGCATCGGCTGACAGGTAGAGCCTTCTTGGGATGCTCTCTCTCTCCCCCTCTCTCCACCCCGCCTCTGCTCTCAGGTGCTCCAAATAAATTAACTGATTAACAAGCAAAAATTAAAGAATATTTCCTATTTAGCATTTTAAGAAAATGTTTACTGACTCCTATGTGAGGTAAAGATCTTTATATGAAAAGTAAAACTATAAAATTAACATTAGAAAACATATCAGCATATCTTTTGACCTTGGTGTGGGGGAGAACTTAACTTAAATTATAAACCATAAGGCAAAACACTCTTTGAGCTGATCACATGGAAATTAAGGATTTCTAGAAGAAGGTCACTGATAAAGGACTGAGAAGTTCCTTGCAAAGTCCAAAACCAACAAGGGACCAATATCTCGGGTGTGTAAGGAACCCCTGTAGTTTAATGAGAGGGAAACAAGAACCCCAAAAGAAAAGTAAACACATAACTTAAGGAAGCAATCTGCAGGAAAAGAAACCGAAATATATAAAAAGCATGGGAATAGAAGTTCAAACTCATTAGTGATCAGAGAAATGCAAATTAAACCAACAAAGAGATGTCACTTTATACCTTCCGATTTGCTAAACTTAGCTCTACACTGCCAGCTGATGGCATTATAATGGAAACCCAGTTTCTCACAATTCTGGTACTACTGACACCAACTAAAATGAGGGGCACCTGGGTTGCTCAGCCAGTTAAGCATCCAACATCAGCTGAGGTCATGATCTCACAGTTCATGGGTTCAAGCCCTGCATCAGGCTCTGTGCTGACGGCTCGGAGCCTGGAGCCTGCCTGCTTCGGATTCTGGGTCTCCCTCTCTCTCTCTGCCCCTCCCCTGTTCATGCTCTCTCTCTCTCTCTTTCTCTCTCTCTCTCTCTTTCTCTTTCAAAAATAAACTTTAAAAAAACATACCAACAAAAATGAAAGATCATTATTTTCAGAATAAAATCTAAGAAGTAGCAAATTTAATAGATGTGTATCTATATTCAGCCAATTTTCTTATTTGGAATAGATATTAAGCAATTGTGTGCAGACCTGAATATACAGCTAATGAGTGCACAGACACAAAATGCATTGAGAACATAAATATATTTAAAATATTCACGTTTCGTCTAGATTTCTTAATTTCTTAAAGTATCTCCAGGTCAAGAGATTAGCCAGAAGAAATTTAAATGTTTTATTGCTAACCTGGAATCTTTACTTGAAATTATGTCAGACTGTTTATATTTTTAAGGACATAAAATATAAGGCTCCATTCTCTAAAATCATTGGCTTATTCTTGGTAATATATATATACAGATGCATCATTAGATGCAAATGGAAGGAGAATAACATTTCTCCTGTTCTCTGAACTTTTACAATAATTTGTGCCAATAAACACATATGTATGCACATACTACTTACAACTTCTGAACATGCTATTTCTTCTTCCCTCCTCTGTTCCTGGGTCCACAATTACCACAGTGATGCACATCAAAAACACTGGCAGTCCCTTTCAAGCCTCTCTGTGTGCCACCACAGTGAGTACAACTAACTCGGATTTCTTCCCTTTGCCGCTGTCCATAGGTCATCTCCAACCACAGCTTATTACTCTAGTTCAGACCCCAGGCTCAAGTTCAGATCATAGTTAATGCCTCTACCATCCCTCTTCTTTCCCCCTTGTTTCTCCCTTGTTCCCTCTGCGCTTCTTCCCTCTGCGCTTCTTCCCCTATCCCCCCCAACCAGTATTTTCTGAGTATCTATTATGATCCAAATACACTCTTATTGTGATGTGCTGAAGGTGCTTTCAGAGTGCTCTCTTGGTCCTTTACACTTATCTGTATTCATCCATTAAAACAAAATTTTCCACAGGACTGCATTGTCCCTTGCCGGCCCCATTCAAGACTCTCTTACTTGTTTTCCGCGGCCTGCAGGAAAAAAGGCTCAAATTTTCTGGGTAGCCTTCCAAGACCCTCTAGGATGTGGCTGCACTCCATCTCTCCAGCTGAATCTCTACTCCTTTACTATGCATACCTGGTGCTTCAGCTAAACCAGAGTACTTGATTTCATTATTTTTTTTAATGTTTCTTTATTTTTGAGAGAGGGAGAGACAGAGCACGAGTAGGGGAGGGGCAGAGAGAGAGGGAGACACAGAATCTAAAGCAGGCTCCAGGCTCCGAGTTGTCAGCACAGAGCCTGACGCAGGGCTCGAACTCACGAACTATGAGATCTTGACCTGAGCTGAAGTAGGACACCTAACCAACTGAGCCACCCAGGCACCCCCTGGAGTACTTGTTTTGAAGCCTCTCTGTGGGAGGGATGGCCGAGTGGCTCAGTCGGTTAAGCATGGCTCAGGTCATGATCTCACAGTTCGTGAGTTTGAGCCCTGCGTCAGGCTCTGTGCTCACCGTGCAGAGCCTGCTTCGGATCCTCTGTCTCCTTCTTTCTGGCCTTCTCCCGCACATGCTCTCCCTCTCTCTCAAAAATAAATAAACATTAAAAAGACTTTTTAATAAAAATAAGGCCTCTCTGTGGCAAAATGGATGAGACGCCATATGATAAAGTTCCAGGCTGCGGTGGCAACAACGAAAACCTAATACAGAACAACACAGACTAACCAGACAGAAAAGGGTGAAAAAACAACTATTTTGTGACCGTCCTATCAGTGCCACAGGACAGATGCAGAGACATGGTGACAGGGCTCTCCTCCCAGGGCGAGGTGTGCCGGTCACTGTGGGAAAAGATGATTGCAACAAAAGGAGGCCTTTGAACTACAGCCTTTTGTAGTTCAAAGGCCTTCCTTTGTGTTGCACAAAAGAAGTAAGTCCTTCTTACTATTATCGTGGGGGCTAAGAACCAAACAGAAAGTTAGATGCTTCTCTCGTGGCAGCAGTGAGCCAGGCGTTCCTTTAAAGCAAAAACTACATCCACCAGACAAGAAATTTTCCCATGAACTTCGTCGCCCCATGCCAATGTTTACAAGTTTTTCTGTTTCCCACCAAACCTCGAATAACGAGCCTTCACCCAGAAGCACAAACAACGATCTGTTCAATGAATTAATGAACTGATCGTTACCTTCAAGGAGGAGCGTGATCCGGGCTAAAAATAGTCCACCACGGAAGAGTAACACTAATGTCACATGCATTGTAAGAGTAGAGTTACTGGAACCATTAGGTGCACATACAATTAGGTCCTTGAACAAAACAAAATCAACTTACTAGTGATCATTGCTCCAGTTACAGAAGCCAGAAATCCGAGGCTGACTGCAATGACTGAGATGACTCTCCCCTGCCTATGTCTCTGCAGCATCACAAACATCAACACTCCCGCGGCACCGTGGACAAACAGAGAGGAGAAGAGAGCCCACAGAAAGATCCAGTACCACATCTCTGAAAGGAAAAGCAGAGTGTTAATAATCCTGTTGAAAACATCTGAGAAAATTTGGTTTAACCAACAGTGAGCCCCCACGGTTTGGAGGAAGGTTAAGTGAGGTAACAGATATAAAACTGCCCAGAACATACAGAGTAGTACTTAATACTAACTACTAATTAGCAGTTACCATCACTGCTGCTCGCTGGGGAAATAGTTCCAGGACGTCAGAAGGTTAAGGCTACATTCTAATTTCCTCTAAATGTCTCCGCCACAGAGCTGTAATCCATCAATGTGTCTGACGAACCCCTAATATATTTGCAGATCTCTTGGAATAAAGTTAACGAATTGCCGTTTGACGTGTCATTTTCTATGTTCTACACTAAATAACAGTGTGAAGACATTTCTGAAATCTACTCCTTAATTCAAATCGTTCCAGAAATCAGTCAATGATTTTCTTTTATGATTTTAAGAATTTCAGGCAATTCTCCTCTTGGCTCTCAACTTTATGTACTAAAGCATCACTTGGAATTTTTTTTTTTAATTCTTTGCCTCAGATCATTTTAACGGTCCTAGACCTTTCCAAGCTCCACTGCTCTTTTTTCAATGTGTCCTCGGTTGCTGTCCGTTTTAGATTACAGTTGATAAGCACACCTTTCATTCTGTCTCTGCTCATTCCCTTTCTTTCTAGACACCTGCCGCCTCCCAGTCAATCCATATAGCTCCTGAAGATTTTGCCAAGTCTTTGCATTGACTCCATCTCCCTAACCAAGCCTGTCATGAGGTACATCATGGCAGGCAATTGGTCCAAGCTGGGCCAATCATTCCCTTCCCCCAGGAATTCTGGATTGGGAACAAGGGAGCACTTTCATCTTTGGGTGGCCGAAGGTTTTGTGAATAGCCACTTACTTTATCAGCACATGAGGAAAGCCGCCATATAGGGTGAAAGAAAAATGGATCCCTCAAACACAAGAGACAATCAAGTCCCTTGTTCCAGTGATTTCTAAGGCCTGCCACCTCACTACCCTTAGATTCAATGTAGCACCCCAGTTTCCTTGCAATCAAACTCCTTTTTATTTAAACTAGCTCAGGTAAGGTTTCTGTTACTTATACTGGAAAGAGCAGACCTCAAAATGTTTGGATGTCACCTTGAGGATCATCCATGGTATGCAAACATTCTGTAATGCAAAATATCTGCTACTTGTGCTAGTATTCACTCGTATCAAGTGTGAAAGAAAGGCCAATGAAACAGTCATGAAATAAAAAGGACAAAAGTGGAAGAATTAAAACTTGCTATCCCAACATCATTAGAGTACAGACATACAGTGTTGATGGGAATGTAAAATGGCGCAGCTGCTATGGAAAAGTATGGTAGTTCCTCAAAAAATGCCATATGATCCAGTAATTCCACTCCTGGGTATGTATCCAAAAGAATCAAAAGCAGGATCACACCCATGTTCAGAGCAGTGTCATTCACAACAGCCAGGAAGTGGCAGCAGCTGGAATATCCGCCAACGAATGAATGAATAGAATAACGAACTGTGGACTGCACATGCAATGGAATAGCAGTCAGCCTCAAAAAGGAAAGTAACCCAGGCCCAGCCACAACAGGGATGGACCTGGAGGCCTTCATATGGAGGAAAATAAGCCAGTCACAAAAAGATAAATACTGTATGATTGATTCCATTTATACGAGGTTCTAAAGGAGTCAAATTCATACAGATGGAAAATAGAATAGTGTTGCCAGCAGCTCAGATTAGAGGGAAATGGGGAGTTGCTGTTTTGTGAGATGAAAAAGATATGGAGACCTGTTATATGTGGATGTGAATGTACGGAACTACTCAGGTGTACACTTAAAGTAGCTAAGATGATTAAATTTTATGTGTTTTCCACCACACTAAAAAACTAAATAAAATTTTTAAGTGTGGCTATAAATTTAAAAGATAATTATTTTAAGTCATGACCACAAATGACCAGGCATTTAGAAATCAGCAAAAAGCTTGTTAAGGAAGGAAGCTGTGGATGTAAGAAGCTAATACTAGGGACCTTTGTGGCGATGGAACTATTCTGTATTTTGACTGTAGCGGTGAATACATACACAAGTGATAAAGCTGTACAAAAATAAGTAACACAAGCATAAATAAGTACACGTACACAGGTAATCCTGGTGAACTGTGAATAAGGTTGATGGATTAATGTATCATAGTTTTGAAATTACACTGTGGTTTGCCAAGATGTCACCATTGCATAAACTGGGTAAAGGGTATGCGGGTTCTCGCCATATTATTTCGTAAAAATGCATGTGAATTTATCATTTTCTCAAAGTATAAAGTTTAATTTTTTAAAAAAAGGAGGATACACAGAAAACAGATTTTAAAAACAAAATCATTTCCACCTTCCCAAATGCTTAAGAATCAACACCCAGAATGGACTCAGAGAATGTGAAAACGTTTGGAGGAAGAGACAGCAGATGTATTTTCCAGTGTGTGGTGAAGTGCTGGGCATGCTTCTCAACGGCATGGGGGACAGATGCTGGTCACTAAGGAAAACTAGACAAAGCTTGCCTTTTAAGGGTTCTCTCTGCCAGCTTTCAGGGAAACCATGTTTCCATGCTGTCACTCCCAAGCAAACAGCTTCAACTGATAATAAACGCATTAAGGACACAAGGCTTCCCCTGCTCAGAAGATATTTCCACTTTAAAAGATATAATTTTCCAAAGTGAACTAGTAAAGTGGGAAAAAGGGAATAATAGTATGGAGCGGGGCATTTTTATCAAGGGAGCTCAGAGACAAGGAAAGGTTCTATGGCAACAGACATATCTCTCCAAGGGAAGTCAACAATCAGCCTCGGATCCCAAGTCCGCTTCGGACAGCTTACCAGGTATGTGGTCCTTGAAATACAAACAGAATGAAAAATGTCCTGACTATATTTAACAGTACGAGTGAGGGATTATTTGACATTACAAGTTATGTTGTTTGCCTAATGATGATACAGTTCTTGGCCTCAACAACAAATTTACCTATTCATTGGGAAATGTAAATTTTAATGTTCTATAAAACCCCAAGATATCAAAGACATTGTACAACTAAAATAGAACCTCAGATGGTCCTCTGATGACCAGTCCAGGGTTATCGCTTAGGCAGACTAAGCACAAACTATATAAACTCAAGTTTATTTTCAAGTTTCTCACTCTTTATTAAAAATCCTATTATTCATCGTGGAAAAAGCTGAACTCCACTGAAAATATCTACAGCTAATTGAGGTTTCATATTACTACTCTTCTTGTAAATTCCCTGCTAGACGCATACGACCCAGTCGGCCGACAGGGCCTCTGAAGATCTTGATCTACTCTGCATAAAGCAATCTGTCTAAGGCCCCTGCTCACTACTGGCAAACTTTGTACCGGGCTAGTTCACGTGAAGAGAACTGCAGGATCCTAAGAGCAGAGCAAGAACAGATGTCCACCAGGCCTAGAGGAAGGACAGGCATGGAATAGCGCCACCTTTTCTTAAACTGCCTAGGTCATACAGCTAATTCGGACATCTACGGGCCCACCGTTCCCTGTTTGCCCGCATCCCACCGCATCCAACCTTCTAGCAAGTGAGCAACAGTGAAAAGAGGATGCCAGAGGGAGCCTTGATGAGTGCTAAGCAAGATGCGAAACAAAATTTTAAAAATACAACGCACAAAACAGAAAACTCTCAGGCATGCCATCCATACAATCACCTTAATTCACTGGAAGGATATATTCCTTCTTCCTGGGCACATCTCCTGAAGCCCTCTCGTTATTTTTCCTAGTCAAGGCTGTCCATAAGCTTCAGCCTAGACGAATTTTGCCTGGATTGTTGCACTGTGTTTGTTGCAGGAGAACTGTGATGTGTCCCGGCCTCCAAACAATACTAGAAATAGCCCTGCTCCCAATCTGTATCTCTCATCAGCCCCGGTTGCCAAGTTGCTCAAAATTATCTTCTGTGCTTTTGTTTTGAATCCTTGGACAAAATTATTTATGAGAAATGGTTTTCTCTGGATGTTTAAAATATATTAGCTGAGTGAAAACAAGTCAAAGAATGGTACATACTGTATGATCCTATTTGCCGAAAAATGTTTGTATATGCACAGAAAAATACACAAACAGAAAACAATGGCTATCTTTTAAAGATAAGAGATGGGTTATATTATTTTATACATTTTTTAGCACCTGCCTGAAATATATATATATATATTTTTTTTTAATTTTGCTGCAAACATACTGTCTTTAAAAAATAGTTTTCATTCTAAAATTCATCGAAGAAGATGCTCCACTAGGCCAAAGGTTCTCAACCCAGGCTGCTCACAAAACTTAACCTCTAAAAGCAATCTCTGGAGGTGGGATCTCAACAGCAATATTATCATCAGCTCCACCAAATAATCACAACACAAGACAGAGAAAGAAATCACTACTCTAGGCCAAAGTTACATAAGAGATACTTATTAAAATATCCAAAAGTCATAAAAGCAACAAAACCATCTCATTAGACAAACAGTCATAGTATATTTCAATCCTCTAGAGGATATCTGACCCTTCTAATGAAATCATTAACAAACAGATACTGAGCCCTATCTGTGTACCCAAGCTGAAAATGCCGTACCAGTAAGCCCATACTTTGAAGCTGTTCATGATTTCTACCTCCTTTACAGAAGTGGTGCACATTATACGTTTAAATAGTCTGTGTTCACATTAGGTTATCTCGGGCTTTGTTCTCAGTCCAGCAAACCTAAGGTGTGGAAACCACACCCTTTAGTTTCTAACCATCGGTGACTTCTCAATTTGGGGATATGTCCCATATAGGTGGTTTATTAGACTCTCCGGGAGATGATGCATTTAAAATGTGAAAAAGTCCCCTCAATCAGAGGTCAGCAAAGTATGGTCCACAAGCCATGGCTGGCCCACCACCTGTTTCTGTATAGCCTGTGAGCTAATAATAGTTTTTACATTTTGAAATGGCTGAAAAAAAATCAAAAGAACAGTATTTCATGACATATCAAAATTACACCGAATTTGATTCTCAGTTTCCATAAAGTTTTATTAAAACATAGTCATATTCATCCATACTGTCTATGGTTACTTTCACACTATAAAAGCGAGCTGAGTATTTATGACAAAGATCATATGGCCTGCAAAGCTGAAAATATTTACTACAGTACTTTATTTTCATACAGTAGTTTCATATGTTAGCAAGAGCTGACACCTTGAGCCTTTAGTTAATGGTACCTTCAATGGCATATATTCTAATACTTCAGGCTCTTCAAAGCACAGTACGTAGTCGATGGGAAACAGAGGCCTGAACAAGAACAACCATGCCAAGAAAGGTCCCAGGAGAATTCACTGCCACATCTGAATTTTACAAAATAAATTTAATTTAACTAAATGATACTGGAGATAGAATGAGGGTAAAGAAAACAGGAAAAACAATCAACTGTAAGAAATAAAGCAATCAACAGAACCACACTCAGCAATGACCCAGATTTTACAACAACTAGACAGGGACGTTGAACTTACTATAATTTACATGTTAAAGGCTCTCTCATGGAAAAGGTGGAAAACTCACATGAACAGATGGGGGATTTTAGCAGAGAAATGAATATTCCAAGAAAAAGTCAAATGGAAATGCTAGAAATTTTAAAAAAAAATCAATAACAACAAAAACCATGATATCCAAGAAAAAAATTCCTTTCTTGGTCTCATCAACAGACTTGACCCAGTTAAGCAAAGAATCAGTGAACTTAAACATGGACCAATAGAAATTATTCAAATTGTGATATGAGGACAAAAGGAGGAAGAGGTGGAGGAGTGAAAAGAGGAACCAAATGGTTTACCGTAATGTGTAACTGGAGTCACAGACAGAGAAGAAAAGAGAATGGATAAGAAAAATATTTGAAGGGATAGTGGATGAAGATTTCCTAAAAATAATGAAACCTATCAAACTGCAAATCTAAGACTCTCAGAGAATCTCAAGCAAAGATAAAGACTTCCCAAAATAACCAAAACACAATAAAATAAAAATAATCACACACACACACAGAACTAGATACATCACAGTGAAATGAATGAAAACCAAAGATAAAGGGAAAATACTGGAAGTAGTGAGAGGGGAAAAAAAAACACATTACATACAGAAGAATAAAGATAAAAAGTATAGCAAACTTCCCATCAGAAACTATCAAACAGAAAACAATGAAGTGACATTTTTTAAAGACTGGAAGAGGAAACAAAACAAAACAAAACCAAGAAAAACTTGTAAATCCAGAAATCTATAGTCAAGAGAAATAATAGCTTTCAGAAATGAAGACTTTTTTCAGAAAGAAAAAAAGCTGGGAGAATGAACCACCAAAGCACCTACATGACATATGAAAGGAAGCTCTGCAGACAGAAGGAATATGATACTAGATGCGAGTTTAACTCTACACAAAGAAATGAACAAGAAAGATTGCTATGAAGGTAAACATAAGATTTTTCTTATTTTTAATCATTCTGTTTCTTAATTTGGCAGTGACTTTTTATATTATTTTTAAATGTAATATTAAATATAATATGATATGATATAATATAATGCTAACATACAGTGTGCTCTTGGCTTCAGGAGTAGATTCCCGTGGTTCATCGCTTACGTACGACAGCAGTGCTCATCCCAACAAGTGCCCTCCTCAGTGCCCATCACTCCTGCCCCATCTGCCCTGCCTCCCCATCAACCCTCAGTTTGTTCTCTGTATTTAAGAGTCTCTTATGGTTTGCCTCCCTCTCTGCTTGAAACTATTTTTCCCCTTCCCTTCCCCCATGGTCTTTGGTTAAGTTTCTCCAATTCCACATATGAGTGAAAATATGTAACTGTCATTTCTCCGCCTGACTTAATTTCACTTAGCGTAATACCCTCCAGTTCCATCTATGTTGTTGCAAATGGCAATTGCATTTCATTCTTTCTCATTGCCAAGTAGTATTCCATTGTATATATAAACCACATCTTCTTTACCCATTTATCAGCTGATGGACATTTGGGCTCTTTTGAGAATTTGGCTATTGTTGAAAGCGCTGCTATAAACACTGGGATACACGTGCCCCTATGCATCAGCACTCCTGTATCCTTTGGATAAATTCCTAGTAGTGCTATTGTTGGGTCGTAGGGTAATTCTATTTTTAATTTTTTTGAGGAACCTCCACACTGTTTTCCAGAGCAGCTGCACCAGTTTGCATTCCCACCAACAGTGCAAGAGGGTTCCCGTTTCTCCACATCCTCGCCAACATCTGTTGTTTCCTGAGTTGTTGATTTTAGCCACTGTGATGTGGTATCTCAATGTGGTTTTGATTTGTATTTCCCTGATGATGAGCGATGTTGAGCATCTTTTCATGTGTCTGGTTGGCCATCTATTTTTAATCATTCTTAACATATTAACCAGACTTAAAAATAAGCTGCTGCATTTGTCCACTTGAAACCTCATTTAACATAGAAGTTAAAGCTACTGTAAATATTTAATGGTTGTCTGATTCTGCTTCTTAAAGAAAGCAAAAACGCTAGTTTTTTAAATTTAATTGTGACACCTTCGAGAGCTACTTTAATATATCGCCCTTCTCAAAGCTTATGGCAACCCTTGTATATTACCCACTTCTACTAAATTACCCTTTTGCCAGCTAATTATGCAATTTCAAACTGTAAATTACAGTATTTATCATGGAATACTAAAAGAAATTTCTTAGAAAAGCAAGTTTTTCATTTAAAACAATCAGAATATCATTGCTTTAAAGAAATCAGGTTACTGCTATTTAAAATAGTTCAAAAATTGCTCTGTATTCAACCCTTAGCACTGTCTTCCTAAAAGATGTCATTCAATTTGTTCTTCCTCATAATTGATTAGCTACTCAGTTACAAAAGTGGAAGAATTAAGTGTCAAAATCTGAATCTATTATGAGATTATAAACAGCATTTTACAATGGTTTCAATTGTTAATTTTTGTATGTCCTCAAGTATCTTAAATTATACATGCCACACCAAAAAAAGAAAAAAAAAGTCAGTAACAACATGTTTGAGTTACTAATCTAAAAAAATCTTCTCAGCAATTGATAAAATGTTTTACAATCTCATGATACAATATTTCTAAGGGATATTGACACTGAACACTAAAAAATGAACTTTTTACATCAGCAAGCCTAACATAATGAAATCTCAATGTAATAAATTCGTAAAGTTAAATCTAAATAAAGGCCCAAATGAGTGACAGATCAGAAAATTAAAACACAACCAGGAAAATTCAGCAAGTAATGCACGTGCCTGGTCAGGATGTCACACCTTGGCTATCACTGACAGTGATGCTGAGAAAGCAATTATACTGCACAGGGATAAACAAAACAAAATAAAACAAAGACATAATTTCAGAACTAGAAGGGATCTCCTGATACTGAATCCAGAGTTTCTTAAATCAAGTTTTAAAAAGACCTAATTTGGGGAACCCAGGTGGCTCAGTCGGTTAGGCATCCGACTTGAGCTCAGGTCATGATCTTGCAGTTTGTGCGTTCGAGCCCCAAGTTGGGCTCTGTGCTGAGCCTGGAGCCTGCTTCAGATTCTGTGTCTCCCTCTCTCTCTGCCCCTCCCCCATTCTCCTTCTCTCTCTCTCTCTCTCTCTCTCTCTCTCTCTCTCTCTCTCCCCCCCCCTCTCAAAAATAAACATTGAAAAAAAAATTTTAAAGCCTAATTCTATCACTTACATATAACACCCGGTGCTCATCCCAACAAGTGCCCTCCATAAATTCTACTCCTGAAACCATTACTATGTTAACTAACTTGAATTTAAATTAAATAAAATAAATTAATTAAATAAAATACTCCAGACTCTCCCCTCCCCTATGAAAGTGAAAATGTAAATCAAGATTAGCCACACTTTAATAACTGCTGAAAGGAGGCTGATGCCTATGTAGGTCTTAGGAGTCCCATAATAAAAGTTTTTTATAAAGCAGTTGAAAAAAAAAGAAAATTATCCACTAAAATGACACAGTAAATGTCTCAGAATGAACTTAAAAAAAAAGGTCTAATTCTAAGAGCTCTTAAATGGTATTCAGAGAAAAGAGATTTTCTAGGTCCGTCCTAAACCTCAGCCTATTAAAGGTCTGAAGAATCTCCACTTGAAAAGAAAATGTCTTCATTTGAAAGATTTAAGGGGCCCCTGGGTGGCTCAGTTGGTTGAGCATCCAACTTCAGCTCAGGTCATGATCTCGCAGTTTGTGGGTTCGAGCCCCGCGTCAGGCTCTGTGCTAACAGCTCGGAGCCTAGAGCCTGTTTCAAATTCTGTGTCTCCCCTTCTCTCTGTCCCTCCCCTGCTCATGCTCTGTCTCTCTGTTTCTCAATAATAAATGAAAAATAAATTAATTAAATAAAAATTAAAGACACAAGTATATACGCAAATGCTAAGTGTTTTTCTTAACTCGTAGTTACTCAACTTTTCTCTCAGAACCTTCTAATTTCTAAGTCAGCCTTCCCTTACCATCAATATGAAAACTCCTGGCATCAGACTGTATTACCAATGAAGAAACCAAAGCCTGGGAAATAATGTGGCTTGTCTAAAGTACAAAAACCAATTAGCAGCATTCGAGGATAAAACTCAGTTTCTTGACCCATAAATTTCAAGATCCTACTGCTTCTCTAGACTCCTCATTTGCATACAAAAATCTAATAGAACCTCAATTATTCTGGAGGGGAGGTTCCAATAACATTATCTAAGTGTTTACCTAAATATTGTTAATGTTTCATTCTCCCATATACTTCAGATGTAACAAACCTAAACCACCTCAAATTTTCAAGATCCTATCATTTAATAGGAATTATTCTCTATAGCTAATAGTCCATATAAAGAAAACATTATTAAAATAGTAAAATATTAACAATATATTAATAATTAATATTAAAAGATAGTCACTTTTTAAAAACTGGGTTTCAGCATCCTCTTGGAAATAAATGAGTCATTTATATTGAAAATTTAATAAGTCTTTAGTTATACTAAATGCTCCATATTAATTTGCATTATATATCACAACATGGATACAAACTGATCACAACAAAACTTAATTTTTAAAAATCAGGTGTTCCCCATCCTTGAGCTCTCAATAACGAAATCACCAGAAGGGCTAGCTAAAATGTAGCTTCATATTTAAGAATGTAGCCTTGATCCCCCCAATCCTAATTCCATACATATGGACCAGGACCCTGGGTCTGTACCTTTAACCAGACCCAGGCGATTATGATACGCAGCAAGTTTCAGGAACTATGTTGTATTAAAGTAATTCACCATAGGGAATGGGAGAGGGGAGGAATTTTATCATGAAAATGCAGTCTCACAGCCCTGACAAAAACATCTTAGCTAGACACTGATATTCAAGAGTAGTAGAGAGGTATCCCCTGCTTTTCAAAAGCTTCTATTACACCATTCACTGTTACAAAAAACCTCCTAGATTATGTTCCAAGATTTATAAGACCACATGCAACTGGACCCAGGCAAAAGTTTGGTTCTTCCTACCTGTGCAACGTTTGGTGAAAAATCTCCTTTTCTTTTCAAGTTTAATCTATTTACCTAAGGTTACTGGAATTTGAGAGTCTGAGATCTTCTTCAAATGTTTCCACTGCCACTGTTTATTCTATGATCAACTTTTACTGCCAAAATACTTAGTCACTAAAAACACATAATTAGCCTATCTGACCTGATCTAATCACATACATTTAATAAAGCAGTAAGTTACATGGCCACTTCAATTATAGGAAAAGGGATGCATACAAAATGCTTTGCACAGTACTGGGCATGTAGTGAATATTCAATGAACATAACCATTTAAGAATTTTGGAATTTATTAGAATTTTTCATCTGCTACTATGGTAAATGAAACGTACTATACCCTGGGGGGTTCTCTTTTAAACGTCTGACTTTTAACTGAAGTGTAATCTATACAAAGTGTAATCGACACGCTACAATGTTACATTAGTTTCAGGTGCACAACACAGTGATTGCACAAGTCTACACTTATGCTGTGCTCACTGCAAGTGTAGCTACCATCTCCCCCATACAATGCTATTAGAATACCACCGGGGGGCGGGGGCACCTGGGTGGCTCAGTTGGTTAAGTTTCCGACTTCAGCTCAGGTCATGATCTCGTCGTTTGTGGGTTCAAGCCCCACATCCAGCTCTGCTGATAGCTCAGAGCCTGAAGACTGCTTCCGATTCTATGTCTCTCTCTCTGCCCCTCCCTTACTCCCAGTCGCTATCAAAAATAAACATTAAAAAAAATTTTTTAAAGAATACCATTGGCTATATTACCTATCCTATACCATTTATCTGGGTGACTTATTCATTCCATAACCCGAGGCTTATATTTCCCACTCCCCTTTACCCATTTGCCCATCCCTCCATCTCCCTCCCCTCGGGCAACATTCAGATTGTTCTCTATATTTATGGGTCTGTTTCTGCTTTTTGTTCATGTATTGGATTCTTTTGGTTTTAGATTCCACATATACGTGAAATCATATGGTATTTGTCTTTCTCAGTCTGACTTGTTTCACTCAGCATAGTACCCTCAAGGCCATCCACGTTGTTGGAAATGGCAAGATCTCTTCACTTATTTTATGGCTAATATTCCACTGTATACATACACATCTTCTATATCCATTCATCAGTCAATCGATGGGACACATGCATTGCTTCCACACATTGGCTATTGTAAATAAATGTTGTAAATAATGCTAGAGTTAACAAGAGGGGTGCGTGTATCTTTTTGAATTAGTGTTTTCATTTTCTTCAGGTAAATTCCCAGTAGAAGAATTACTAGATCATCTGGTATTTTTATTCTTAATTTTTTGAGGAACCTCCACACTGTTTTGACAGTGGCTGCACTAATTTACATTCCCACCAACAATGCATGAGGGTTCCATTTTATTCACACCCTCACCAACACATTTCTTGTCTTTTTGATTTTACCATTCTGACAGATGTGAGGTGATGTCATTGTAGTTTGGATTTGCATTTCCCTGATGATGAGTGATGTTGAGCATCTTTTCATGTGTCTGTTGGCCATCTGTAGGTCTTCCTTTGAAAAAATGTCTGTCTAGGTCCTCTGCCCATTTTTTAATTGGATTACTCATTTTTCTTGGTGTTATTATGTTCCTTATATATTTTGGATACGAATCCCTTAACAGATAGATTGTTTCCAAATATCTTCTCCCATTCAATAGGCTGCCTTTTTGTTTTGATGATGGTTTCATTCGCTATGCAGATGCTTTTTATTTTGATGTAGTCCCAACAGCTTAATTTTGCTTTTGTTTCCCTTGCCCAAGGAGACATAGCTAACATGTTGCTACAGCCAATGTCGAAAAGATTACTGCCTCTGTTTTCTCCAGGAGTTTTACAGTTTACATCTAACTATTTTTAATCCAATTTCCTTTCCTGGTTACAGTGCCTCCTCCCCATCCCTGACCCATCCTTCCTCTTCTGTTTAGGCTTCCTTTCTACAAGAAAAATAGCTCTAGTCATTTTGACTTCTCTTCATGAATTATCTTACTTTTCTGGTCCTTCCTTTCAATTACTAAACAAAGCAGAGATAAGATTATATTCTGGTAGTTAGCTATTAAAGAGTCAGAATTACAGCTTACACAGTCCTAAGGCTTATCCCGAAATTGCTTCAAGTTTAAGAAATGTCATCTGGGTGCACCTGGGTGGCTCTGTCGGTTAAGCGTCAGACTTCAGCTCAGGTCATGATCTCACGTTCATGGGTTCGAGCCCTGCGTCAGGCTCTGTGCTGACAGCTCAGAGCCTGGA
This sequence comes from Cryptoprocta ferox, assembly GCA_028646485.1. Classification (NCBI taxonomy): domain Eukaryota; kingdom Metazoa; phylum Chordata; class Mammalia; order Carnivora; family Eupleridae; genus Cryptoprocta; species Cryptoprocta ferox. Next base: position 126,433,240 of record CM053577.1, on the reverse strand, counting down.
GCCTGCTTCGGATTCTGTGTCTCCCTCTCTCTCTCTCTGCCCCTCCCCGCTCATGCTCTGTATCTCTCTGTCTCAAAAATAAATAAAACATTAAAAAAAAAAACTAAAAAAAAAAAAAAGGAAATGTCATCTAGACCTCAGACTTGGTATTGCCAGAGGACACGGATGCATGATTCAAAGATAATGAGATGGAAATTCAGAAAGTAAGAACCTGAAGATGACAACCCCGGTTTTTGAAAAATTACAGTAGCTTCTTTCTCAATAAGATACAATTTCCAAAAAGCAAAATCCTATAAAGCACCATCACACCACCACTAATTAATTGGCTCTGTACCGCAAAAGAGTAAGGAAATTCTCACCTTCACCTATATTCCAGAAAAACCTCCTGCAGTTGAGCATTTAGGAAGAACTCAACCCAGTGAGAAGCTGGGGTACAGGGCACCACTGGAAGATGCAGACCTACTGAGGGGGCTGCCTGTACTGAGTGAGTATGAACCATTCCAACCACATACAGTGGATACAAACTACCCTCTTTTTATTTTATTTTTATTTTTTGCTGACAATCAGTGTTAGCCCTACAGTAGCTCAGCAACTATAAAGTCTAAAAGGGAACTGTAAGTTTATGTACGGCGGAAAAATAAGCACATATATATTTTATATGCACACAAAGACATCTGACCTTCTTTCCAGTTTGAATCCCCAGCTTCTCGATGTTTGTACCAACAGAAAGAGGGGGGCACCCACCCCACATCTGCAGCTGACTGAGAAAGAGATGAGCCTGAGGCCAGCCTATGCCTTTTTTTCCCAGGGACCAGTTATCCCTCTTCCAATACCAGCCTGGCTCTGTGTTTACCCACGGATTTAGGGGCCCTGCCTTGTTCTAAGCGAAAAATTCTTCTCTAAACTCTTAGCAACCAAATTTGGGTCAGAACACAAAGTTGGGAGCCAAAGTAGATGAAGAAAATAAAAGTAAAGCAAAGGGATGCATTTCATTGTAGTTTTTTTTTTTTAAGTCAAATTAACAATAAAACGGAAAGAGTATATGCGTACTGACTGTAGTTTTAGATTGGGGGAAGGGGGTTTAGAACATATGGAGAGAAAGGAAAACTATTTCATAAAGAAAAGTAAGGCATTTCTCTCTACTTTGGTAAGCTGAAGAAGTGTCTACCATACACACAGTTAACAATTTTGGAATCCTGTGGATTACACGGTTTGGGAAGTGATGGGTACAGAAGAGAACTTCAACAATGGTGATGAACTGAAGAGATGGGTCTCCAGGTACTAATCTGTTCCTCAGGGAATATCTATAATAGAGTCTTCAGGAAAGAGTAAAAAATAAATAGCAGACCAAATTTGGTAGGATTTCTAAAACCGGAAATACAATAAATATGGATCACTAACTTTTATACCAGCAATCACAACTTCAAATTTGGGAAAAGCATTATTATTCAATCATGTCTTCAATTTTCCAGTATCTTTTATTTGCTGGCCAAAACTTAGTTGCATTCACACAGTCTTCGGCTCACTGGGGCAAAAACTGCCAGGCGATTTTTAAGTATATTAACATTTATCATCGGACGCACCTCAGTTAAGAATCTATGTGGAATAAAGTGAAAGGGACAGAACTAACAGCCAGTGAACATCATCTGAAGGCCTGCCTCTGTCACTAACTGCCCCAGACATTTCATTTCCATGATGATGGGTCACTATTTCTAAAATGAAGTAATCAAACTACATAACTTCTAGTTCTAAAGCTAGTTCTAATTTCTGGCTATTATCATTTTTTTAAAAATTATTTCTATCCAAGTAATACATACACAAGACTATTTTCTAAAGGTCAGTCTCTAAGAAAAATAAAAGTCAATATAAAAACTTCCCCGCTTCCCCTTTGGCATAAAATACAAACAGAAGAATAAATAACACCTGTCAGTTTGTGGAAAGAAAAAAATAGAGATGAGAATACATTCTCCTTTTGTTTTTTTTTTAATTAACCAGAGCTCCTATTAACCAGATTTCTGTAAGTCTTTAACACAGTGACTTCTTAAATCCAAATCAGTCTGGTTCTACACTATGCTTCTTTCTGTATTATCCATCTCATTTCCAAGTTTATCATGATGACAAACATACCTTCTGAGTTAATGTGTTATCATAATCTGAAAAAAAGGTAATAACTTTTCATGTATTAGCTATCAGAGCTAAGCAAATTACTCTTGGCTTCAATGTCTGAATCCATAAAATAAGGATAAACAATAATCTCTCTCCAGATTACCGAAAAGATTAAATGAAATACAAGAACGCATGGTAACTAGCACAGAAAAGTCCATTTAATAGGCATATGTGTAGTTTAAAGGTACGGCCATCTATCTATAAAAGTTGCTTCAGAGACTCATTCCCTTATTAACAGCATATTCACTCCAACAGATGTGTCTGGAACATAATGCAACTAGAATGTTTAAAACATGCAACTGTTAAGTATTATTTTAGAAATGCAATTCAATAAACATGCATTGAGTATCTGTATGTGCCAGGTAGAATAACGCTAAAATGCCAGAATTCCACTGATTATGACCATGACCCATCCTCCAAAGCTCACAGTCTAGAAGACACAAAAATTATAATATAATTGAATGATATAATAATAAAAGCATGTACCTGGAGCAGAAGTTGCAGGGGGAAGCAAGTAACTCATTCTGCTTGAAGAAAGTAAAGAGGAAGAGCAAAAGCCACGCAAAAAAGGGGAAAGAGTCATATTGTGGACAAGGACTGGGGTTGAAAGCCTGGTTCAGCCACTTACTAGCAATAGGATTTGGGGCAACTTAATTTGCCTCTCTGGGCTTCTCTGTAATTCTACTACGGAAAGTTATTCTTAAGATTAGAAATCACATATGTTAAGTGACATATATATATATATATATATATATATATATATATATATATGATATATAGCAGGCACTCACTAAGTGGTGGTTGTCTTGTTTTAGGAGATGTATTTGTTTTTAATAGACCAAATTCTAAATGGCACTGTAGGGAGCATCTCCTGACTAATGACAAAGCTACATTAAGGGATCACTAAAGTCATCAGAATGAAAAGGCCACAATGAACCCCATCACAAGATTACCACTTCCAGAATCCACTTTTTTTGAAGTGAAGTGGTTCCTAATAGGCGGTTACTCACCTGCTGGCAAAGCAGACTTCTAATCTATATCTTCCTCCATTTTTACCCTGACAAACAGAATTTTGCATATTCAGACTCATCATTTCCTAGACCCAGTAGAGGTCCCCATGTTCCTCAGCCCGACCTGAGGAACTAGTTTGGATGCTCAGCATAGCCTTTACGAAATGGCAAAGTCTGATGAGCAACTGATGATTATTAAGATTATATTAGGAGATAATGAGAGCGAATCCTGGGTTGAAACTGCTATTATCAACCTAATGGGTGACTTGTAGAACTCGAAGTCACTATAATGATTGGAATCTTATTAAACATTTTAAAAATATTGTTAAATCTGGCCAAGTGGTAGGTTACATTTACACTACTCTATGGCTCCCCAAACTCATTTTCTCTAAATAAATGATAAGCTAAGCCAGTCCTTAACATATACTCTTAAGTTCTTTTCACTTCACTCCTACAAACACTATCAATACAACATTTGAGATATGAATGATGGATAAATACAAGCAAAGCCAGAAGTAAGATAACATAAGCTATCTCTAAATTCAATTGAAACATGAAATGGTCTTCATGTCAATGTTTTTTTTTTAAGAAATTAAAACATATTCCTGACCCTCAACCATCCATTTGCTCCAAGGTAAATGACCACAGATTAAAAGTGAGGACACCATGAATCAATCCAGAATCGACGTTAATTTTATAGTTGCCACATTCAAGAAAACCGGTGTCAAGAAAATCACTGTTCAAGAAAATCTGTGGTATGAAGTGCCATAACATTTTTCTCTACAAATATCTGAAAAATATACATATACAATATAATGTATATAATTGACACGTGTGTATGTACCCTGTCAGGACAGGGCATATTTGTAAAATACTCTTCACATTCTTTACCAGTTTGACGTAATGCATTTTAAAATACTAATGTTCTACCAAAATTAGCCTTATACGTTTTCAAGAATTAAATCCTGAGTATGTTTTTAAGTTTTTTCTCTGAAAAGCAGGAAACTGAGGAGTCACCAAATTGCAACCGAATCTCCTTCTTGTAAACACTCATCTTTAAAGGGTATTTTTAACATTCACAACTCAGAGTATAAAGAATCTCCACATTAACAAACCTGGAAGTTTCTTCACAAAGCAAACCTACAGATGCGATAAAAAATATATGAGCATTACTGCTCACTTTTGCAACTACAACTTAGGTTCATTATTATAATGTAGTTAAGTCCAATTCCCTCCTGACAGCCTTGAGGAATGAAGGGAAATACAAAAAAAAATAGTAATAATAATAAATAAATTATCAAATATCACAGAAGCCGCAGCTTGAGGCCAGAGGGAGACAGACAGACAGACAGACAAAAGGAAATAGGAAATAGGAGGCAGGAGATAATATGGTCAAAGCTAAAATGCTTAGAATGCACTAGACCTTAGCCCAGTCCCTGGCCCACTATACCCTACTTCATTAGTCATCTACAGCAACAAAAATTTAACAGGTGAAGCAAACCGATCGTTGTGAAACACAGAATTTAAGTCCTGCATCCGGTCTGAGATTTGTCAGAAACAGATCTAAGCAGCAAGAAGCGGGGTGTGTGCGTCTGTGTGTGTGCGCGCGTGGGGGGGGGGGTGGTGGTAAATCCACGCGAACTGCGCCCGAGTCTCTGCACTAACGCTATTCGGCGCGTACTACACTAGGCAGCGCCTTCGGGAGCCCTCCCTGAGCCGGGCAGGAGGCGAGGGTCGGGGGTTCTCAGTCCGCGATCGGGACCCTAGTTGCGCCCCGGGGACCTGCGCGAAGTGCACCCAGTTAACACCTTCCCGGCTGGGACCTGGGGCCGCGAGCCGGAGAGAGGGGCGCGCACGGGGGTGGGGCGGCTGGAGCGCGGCCCCTCCTCGCTTGGGAGAAAGGTGGCAGGGGGCGGCACCGCATCCCCGTCCCCACCCCGGGCGTATCAATTACCCGTGAGGTTCCTCAGCACCGTCCCGTGGGCCCAGAGGCTCAGGACCTGCTGCACCGACAGGTTGATCATGGAGTGGTCGCCCCCCTCCGCCTTCATCCTCCCCGGGGGGCGCCCGCCGCCCTCTCCTCGGGCGCCGGGTGGCGGCGGCGGCTGCGAGGCTCCGGGGGCGGCGGCGGGTGCGCGGCTCCTCCAGGCCGCCGCCGCCGCCGGGGAAGGCTGCGGGGCGCCGGGCCGGGCGCTGCTGCTGCCGCCGACGGGCCTCCGGGGGGGGCAGCTCAGCGCGTCTCCCAGGCAGCCCCCTCCCCGCCGGGGAGACATTGAGGACGGCGGACGGGGGAGGGGAGGGGGCCGGGCGCTCTCCCCGCGCGGCCCCCGAGCGAGGACTCGGGGCGGAAGAGGCCGCTGTCGCTCCCTCTCAGGGGCAGTCCCGCGCCGCGGGGACCGGGCACGCGAGGAGGCCGAGGTCACGCAGGGAGGCCCGGGGTGATGGGCAGACGGCAGGTGCAGCCCCCGACGGGGCCCAGCTCATCACCGCCGGAGGACGAAGAGAGACCCGAGACCCGGAGGAGTCTGCGGCGGCGGCCGCGGCGGCACCTGCCGCCAGCCTGCCCACCCTCGGCCGCCGACACTCGAGGAACCGCCCCCTCCACCCGCGGCCGCCGGCGGGCCGCTCGTGCGCGCGCGCACGGGTCCCCACCTCCCCCGCCGTCCCCGGAGCCGATGCGCATGCTCACTCTCCCCCTTCCCGCGACCCGCCGCCCTCCGACAGCCAGCCGGTCCCCAAAGCCCTCCTCCTCCCCCCTCCCCGCGCGCACGGGCTCGCGCTGCTGATGGCGCCCAGCGTCGGCCCGCAGTGGGGCGGAGGGAAGTGCGGTCTACGTCACTAGCGCCACCGCCCGGCCCCGCTGCTGATTGGGTGCTCCAAGGGAACCGCCTCCACTCCCTCCCCGCCCCCAGGCCCCGGGCGCGCGCCTGGTGAGAGCTGAAGCCTCACCTCGGGCGGAGCTAGGCACAGAGATGCTGGGAGTCACTGGTTGAGGGGCTGCCCGACCCACCTTGTGGGGAGTGAGGGGTGCTCAAGCCCGTGTGATGGATTCTGTGACATTTCCGATCTTTGGCCTCGAATAAAATGCTTTTGATGATGTTTGCGTACAAGTTTCTTTTTGTTTTTTTTTGTTTTTTTTTTTTAAGGGCGTAAATAGCTCAACATTTTAGATTCATTAATTTGCGGGGTGTTTTTTTTTTTTTAAGTGAGTCAGGTGGTCTGGATAGGTCACTACCTGCAGAATATATTTTTAAGCCCCGAAAACAGAAATAGACCCGTTTTATCTTCCTCCAGTCCTTCCCGCAGCAAGAACTTGGGCCTCCCGGCGCTCTAGCATTTGAAATCACCTATTGATACGAGGCTTGGCAGGTGTCTTTGCTCCTCAACGCCATCCCCTGGTCTAGTTGTTTTTTCGTTGCGATATCCTTTTTATCTAAATTGTGAAAGTCTCCCGTTATTTTTTTCCCCCTACCACTGAAACTAGACTGTCTTCCTATGGTTTGCTGCCTTTCTCGGTATCCAACGTTAGCCCGAGGAGCTAAATTACAACTACAGCAAACTAAACTCCTCCTTGAAGTTTGAAACCTTTTAACTTGCAAAATAAAAGCTCAATTTTGGCGGTAGCATAAATATGCACAAGGCAGCTCCCTGCGCCCCTCCATCCTTTTTAAACCCCTCCGTTGTACACATGTGTGTATTATCTGTTTGATATCACAGCACAGGAAAGGGAAATTTTTGCATCATTAATAGGAAATGAGCCAAAACTCATAATGTGGAGTATATCTTCCTCTACAATTTAGAAGTATTAGATCTTAATTAATTTAATATTATAGAATATCAGACTTAAAAGAGGCTTTAACATTTTTCTAATTCATTTCATTTTACAGGTAGAGAACTAATCCTGCAGAATTAAGTGATTTGACAGAGCTGACACCACTTCAGAGCCTAGTTTCTGAATTCCTAGTCTATGAATTCTTTCTTGCAATGACATTATCTTTCTCAACTTACTAATTAACTCCATAATTTAAGGTTCTAAATGGGGAGGTGGAGGTTACCTGATGACAACATTAAGAGATTTGGCACTATTTGGTTAGTGATATTAGAGAATGTGATCACATTCCATGAAGGGCTTATGGCAACAGCTCGTTAAACTCCCAGGTCAGGAACTTTTAGTCAGTTTACATGGAATCAATTGGGGTTCTTACGATTACACACTATTATTTACACATAGTAGCATACATTTAAAATATTCAGAACTTGGGGCAGTGCCTAGCACATGCTGTTCAATAAATGTTTGCTGAATGAATAATTGAATGAACTTCATAGAAAAGTTGGCACTTTTTTGTTCCATGTAATTTTAAAAACTAAATCTAGTGACTTCAGGAATTGAGAAAGTAAGACACAGCAATGAAGCCTCAAGTTGATATGTGTAATGATAACTCAACAATTTTCTCACTGCTCTTCAGTTCAATTAATAAGCATTTATTTGGCACTTACTATCCGTAATGTTCTATGCTAAGCAGAATCTATAGGATTTGAAGGAGAATAAGGTCACTACTCTAGGTTAATGCATTGCATTTTACTTATCTTTGCCTTGATAAAGGTAATGATACCTACTGTATTGGAAGCCTATGTTCTTGAGAGAATTGAACATTTTCCCAATAGCCAGAGTTATGAAACTTAAAACTGAGTTAATGCAAGTAGAGGTTGTATAATTTCTTTCCTTGCAGGTTTTTGATATTGAATTAATATAAGACTCAAGGAATAGCTTAGTCATGTTGCTGCCAGAAATCAGGGAACACACGAAATGAATCCTAGAGGTGTCTTTCAATCTTGTGCCCTTGAGAGTGAAATAAACAGTTCTTGGTTTATTTTTTACTTGCAGGTAAGGGAACATCCATAAGTCTTAGGCATCCTATTAATTGTCCAAAGAGGACCCAGAAGAAAGCTTTCAAAATCAATTGGAATATAAAATGATATTGATCCTTTGAGAAAAACATTCTTGAGGAATTTTTTTCCTTCAGGTTATTATCGTCCTTTCTTGCTGTCCAGGACTACAGCATAGAGTCACATTACGTAGGCAACCTAACTTCATCGTCTTACACATTTCACTGGTTCTAAACCCTGAATGGTGGCGTAGGGTCAATAGACTGATTACCTGAAAAATACGGTCTGAACACTGGCTCTAACACTTAACTAGCTTTAAAATGGGAATAATGATAGTATCTCTCTCTTCAAATGTTTGGTGTCCTTTAAGTAATAGTAATAACACAGAGCTCCTTCCTCATGCTAGGCCCTGTGTCAAATACTATAGATTTAATTTTCACAAGGATGAGTTGAAATTTCTCAACACTATTAGACTATTCTCTTTTCAAACCCATATACAAGGCTGTGCAGATCTTCTTTGTACACACACACACACACACACACACACACACACACATACACATACACACAGAAACGAGAGCACTGTTGGTTTTTTTTTGAAGAAAATAAAATTCAATTGGAAGAAATGACAGAAATAATAGGAAGAAGGAGTCATATTTATTCTAAAATAGCTACTGCACTGAAATTTACATGTTGCAATGTTTATCAGCACATTTATTACAGTCAAGAGACATTTCCATCACAGTAAATCGGAGAAACAAGATAGAGTATTTCCTTCTATAAAAGCTCTAATTCTAAAAACAATGCCGCAGAATGACATTGTGGAAATTCATGTTCTAAGTGTAGTTAGTCTACCTACCAAAATTGTATTATCCCAATTTGCCCACCTGGGGAATTTAAAAAGCTGAAATTTCTGGGACCAGGAAATACAAAGATGTGTCCTGTTTTATCTCCCAGTAAGATATGACACACTTGGGATGCCAAACTAATTTATGGGGCCGCCCAGAAAAGGAAAAGCTGATCCATGTTGGCAATGGACATGACTTCCATACACAGTCATGAAGGGTCAGAGCATGTTTGAGATGGAAGGACAGACGGATAACTGCCAGTGCCTCTAGCTCCATTTTCCACCTCATTTTTGTGCCCTCCCTCTACCGGTGTATTCAAACCACCTTGTTTATTATCCCAAGTCTTAGAAAAAGAATACCTAATGATATTTGGACTCCAAGAATTCATACTTTTCAAAGTATGCTTAATATAAGCATAAGAAGAGAAATACTGCTGAACTTACACACACTCACACGCACGCACACACACACACACACAATTCTGCATTTACAACATAGGAGATGCAGTTTTCACCCTAAAAATCAGTGTCTACCAATTACCCTGCCTCTACCCTGGTCATACTATAGATGGAAGGCCAAATATTTTTTTTTAAAAAAAACATAAAATAGTGTGTTAACTAAACAGCATCTGCAGATTTGTGATACATAATCTACACTATATTTCAGTTCTTAAATTATTTCACTATTGAGCTAAACATCAGAAACCATTGTATGTCAAGAACAAAATGGTGAAAATGGTATTTCACTGTATTTTAATTAACATTTTTCTGATCTTCAGTAAGGTTACACATTTTTTCATGTGTATAGGAATGTTTGGATTACCTTTTCTAGGGAGTTTCATCCATTTTCCTTTGGGGTAATTTATCTTTTAAAAATTACATGTAAGAACGTTTATATATTTAACAAATAAATCTTTGTGATATGCATTGCATTTATCTTTTCCAAAAAGTTTGTCAATTGTCTTTTAATTTTAATAAATTTTTTTTTGGTCATACAGAAATTTCTGATATTTACATTGTCAGGCTTTCCTTTTACGATATCTTCACTCATGCTTTAAAAAGTCTTCCTCTTGGGGAGCTGGGTGGCTCAGTCGTCCAACTTCTGCTCAGGTCATGAGCTCAGGGTTCCTGGATTTGAGCCCTGCCTTGGGCTCCGTGCTAAAAGCTGGGAGCCTGGAGCCTGGTTTGGATTCTGGGTCTCCCTTTCTCTGCCCCTCCCCTGCTCACTCCCTGTCTCTCTCTCTCTCTCCCTCTTCCTCTCTCTCTCTCTCAAAAATAAACAAACATTAAAAGATAGTCTTTCTCAGATTTTATTTTTAAACCTCTTAAATGTTTTCTAGATATTTTATGGGTGTTTTTGTTTACAACTCTGGTCCACTTGGAATTTTTTTAATGTAAGGAGTTTGGTAAAAATCCAGTTTTTTTTAACCAGATGGCTACCGTTGTCCCAAAGTTCATAATTTTGCCACCCAAATACCTAAAATATCTAACTACCTAAATACCAGCTATATCATGTATAAAATTCTTTATATATGTGGATTTATTTTCGGGCTTTCATTTCTGTTTCATCTATTTGGCTGTTCATGTGTCAGTACTACCCTGTTTTTATTTTCTTTAACAGTAGAATTTGCTTCAAAACCTAAAGTAGTTCCTTCTTGTTTATTATTCATTTTCAATTTCTTTCTGATTAATATTTAATGTGTATTATCCCAGGAAAATTTTAAGATCAGCTTCCTAACAAGTAAAATAAAATAAAATAACAGAAAATAACATAAAATAAAATCAGCTTTTTAATTCTAAAAATATTACTGGTTATATTTTTAGTGGAATCATATTAAATTTACAAATGAGTTTAGTGTAAATTGAGAAATCTTGATCTCTTATTTTAAGAAGTTTGATTATGAAAAGTTGTTGAATATGTCTGTTTAATGTCTATAGATATGACCATGTGATTCTTCCTTTGGTTGTATATACACGGTGAATGATATTAATGTATTTCCTAATACATTCTCTTTGTGTTCTTGGAATAAATGCCACTTGATCATGACCTCTCATCCTTTTTTTTAAAGTTTATTTATTTTGAGAGAGACAGAGAGAGTGCAAGTGGGAGAGGGTCAGAGAGCGAGGTGGGGACAGAAGATCCAAAGCAGGTTCCCTGCTGACAGCAGAAGGGCAATGCGGGGCTCAAACTCAGGAACAAGAGATCCTGATCTGAGTCAAAACCAAGAGTCAGATGCTTAACCAACTAAGCCACCAAGGAGCCCTCTCTCATTATTTTAATATGCTACTCAATTCTGCATCTTAATCATTTATTAGAATTGTACCATTGATAATAAATGAGAATAATCTACAGTTCTCTGTTTGAAGACATGTTTTATTTAGGGTTCTTTTGTTTTCTAATTAATTTTGTATTGGCTTTATACAAAATACTTAGAAACTTATATGGGCTTCTCTTTTTCTTAAATGTTTGGAGAAATTCAACCATAAAACTGCTATCCATGCTTTGGGGAAGCAGTTCTTTGTCAATTTTTTATTTAATATTACTTTTCCTAGGGCAATCAATCCATTTAGATATTTCTTTCTCTTGATCTTTTTTCATATTTTTTTATTTTGGCCTATTTTTAGCTCTCTGACACCATTATGAAAAGTAATTTTCAGTGTTAACCAACGCCTTCTGTAATTCTTTTAATTTCTCCAACACATTGCTCATTTTGTGACTTTATGCTTTCTCTCATTTTATCTTAATTATATTTGTTGATTATTTTATATTTTTCTGAATTAACTAGGTCTTAGAAATATTTGTCAGTTCATGTATCTATCTATATTTATTCACATTTTTTTGAATTTTATCATTATCAGTTTCTGCTGCTTTCCTTTGCATTGTTTTGTTGTTTTCTATAAATTGTATGTTAGCTATTTGATTCGTTTACTTTTATTCTTACTAAGTTCTTAGGAAGTACACAGAAGAACTAAGTAGAACTTCAGTTCTATCCTATAGCTGTTGAGACATAATGTTCTATTAACATTTTCTATTGTTACCTCCCAGAAATTCTGCCACTTTAGTTTTGATGTCTACTTTAAAATTACTTCAAAGAGGGGCATCTGGGTAGCTCAGTCAGTTAAGCGTCTGACTTCGGCTGAGGTCACGATCTCAGTTTGTGAGTTTGAGCCCTGTGTCAGGCTCTGTGCCAACAGCTCAGAGCCTGGAGCCTGCTTCAGATTCTGTGTCTAGATCCCTCTCTCTCTCTGACCTTCCCCCGCTCATGCGCTGTCTCTCTCTCAAAAAATAAATAAAACATTAAAAAAATAAATTATTTCAAAGAGGGATTCTCTTTTCATTTTTGACTTTTAGGGGAGCTGGTTTTATATTTATTAGCAGTTCATAATGCTTTTACATTATGTGTGGTCGAAGAATGTTATCTATACTATTTTCTACTTTGGGGAATTCATTCACGTTTTTTTGATGACCCAGTATGCTTAACTTTAGTAAGTGAGTATGCACACAAAAAGGTGTATTCTATTTTTAGGGAATAGTGTGGTGTACATGAGTAAGATCTACCATATTTATTGTGTTACTAACAATCTTCTCAATCTTACTTACTTTTACGTGCTAAATCTGCATAGGCTGTACTTAGGTTTTCACTAGCCCATGCTGCATAACAAAGAAACTCAAATTTCGTTGGCTTAAACAATACATCTCTTTTCTTGCCTGTGGTGCATTTCATTATTTTAATCATAATTTTTTCAAAGAAGCCATTTTCCCTACACTTGAAGACTTCAGCATAGGTTGAAGGGAGAACAGAACGTACATTAGAAACAATAAAGAAACGGGTAAAAAAACAACCTGTGACTGAGTATACACTATTATTATATATAAAATATACATATGTAATATGTGCATATTAAATATACATATAAAAGATTGCCTGGGTGGCTCAGTTAGCTAAGCGTCTGACTTTGGATCTGGTCACGATCTCACGGTTCGTGAGTTCGAGCCCCACATTGGGCTCTGTGCTGACAGCTCAGAGCCTGGAGCCTGCTTTGGATTCTGTGTCTCCTTTTCTCTCTGCTCCTCCCCTACTCAGGCTCTGTCTCTGTCTCTCAAAAATAAATAAACATTAAAAAAAAATTAGGGGCACCTGGGTGGCTCAGTCAGTTAAGCATCCAACATCAGCTCAAGTCATGATCTCATGGTTTGTGAGTTCCAGCCCCGAGTCACTATGGGGCTCAAACTCTGTGCTGAGAGCTTGGAGTCTGGGGCCTGCTTCGGATTCTGTGTCTCTCTCTCTTTCTGCCCCTCCCCTGCTCACGCTTTGTCTCTGTCTCTCTTGAAAGTAAATAAACATTAAATTTTTTTAAATAAATGAATAAATAAAAATAAAAAAAATTTAAATACACATATATAACATGTATTATCATACCTTTATATATAATATACAATCAAATTATTATTTATGTATACATATTATTATGTATAAATGTATGTATATATATGTTATATATGTATTGTGTAATATTTTAATAATACACATATACATATTACACATAATGTGAATAATATATATTATATATTTTATGTATTATACAATATGTAAATATATAAAATGTAAATGTACATATATATACACCTACATATTTCATAAATGCTGAAGGAATTATAAGAGTAGGATAGGATAGGCCAGAGACCTCCTTACAGCCATAAACGTGACTCAATTCCAAGTTTGAGAAAAGGTTGTATCAACTAGGTCATTCAGTTCCTGCTCTTTATTTATTGTTCCCAATGACCAAAGGAAAAGAAGACAGTGTCTTAAAAATCAAATTAACAGATTTTGATTCAGCAAGGCACTGTGTTTGGGCAACAGTTGAATTTGTGGCATCTCCCAGAATAAGGCCAAGGGTTGTGTGTAAGCAATAAATTTCACAATAAAACACAACTTCCTCTTGGCAACCAGGGAGGATTTCTTCTCAGAGTCTGGCTTCCAAGGGAACCTCCTCTTTCATTTCAAACCCCTTGTATTTGTCCTGGATTTCAAGCTTAAGTAAAATGCAATTTAGTATTTTACTGTGAAACATGATGCACAAAATGCAGAAAGATGAATAAGGATTTTCATTTACTCCAAGGTGAAGATCAGCAGTGAAAAATGTATGGTCCATGTGTACTAAGAGCCCTATTTAGAAAGATCTCATTTTAAACAAAGTGACATTTTTTATAATGATGTTTTTTAGGGTTGATTTGTTTTTTTGGTTTTTTGGGGTTCTTTTTTTTTTTTTCTTTTTGGTCTGGAAACTCTGGGGAAGTCATGTAAAGTGGGATTAATTAAAGACCCTTGTTCCTTTTGCTTGTCCTTCATTCCTAAAAGTGGGAACATGATGTGAATACATTATTAAGTATTTTGAAATCATTATTTATTCCTTTCTATTCTTTGTGAGACTGAAAAACAAGGCCATTTCCTTCTCATGCATACGGAGGCCTAACAGATGAAGAGGAAGGAATAAATGCATGTATTTAAATTGGTCACTTACTTTGAAATTGCTGAATTGACCTCAATTGGAAATATCTTTGAAAATTATCCAGTCAGGGCTAATTGCTTAAGAATCTGGGAAAAAACTGATATATACTTTTAAAAAGATATGTTAAAAAGCTTTCCTGGTTTGAAGTCAAGCATTTATGCCCATAAGGTTGCTTTTCTATTTGAAACCAGAATATTTTCTTTCACGTTTGGGTATTTAAGGCTAACTTTAATAAACAGCACACTTTTTAAAAATGCCATCAATGGTGTTAATGTTTACCATTTGAGGGTGGATTTGTTATCTGGAAATAGTCAAAAGTTGCTTGGTAATGTCAGTTGAGTGACCAGCCTGGGAAAATCTTTCTTTTGATCAAAAGTGAGGTGTAACATAAGTGGTGAAACTTTTGTCTTCATAGTTCATAACCTGGTTTGAAAGAAAACTAAAAAATATTTGAAGGAATGGCAACATCATTAGAATAAGAATCTAACTTTCCACAGGATCTTCTCTTAAGGGTAATATAAATGATAGTCAGTTTTTGAAGTATGTAGTCTGGAAGACATTAATGAGAGAAATTGAAGAAGACACAGATAAATGGGAAGATATGCCACGCTCATGGACTGAAAGAGTAATATTGAAATAGCCATACTACCCAAAGTGATCTACAGGTTCAATGCAATCCCTATAAAAATTCCCGTGTGGTTTTCATCAAAATAGAACAAACCCCCAAATGTGTATGGAACCACAAAAGACTCTAAATAGCCAAAGCAATCTTGAGAAAGAACAAAGCTGGAGGTCTTGCTCCCCCTGACTTCATATCATATAACAAAGCTATAATAATCAAAACAGTATGGTATTGGCATAAAGACAGACACATAGATCCACGGGACAGAATAGAGAGCCCAGAAACATATCCACACGTATGTGGTTCATTAACATATGACAAAAGAGCCAAAAACATTCAATGGGGAAAGGACAGTCTCTTTAATAAATGATGTTGGGAAAACTAGACAGCCACACGCAAAAGAATGAAACCAAACCACTGTATTTGCAATGACAGTGCCCCAGTTCCGGCCCTCATTGCTTCATGGAAAGATTACTGCAGCAATGCCCTAGTTAGCTTGCCAGGTTCCCGTCTCCACCCTTCCAATGCATCTTTCATGACCTTTGCCCAGCTAATCTCCCCAATGCCAATTTTCATCCTGTTATTTCTCTGCTCAGCAATTCCCTATTCTCCTTATATTTAAAATCCTCTGACTTCTCTTTATCCAGCACGTTCACCCAGTATTGTTTCCTATCGCTTCCAACATGCACTTACGCTCTAGTAAAATTAACTACTTCTCTGCAAAACTGAGTGTATTCTTATCTCCATACTTGGGCGTATATTGTCCACTTGGCACTTTATCCTTTCAAGTCCTGTCTCCTCCTTCCGGCTCCAACTCCAATCCCACTTTTCCAGGAAGTTCTCGCTGACCGTTGAAGCTTTAGCTCATTTTAGTTAAGTCCCAAAAAGCAATGACAGAAAAATTGTCAGAAACACAAAATGTGTACTCTCTCTCTCTGTGTTCCATACTGAGTTTCTGTGTTTGCTTTTTCCATTTCTCTCTCTCTTCAGAATTTCCGAAAATCAGCATACATATTACTTTACACTGTTTTATTACTGTTGCTTTATATCTCTTCCCATCTACTTTACCAGACAAAGGAAGGCAAAGTCCGTATCTCATGGACAGGGATGGTTTCTTATAACACGTATATCACCTAGCATTAAGTGGACTATTTATTGATAAATAATTCTTGTTTCATTAACTTAACTTAATAAAGTTTCACAATAGTTTGAGAGTGAAGAGACACCAAGTCTTTAAAATTGAATATGCTCTACAAACTGGCTTTCTTAGCTAAAAAAAATTTCACCCAGGGCAGACAGAGTCTGCAACACAAATTGTAAAGATAATTTTCTAAATCATGTGAGGAAAACTTATTCAGGACACTTTATTTTTATTTTTTTATTAATTTTTTAAAATTTACGTCCAAGTTAGTTAGCATATAGTGCAACAATGATTTCAAGAGTAGATTCCTTAATGCCTCCTACCCATTTAGCCCATCCCCCCTCCCAGAGCCCCTCCAGTAACCTTCTGTTTGTTCTCCATATATAAGAGTTTCTTATCTTTTTGTCCTCCTCCCTGTTTCTTAACAGGACACTTTAGGGTTGTGTTAATCCTCTACTATCTTTGGTTTTCTAGACATGTCCTTAGAACTACACTAACCAATAAAAATGATACTGGTCAGACGAGCCCAGTCTGTAAGGGGATTATTGGTAGCTTGGAATCCAGCTTTCATGTGAAAGATCTCGCTATCCTGAGTCTACTGCTGTCTAGAACCAACAAAAAGAAAAAAAACGATTATATTGGTAATTCTGGAAAAAATTTTATTTAGCAAGGTGAGTGAATGTCATTTTTATGTTTGCCTTAGTCACTAGAAATATGTCAATTTGTGCTTCACCTAAGGGAAAATTTCTGAAAACAAAACTTACTGACATTCAGAAGCCAAAAAAAGTCAGGCGCTTCATCTTCAAAGTATTAAAATTAATGACTAAATTGGAAATACTTACTAGTAGTACTTACTAGGCAAGAAAAACTTGATTTCCTTTCTAGGAACAGCCCAAAGAGATTCAAATTAAAAATCAATCTTTGGGACCCCTGGGAGACTCAGTTGGTTAAGCGTCCAACTTTGGCTCAGGACATGATCTCGCAGTTCGTGAGCTCGAGCCCCGCATCGGGCTCTGTGCTGACTGCTCAGAGCCTGGAGCCTGCTTCAGATTCTGTGTCTCCCTGTCTCTGCCTCTCCCCTGCTCACACTCTGTCTCTGTCTCTCTCAAGAATAAATACACATTAAAAAAAATTTTTTTTAAAGAGAGAGAATCTGAAGGAGTCACTGAATATCAAATCCTGTGCATTTTCTGACAACCTACTCTCTCACTTCTGGAAAATACACATCAGCATTTGATATTGAAGCTGCAAAAGAGCAAAGTTGATCTGAGTGACTCTATGCTCAGCATCTTAGCGAGTGAGCAGGGAGGCATATAAGTAGTGAGTGAGGAGGGAAAGCATATTAAGTAGTGAGTAACAGGGAGCACATTAGTGAGTAAATGGAGGCCATATAAGTAGTGAGTGGGGGGGCACTATAAAGCTAACATGGACCTTGGATTTAGGAAATAGATCAGAAAAGGGCAAACAGATCTTCCATGGGCAAAGCCAAAGACTCTTATAACTATGAATAGGGTTGGTTGTTTATAGGAGAAAACCTCCCATAAGCCATATTTATTTTTGTATTATTGGGGCCTCTTTGCAGAAACTCAGTTTGACCAAAAGAAAATTAGGAGGTGGGTATTGCAGTGATTGAGGGGTTTCAAAGAACCCAAAGGCGGGAATGCTACTGGCATTCTGGAAGGAAGTGAAACCAGCAACTGACAGCTGACAGATCCAGGAAATGCTCTTGGTCCATAACTGCTTCTCCTTTGTGCATTTGCTCCTGCTTCCTTCTCTCTAAAGACCGCCTCTCTCTGGTCTTCAGTCCACAAAGTGGTTTATAATTGTGAGCCACATAAAAAGGCAAACTTTACTCTGGGCTTAATTTCTAAATTCCTGGGTGAGAGCATAATTGGCCCATTTTGTTCATGTTGTCAGAAATTTACACTCAACTGTGGTCTTGGAACAGATTATCTACTGTAAATCTGGCTGTCTAGAGACTGCCTCTGTATTTTTTCTTGTAACAGGATATTAAATTTAATTTTGAAATGCTCAGTTTGTGACCTCCCCTAAGGTCACAAGGCCAAGAGAAGAACTAAACATACAAAATCAATTTAAAGCTTAAATTTAAAATAAAATGCGTTCCATGACCACTTCTCTGAGCCATGTTTGTTAACAGTAAAGTTACATTTGGGGTAGGGGATTGTGAAATGGGCATTTTCCATAAAAGGAGAGTCATTATGGGTCTGCCATATACTCCAGAAATAGATGTCTATTGGAAGAGTAATTGGGATATAGCTTGCAGTTAAAATTTATGTCTTCAGAAAATACAATTATAAATGTCATCAAAATATGTTGAAAGTTATTATTGTCACATTACATGCAAACAAAAATAGCAACTCTTAAGGAGTCCTGAAAAAAAGAAAATCACGCAAAGCAATATTAGGTTGCAATGCATTATACAAATTTTATGACATTATATATAGAAGATTAGAAAGATCACCTCAAAACATCTGGATTGTGGGATCATGGGTCATTTTTTTACTTAATACTTTAACATTGGAGCTTTCATTAATGAAAAATGATTCCTTTTATAACTTAAAAAGGTTATTTTTTATAAAAAGATGAATACTCCTGCAGTACAAATATTACTACGATGGTGGAAACAGTAGTTTGATTAGCTGGTATCGCATTTCTAATGTGTAAATAGAAAAGGATAATGTATCAGATTAGTATATTAGACAAGAGCAACACTAAAGAAAATCCAGTTTCTCTTTGGGCAAACATTTGTCAGTTGAATATCCAATTATTCCAGTACCTTCCATTGAAAAGATTTTCTTTGCCCCTTGTATTGCTTTGGTGACTTCATTGAAAATTAATTGATTGGGTGAGTGTGAGTCTGTTTTTCGGTTCTGTATTCTATTCCTTTGATATTTGTTGGTCTTTATGCCAGTATCACACTATCTTGATAAATGTAGCTTTAGTTAATTTTAAATTCAGGTAGTATAAATTCTCCAACCCTTTTCTCTTCTTTCAAATTTACCAGAGTCTTCTAATCCATAAATATGGTATATATGTCCATTTATTTGGGTTCAGCATGGTTTTGTAATTTTCAGTGGGGAGGTCTTCCATGTTTTTGTTTAATTTATTTCTAAGTATATTATGTTTTTCTAACTGCTATTACAAACGAACTTATAAATTTTTACTAGCAGCAAATCAATGTAATATAAAAGAACAAATTACTTTAGAATATTGGCCACATACCCAGCAGTATTTTAAAATTTATTTAATGGTTCTATAGCTGCTTATATATTTCCTAGAATTTTCTACACAAACACATATTTGCTCTTTATTTCGTTTTCTTGCCCTAGTCCACTGGCTGAAACCTCCACCACAACGTTAAAAGGGGAAATCTTTGTCCTGTTTCCAGTCTTACAGGAAAAACATGTAGTACCTCTCCATTGAGCATTATATTAACTACAAGATTTACATAAATATTCTCTATCACGTGAGGAAAGTTGCCTGCTATTTCTACTTAGACTCTTTTTTTATACCAGAAATGAGCTTTGTAATATGTCAAGTGATATTTATGTACCTATTGAGAAGGTTCTATGGTTTTGCTCCTTTATTTTGTCAATATGATGAGTAATTTGATTGACTTTTAAATGTGATACCAACTTTTCATTCCTGGGATAAACTACGTTGTTGGGTGTATCATTCTTTTAATATATTGCTAGATTTAACTTGCCAATATTTTGTTAAAGAGTTTGATAAAGAGTTTGTTTTTGTTAAGGTTATAAAGGATTTCTTTTTATTTTCTTTTTTATTTGGTCATTTTCTTAAAAAACAAAATTCACATTTTATTTAGATTAAAATACATTGTACAAAATTTATCTTTCTCACCAAAAATAACAATAATTACTATATTATTTTTATGAAAACAACACATTTCTATTTTCCCCAGGTAATTTTTATAAATCAAGACAAGGTAGGGGATATGGTTATGGAAAGAATGAACAAATATGTGGTCAGTCATCTTAGCCTCTGATTTTGTCTTGACCATGATATTCAAAAGCATTCAATTAAAACAAAATCTGTTACTGTGCTACAAAGAACAAAAGTTCAACCTGCTATGAAGTTATTCCATCATTATTTATACCATCTAAACATAAAACAAGTATTTGCAGGAGTTCCGCAAAAATTTCAAAAGCATCATACCTGCCTGTACATTGAGAACGGCAAATTTCCTTTAGTTCCTTTGCCTTTTTTTCCTTTGTTATTCTGAAAGAGGATAGAAATTCCACTATTGAGTTCTAAAGCAGTTGTGATGGATAGAAAAAGAAATATTTTTAATTGCCCGCAAAGCAACAGATACTCCTACGACAGACACTACTGTTGACAATTATTTAAGGCACCCGCTCTCTCTTTCTAAATAAATAGGCCACTTGTTGGGATGAGCACTGGGTGTTGTACGGAAGCCAATTTGACAATAAATTATAGTAAAAATAAATAAATAAATAAACAAACTTTTTTTTAAAAAAACAAAAAACACTGTTGTATGTGTTTATTTTCTCTATCACTTACCTGTTTTCTGTTTCATTGATTTCTCCTCTTTATTATTTCCTTCTACTTACTTTGGATGTATTTTGCCCTTCTTTCCTTACATCTTACCATAAAACCTTATGTCACTGATTTATACCTTTATCCTGTACTTATCTAGACTTTTAAAAGCTATAGATTTCCCTCTAAACACTGCTCTACCTATATCCCACAAATTTTCATATGCTATGTTTTCATTATTATTCAGCTTAAAATATGTATGTATGTATGTATGTATTATGTTTGGTTATTTTTGAGAGACAGAAAGAGTGTGAGCAGGGGAAGGGCCAAAAGAGAGGGAGGCACAGAATCTGAAGCAGTCTCCAGGCTCTGAGCTGTCAGCACAGAGCCCAACGTGGGGCCTGAATACATGAACCACAAGATTATGACCTGAACTGAAGTTGGACACTTAACTAACTGAGCCACCCAGGCACCTCTGAAATATTTTCTAATGTATCTTGTGATGTTTTTTCTTTATTCCACAGATTATTGACAAGTATGTTGTTTCATTTCCAAATATTTGGGGGTTATTCCTCCTACATATCTCATTGTTGTTTCTAATTTAATTTTGTTGTGGTAAGAAAACAGAGTCCACAGTTTTTCAATCTTTTTCGATGTATTAAGACTTGTTTCATGGTCCAGTATACAGTTTTTCTTGGTTAACATGCCATGTGCACTTGAAAAGAATGTTTATTCTGTGGTTGTTAGGTGTGGAGTTCTATAAATGTCAATTAGGTAAAGGTGTTATTCAGATCTTTTGTCTATTTGCTCTATTGGTTACTGAGAGAAAACAGTGGATTTAACTGTTTCTCGTTTTAATTATGTTATTTTTTATCTACTGTATTTTGAACCTCTTATATTAGGCGTAAATGTGTATGATTATTACGGGTTTTTTATTTATCCTTTTATTGTTCTAATATTTTTCTCCTTCTCTCTGGTAACACTATTTGCCTTGGCATCTATTACATTTCATGTTAATACAGCTACTCCAACCTTCTTAAGTTTATTGTTTGCATGATTTATCTTTTACTATCACTTACTTTCACACAATCTATGTGTTTATATTTAAAGCTCATTTCCTAAAAAGTATATAAAGTTCATATCTTGTGAAAAGACTACATTGGGTCTTTCTCTTTTAACTATTCTGAGAATTTTTGACTTCTAGTTGGATTGTGTAGTCCATTTATATTGAACCCAATTATTAATATGAGTTTACACCCCCTATTTTACTATTGTCTTCTATTGGTTATATCAGGTTTTTTTTGTGGGTTTTTTTTTTTTTTATTCTCTGATTCCATGTTCTTAATTTCTTTTGCTTTAATTGAATCTTTTAGAGAATTCCTGTCTAAAGGGTTTTGGCCATTATGTCACTTTGCATTATTTCAAGTGGTCACTCTAGGGATCACAATACATATATTTAATTTTTCACAGTTGACTTAGATTTAATATTTGACTACTTCATATAAAGTATAATAACCTAAAGGGCACTTGGGTGGCTCCGCCTTAGGGCACTTGGGTGGCTCAGTCAGTTAGATGTCTGACTCTTGATTTCTGTTCAAGTCATGATCTCATGGTTGATGAGCCTTGTGCCAGACTCCATGCTGTTAGAGAAACCTGCTTGGGATTCTCTCTCTCCTTCTGTCTCTGCCCCTCCCCTGCTCACACACACACACACACATGCACTCTCTCTTTCTCTCTCAAAATAAATAAATAAATTTTAAAAAGTATAATAACCTTTTTAAAAATACAGAATTTTTAACTCCTTTATTTTTTAGTTACCATACAATAAATTTAGTTCCTACAATAAATTGTTATAGTTTTTGCTTAAACAGTCATGCACATTTCTAAAAAGTTGGAAGGAAGAAAGCAATCTTTTATTTTGCTACACATGTACCATTTTTGGTACTTCATTCTCTTCTAATGACTTGAAGGTCCCTTCTTCTCTCCTGAAGAACTTCTTTTGAATTTTTTGGTACTGCAAGTTGGCTGATAAAACTTCTCTTAGTTTTCACCTATTTGAAAATGTCTGTATTTTGGTTTCATACTTGGAGATTATTTTCACTGCATTGAGTTGACTTTTTTCTTCTTTCAGCACTTTAGAAATGTCATCCACTCTCTTCTTCTGTTCATTACTTCTTTTTTAAAAATTTTTTAACAGTTTTATTCATTTTTGAGAGACAGAGAGACAGAGCACAAGCAGGAAAGGGGCAGAGAGAGAGAGAAAGACACAGAATCAAAAGTAGGCTTCAGGCTCTGAACTGTCAGCACAGAGACCGATATGGGGCTTGAACCCATGAACCATGAGATCATGACCTGAGCCAAAGTTGGACACTTAAGCAACTGAGCCACCTAGGTGTCCCTTCTGTTCATTGTTTCTGATGAGAAATCATTAATCTGCATCACTCCAATGCATGTAATTAATCTGTGGTTAATCTGTGATTGTTTTCAAGAATTTCTTTTAATTTGTGGTTTTCAGAAGTTTAGTTTTGACATGCGTGGACATGGTTTTCTTTGTATTTCTTTTCTGCTTGGGGTTCACTAGACTTGTTATATGTGTAACTTACACTTTTCACCAAAGTTGGAGAAATTATCACAATTACTTTTTCAATTTTTTTTCTCTCTTCTCTTATTCTGTGACTGTAAGTATACATGCATATACATTTCCACAGTGCCTTCATAGCTCACTCACATTTCATTTTTTCCAATCTTTTCTTTCAATTTTTCAAGTTAGATTTTTTTCTGCTCATCTATCTTCAAATTTAGTGACTCTTCTTGTTTCAGTCTGCTGTTAAAGTCACTTTGTGAATTCCTAATTTCAAATACTCTATTTTCCATTTACTTATTTTCTCTTTTGTGGTTTTAATTTTTCTGCTAAGATTTTCTACTTGTTCCTTCATTATGAGCATGTTTTCCTTTAAATCGTTGAAATGGTTATAACAGATGTTTTAAAATCCTTATCTGCTAATTCTAACATCTGAGTCATCTAAAGATCTGTCTCCAATTATTTCCTCTGTCTTGAGTTTATATCACATTTTCTCGTTCTTCATAAGTCCAGTAATTTTTAGTGGCATGAACATTGTGAATAATACATTGTAGAGACACTGGATTCTGTTATGTCTCTTTGAAGAGTATGTTTTCATTGTTTGTTTGTTTTTTTATGTTTAAGCAAGTGGTTAATTTGACTCTGACTCAAATTCCAATTCTGTTTTCCTTGCAGTGGAGCAGCTGAAAACTCAGTTCAGTATTTTTTTAAAGAATTTAATTGGCCTGTTTGGAGTTTTCCCTATGTGCATGTAGTTCAAGGATCAATCAGAGATTTGAGCCGAGTTTATATACAAAACCCCCCTCTTCCCACCCTGCTAAGGCTTTCACTTTTTAAGATTTTCCTCTTCACTTATGGGGTGCCTGGATGGCTCAGTCAGTTGGGCGGCCTACTTCAACTCGGGTCATGATCTCACAGTTTGTGGGTTCGAACCCCGAGTCAGGCTCTGTGCTGACAGCTCAGAGCCTGGAGCCTACTTCTGATTCTGTCTCCCTCTCTCTCTGACCCTCCCCTGCTCACACTCTGTGTCTCTCTCTCAAAAATAAATAAACATTAAAAAAAACTTTTTTTAAAAAAGATTTTTCTGTTCACTTTTCACCTATGTTGTCTTCCCAAACTGTCTTTTGACTCTGCAATCCAGTAAGACTGTGGATTTCCATTAGGATTTTAACCACGTGGCAAGCTGCAACTAGGACTTAGCCTGAAACAAAAATCTATATAAAAACAACAAAATTCCCTTGTGCTGTTTACTTTTTTCAAATGTAGATGTACTTCCAGTTTCTTTTAGTTCCTCTGGAGTGCCTTTAGATTATTATATTGTATATTTCAAATAGAGTTTATAGTTGTTATCTGAGAGTGGATTGACTTGATAGAAGCTATTCCTCCATTACTGGAAACCTATTTGCATTAACTTTTCATTCACTGAGAAATTAAAGTTTATTCATTGGTTTCCCCAGTACCTCCATGTAGCAACTGCCTGGTGTTTGTGGTAAGTATATCTCCCCTTACTCTGCCACCATGAAATATTTACTGATTCATTGACTGATTGATTTCTTACATATTTATTGAGGACCTCCTATGCTCTAGATATGATATATAAGATTGAATAAAGATATAGTCTCTGCCCTTACAGAGCTTAGAGTCTAGTGCTACACTGTCCATCATAGTAGTAACTAGAACACATGTAGAACACTTCCGTCATCCAAAAACTTTTAATGGACTGTGTTTGCGCAGTTGGGGAAAAGATTTACTTATCACTAAAATATGGAATGTTATAATACAAGAATAGCTTTATAGACAAAGTATGAAAGCTAAATAGACGTGATACTACTTAACTGATATTACAAAGATCCAAAGGGGAAATGCATTTTCAAGCTGAATTTTTAATAAGTAGAAAGATTTGATCAGTCTTGTTAGGGAGTATAAATAGCACATCTATAAGCTATGAAGACTTGAAAGAGATAAGGGAATGACAAGAAAACTCCTCACTCCCATATATCTCTTCAGGTGTCTGGATTAATGGCAATGCACCCAAGCAATGCCACTCACTGATACAGGGACCACAGATAGGACACATTTATCATGGTTTGGGTGAGGCTATATTGAATTTGAGTTGCCTATAGGACCTTCAAGGAGGCCAGATGTATAGTTACTGAGTTTACAGAAAGGAAGTTTGAACTGAAAACACAGATTGATGACATCATATGTTTTAGGTGGCTGTTAAATTTGTTAGCATGATTGAGATGCCAGAAAGCATAGAAGGAAAAGTGAAAGTGATTAGCACAATACGATTGCTTAATATTTGTCAGAAATTCTGATATTCTTTGCATAAGTTTGGGAAGAGGAACAATCACAGTTGTATTTTGGCATTGGAGACACCTGGATTGGAAATGTTGCTCTATCACTTTATTAAGTGTGTGGCCTTAAGCAAGTCACTTAATCTCTCTAAACTCTAGTTTTCTCATCTTCCAAGAAATATAATACCAACCCTCATGGGTGTTTGTGCTGATTAAATTAAAAATAAACAGGAGTGCTAAAACTAAAAAGGAGTATAAGCTCCCAATAAATGTGATCTATTATCAGCATCAACATCATTACCATCTTCCTTAGCCTTCATAATACCTTTATGAAGTGGCTTTATTGTGATCATGTATCTTAAAGAATTATGACTTACCTAAGATTTCAAGATGACAAGTGGATAATCCATAGCCAGAATCCAAATGTTCTGATATCTTTCCAGGGCTCCCTTCACAAAGTATTCTGTCATGGTTTCTCATACGGATTAGAAATATTTTCTTAGTTACAGTGTATTTCAAAGAGTATATATTTTTTCTGTTGTTTTTTTTTTAAGAAAAATAAAGAACAACTCCAGACATGACTCTGAAGCAACGGCATAATCAAATTTCAACTCGTGTATCCTCTCCCTTTGCCAAGACAGTTGGTGGTATGTTAGTAATATCTGTCTGTCAGCAAATTTGATTACCCACTGCTTTTCAACAACTGAAAATAGTAAATCTTTGGTGTCAGAATATCAACCAGGAACTACAAAAATGTTCTTCTCCATTAACTTTTGGACAGGTAACTTATATTTACTTTTAAATATCTTGCTGAAACTGAAGGTCTTAATAATATAAGTATAGTGGTAGTAATTCATACCACCCACCAATTTCAAAGACCAGATGAACACCTAAAAGGGTTTTGTGTCTTTGTAAGAGTTATAAGAACATAATGGTTTATGCATTCCAAGTGTTTTTTTTTTCTCTCTCTCTCATGTCTTGACAATTCTTATCATAACGTCCTTAGCTGATGATTCAGTAGAAGTCGTGAGCAGATCTTAGCTTTAAAATTACACAGCTTCCTTGTTAGAAGCTGCAGGCTCTTTGTCGTAATAGTATTTTGTTTATTTAACAAACAAGTATTGGTGCTTGTTATATACTAGACATTGTTTGAAACTGAGTACTCAAGGGGCTCCTGGGTGGCTCAGTCAGTTGAATGTCCAACTTTAGCCTAGGTCATGATCTTGTGGTTCGCAGGTTCAAGCCCCTTGTGGTACTCTGTGCTGACAGCTCAGAACCTGGAGCCTGCTTCAGATCCTGTGTCTCCCTCTCTCTCTCTGCCCCTCCCCTGTTCGTGCTCCATCTCTCAAAAGCGCATAATAAACATTAAAACAAACAAACAAACTGAGTACTCAAAAAATGAGGAGGCATAGTCTCCTCCAACCGTCAGGGCAGAAAAGTTCTGAGAGCAACGGAATGTCTAGAAAACCACACCCCACAAATTCCCTTCCTTGCCCATGATCATGGGCTGAATATCTACCGGCCCTCCATCCATGATCATGCACCCTCTGCCTGCTCTCTTGCACATACTCCTGAAACCTCTCCCTATAAAACTCTAGGTGTCCCACCTTGCAGGCAGAGAGGCTGGTTGTTAAGGCTTGAGCCTGCCACCTTCCCCAGCTGCTGGCATCCGAAATAAATTTCTCCGTTTCTTTTCCAAGCCCTCATCTCTTGAGTTATTTATTGGTTCTCTTGCAACGAGTATATACAAGTTTGCAACCCAACCAGGAGCTATGCCTCCAACTTGTCCAGCGTCCTCGGGATTCTCAGGGATGGAGCAGGTGGCTTCAGCAGTGTGACTGGGCTCACCCGTCCATTTCCTGAGTTAGGGACTGTGATAGATCCATCCACTGGTGACACTAGCTCTGTCCATGAACACAGCCTAAAACAAACAATACTCTAGTAGCAATAAGCACTTGTAGCACCAAGATCTTGGTTTCTAAATATCTTTTTCCATTAAAAGAAGCCAGAACTTCTTGGTAAAATGGCTGATGGCAGGTTTACAGCAGGGAAAGCCCCAAATAAACCTGGGGCATCTTCTCATTCTGGAAGGTAAGGAGGTATTTAAGCAATGAGGGGATCTGTAAAAGGAACATGCAAGCCAACTCAGAGGGATTCCTGCTGGCCAAATATGTGATTTTAACACCAAAATAAATAATAACCATAATGAATCATAACCCACTGAATTAAACAATATCCACTAATCAATACTGATGTAAATAAGTAAATAAATAAATGAATAACTGAAAGAGATGAAAACTCACCTCCTTAAAGCTCAATGTTGATAAAGACAGAATGGATTTAAAAATCAACAATGGGGGCACCTGGGTGGCTCAGTCAGTTAGGTGTCTGACTTCATCTCAAGTTATGATCTCATGGTTTATGGGTTCAAGTCCCATGTCACGCTCTGTGTTGACAGCCCAGAGCCTAGAGCCTGCTTCAGATTCTGTGTCTGCCTCTCTCTCTGCTCCTCGCCCACTCACACACACTCTCTCTCTCTCAAAAATAATAAAAGTATAATGCCAGTCAGAGTGGCTAAAAAGAACAAATCAAGAGACTATAGATTCTGCTGGCGAGGATGTGGAGAAACGGGCACTCTCCTACACTGTTGGTGGGAATGTAAACTGGTACAGCCCCTCTGGAAAACAGTGTGGAGGTTCCTCAAAAAACTATCAGTAGAACTCCCCTATGACCCAGCAATGGCAATGCTGGGGATTTACCCAAGGGATACAGAAGTGCTGATGCACAGGGGCACATGTACCCCAATGTTCATAGCGGCACTTTCAACAATAGCCAAATCATGGAAAGAGCCTAAATGTCCATCAACTGATGAATGGATCAAGAAGATGTGGTTTATATATACAATGGAATACTACATGGCAATGAGAAAGAATGAAATCTGGCCATTTGTAACAAAGTGGATGGACCTCGAGGGTGTCATGCTAAGCGAAATAAGTCAGGCGGAGAAGGACAGATACCATATGTTTTCACTCATAGGTCTAATAGGAGAAACCTAACAGAGGACCATGGGGAGGTGAAGGAGAAAAAAGAGTTAGGGAGAGGGAGGGAGACAAATCATGAGAGACTCTTGAATACTGAAAACAAACTGAGGGCTGAAGGGGGAGGGGGAAAGGGGAAGGGGGGTGATGGTCATGGAGGAGGGCTCTTGTGGAGAAGAGCACTGGGTGTTATATGGAAACCAACTTGATAATAAACTATAAAAAAATAAATACATAACAAATAATAATAAAAGTATAAGTGAAAAAAATCATGAGGAATAGTATATTTGCACACCCTCCAAGTATCTTTCCACAAATAATTTATTAATTACAAAGAGGAAAAATAGCAGCTTTACAGTACAGAACCCTGCTAAGCACCCTCTTAACCAAGTGATGATTACCATTATTAGGACAAACTATCATCAGGTGCCTTCTGGCATGGCACACTGAGAATGACACGCAGCCAATTCTGTGATATCCCTGCCGAAGTCTCATGAGAACCTGAATCCAGTCATGAGACAAACCTCTTTGAAACTCTACATAAATACTGGTCTTTACTCTTCAAATATGTCAAAGTTAAGAAAGGCTGAGTAACTCTTCCAGATTAAAGGAAACTGAAGTGGTCTGAGAATTAAGGTCATGATTAGATCCTGGGCCAAACAATAAATAACAAAAAGAAGATTATTGGAAGATTGAAAAAAATTTTAGATACAGATTACAGTTGACATATGTTCTTAATGCTCTTGATTTTGATAAATATACTATTGTTTATGAGGAAAAGTGCTCACAAAAACAATCATCAAAATATTTAGGGTAAAAGATACAATGGCTCCAAATAATTCATAAGATATATAAATACGGATATAGATAGATACAGATATTATAAAGACAGAGGGGCAGAGAGACAGAATTATAAAGCAAAGGTTATATGGGAGTTTCTCTTGTCATTTTTCCAACTTTTATCTAAATTTTAAATTATAGCAAAATAAAAAGTTATGGTAAGTTGCATTGATCCTTGAGGTATAGAAAATTGGAAAGAAAACACCACTTCCATCATAATGACAAGAAACATTTTACAGATAATCTGTAAAATGATAACTCTTTTTGAACCCAGCAGAGAAGCAAGTGGCAGAACAGCAGAGAAGTCTGACATTTAATGAAAAATAGACCCTTCTAAGAAGACAGGCACTGTCACACCTGGTGTAAAGCATGAGGGGAAGAGAAATTAGATGGCATACAAGGTGAAGAACTGAGAAGGCAGACAAAGTATTTGTAGAGCTAACAAAAGGAATGAAAGACTTTAATATGCATATCCAAAATGTACAGGGTAGACCATGCAGCATAAATGTGAGAAGAAAGAATCCATCCAGACAAAATCCAGACAAATCATATCCAAACTCCTGGGAACCAAAGAGAAATAGAAAATCTTGAAGGCAGTCCAAATAACATTATAGCAGATTTCTCATTAGAAGTTTTACAACCCAGAAGGCAATTAAGTGACCTTTTTTTAAAGCACTGAAAGAAAAATAACCTTACCAACCCAGAATTCTGTACCTTTCAAAAATGAAGTCAAATATTGTTTTGAACAAACAAAAGCGTAGAGAATTGATTACCAGCACACCTGTGTTAAAAGAAAGGTTAAAGAAGCACTTTAGCAGAAGGACTATTATAATGGAAACATAGTTGTACCTAAAGAAATGAAGAGTACAGAAATTCTAAAAAGTATGGTATAGTCGTTTTGTTTATGTGAGAACCAGACTGAGCCAAGGGGCACCAGATTCACCAAGATTTCTGGGTGTGTCTGCGAGGGTGTTTCTGGATGTGATTAGCGTTTGAATGGGTGGACTCAGTAGATTGTCCTTCTCAGTGTGGGTGGTGAGCATTCTACCTGTTGAGGTGAGGGTTTGAATGGAACAAAAGCTGGAGGAAGAAGAAATGTTTCCCTCTTGCATCCTGCCTGCATGCTTGAGCTGGGACATTAGTCTTCTGCCCATGAACGGGGTTGTACACACCTGGCTCCCTGGTTCTCTGGCCTTCAGAGTCAGGGAATTACACCAACAGCTTTCCTGGTCAGGGAATTACACCAACAGCTTTCCTGGTCATACTGCTCGCAGACAGCAGATTATGGGACTTCTCAGCATCCATAACCAAGTGACCCAATTCCTCATAATAAATCCTCCTTTCTCTCTCCAGATCTCCCGTGACTTACAAAGGGGTTATGCCCCAATAAACCCATCACAAATTGAGAGTGTCATACATTGAAAATGCATTTCATGCACCCACCCACCCTCCCAAACATCACAGCTCAGCCTAATATATTATATAATTTATATATATAATATATATAATATACACATATATCTATATCTATATATATATGTAATATCTGTATATAAATATAGATATTATATCTATATACAATATATATTATATTATACATATATATACACAGACATATGTATATATATGTATAATATAATATATATATCAGATATAGATGATATAGATATAAATTTCCTAATGGTTTTGTTTCCCTGGGACAAATACAGAAGGTAAATATAAAGAACATTTTTAAATCGATAATTGCTGTAAAAGAGAATTAAATGACTAAATAAAAAACAGTAATCATGTGTGTGATTATAGAATATTTAAATTAAAATTTATAAAAACAGCACAAAGAATGGGAAAAGGGACTCAGGAGTACATAGCCGTAAGTTGTGAGATCCTTAAGCTACTCACAATGTGCTATTGTATTTGAAGGTAGAATGTGAATATTAAAGATATATAGGATTATCCTGGCGCCTGGCTGGCTCAGTCGGAAGAGTGTATGACTGAATCTCACGGTGGTGAGTTTGATCCCCATGTGGGGTGTAGAGATTATATTTTAAAAAAAGATATATACATATTATCAAATCTAGAGCAATCATTAGAAAGGTATAAAAGGAGCATAAAAAGCACAAGCAATAGTGGAGATAAAGTGGAATCATAAAGACACTACTGATGCACAAAGAGGACCTGCCTCTTCCAATGGAACTCCGCATAAGTGATGCAAGATGACTTCGGAGCCAGGTCAGAGAATACATTACAGTTTCCTCCGGACTCTCCTCTCTCTTCCACCTTGTAAGCCCTGAGCCAACATGAAAGCAGTCTGGCCACGCTGGGGAATATGACAGAGGGGAGACGGGGAAAGGTACCGGACGTTGCTACCGCGGCTCTCCCAGTATTCAGAGCTCAGCCACCAGACATGTAAGCGATGCCCCAGCCGCAGTCTGACTTTATTTAACCCGGTAAGAAACCTTCAGTCAGAACCACCGAACTGAGCTGTTCCTGAATTCTGGCTCACAGAAAACCATGGGAGATAACAAAGGATTAGTGTTTGAAGCCACAGCAATCGACAACCAACGCAACAATACACAGTCCTTAGCACAACGCCTGGCTTGGAGGAAGGGTATAATTGATCGCCTTTTTCTGTAGTTTCAGTATTTTAAATAGGTATTTAATTAGCAACTAGCGTCTACTGCGTAGTTTTCCTCGGCTTCTGTGCACCAGAGGGCGCTCCATCTCGATCGAGGGCCGCATACGTGCAGGAGCAGTTTTCCAGCCAAGGCACCAGGGGGAGCCAGCCCCTAAGTGTTCACTGTCCCTTGCAGAAGGTGAACTTGGCAGAAGGGAACGAAAAAGGCTTCCCAACCAGTGCACTAGCATAATTAGGAAGCTGTGTGACAGAACACTCTGTAAACACATCCTAAAAAACAAGGAAGCTTATTTTGCTAAATAAGATGTGCTAAATGGATGGGCAAACAAAAGACAAGGAAATTTCACCTCTCCCCCCCTCCCCAATCACCGCCTCTTTTCCACTTTAAATGTAGCAGAGCAGGTTATAGTCTCTTTAATCCCCGAAAAAGAGAAGGGTTCTACAAGTCTACAGTTTCTAAACAATGCTGTACCTAATCTCTGCCATATCTAGAAACAGAAAAGCAGGCTCTACCCTGCAGTTAACTTCCGATACTGTTTCACGGTGTCTCCAATAACATTTGTACCACCACTGTAACTTAACATTCTTAAAGTTTCCCCTTCTTAGAGTTCTTTATTTTGTATACACAGGATTTGATAGCCTAGTGACTGCGAAAATGGGCCATGATTATGATTGCAGGGAATTTGGGACCAAATCCCTTAAAATGAATTGTCTGAGCCAAATACATTTTAAGTCTCCCCCTTTTCCAACATTCGAAGCATACTTTACCCACAATCATTCCTAGTAACCTGAGAGGGTTGGCAACCTGCACTTACAATGACAGCCTGCCAGTCTCTGTGTGACTCCTGAACGCAGGCCCCTACCCTGAGGTGGCTCAAGTACAGCAGGGCTCGAATGAGCAGTGGTCTTGAGAATAAAGAAGGTTTTGTGGTCAGCTTATCTGATCCGAGCGTTACACTGTGGGGTCAGGACTCCACAGTCTGGTAGAGTATAAATCAGAGGGGGCTGGGCTGGGGGACAATTGAGCTCTGAAGAACTGATTCTTTGAGAGTCTCCTGTAACCCTGACTCCAGCTGACCCTCCATCATGCTGATCAGTCACAAGGACAAGTGAGGGAGAATGGAATACGTGACCAACACAAACCCTGTTTCGTGCTGGGGATGAAAAGAAATCCAAGCCAAACACAATATGCAGTAAAGTCAGGAGAATAATGTTCCTGCCCATCATATGCCTATAAATGACGAGACTGATCGGTTTTCAGGTATAACTCATGGCAATATCACACCATTTTGGGCTCACAGGATGTATACGGGACATGCTTTTCTTTAACACACTAACACTAGCAAACACTGTCCTCTTTGACTTGACCCCAAATTGCAGACAACAGAGGCTCAGAGCATCTCCAATCCCTCCTGGAAATTCCCATGGAGTTTCATACACACACTCATCAGGAGCCCTCTCCGCTTCCTGAGACCACATTGTAGATCTGAATTGTGGCAGTGCCATG
Source organism: Cryptoprocta ferox (assembly GCA_028646485.1). Taxonomy (NCBI): domain Eukaryota; kingdom Metazoa; phylum Chordata; class Mammalia; order Carnivora; family Eupleridae; genus Cryptoprocta; species Cryptoprocta ferox. The sequence goes on along the minus strand of CM053577.1, from coordinate 126,399,619 downwards.
CCCATCGCACTCTAGAGGCTGCTTGGCTGGGTGCCCAGGTCCCTGATGCTGGCAGCAAAGATTCCAGTAGCCGCTGGAATGCCCCTTAGCACTCCCCACCCATGGCTGCCACTTCATTCCATGACCTCTGTAGCTGCCAGCATAGTAAATGGACTATGCTGAGTTAAGGTAAATATCCTGTGTCCCCATGGCTGTTATTCTCCATGCCTTCAAGGGCTCTTTTTCAATTCTATGAGGGGCTGACTGGCCATCCAGAGGCCTGAGCAGCCACTCATTCCTCCCAGCCCCTCCAAAAATGATGAAAGACCATATTATGTGGCCCAGGTCTACATGCCTCTATCTGGATCACTTCCTTCTCATAAGCCATTTGCAGCTCAAGCCCACCCTGTTGATATGACCTGATCCGCTGAAGTCTATGATGGGACAAGTCCTTGGCACCTTGTCTTCACATCTCTTATTTTTTGCAATAGTTTAATCTGGAATGGATCGTGGAAGCGTTCATAATCTTTAAGCAGGGTAGAACTTTTTTCATATGAGCCTGTTTCCAAGGAATGGAGTCACTGGATGCAGTTTTCTAGTAGGATGGCCCTTTTGGGGTGGAGGCAGCTTACTGAGATTTGGAAGGGACAGGCAAAGCAGAAGGCCAACTATAAGACCAGTAAATCCAGGTGTCTGCTCTTTTCTATAAGAAACGAGCATATTTCACAGCCTTCTCCCTCCACCTGAAAATGCTAAGGGCAGGCCGACCTCATCTGGGTCTGCACATCTTGACTTCCACCCAGATCCGCGAGCTGTGCCCTTTGCCTGTAATTTTGCATCAAATGGTCTTGCAACATTATTCGATCAGACATGGAATTTTTTGACAGTGGGTGTTAATGAACTGGCTCCAACATTGACCACCTGGAGGGAAATAATTTCTCCAAGGGCATGGCAATCCTCCTTTCCTTGCTGGACCCCTTTCCTCACATTCTTTTCCTTTTCCTTTTACAACCCTAACTGAATTTTGCTTCGCTGTGGTTTGGTAAGGCTGGGCATATGGCTATCACTTTTCATTAGACCTACTTAAATAAGCTTTTCAAATTCTAATGTTGTGAGAAGATTGGCTCTGGTGGGGGGGGATCTGTTTGGTATTTCCCCCTCCTGCTTTAGAGTTGAAGTGGGGACAGCAGCAGAAAGAGGGTGAGCGAAACGCAGTGGCACTTCTAGAAGAATCTATTGTCTGTGCTTGTAATGATGAGGAGGTATTGGGGGAGGTTTGCTAGACCACGTGTGCGATGCTGACCGAATAATAAAGAACTCTATCATAAACACAGAAATTCAAATGATTTTATTTACAACCAGGAAACATTTCTGTTTCATGTGCTGTCCCCCCAGGGACCATCTCTGTGTCTTTTGTCAACATGACAATAAAGGGATAGAACAGAGTGAAGCATCTACCCACACCAGCACCTCTGAGTCATCATCACCATCCAGAAAGAAGGCTCCTTTCTTGACTGCCTATTCAGGGCATCCAGCAGCTAGAATCCCAGGCAGGAATTCTGTGGGGTGGAACCGCAAGGAGGATTTGGAGATGGTGTGGTCAAGTGTCTCTCAAATTATTCCTGGCCGACCGTTTTCACATCTCCTATACTTTGTGCTACCCTATTCCTAGTTTTACTTCACAGATTTTTGGGAAAAGTCTATGAGGCCCCAAATCTGTACCCATGCTGCCTTTCCCTCCCCAAACCTGAGGCCCACTGATGCCCACACCCTCAGGCTCAGCTCATGCTAGCGCCCAGACCAACTTAGAGTTGTTTAAGCAACTGTAAATCCCCAACCTACAAATCTAGTGCGTAAGTCAGGATTTGGTGAGTGAGCAACAACTCTGATTTCTGTTACAACCTTAAATGCCCTCACTGCAAATTTGGCCTGGGATGGGGTAGCACAGAGCTATCTTCTGAGATCCTGTAACCATAGTAATGGCAGCACTCCCCAAGCATTTGTTAATTTTTTAAATATTTATTTATTTGAGAGAGAGAGAGCATGAGCAGGGAAAGGGCAGAGAGAGAGAAAGACACAGCAAAAGAGTTGTCAGCACAGATGCTGATTCGGGGCTTGAACCCGTGAACCATGAGATCATGACTTGAGCTGAATTCGGGCGCTTAACTGACTGAGCCACCCAGGCACCCAGCTACCCCAGGTATTTACGATCTGGTTATTCTTTTCACCCTCACACAGGCCTTGAGGTGGGCACTAACTTCCACAGGTAAGCATCAAGCTGGGATGAGAAGACAAGCATTCTGGAAATTTTAGTCCACAGGCTACGTATCTACCACGTGGCTTACACATGGAGTCACCATCTGGGCCTTTATTCAACTTTGACATCTGTGCTAGCTTTTACCTGGCCACCTGTTTAGTCCCACCTCTCACCAGCCTCCCTTTGGGGGACCGAATTAGCCTGATGACTGGGACCCAGGATGGCAGGCTCACCTTGCCTGGCCTTTTCAACACTATTCACTGGATTTTCTTGTTGCAATTTTGCTCTCATCTTGGGGGGCACCTGACTGCATATGGCAGGCCCCTGACATCTCATGTGAGCCCATTATCACTTGAGATGCCCTTGGACACAGGAGAGAGCAGTCTCCTAGTGTTTCTGGTTTTCCTCTGGGAACCTCTGCTGGCAGCAGCCTCTGTGTTTGCCCACCCTCCCGGGCAAGCCCAAGACCAGTCCCTCAGCCCTGTTTTCTCTCCTGTTTTCAGAAATCACAGCTGTGCCTTGTGTTTCCAAAGATCTGGTCCTGGGCATCACTTGTCCTGGAAGCTATGTTTCCATTAAAATGCAAAGAAGTAAGTGGACAGAATTAATTAATTACAATGGACAGACCTGGTAGGAGTTCACCTGTAATAAATAGAGAGGGAGACGGAAAGTCCATTTTTGCCGTTTAAATGTTTCATTTGCAGAAATGGCCAACGATAGCAGGAAGGTCAGGGCCATGTGCCATGTTCGCGTAAGGGCATGACATTGCCTGTGAACAGTGTGGTAAAGGGAGGCTCCGTGAGCGCTGCTGACCTGGAAGTTCGGAAGGCCGCATGGCTTCTTGTTGGTGACAGTCAGGAGCAAAGTCATCCGCGGGCGCAAGGGGCCTGGCTGGGGCCACCCCGTGGGGGCCTCCATGTGGTGTAGGGGATGCCACGTGTGCCAGCAATGATTGTGAGGACACGCACCACATCACACACACACACACACACACACACATACATACACACCACACACACACACACCCCATCCCACATACACACCACACATACAGACACATCACACACACACCATACCATATCCCACGTATACATAAACACCACACACACAGACACATCACACACATAAACACACACCACACATACCACATCCCATATATACACGCACACACACACCACTTCCCGCATATACATACACACCACACACACAGACACATCACACACACACAAACACATATACACTACCACATACACACCACATCCCACAGACACACTACACACACCCACCACATCCCACATACACACGCACTTACAACTACCTGCACACATACACACTGCATATGACATTTACACCACATGCATACACACACACACACACACACACACACACACTTTCCTCCTAGATTCCCATCTTTTATGCTACTCCCTTATGTCTCCTGACCAACACAGAAGATGGACTTTGCCCAGTCATTGATGAAATGAAGTCTGGTCCCTCTGACAGCTGTGGCAAAGCATTAACAGGGTCAAAGGCAAGTGCTGCAGCTATTCCACTGAGGATTCCTCTCTGGATACAGCGTCCTTTACCCAGGGAAGTTTCTGAAGCAATCCCAGAGCTCCTTTACAATTTGCCTGAGCAAATTCCACACTTATACAATAAGTCCATGAGTACTAATGTGAAGGCCAACAAAAAACTCCCAAATACCACTCTGTTCTGAGATTATCTGGGTTAACAGTGAGTGACTTCAGGTATCCAAACCATCAGGTTCCACTAAGTCTCTAGTGTCCAATATCTTTGGGGTAATATATCCATTCACTGAACAATTATTTATTGATTGCCTATGTTAGGTGACTAAGGAAGGCATGCATAAACTGACTCAGACGGCCTCAGCCCTTGAGGACTTACCTTCCAGTTTGTAGATGTAGCTGATGCTACATCCCATAGCTCTCTGCTTGAGGGATTTTCTTTTTTGGTCAACTGTGTTTGGCCTGTATGTAAGATAAGCTGGAAATGTCCGGGAATTATTTTCCCCGGAAATTGCCTTCAAATAAAAAAACGGAAAAGGCATTGGTGAATAAATACCCCATCCTCCTTGACCTAGGGTGGAATAACTGTGTTGGACATTGTCCCCCAATGGGATTGAGCTCCAGTTGCCCACAGTAGTATCTGAATGGCTAATGTATCCTTTATTGATTTGCTTCTCCCCTACTGGAGATTTCTGGGATCTCCTCTCAACTAAACTACTTCTATTTAAATCCTTGTCTTAGAATCAGCTTCTGGAGGAAGCTCTACAAGCTCAAGAGCTAAAACTTATGCACAGAGAGTTATAATTCTAGAAGAATTGGTGAAAGATAACAGTAGAGTGCCTCATTTAAAATCCCACATCCAGATGGCTAACAGACACATGAAATGATGCTCAGAGTCACTCATCATCAGGGAAATACAAATCAAAACCACACTAAGATACCACCTCACGCTGGTCAGAGTGGCTAAAATGAACAAATCAGGAGACTATGGATGCTGGCAAGGATGTGGAGAAATGGGCATCCTCCTACACTGTTGATCGGAATGTAAACTGGTGCAGCCCCTCTGGGAAACCGTGTGGAGGTTCCTCAAAAAATTAACAATAGAACTCCCTTATGACTCAGCAATAGCACTGCTAGAAATTTACCCAAGGGGTACAGGAGTGCTGATGCATAGAAGCACATGTACCCCAATGTTCATAGCAGCACTTTCAACAATAGCCAAATCATGGAAAGAACCTAAATGTCCATCAACTGATGAATGGATCAAGAAGATGTGGTTTATGTATACAATGGAATACTACATGGCAATGAGAAAGAATGAAATCTGGCCATTTGTAGCAACGTGGATGGAACTCGAGGGTGTTATGCTAAGTGTAATAAGTCAGGCAGAGAAGGACAGATACCATATGTTTTACTCATATGGGGAACAGGAGAAACTTAACAGAGGACCATGGGGGGAGGGAAGGGGGAAAATAGTTGGGGAGAGGGAAGGAGGCAAACCATGAAAGACTCTTGAATACTGAGAACAAACTGAGGGCTGATGGGGGTGGGGGAGAAGGGAAAGAGGGTGATGGGCACTTGTTGGGATGAGCGTTGGGTGTTATATGGAAACCAACTTGACAATAAACTATAAAAGAAAACAATAAAATAAAATAAAATCCCATGAGAGTTCACAGGAAGAGGAGATTACTTTGAGTTGGGGAACTTAAAAAGACTTCATGGAAGAAAGTCTCTAAATGGAGAGTAGGATTTGAGTATACAGTGATTGGGTGAAGGAAACCTAAGTGAGGCTGGGTAAGCTGGACCATGAAGACAGGAAGTGAGCATGTATGTTTGGTAACAGTTCAGTCGAATAAGGGCATTACATCGAGGAAACCAGCAGCAGATGGGCTTAGAAGGATAGATTTAAGTGTTGAGTCAAGGTCAGAAGTTTTTATATAGCGATCTAGGCCAGCTCTGTCCAACATAAATATCTGCAATAATGGAAATGTTCCAAGTATGAGGTGTGCAATATGGTGGCCACTAGGTACGTGTGGCTATGGAGCATGAAATATGGCTAGTACAACTGAGGAACTCCATTCTTCATTTAGTTTAAATTAATTTAAATAGTCATTTATGGCTAATGGCTACCATATCTAGTACTGCATTTCCAGGCAATAGAAAACGACATGAGCAAAAGTGTGCTTTGCTTGAAATAATCTGAAAGCTGACTATAAAGTAGATTATAGGAGAGGTATTGTAAAGATAGAGAGACCAATTATGAGACAAAATCAATATGTGGACCAGTGGGGTTTTTTAAAAGTACAATAGAAATATTTCCTTCAAATATAAAAAAAAAACACATAAAACAGATAAAAGTGGAACTTTCTTAACATTGAGGAGGCAGGAATGGACATCGTGAAGCGAAACACCACTTTCTTGCTTTCCCACCCACAGAAGCCTCTGAGGGTCTTCCTGGGGTTTCCAAGAGCTGCTCAGGACTCCGTTTGCCAACGACTAAGCTAGGTCAACAGTAAGGGGGGGGAGGGGTGTTCTACCAGGGTAATAGAGATGGAGAGGAATAAATGTGCAAGATATTATAGAGGTGGAAGCAATAGATCTTGGTATCTAATTAAGTATAAGAAGTAAGGTTTGACCATCTTCACACCTATTTCCCCATTCATCTAAATCCAATCCCTGGTGTTATCTTGAATTTTTCCCCATCACACAACCATCACATATAATAGGTACAGAAAAATAAATTAATTGAACTGAATAGAATTAACATACACAATGCTACATAAATGTTAAGTAGTGGGGAGAATCTGGATTCATATCCAGGTCCATTGGCTCCAAGACTTGCCCTACCGCTTGCTGTCCATCCCACAGCCCTGAATAATGCAATCATAGAAACCAAGGTAAGGGACTTTGCTACTGGAGGTGCTAAATGAACAGTTTTAAATGCAGCAGCAAGTTTGAGAAGAAAATGATAAATGGATATTGAAGCTGGGAGATAATTTCAGTTAAAGTTAAAAAGAAAGAAGATGAGCTCAGAAGTCAGAAGATTTCGCTTATTAGGATAATAGGGAATGAAGGGAAGAAAGTGAAGGCAACAGATATAAACTACTCTGTAGCTTCTTGGTTAATGAAAAGAAAGAGGAGAGATGTACTGGGAATACTTAGTAAGGTGCCTACTGGATCCATTGTCTACTTTTGTGAAATCTTAAAGTACCCAGAATACCCAATGTCCTTTCAAAGGAAGTCCTCAGCTATCAGTCACCTTACTTAGAGCCGTGTGGTCTCATCATCAGGTTGATAAGACCAGAGATAGACAGCAGACAGGAGTCAGCCATCACTAGGCTAACCAATGGCCAGTGGGGTGACCCCAGCAGACTACCATCGGAGGCAGTGTGTTCTGACTGCTGGCTGGCCATTCTGCTCTCCCTCTGTTTTAAGGAGGTAGAACTCAATGACACCAGAGATACTCAAGTAGCACTGCAGTAGTAGAGGTAGGGACAGAAGGGGCAGATCACTTTGTCATCTGAAGTCACTTGGAGCAGAGAACAATGGCTATCTTCCCCTGGAGAAACAAAATGACTAGAACCCTGGAAAATGTTTCATTCTCCACAGAGTCTTGCTGGAGGTGGCTGAGCTCTTCCTCACTTTGCCTTGTATCCTTATGAAAAAATAGGATTCGACAAATGATTTAAAAGAGGCCTAGCACAATTCTATTTCTTGCTCAGAATGGGACTGTATTTGGAGATAGTACATTTAAAGAGATGATTAGCTAAAATGAAGTAATAAGGGTAGAGTTCCAATCCAATATGACTCGTGTCCCCAAAAGAAGAGATTAGGAGGCACCTGGGTGGCTCAGTTGGTTGAGTGTCCAACCCTTGATTTTGGCTCAGGTCGTGATCTCATGGTTCATGAGTTCAAGCTCTGCATCATGTTCTGTGCTGACAGTGCAGAGCCTGCTTGGGATTCTCTCTCTCTCCCTCTCTCTATGCCCTTCCCCTGCTCATACTCTCTGTCTCTCTCTCTCTCAAAATAAATAAATAAACATTTGAAAAAAGGAAGAAGAGGAAGAGATTGGGACAAAGACATGCACAGAGGAAGGACCATGTAAGGACACCAGGACATAGTCATCTACAAGTCAAGGAGAGAGGCCTCGGGAGAAACCAGACCTGCTGACACCTTGATCTTGAACTTCCAGCCTCCTCCAGAGCTGTGAGAGTATACATTTCAGTTGTTTAACTCTGTGGTACTTTGTGATGGCCTCTCTGGTGAACTATCCGGTCTAACTTTACCCCTGAGGAATCTGAGGTGTGGCATCACCCCGCTTGTATGGGTGTTAGGCCCAGGCTCTGGGGGTCCTCATTCTTAGCCCAGAGGTCTTCACACCCACCACACCCCTGAATTTGATTTGTGTGGGTTTCCAGGAAGGAGAGAGAAGGATGATGGGAAGATCAAGGGCAGAGTTGGAATCCAGTCCATCATCTGAAAGGAATGGATGATTTAATGGCTTCTTATAAAATCCAACAATTCTTGGTCCACCTTAGTAATGACTTTTTTATTATTTTCCACTTGTATTCCCCTTCTTCCCTTTGTTTCTAACTGGGGGGAAAGAATTGGTTGTAGACATTCTAAAGGGACTTCAGCATGATTTTTAAATACTGGAAACCATGTTGGACCAAAAGGCCTAAATTTAACTAAGGAGACCTCCCCATTGGTGTTTACAGCTCTGATTTGTTGATTGTCTACCAGAACCTCCTTGATGAGAGAATCTGGGGCAGCTGGGGGATTCGTGGTGGTGGAGTTTAAGTGATTTGTAATTAAATTTTATTTTAGTTTTAGTGTCTGCTGTTTTCTTTTTCTGAACATGTGTACCTTTTAGTTTTGTTTTGGTTTTTCTTTTAACACAACGGCCTCAGAATGCCAAACCAATTTTCTCTCTCCATCCCCTGTAGGTTTCAAATGACAAGCTTTTAAAAGCACAGCCCTGTTAGTTTTAGAGCCTTAAGCCTCATTGTCATGTAGCCTTCCTGTCCCCTGCTACATTCTTGTTGTCATCTCCCAGGGTGTTCTAAATCTCTGATTTCCCTCTCTGAGTGGTGTCTCCCATTTATTTTATTTAGAGAGAATGCAGTGCTTTTGAATCTGAAGGAGTCTTGGCTAACTGAGCTTAGTCAGTTGGGCAGTTGGGCAGCATCTCTGCATAATCCCAATGTCAAAAAAAAAAAAAAGGCTGAAATGCCTAGAGGCCATTTCTCAGAAACCCCATTGTTTTACACAATTCTATAGGTGAAATTCAAGCTTCCGGACTGGTTTCCACTGATTGCCTTGATTGACACAGTGCCAGGCATTGTGCGGTGGACCCCGTGGCTTGTGGCCGAGACTGGCCATCACAAACACCAGCATATGTAGCAGTCAAGCCTGCACAGACCGTGATTATTTGGCTGCGGATGCTGAAGGTCAGGGCGTTGGTGGCCCTGCAAACCGTGCTTTACATTGGCTTCCAGCACACGGAGAAGAAATAAAACCAGGCCTCATTCATAAGGACCACTAAGTAACACAACAGGTAGTGCTAACTTAACAACAGGATCCAAGACAAAGCATTCTAACCAAGGCTTTCATGTTGGCACCCTAAAATAGTTTAACTGCCAGAAAAAGAGATGCATCAGAGAGCAAAATACTGGTTTTAATTGGTAGGGGTTTTTTTTCTTTTTTAAAAAAAGGGAAACTTTAGAGCACATTTTAATTTAAGTTCTGGCCCTTGACACCTTTTCTTAGTTATGTGGTTATCAGCAAATGATATGTGAATTAGTTGTTATTAAGCCTTTCAAATTAGCTTTTTAACAATGATAAACATATGCACCTTGTAGCAATTAAAAATAGGAACTCCTCATGCTGAATTTCTTTTATATTAACCATATCCAGATGCACAATCCCCTCCGCTTAGTTCCTTATTAATCTACTGCTTTCCCTGCAATGCAGTGAAGTTGTAAATTAAAGGAAGAAACTGCATTCCCTGGATTTTATTAATCGCAGGCCTTTCGGGGAAGACACACAGTGCTCTTGTTGTTTCTATTTGGAATCACTTAAACCCCTTTGGTTTAAGTGTGTGGCTCAATGTTTTGGAACTCTGGAGAACATTCAGGAAAAGAGAGCACAAGTGATAAATAGTTTGGAAATGAAGATCAAAAAGAGAGCATTAGGAGAACTGGTAATGTTTAGTCTAGAGAAATGAAGAAGAAGTAGAGACAGACTTTTCCCAACTGTCATAAACAAGACGAGGGCCATTCTTCTTTTCACCAAAGAGTAAAGAACAAGTGAACATAGGCAGAAGAAAAGATTGGACTTTAACTAACATCATTTCTTTTACTTTTGTTTTTCATAATAATGGAACTCTTAGGAACTCACAAAATTATCCTAGAGTAGTTGCAGAATGCTATCTGCAGGGCAATCTTGGGATTAAGAACATGGTAATATCCATCAAGGGGAGTGACAAAATATTATTGGGGCACTTAGGTGGCTCAGTCTGTTAAGCGTCCAACATTGGCTTAGGTTCTCATGGTTCGAGCCCTGCATCGAGCTCTCTGTTGTTAGCACAGAGCCTGCTTCAGATCCTCTGTCTCCTCCTCTCTCTGCCCCTCCCCGACTTGAGCATATGAGCTCTCTCTCTCTCTCAAAAGTAAATAAATAAACATTAAAAAAAGAATTAATATTATTCACATAACGCTAAGTCGCAAATACTTTCCATTGATAATTGAGATAACAATGGTGTTTACTTCAAATGGAGATCTAACATTCATCACAAATTGATCAAGCATCTATTCAGCGTCAGACAATGAAGAATTCATGACAGCTAACACACTGTGCTTGCTGCATGGGTACCGTCCTGAGTGCTTTACACACAGGAATGGACTTAATCCTCACAACAGCCCTATGAAGTTGGTGCTATTCTATCTCTATTTTTACAATGAGGAAACAGAGGCAAAAAATGAAAACCATTTGCCCAAAGTCACATCTTGAGATTATAAATAAAAGAGCCAGGATATAAAACCTGTTATCCATTTGCATCCTCTGGGGAGTAAACGCCAAGGTGAGATTCGATGTGCATGACGTTTATTGGGAGAAACACCTATGAAGGATGAAGAGGGAAGACACACGAGGAGTGGGAAGGGACGGTCTTCAGACCGAGATGCAGGTGTGATATCTATGACAGAAGGTAAGGAAGGAAGCACTGGGTAGGAAAAGCCTCCAACCACTGACAAAGTCTCAGACAGACTGATGGATGAGGAGTCTTGAATCAAAGTTGGAAGCATCCCTCATGGATCAGGAATGGCTTAGTGTAGTGGTCCCAGCAGACCCTGGGGGCTATACTTCCTGTAGTGGGATCTTTGAAGAGAGATCTGAGTGGGATCCTAGAGAACCCACGCTGTCTGGCACCAAAGTCCATGCTCTTAACCATGTTATTTCACCCACTTCATGCTTTCAGGGCATGCAGTGAAAGATGTAACCCTATTGTAATGAAAGGGCTGAGTGGGAAAAGAGGATGCTTCATAATAGAGATCTACGGGTTCTGCTCACATGGAACCCACTATCAGTGGTGCCCAAGGCCATGTAAAGCAATGACTCTGGTGGAAAAGGGTTGCACTATAATCTTCCAATCCTAACATACTTGGAAGTTTTGCCCTGGGACAGACATCTTCATCTGTGACAGTCTCATAAAACTTTTCAGCAAGTATTTAAATATTTACTCAACACTTACTAACTACAGGGAACTGTGTTAAATGCAATGGGAAATACTAAGATCTAAACTTTAATTCTTCCATCCACTGGTTTACCCAATACAGAAGATGTCATTAAAATAAATAACCATATGCACATGAGCACAAGTAAAAATGCCACATAAGGCACAGACAGGGTGCTTTGGAAGTTTAGGAAGAGAGGGACTACTTCTGTTGGAAAGATTGGGAAAGATTTCATGAGAGAAAAAACATCGGTATCAATGCCTCGAATGCAAAGATGGTGGTCGAGAAGATCGAAACATTCATTCCACTGGGAGAAAGTAAAAAAAGCCTGCCACAGAAGTTGGAAGCCAAACGTGAAATGACACTATCATGATTCTCCTAAGAGAAATAACTAAAGTCCAGACCCCAACGGAGCTAGATATATATTAATCTTTTTTATTAGAGAAAGAAATAAAGAGATTTACTTTCTGTCTGTATTAGTTTACTAGAGTTGTTGTAACAAAGTACACACTGGGTGGCTTAAAACAATAGAAATTTATTGTCACACAGCTCTGGAGACTAGAAATCCAAGATCAAGGTGTCAGTGCCATGTTTCCCCCAAAGACTCTGAGGAAAGATCCTTTCTTGCATCTTCCAGTGTCTGGTACTTCCAGGCATTCCCTGGCTTTTAGATGGATCTCTTCAATCTCTGCCTCTACTGTGACATTTCCCCTGGTACATCTGTCCTTCACATGGCTATGTTCCTTTTATGTCTCTTTTTATAAGGACACCAGTCATATTGGGTCCACCCCATTCCAGTATGGTTTCATTTGAACTAATTATAACTGCAACATCCCTCTTTCCAAATAAGGTTACATTCTGAGGTCCTAGGGGGAAAGGCTTCAACATAGTGTTTTGTGGGGGACACTACTCAGACCATTAACATTATCCTATTAATTAAATCATGAAGCTATTCTTTGCCATCTTCTGAAGTATAATTTTGCATGAGCAAAAAATCTCCTATTTCCTAAGTGAAATAGAAAACAAGCCCTAATTATTTGGATCATTAAATCAGTACATACATATTTTATACATCAAAATAAAACATTGAGATCTCTGAATTAGGTCCTAAAATATTCTTAAACATTTGACAAAAGCATTGATTTTCATCACTATTTCTTGGTTTTCCTGAATCGGTATAGCCTAATGTTCAAGCAATCTGTTAAAGTTTATCATAATTTCAGGGCAGAATTTCCCATAGAAAATTCCAAGGTAAGAGGTGAAGCCTCCAGAAGAACTCCAGATTCAGGCTCTTCTGATCACAAGAATCTGTCCCTTTGTCCCCAAGAACCAAGAACAATAAAACATCTCTCTCTACCCCAGGCAGAAATGAGTAAAGCTTTCTAGATGCGGTTGGAACAACCCCATTAACTAGTTTAAACATGGATCACCCATGTTCACAGATTGTACTTTTCCAAGATGGCCACAAAAATATATCCCCTCCCACCTGCTCTGCTTAGAATGTGACATCGACACTGCTCCATTAAGAAGTGGAGAATATGGACAGGATTTAGTGACTGGTTGCTAATGAACAGAATGCCCTGGAAGCAAAGTTGAGTGACTTCTCAGGCAAGATCATAAAAGACATACAGCTTCTGCTTGGCTTTCTCTGTCTTTTCTGTCTCCCTCTCCCTTCCCGTCTTTCTGTCTCTCTGTCTTTCCCTCCATTTCTCTTTCTGTTCCTGTCTGTACTTAACATACAGTGTAATATTAGATTCGGGTGAACAGTACAGTGATTCAGCACTTCCATACATCACCCAGTGTTCATTACAGCGAGTGCTCTCCTCAATCCCCAACACCTATTTCACCTATTCAATTGTTCATGTTAAGTCAATGAACTTGACAGCTAAACAAGGTCACTGCTGAACAACCATATAATGATAAATCTTTAAAAATGGGTATAAGTGGAGAGGTTATTTACTTACCCAGAGGCAAAGTTACTTACCCAAGATTAGAAATTTGAAGCTATTTAAAATCTGCATCTAACCCACCACTCTCACCCCACGCACTGGTCTTTGGCAACTTGCTGAGGACAAATGCCTTGTGTTAGAAAATGCTGTTCGAATCATAAGATTGAGAACAGGGATATTCTGGTGGTGGTGGCAGGTTGGAGAGAGACCAGAGATGGACGTGGAAACAAGAGTGTCACAATTGATCCATTTTTTTTCACCTGTTTAAGTTTTTATTTAAATTCAGCAGTTAACACGCAGTGTAATATTAGTTTCAGATGTACAACATAGAAATCCATGTTTGTAGGGCAGTGTCTTATCTTTAAATCCCATTTCAACCTACTTAGGTTTAAAGAAAGTGCCAAGTTTCATATTCCCTGTATCTAAACTGCAACAAAATGTATAATTTTCTGTGTAGCCATTGGTCCCCATGCAACACCTTTGCTTTTATGTATTGTCCTAAAGGCTCAATGGGGACCTTCCTTGATCTAAGTCTCCCTCTTATTTGTGTGGTGGAATCACGATATTTTTTGAAGTTTGTTTATCTATTTTGAGAGAGAGAAATAGAGAGAGAGCATGTGTGAACAGGAGGGGCAGAGAGAGACAGAGAGAGAATCCCAAGCAGGCTCCACGCTGAGTGCAGAGCCTGACTTGGGGTTCAATCCCACAAACCGTGAGATCATAAACTTAGCCTAAATCAAGAGTCAGATACTTAACCAATTGAGCCGCCCAGGTGCCCCAGAATCATGATTTGTAAACCACATCTTTAATTTGTCAGAAGTTTTCAATAATTGAATAATTTTTTCTAAAGATATATTTCTTCTTCCTTTCATTTTATTGACATTTTCTTTTTAGGGTGTCTTTTTAGGTGTTTCCTCAGCTATGTAAGTTCATCTTGAATCATTCTCTACATTTAGACCTGTTTCATTTGTGCAGATAAAGTTGTTTTACTTTTAGACATTTCCCAAGGTGGGAGAGGGTCTGGGGTCCAGGGAATGTGCTCTCACCTTTAAGCTTGATTAAGCTTTGAAAATGCTTTAACGAGTTTTAGATTCCTATCTGATTAAGAGCTGCTCCAAGTGATAAGTAGGAGAGGCAGAAACTGAAGCCACACATTTGTGGATATGAGTGTTAAAGACCCTTTATATCCCTGCTCTGTGATTCTAAGAATTCTAAAAATCAAAATTGTAGCCCTTTTATTCAGATTATATATATATTTTTTTATTTTATTTTATTTTATTTTTTTTACAGAAGCCAAAAGATTTGTCTTAGAATGCAAGTATCGAGCCTGAACCTTTCCTGGGGGCTCAGCCTGGCTTTCACTTGGGTAGTAGGAGAATTTTCTGTCACTGAGAGCTGGCCTCACTTCTGTAATCCCACTTCTTTCCACCTCATCAGGCTTGCAGCCCTGCTAGCCCATTCCCTCAGCGTGCCTCTCACTTTGCTGTCCCCATCTTAACACTGAACAAAACATACAAACTCCTTCTTTGACCCCACATCGTTTTCCAGCCACTACCTTATTTCTCTCCTCCCTTTACGAGCAAAATTCTCTCCAGAGGCCTTCATGGTGTCTGGATTCACGTCCTTACCTCCTCAGCCTCTTTCTGAATAATTCCCATGTTGTCAAATCCAAGGTTCCTCTCAAGGTGCTCCTCTCACTGGTGCCTCACTCAGTATCTTTTTTTTTTAAGTTTATTTATTTTGAGAGACAAAGAGAGAGAGAGAGAGAGAGAGAGAGAGAGTAGAAAACAAGTGGGGGAGGGGCAGAGAGAGAGAGAGAGGGAGAGAGAAAATCCCAAGCAGGCTCCATGCTGCCAGCACAGAGCCCAGCTCAGGGCTCTATCACAACCTGAGCCCAAACCAAGAGTCAGACACTTAATTGACTGAGCCACCCAGGCGCCCCCTCACTCAGTATCTTTTAACCAAGCTGTTCCTCTTTATCGGAAGCTGTTAGTTCTCTGAGTCTCTTCATCTGGTTTTCCTCGTATCTCTCTGGCGTTCTTTATGTCTTCTCTGATGGATTCTCCTCTCAGCTTGATCTCAAACATGCAGGAAGGCCCTGGGAGGATAGTGCTAGGTCCTCTTCTTTTCCTACATCATCTCTCTAAGGAAATAATCTTGTTCTATGGCTTGTAATGGAAGATACCCCATCCCAGATTCTCCTTTTCACTCCTGACCTCTCTCCTGTGTCACACCAGACACTGACTTTGCATTCATTATCTCCATTTGGCTCTCCAAAACACACCTCAAAGATAAAGTTAATTTTCTCCTACCCTCCACTGTTTCCTCCCCCAGGCCTCTCAGTCTTAGATAATAACATCTCTCCCCAGGCTAGAGCTCAAGCCTTGATTTTTCTTTTCCACTCTATCTGTGAGTCTGGGAGCTTTATCTTCAATATTTATCTCAAATCCATCTACCTCATTCCACCTTCATTGCTATCATGCTAATCCAAACTACTGCCATCACTTACTTGGATGATTGCAATTGCCTCTGAATATCTCCCCAACCTCCACTCTCTCCACGACAATCCATTACCACACAAAAACCAGAGAGATATTTTTAAAATATAAATCAGATCATGTCATCTCCATGCTTAAAACCATCCAGGTATCTCCTTTCCAAAAGCACTTAAAATAAAATGCACTTCTTTTCCCCAATTTACAAGACTCCAGGTGACTTGGCCGCTACCTAACTCCTTGTCACCTTGTATCATTTCTCCCTCACTTCTTCTATCCAAGTCATGTTGGCTGCCTTTTTGCCAATATACCCCTATGCTTTCCACCCCAGGATCCTTGTATATATTTTCTCTTTTATCCTTTTGCATAGCTAGTTCCTTCTTATTTGTCTTCTTAATTTATAGGTTACTGTTAGTCCCTTAGATCAAACCTCCCTGATGACTTTGTTCAAAGGAAGTCCTCTCTCTCATCACCACACCCAGTTCTTGCCCAGCAAAACCCTCACTACAAGTTGTAATTACAGGCTTGTGTCTGTTCTCATTTGTTGTCATTCATCTCCCACAAGAACGTGAGTGCCCTAAGAGTAGGGACTTGCTCTCTCTTATTAATAGCTGCATCACTGCTGCCTAGAGCAATGCCTGCCTGCAATTGTGTTCAATAAGTATTTGTTGAATGAATGAATGAGTTTTTCGTTTATTCAAACCATTTGTTTCTCCTTGATTGCCTGCCAGTCTATTCGTTGGTAAAATATCTGGCTGTTAGAATAACAACATGTTTTGTTTTCAAGTTGTGTTCAAAAAGGATGTAGAACTTTAACAGATTAGAGGGAGCTTCTAGCTTTTATGTCTTAGCTTTTAAGCAGTAGATCCCTTAATGATGGTGAATAACCATAGCTTGAGTTATGAGAGCAATCAGACTTTCACTAGCAAACTTTAATCTTTTCTATTTTCTCTCCCTTTTGTGAATTTTATTTGACCTGAATTTAGACTGTGGGCATAGCTATGGAAGCTGTTGCTTGTATGTAAGTTTCAACTATTAAAATTCTAAAACTGCTACAAAGTTAACATTTTTGTTTATTTTCAAATACATGGGTCCCAAGACTATGCGTTGCTAACTCTTCCTATTCCAAGAATTACAAAATAAAGATGCTGACTTGGAATTCATTGCAACAATACCTTGAGATATGAAATTGTATCTATAAAACACTGATGTAATGCTATGAGCTCACAATATAAATGGATACAAAACCATCTGTGTTTTGTGGCACATTACAAGTTTTTGTCTCTGAGTAACTAACTCCAAAGTAAAAAATGAAACAAAGTTGCAACTAACAGGTGTGTTGTTTCAAGCATACAGCTCAGCGGCCCTAAATCCAAACTTGATGAAATTCCTCCCAAAAACTGAAGGTCAGGTTAAGGCATCACATTCAACGTTCTAGAAAATAGAAAAGAAGTACCTCTAAAATGCTTTTTAGGGGAAAGATGATAAATTGAATATAAAACTTTGCAGGTCAAGATAAAAGATCCAGTGTAAAATATATTTTATTGGAAGGAAAGAAACCAAAAGAATAGGGAGGGCGAGAGACAAGAGGCAAGATCTGATGAAGAGGTAGTTTGTCCAAGCTAGCTTAACCACTTGAACTCAGTCTCTTGGGCTGTGTGCAATCAAGAAAATAATGGTCAATATTTATTTACCATTTACCCCAGGTTTCCATACCTTACAGTGTGAATTCAACTCTGACCATGGTTTGGACCACAGGTGCAATCCTGTCAGAGAGGCTCAGAAAGGCTAATGGTAGGTGTGGACTGGAGAAGGTGGGAATCACTTTTCGGGAAGAGGTTGGACTTCTGTTAAATATTCTGCAAAGTCACAGGATTTTGATGGAGAAAAAAAGAGTACAAGAGGAGGGAGTGTGAAGAGAGACACACACCAAGAAGCAAACAAAGAAAAAAGTTTGAAAAATAAGTTAGACTTCCCTACTCCCAGGGAAAAGCCTCAAAGGGTACCCTGATTGTAGCAAAGGAACATTTAGTGTAGTTGTAAGAAATGAATAGAATGATGGGGCACCTGGGTGGTTCATTCAGTTAAGAATCTGATTCTCGGGACGCCTGGGTGGCTCAGTCGGTTAAGCAACCGACTTTGGCTCAGGTCTCACGGTCTGTGAGTTTGAGCCCTGCGTTGGGCTCTGTGCTGACAGCTCAGAGCGTGGAGCCTGCTTTGGATTCTGTGTCTCCCTCTCTCTCTGCCCCTCTTCTGTTCATTCTCTGTCTCTCTCTGTCTCTCAAAAATTAAATAAACGTTAAGAAAAAAATGAATCTGATTCTCAATTTTGGCTCAGGTCATGATCTCACGGCTGGGTTCATGAGATTGAGCCCCGTGTCAGGCTCCGCACTGATAGCATAGAGCCTGCTTGGGATTCTCTCTCTTTCCCTTTCTCTTTCTCTGACCCTCACATGCTTGTGCCCCCCTCCAAATAAATAAATAAACTTAAAAAAAAAAAAGAATGAAGCTGCAGGGCTTTGAACTCCAGGTGCATTTTGAGTTGGCAGGAAGAAGCTCTTGGAAACTTCCAGCAAGAGTGTGTAGGAAGTGTGTTTTAGGAAGAAGGTCATCAAAGAAGACCCATTTGATGGCATCAGGCAAGATGGGTTGGTTGCAAGGAGGTAAGCTTGGAGTCATACCTGATGCTGTTTCTGTAGTAAGGATATAAGACGTAATCAATCACAGATCTGTACTCCGACAGTGCTAATGTTAATAGAGTTGATCTCTATTAAATAACTTACTCAAGGTCAGCCGGTGGAACAGCATTAAGAACAAGCAGATTGAGGAGGTGGTAAACTAGGGTGGATCCAAGTATGGTCACTTGTTTGTTTCAGAAAACTGTGTTTCTACTTTCATTTGATTTTTTTCTTCTCGTTCTGGGAACCTAACGTTGGTGTGTATGTGTTCATATTTCAAAGACAAGGGCTGAGTAGTAACGGCCAAAGCGGCAAGTGTTGGCCTGTTTTGTTTGAGTTCTCTTTCTTCATGCTTCAAACTGAGTATTGGGTTCAGATAAATGAAAGATGAGTTCCTGATGACATACAGCAGCCTAATAAAGACTGATAATGCGTGGCAACCAGCTGGTTGAGGCAAGCAGCCTTTACTAAGTTTGCTCTCGGTGAGTCCCTTTGGGTCACTGTGACCTGGGCTGGAGAGGAATCCCAAACCAGAGGTCTCCAGAGCAAGGGCGGCCAGCCCATGCATGTTCCAAACAATATCCTGCTGCTGAGCAGAACCAGCATAAGCAACTCGAGCAATTTAGAGGCAGTCTAACATAAATTTGCAATGCCAGAGTCAGAGAATAAGATGGGCTTCGAGGCAAGGATAGAGCTTGGGTTTTAGATTCAGATTTGAAAAACTGGAGACCTCTCTTTATAAAGAAAAACAGAAGCTCACAGTCCTGTTTCATTACCCACCAGTGCTTTTGAGCCATGAACTTTCCCCCACTTCGGAAACTTCTCTGGAAAATTCATTTCATGCTTGTCTACTCCAGTAAAACCCTTGACTGAACTGTTACAAAACAGGCGACTTGGCCAAGGGAGTGTGAGAAATCACCCGACACGGTAGAGCCAGTTGGCATCCTTGAGAGCCATGTGCCTGTGACCTTCGCTTTACCTGTAATCTTGGACTGTGACTTTCTGCCAGCAGAGGGGGTGTTTTGATTGTTCCTGCGCCCGGTGACCAGGAGGCTGTCACGGACTCCTGCATCTGAATCTTTGACACACTGAAGAACATCAGACTGAAGGGGGACTGTGTGTGCTCAGGTTTCAGGCTCTGCACTCACCAGTGCTTGAGAGGCGGTTTTAGGAAACTTGCTGGGTAACTCTCACATCTCTGAAAGCCTCCACTTGGATTGTTTTTTCTTACAAAGGTGTGCCTGCATCAATTACCTTATTGCTGCCAATGCTGCTTTTAAACTAATGTGATAAAACCTCCCTGACTCCTCTATGCAGATTTTGACCAGCAATCTTTATATGGATCCTTCAGCAGACACTTTCCCCTTCTCCAGCACAGTTGTTTTAGAACGGCACCTATTTCCTCAAGGCCTCACCCATTCTCACCCTCTCGCTCCCTGAAGATGACCTAATGTCTTCTTTCCCCAAGAAAAGTCCCTATTTTCAATAAGAATTTATTGAGCACCTGCCATGATGTAGGAATTGTGCAGAATTTTTGGAAAACAAGATGGATAAGGCATGATCTCTGCTCTGGATGGGCTAGAGCTGGCTAAAGGGGGATAGATATGAGACAAATGCAGTCCAACCATGTAGGTGAACTGATGGATGGATGTTTAGGGCAAAGGGAATATAGGGGAGGGGTCATTATTTCCACTTGGGAAGGCAGGAAAAGTTTCACAACAACCGTCCCCGGTGGCCTTCCTAAATTCCTTTCCTTCTGCTTCCAAAATTATCAATAGCTGTAGAGAATTCTTACCATCTTTCTCCCTATCTTAGAAGACACAACCCCTTGTGTTCACGTCCATCTTCTAGTCCCCCTATCCCCAGAATCTGACTCCTTCCAATTCTACATCTTGATCATCTTTCCCACTGGAAAGTCCCATTCACTTCCCTACTCATTTAAATCTCACCCACCCTACAACACAAGAAACCAATGCATTTCCTTAGCCAAACTAGACTGTTCTTAAAAATTCTTCAATGACCCACTAAGAAGGCTAACTCACTTTCCTTTTTGGTCCCTTTCTTCTGTCCTAGCTTTTCTCCATTGACTGTCTTGGTCGTCTATTTCTGAAGTAGTTTGTTTTGTTTCCTCTACATCTCTGGTACATCTTTCCTCCATCTTTTTCTTACATTACTCCCTCCACTCTCCACCCACCCTTTACGGACTGGTGGTTCCCAGGGTCTCACTCACTGCCAACTTCTCTTTACTTACTCAAAACTCTCCTTGAGCCCCTCCTAGTCACTAAGTACTTCCAAATCTGTATCTCCACCTGGGCTTTTTGCCTGAACTTGAGCCACATTTACTACTGGTCACCTTTACCCTAGACACCTCCAACTCAACATTTGCAAAATGGATCACTCTCATTTTGCCTAACTTGCTCAAAACTGTTACCACCCTTTTAGTCTCCCATGCTAGAAGAATGGGCATCATCTTCATTTCCTCTTTCTTTCTTAGTCAAGTAAATTCCTTCTGCAAAATGTATCTCAAATCCCTGACTTATTCTCACTGCCACTTTTAAAAATCAGATGCTAGTTTGTATCTGGTCTCCTAGATAGTCTGCTAGTGAAGGTACTGCCTTCTATTTCTTTCTACAGTCCTTCATCTATTCCATGATTTTTTCACAAATTATATTTCTAGAATATAGATATCTTTCTTAAAGCAAAATCACTTCTTCAATTAAGAAAATGTTCTTGATTTTACACTTTCTGCACGAAAATTCAGATTTCTTACATAGCACTCAAAGGAGTATGTAATTTGCTCCCAATCTATTTTTCCACACTCATATCTTTCCTACCATTCCTCATATACCCTTCGATGTAGCTTAGTGCATGCCGTTCTGTTGCTCTGAGCATGTCTTGAATTCTTATCCTTCATAGCACCAAGTGTGGTTTTCCTTCTGCCTAGAAATACCCTGGTTCTTACCTCTTACCATTTGTACCAGAATATTTGAGGGTCAGCTCTTTGCATTAGTCATTTTGACATTCAGATCCCAGGTGCTCAGAATTTGATACGTTCAAATCTTGATTCATGATTCATAGCACCCTATCAACACTGTCCACGCATGTCCCTCTTGTAACTCAATTTTAATAATGTAACAGATACCTGTGAACCTACCATCTAATTTAAGAAGCAGATTTGTAACCTACAAGCAGGTTATTATCTATAAGCTTCTCATCTATTTGCCTGCACCGGAGGTAACCACTACCCTGAAATTTTATGCCTTTGCTTTATAAATGTTATATATGTGGGATGCCTGAGTGGCTCAGTCAGTTAGGTGTCCAACTCTTGATTTTGGTTCAGTTCATGATCTCAGGGTTTGTGAGAACAAGCCACTCCTCGGACAGCGGGGAGCCTGCTTAGGATTCTCTCTCTCCCTTTCTTTCTGTCCCTCCTCTGCTTGCACACATGCCCTCAATCTCTCTCTCTCTCAAAATAAATAAACTTTAAAGATGTTATATATGTATATATAATATTTAATGTTATATGTAATATATAATTGCATAATATAATAATATATTATATATAATTTATATTATATATAAATTATTATATATAATTGTATATGTTGTGTATAATATATATACTTACGTTACCTATTATGTATTATATATATAACATATATACTGTATATATATATAATAGGTACCAACCATATATATTATTAAGTTTTGCTTGTTTTTTTTATAAAAGACAGATAGCTCTCCAGCCACTGGCATTTTCTCCAAGCTCTGGGTGATTCTCATCCCCAGCCAGGGGAGAGCAGATAGCTCTCAGAGCACTTAAATGGCCTCTATTCCAGTCATCTCCCTGGGTCACCTCTGTGAGCCACTGACTGTCTTTCTTTGGCTCTGACTTTGGGAGTCAGGCTTCACTCTGGCTTTTCTGGAGGTAGTTCGTCAGTCCCTGGCCTCTGATATGTTCACTTATGGGGTTCTGTTCCCATCTTCCTCTCCATCTTAAATCATTCTGCTGGTCTCTGTCTCTGACTCTGAGCTTTGAGTCTGTCGACCTCTATCCTGTCTCTGTCCCCTTTTCAGTTTGCTCTTCTGTCCCCACCCCAGTCTCATAGCATTTACTCTTAATATAAGCAAAGGAAAGCAAGTAAAGTTGCAAAGACTGGTATATGAAAATCATATATAGAGAGGAATAAAGTGAAAAAAGTTCCTTGTATCTTTAGTTTCTAATGACTGGGAAGGCAGAACTGGGGCTTAACAAAACCACAATTGTACGGAAATGGGAAATGGGATGTTATTTAACACGTGGACTAGTGGGATGTCTCAGGGAAAGAAATCGGCTCCATCTCTGAGCACATATCCTTAGCCCCCTGCCCTGTATTGCTTCACTTGATGGTCACAAATAAACTGTGTGCATACAGGTAACTTACATGCCATTTATTGAAACAAGTTACAAATAGTCAATGGGGAAAACAAGACTCACCTTATTCTGGGTTAGCCTCGTTTTGGGACAAGGAATTCCTTTCTTGTCCATGTCCCCAGAATGTTGAGGTTTTCAAATAACCAATGAAAACAATGTAAGGTGTGACCTGTGGTGTTTGCATCTTGAGAAAAATCACAAAGATACTTTGGAATAGAGTCGGGACTTCCTTCCTAACCGTATGGCATTGTTTACTAATAAGACAGATGATGAACCAATAAGGTCTCTGGAGCACCTGCGCCTTATTCCTAAGATTTTTCTCATGCTACAGAAAAGGGAGTAATGCAGGGATGGAGAATTTTTTCCTCAGCTAGGAGCCATTGATGGAAAAGTTGGAAAATCAGCTGAGTATCACATAAAGGTTAAAAAAGCCCACTTAGATGTTCCTTTTAATAAGAGATATATTCAATTTCTTTTTCCTTTTCTTTTCTTTCTGCCTCTTTCTTTCCTTCCTCCCTCCCTCCCTCTCTCCTTCCCACCTTCCCTTCCTTCCTTCCTGCCCACCTTCCTTCCTTCCTTTCTGCCTGCCTGCCTTCCTTCCTTCCTTCCTTTCCCTTCCCTTCCTTCCTTCCCTTCCCTTCCCTTCCTTCCTTCCCTTCCTTTCTTCCTTCTTTTCTTTCTTGCTTTCTTGCTTGCTTGCTCACTTTCAAATAGAGTTGTCCTTTAGTTAAAAATCTGTTCTCTCCCAGGCAGGTGTATGTGTTAGGATCTTTTCTGTTCTACAACCTACCAGCTTAACAGAGACAGACTAAATACATTGAAATGACGTGCTCTCTGCACTACTAAATTGGGATCTGAAGGTAAGTCTGCTGAATAAAAAAAAAGATAGTATAGTATTTGTAAGTGAAATAGTCCCAGTACTCACAGTGATTTTTTTTTATGGTTCAAATGGGAAGTATTGTGACAGCTTACAGTTTGTCTCAGAAAACCAAAGAGGTTCTTATTTAGAAACCAGTGCAATAAGTCTGCTATTACTGGGGTGCATTGGAAATCAACAAGTTAATGAAACTGTTGTCTTTGAGTTTAAGTTTATTAAATAACCTTTAAAATAATTTGCCAGAATTCTCAAATTCTAAAATTCTTTCCTGTGTCTCTAGCCCATCTGTCAAGCTGATCCTCAGGAATCTTTTTTTTAATCTTTTTAAAATCGTTATTGTTGAGAGAGAGGAGGAGGAGAGAGAGAGAGAGAGAGAGAGAAAACAAGAGTGGGGGAGTGGCAGAGAGGAAGGGAGACACAGAATCTGAAGCAGGCTCCAGGCTCTGAGCTGTCAGCACAGAGCTCAAGGTGGGGCTCAAACCCAGGAACCGGGAGATCATGACCTGAGCCAAAGTCAAAGGCTAAACCAACTGAGCCACCCACGTGCCCTAACCCTCAGGAATCTTGAACAATAATGTATTGGGATGCTTTGTGAGGTCTCCAGTCCTGCCTTGCACAGGTGCCCTTGGCAGAGATGTGCACACACCACACACGTGTGTACAGGGATATACGTCTTGCCCACAGTGGCTGGCCAGTCCGAAGCCTGGGTCTAAAAAAAACTCTGACTTTTAAGAGAGCCATTTTCTTTTTCTTTTAAACCATGATCTTAATGTTGAATCCAAAGCCCAAACAAACATGACGTCAGGGAACAGCACAGCAGGGCAGTTTGAGAGGATTAGATTTCTTTAAATTACAAAAACAGTAAGAGCAGGAGGTCTTTAAAATCAACACTTTATAATCTGAGTCACGCTCATGTTTTTGCTCCTTTGCTTAGAAAAACAATATTGTGAGAGTTGACCTCAAATCTGCAGAGCGGCGCGTGACACAGTTGGAGAGAAGTGTGCAAACACTAAATAGTACCTAATGAGGGGTTCTCCTGCCCTTGGGATCTATACCAGGGATGTAAGTTCTGACTGTTGAGAATAATCATATTCTTCACTTATAGTAGAAGAGCATTGAAATAAGAACAATGTGTTAAATAATACATTTATTTAAAGGTTTATTTTAACATCCATTCATGACAAAAACTCTCAACAATGGAGGCTTAGAGGGAACATACCTCTACATAATAAAGACCATATATGAAAACCCCACAACCAACATCATACTCAATGGTGAAAAACTGAGAGCTTTTCCTCTAAGATCAGGAACAAGACAAGGATGTCTCTTCTCACCACTTTTATTCAATATAGTACAATAGTTCAATCCTAGCCACAGATATCAGACAAGAAAAAGAAAAGGCAACCAAATTGGTAGGGAAGGACCTATGCTTTCACTATTGCCAATGACATGATACTATAAATAGAAAACCCTAACGACTCCATCCAAAAACTATAGGAAACTGATAAATGAATCCAGTACAGTTACAAGATATGAAATTAATCTACA
Source organism: Cryptoprocta ferox (assembly GCA_028646485.1). Taxonomy (NCBI): domain Eukaryota; kingdom Metazoa; phylum Chordata; class Mammalia; order Carnivora; family Eupleridae; genus Cryptoprocta; species Cryptoprocta ferox. The sequence goes on along the minus strand of CM053577.1, from coordinate 126,374,166 downwards.
GAAATAAATTGCATTTCTATATACTAATTATAAAGTCGCAGAAAGGGAAATTAAGAAAACCATCCCATTTACTATTGCCAAATTAGCAAAAAAAAAAAATTTAGAAATAAACTTGACCAAGAAAATAATAAAGATTTATTTTAAGTTTCACTGTTCAGAACCCAAGAATTGAAAATAGGTGAATAGACTTACCACCAACCCCCTACTGACTAAACTGTCTCTTAGCCATTTGAAATTCCATTTAATGCAGTGGTCTTCAGGATGCAGTTCCCCGAGCCAGCAGTGGCAGCAACACTTGAACTTGCTAGAAAAGCAAATTCTCAGGTTCCACCCCTGATTTGCTGAATCGACACTCGGAGGGTGGGACCCAGAAATGGATGCTGTTAACAACCTGTCCAGATGATTCTGAGTAGGCTCAAGTTTTAGGGCTCCTGGTTTATACACTTCATGATGAGAAAGACCATCAGGTGTCTGAATATAAGCCAACCGTATGGCATTGCCTACTGACAAGACGTATAAATCAAGAGGGTCTTGGAACACCTGGGCCTTATTCTTAACATCTTTCTTATGCCAAAGCAAAGGAAGTAATTCAGGGATGAAGAAACTGTTTCTTTCTAGCCAAGGCCCATTCATGTAAAAGGCAGAAAACCAATTGGGTCATATAAAGGTAAAAAAAAACCACTTAGGTTGTATTTTTTGTTCCTTAAAATAAAAAATATATTCATTTGGCTCTTTTTCAGTTAACAGGGAGGAACAATAAGACAAAGCCAGGAAAGATAACTTAGTTTCTACTATAGTTATTTAAGGGAGACATGCCAGATTTTACAAAGGAGCCAATTTTCTTGAAGGGCAAAGGCCTTCATTATATTCTTTAAGTACCTACCTTGCTCCTCAGTCTGAAGTAGTTGCATAAGAAACAGTCACTAAAATTAAGGGAAAAGGTGAAAAATTTAAAAAGTAAAACATTTTTAAAAAGGTAAAAAGAAAAAAATGGAAAAATACCCCAGGGAGAAATATAAACATGAGATGCTGAGAAAAAGATAGAAATGTACACAGAGAGAAGGAAAACAATCACGTGGAAAAAAAGAGGAAAATGGCAGAGGAAAAAGGCAAAAGGGTGATACAAATAAAGAACTGAAATGATTTATAAATTATAGGAGTAAAGCTCATGAACTTCAAGTTCAATGATCCAGGTACAAAGGTATACATTTCCTCTTTTAAAAATTACTTCTAAAAATTCTTGTCCAAAATGGTGGCCAAATTTCAAGGACCACGAAGTAGGCTCTAAGGGACATGGGAGTGTCACAGAGTACTCAAGCCAAGGAGGAAAAAGGTAGCTGTGACGAATGTGGCAGATTCTGTGTCAACAGAAGAGGGGGAGGGAGAGTTGGATTTTTTTTTTAATCTTCAATTTTGCTGAGAAAACTTCTCAGAGTTTCAATTTATAACAGCTGTTTCACAGATATGTAAGCATGGGAAACATGGCTCAGTGGACCAAGGCCTGTGAATTCTCACCTTGAACCAAAATTCATTTCAGCTTCTTAACCAGTCACCACCCTATTTCATGCCTGGTTTCATCTCAGCAAGGAGCATCTGCTCTAATACCACTCAGTGTGGTAACCGAATAGTTCAAGGGCAGTTGTAAGCAGAGTTGGACTAAGGGAGAAATGTAATCCACCATAAGTGTTGGTGGAAGACATTCCATCCACTCCCAAGGAGGAACCTACTCACCTTCTCATTCAAGAAAAGACATCAGAAACCATAAACTACCACAACACACACACACACACACACACACACACACACACAACAGCTGGCAGACACATCTTAGAAGTCAGAAGAATTGACCCAACTCTATAAAATGGTAGTTTTTCCAGCTAACTCTTGCATCTAAGAAATCACTAGCCCTGGGGCATCTGGGTGGCTCAGTCAGTTAAGTGGCCGACTTCAGCTCAGGTCATGATCTCACAGTTTGTGGGTTTGACCCCCGCGTCAGGCTCTGTGCCGACAGCTCAGAGCCTGGAACCTGCTTCAGATTCTGTGTCTCCTGCTCTCTCTGCCCCTCCCATGCTCATGCTCTGTCTCTCTCTCAAACATAATAAACAAAAAATTAACAAAAAAAAATAAATCACTAGCCCTCCATGCAGCTTAACTGGATGCTACACCTGCATTTTGTCATCTCAGGCAATAAACAGAAAGAGCACTGAGGAGAAACAACTCACACTGCCGTGGTCACCATACATTATACTTTCACATGTCATCTGTCTAAATCCATAGAATGTGCACCCCCAAAAGTTAACTATGGACTTTGGGTGATGATGTGTCCATACAGGTTCACCATCTGTAATAAATGTCCCACTGTGGTGGGGGATGGTGATAACAGGTTTGCTTGTGCAGGAGCAGCAAGTCCTCATACCTTTCTATCTTCCTCTCAATTTTTCAGTGAACCTTAAACTGCTCTAAAATAACAGTATTAAAAAAAATCTCCATTCCTGCTTTTTGAATCCAATCAAATGTTTTTCTCTGTCATTAGGTTGGAACCTCTGATAATGTCAATGATAAGATATTTAGTGGACAGATGGGAAAATAGAACCTGTCTTATAAACAGTTCCCAAACTTCCTACGCTTGTTTAAACTTGCCATTCATTTGGTATTTGGACTTAATAGCAATCAATCCTTAATAATCATAGAATGAAAACATATTGAGAAGTTAAACTTTTTTTAAGTTTACTTATTTATTTTGACAAAGAGATGGAGAGCATGAGTGGAGGAGGGGCAGAGAGAGAGGGAGACAGAGAACCCCAAGCATTGATTATGTGGCTGTTAAGATATGATTGCACAACAATGGCATTATGTCAAGACGGATGCGGGGCTGGAACTCACAAACTGTGAGATCAAGAGTCAGATGCTTAACTGACTGAGCCACTCAGCAGCCCCTGAAGTTAAACTTTTTGCTCAAAGGAAAACATTACAAAGAAAAGACAGTGGGTGGTGGGAAACAAAGTGAAACATATTTGTTTTGCATACACGTGTAAAGATGCAAATATGTCCACATAAAGACAAATGCTGTCTTTTAATCACTACAAGGACACTCCTTCTCTGCTGCCAGTAAAGTTTTCTTTTGAGAGTTGGTAGACCTGGATTTGCATGCATCTCTCATTGGTCCCGTTGGTGCCTTACTGTGCAGATCTTCAAAGCAGAGTATTGGGGCAATGTGAAGAAATCTTTCTTGGGCAACACAGTTCTCCTATGGGAGATAATTCTTGAATCAATTAAGCTCAGAAGGATTGTTCTTTTTAAAAATTTTTAATGTTTATTTATTTTTGAGAGAGAGGGAGAGAGAGACAGAGCATAAGCAAGGGAGGGGCAGAGAGAGAGGGAGACATAGAATCGGAAACAGATTCCAGGCTCCGAGCTGTCAGCACAGAGCCTGATGTGGGGCTTGAACCCACGAGCGGGGAGATCATGACCTGAGCCAAAGTCGTACGCTCAACCGACTGAGCCACCAGGTGCCCCAGAAGGATTGTTCTTGAATTAATCCAACTTACTAGACAAATAATACATAAGGTTCCAGGTGAGTATTTTTTATCAGTAAAATAATGAATTTATGGTACTTTCTATTATTCAAATTGTTACACCGTTTAAAACATTAAATCAAGGGAAGAGGCAAAATCGATTATGCGGTTGTTAAGATGTGATTCCACAACAATGACCTTGAGTCAAGACGGGGAGGCAGTACGTCCTGTGCTTGCCTGGAAGGCTCATTTATGACAAATGTCCAGCGCTCCTTCCCCACTTAAAGTGATGGGGTTGGTCTTCTCAGGACCTACCATCAGAAATCCAACATAGCATATCTCTTGTGTTTCTGATTAGACTCTAGCCGAATGCAAAAGAGAGAGGAGGCAATGTAATTCCTAAGTGCCCTTGTACACAGAAAAAGAGTGTGTTTATAATGAACGTGTTTATGCAGAGCCTGTCCTTATGAAAACACATATTTTGGGATCACCTTCTCCTCTTGCTTCATTAAGACTTAAGAGACCTAACCTCCAGTGAGTACCTTCCATGAGCTAAGTATATTGTGGACATTTCCTTAAATGTTCACAACTAAGTCAAGTAGATATGATTATATCCATTCCCCCATCCCATTTTTGGATGAGGAGACTGAAACCACAAGGGTAAAACCTTTGGTGCACGTTACCAGACGACTGGTGGGAGAGCTGGGGTTCTAACTAGCCTTGTTCAGTTACAAAACCAGAGTACTTTCTATCATACATTCTTGTGTTATTTTTAGCAATATCAATTGATGTTCTCCTGTGTCTTCTCTCATCGCTGGTTGTCAAGAAGTAACAATTAGATACAACCCCCTCCCCGCCCCCACACACACACATACATCTCTCCGTAAATGTCCATGTATAAGTTACAGGGTATTATAGTGGTAAAATGCATGAACTCTGGACAAAACTACCTGGGTTCACATAACAACCCTGACTACCTGCGTGCCACTCAGCAAGATGCTTAGCCACCTTTGGAGTCATTTTCCCATTAGTAAAAGAGGTATTCTGATAGCATAATCACTAAGAATGGTGTCTGAAATATTTTAAGTGCTGCGCAAGTATTAGCCGCGATTGATATCAGTAAGGGAGGAACTCTTGGATAATATTTCTCATTTGATATGCTTTGGCTAGAATAATCTGGATGATTCAAATCGAGTGCTATGGAGGCAGAGATTAAAATTGAGGTAGATGTATAAACCGGTTAGCTTTCTTTCTGCTCTATACCCGTACGTTCCCTAACCCCACTCAGCTATGTCAGTGGGTATCATGGGTCAAAAGGGATCCCTGAATGAGAACAATTTTACACTCCCTACAAAATACATGACTTGAGGATCAGATAGTAGGTTAGTCATGAAATGGAAGATGAGCCTCTACTGTTGTAATTTAAAATACTGACTTCATGCACCTGTGTTTATAGCAGCATTAGTCACAATAGCCAAAAGACAGAAAAAATTCAAGTGTTCATCGACAGATGAATGAGGGGCACCTGGGTGAGCTCAGCCTGTTAAGCCTCCGACTATTTTTTTTTAATGTTTATTTAATTTTGAGGGAGAGTGCAGAGCAGGAGTGGGGGAGGAGCAGAGAGAGAAGGGACACAGAATCCAAAACAGGCTCTGGGCTCTGAGCTGTCAGCACAGAGCCTGATGTGGGGCTTGAACCCACAAACCGCGAGATTATGACCTGAGCCAAAGTCAGCCTCTTACCTGACTGAGCCACCCAGGCGCCCCAAGCCTCCGACTCTTGATTTCAGCTCTGGTCATGATGTCATTGTGTGAGATGGAGCCCTGCATCAGGCTTCGTGCTGACAGCACACAGCCTGCTTGGGATTCTCTCTCTCCCTCTCTATTTCCCTCCCCACCCCCTCAAAATAAATAAATAAACTTAAAAAAAAACCCAGATGAATGAATAAAGAAAATGTAGTCTATCCATACAATGGAATATTATTCAGCCTTAAAAAGGAAGGAATTCTGACACAGGCTACAACATCGAAAAGTTTTTAAGCTAGTGAAATAAGCCAGTCACAAAAAGACAAATACTATATGATTCCAGTTATATGAGATAGCTAAATTAATAAAACCAACAGAGACAGAAAGTAGAATGGTGGTTTCCAGGGGCTGGGGGAGATTGGAAATGGGGACTTATTGCTTACTGGGTACAGATTTTCGGTTTTACCAGATAGACGGATCTCTGGAGATGGGTTGCATAACTATATGAATGTACTTAACACTACTGAACTGTAACTTAAAGATGGTTAAAGATGGTTAAGATCATAAATTTTATGTTACATGTATTTTATCACAATTTTTAAAAACATCAATAGTGATTTCAATGAAACCAACTATAGTTGGGGTGGCCACTGATTAGCAGGGCAGTGTTCTGTTGTTGCTGATCTATGAGGTTGAATGAAATTGTCAATGCGTTTTCCCACGAGCACCCAATCTCGCTGACACACTGCAGCTGTTGTCTGTGCTCAACAGTCCAAACAAGAGTCTGGGCCACCCACCCTTGGCCTTTGATTCTTTCCTAGGGGAGCTACAAATATGAATCCTGAAATAAAAGGTACGTGTGGAGAAAATGCATGTGTGTATCCTACGTGGTGACCTTGTTGAATCCCTTTACATATGGGAGAAAAGGAAGGAAGAGGAAAATCTTTCTTATAGGACAGTGGTGTTAGATCACACAATTGTCAGATGTACCGTTTTTATTTCTGATGGCATCATTGGAACTCTAGGCACCAGCCAGGGTCTCTGCGTCCGCACCCATGTTTTTGCATGGTGTGTATGAATGTGAGGTTTGCATTTTGTAACTTGGGTAATTAGCCCAAGAAAAGAATAGCTGAGTCTCTTAATTAATTAGGACTTATTTAGATTTCCATGGTCAACGGCTTCAATAGGAATCTTTTAAGTTGGAATTGCTGCCTATAGATTCTGTAAGTCTGTGTGAATTGCGTATCTTTTAGTTTTCCCAGTCGGAGGAAAGAGAAGGGAGGACAAACATTTTGTTTCAATACAGATGGGAGCCACCTTCAAGGCCAGCATATTAATTAACTAACAAATGATTATTCTTCGTAGTGTAAAAAGGAATCGATTTTACTAACAACAATTCCTTCATTTAGACATTAGCATAAAGTCTTGATGCTTCCTGACTACCTACATACTTCCATGTGTGTGTGTAAGTGTGTGTGAGAGACAGTGTGTATGGGGGGGGGGCATCTATTTAGTGGTATACTGAAATGTAATTTGAAACAACAGCAATTAACACTGTCGGAAGAGTAGAAACTTTGTTTCTGATACCTGTGACACCCACCACTACAAGCTTACTTCAAAAGGGCTGCGGTCAAATAGCCTCTAGTTGGCTTTACAGAAAATGAAATGCAAAGTGACCGTGTTTTATTCTGAATGTCTCTGGATTCAAACCGTCTTGAAAAGTGGAAGCCTCTCTGAAGACTGAGTGCCACCTGTTAACTGGAAAGGGGCCAGATGACCTCTGACCGGACAGCTGCCAGGGATGTTTGGCCACATCTGTGATTTCCATCAGCATCCACCTCTTTTGGCCCTTCAAGAGACTGGGGCAGAAATTGGTTAAGGAGGGGAAGTTGCTTTCAAAACACGGAGATGAAAGAACCACTGGAATCAAACAGCTTAGTACAATGACCGATTCTCTTTTGCACAATCCTCACAGCTGACCTGTCCTTGGCCTTCCAAAGTGTTGCTTCCAGAATATTAAGCTGTCAGGGCACTAGGGAAAAGCCATGGCAAATAGTGAGGCCACTGGGTGGGAAGAGTGGATGTTGACAGCAAAATCAAAGTGATTCTGCCTCTCTTGAAGCCTCCAGAGTCTCAGGTACGGTAGCACCGGTCAAGGCCGAGCCATTGCCCTAAGAGACCTCGGATCACTGGTTCTCTTCTGCACTTGAGAAACTGAAAGTGGCCTTGCCAGGAACTATTTTAGCAGGGGTCGCAAAGTTTTACAAGAAGGGGAAGCAAGAGCTTTAAACCAAGTTTCCCTTTTGTGTTTCACCAAGAACAGGTGTTTGCTTTGCTCAAGGGAAGACTTCACAGCGGGGGGAGGAGGGGAGGATGTCACACACAGTTATGAGCCGTGGTGGGATTTCTCAGCTGTCATACCTGCGATTGGTTCACATCATCAGTGTGTTATCACTCCAGTGGCTTTCTCTGAATATGATATTAAACACATGCATGTGTGTGTTTGTGTGTGTGTACACAATGCCTCAATCAGATGAAACCATGTGCCATTTCCCCCCTGTGAATGGGAATAATTAATAGATTAGGATGGCTTTCTTATCCACCAGTTATAGTAACACAAGTACTTTATACACAACATCTCATTTAATTTTCATCTCAATGCTATGAAATAGGCATTATGGTCCTCACTATAAAGACAGGGAAATGGATGTTTAAAGTGCTTGAATAAAATATAAAGGTGGCAAAACTAGGAAGTGGCGAAGTTGGGATTTGAGCCCAGAAAGTCCAGAGCTTTGCTCTCAGTCACATTTCTTTTTTTTTTTTTAATTTTTAATGTTTATTTACTTTTGAGAGAGAGAGAGACAGAGTATGAGTAGGGGAGGGACAGAGAGACAGAGGGAGACACAGAACTCAAAGTGGGCTCCAGGCTCTGACCTATCAGCACAGAGCCCAATGTGGGGCTTGAACTCACAAATTGTGAGATCGTGACCTGAGCTGAAGCTGGATGCTTAACTGACTGAGCTACCCAGGTGCCCCTCAGTCACATTTCTACAAGATGAGTGGCACACATTGTATCAGCTGCACAAAGTCACTAAAGAATCCTGGGTGAACATCTGCAAAGCCCATTCACTAATTTTCTTCTTCTTTATGGAGCTGGCCCACGAGCCCGGAAGTGTGGCACTGCCTTCCTGCCACTTGACCCAGCGTCTCTCTGCTTAGCTGCTTTCATGTCCTTTCCAAGACTAACATTTGACCTAACTTCTTTCCATGACCCCCATGACCAACCCTCTCGACAGTGTGTCCTGAATAATAGAATCAGGCAAAAAGTCTTTACCCGTGTTTCTGAGTAGAATGGCTATCACTCTGTGGGCTTCTAGAGAGGCACTGTCTATGCAGCCACAGCTAACTGCCTGGTCTCTTCTTGAACCAGAGTTCCACAATATCAGATCTTTTTCGCAATGACATAAGGAAAGAAATGTATGTATATGTATGTATATTATTAATTTGGGTTTCCCCAGAGATGGCCCTTAAGATAAGGATCCAATGCAAATAGCAAACACTAGTAAGGGAAGGGATAAGTAAGAAACGGAGAAGGGAAGTAAACTAAAGAATAATCAAGCAAGTTCCCACTGAACTGAGGGCACATGGAGCTTAATTCCGCAGGGGAATGCTGGGGGATTGTGTAAACTTCCTATCCAAATCGATCATTACCATCATCTCAAGCTCCACCCCAAATCCACTGAACCAGAACCTGAATTTTTAACAATAGCCCCAAGTGATAAAAACTATAGAGTGCTGGGGCAGAATATGCCTCAACATTAAACTAACTACAGGGCAAGAAAATTGTGAGATTTATCCTCATCTGACGTGGGTTGTGAGCTATTTCTTGGGGTTTGAATTCTCAGGCACTTACGGCTCAGTCTTTGTACAGGCAGAACATCAATGTTCCAGTGGCCAGAAAGAAAGTTCTCAGAAAATGGAAGGTTTTTAGCAGTAGCCAGTGGTCAGCATGTACTACTATTACAAGTTCAGTGATGATACAGCTAGATATAAATATGACATTCAAGTTCAGATTGAATTTCATAATAATAACCACCACAACTGTAGTGCTGGTTCAATGTTAAAGACACATTTAGTAGATTCAAGTAAGCAGCATTGCATCTAGTGACATAAAGCTGTTGGTTCACCTAGTTCGGAAATACCATTACCACAATTTACTTTAGAGGCATTAAAATAAATGTAACACTGTATTTTACTCAGTAGTTATTTGAGGCGTAGGCCATGAGTGAGGTCAGGAAATAGGCTTCCGTATTTCATTTACTTATTTTAATTCCTAATATTAATCCTCCGTGCGTTGGGGAGGCACATGACCAGGGTTCTTCATTGCAGAGACAAACCACACCACACATATTCTGGAGTGCAGAATTCAAGAGGAGAAATTACAGTGGAAAAAGAAGATTTGACTCCTATTATAATGTTAAACACTGGTAAAGAGATTTGGATAACGTCCAGAAAAATCCATGACGGCTCCCAGACACAATAAAGTAACTACTACACAAGAAAAACAGTTTCCAGGAAAATGTTAATTTTGTTACCTGTTGCTTGTATTTCAAAGAAGTATCAGAATATTCAATATTGTACAAGAAAAACAATTCAAAAATTTCAAGATGCTGTCAGAAGTTTCTAAATAATCGGCTTGGAAAAAAAAATAACCGAATACTAAATCTTTAGATACATCAAACTTTAAAAAAAATACTAAATAAGCCTGTTAAAATTTTATTTTAGAGAGAGTGCATGTGAGTGGGGGAGAGGGGCAGAGGGAGAATGAGACAGAGAGAGAGAGGTAGAGAGAAAGAGACTCTCAAGCAGGCTCCATGCTCAGCATGGAGCCGGATGCTGGGCTCTATCCCACGACCCTGGGATTATGACCTGAGCTGAAATCAAACCAACTGAGCCACCCAGGTGCCCCTAAATAAGTTTTTATGTTTAAATAATGGGGCTATAGAAAACTATGAATCCAAGATTTGGGGACACGACAATTTATATTTATTATAAGCTCATAGTAAATGTTCAATACTTTAACTTCATTAAAGATAATACAAAATAAAAATGAGTTAGCTAGGTATCCTTCGATACATCTTTTGCTCAATACAACACCTAATGAATTGTAAAATATTCAAAATATTGTAAAATTACATTTATTACTCATTTATTAGCCAACTATCAAAATGGAAAACTTTTGCTCAAAAAATAAAAATTAATGCATACAGTATATTCTTAACATACATTAAGTCACGAAATCCTACAAAATTTGTTCTTCTTATTACCCTTTCTCTTAATTTCTCTCTCCTTTGTCTGCCCTTTAACCTCCAGCCATTGACACACCTAATGGCGTATCTCTGAAATAAGTCTCCCCTGGGTACACGAAGCATAGCATTTTCCGTGCACTTCCTCACACTACAAGTTAGCTGCCTGCTAGAGAATAAAACCTAGTGAAATCCTGCTTTTGCACAAGTGATGTCTCTAGTTTCCTGAGTTGTTTTTTCTCTGGCAAGGACAGTGAGGAAGACGTCAGTGGCTTTTAGTCATGCATGTATTTTTAAATTTTTAAAAAATGTTTTATTTATTTTTGAGAGAGAGAGAGAGAGAGAAAGAGACAGAATGCAAGTGGGGGAGGGGCAGAGAGAGGGAGACACAGAATCTGAGCTGTCAGCACAGAGCCTGACACGGGGCTGGAACTCACTAACTGTGAGATCATGACCTGAGCTGAAGTCCAACATTTAACTGACTGAGCCACCCAGGCACCCCAGTCACCTATGTCTTTATAGCGTGGTTGACAGACCCATTGATATTAAAAAGAAAAGTTCTGCCAAATTTAACAATTCACTCCTCACTCAATTCTGAATTTCAGCTAAAAAAAAAAACACCTTAGAATATCAATTTGGGTATTTTCCTTAAAGAAATAAAATGATTCTCCCTTTCCCTGAAGTACATGCAGAAGATGATCTGCAGAGACGTAGAGGTGGGCTGGGATCACGTACCAACAGATGACACATCTGAGACCAAAGCTGTCAGTGCAGAATGTGATGAATCTCAGGATGAGAGTAAATCCGAGAAAACCAAAGGTCTGAAACTAAGTGGGTTTGTATCAGAAACTAGAAGGGTTCTAGACCAGTGCTCTCCAACAGAGATGTAATGTGAGCCACATAGGCTATTCTAAATGTTCTAGTGGCCCGATTGAAAACGCAAAGAGAAGTAGATAAAGTATATTTAATTACTATCTTATTTAACCCAATATGTATTGGATACTATCATGTGACATACATAACATTTTCTTTTTTTCATGCCAAGTCTTCAAACTGAAGTGTGAAATTTCTACTTTATAGTACATTTCAAGTGCTCAGAGCCACCTGTGACTGCTTGCCGCCGTGCTGGTCAGCTCAGTTCTAGAACACCTATCAAAGAAATTAAATTGCTTTCAAAATATTTGCAGGATCATGAACAGCCAGATCAAAAACGCTGGCTGTAATCATGAAGCCAAAGCCTCATTTTTATTATAGTGAGGTCTGACCTCTTTCATTTATACTTAGAATTCCAGCTACCTAATAGATTTTTCTTGAAGGATTATTTTGTCATCCAATTCAATTTCACATGCTTTCATTCATTCTAAAACACACGTTATGAGCAGTTCCCATGCCCCCCAACCCCCAACAAACACACACACACAACCTGAATTAGCCTATCCTCTTACCCTGGGAATTGCTTTAAATTAGAAAAATACTTTAATTCTGATTCGCCTTTTAGTACAGAATGCTCTGCTTACAAATGTGATCAGTGTAAGGTACAAAAAAACCCTTATGTCAAAGCTTCAACTAGGTCTTTGTGTGTCCAGAGGAGAGACATCAAGAAGCAAATGGCTTTTGTTAAGAAAAAGTTACATACACTAGGGCTCATTTTTTATGTGCTCCGGGTCCCTGGTCAAGTTCTGAAATTAGGAAGGAGACAAAGGGCAGCCTGTCACTTCAGTGCATAATAATATATACTGCTATCCCCTCGGGGGAGCACTGAGAGCACACTATGCTGTCATTAGAGAAATGTTTCTCATCCTTAATATGGATCTTGGTTGTGATGTTTGTGAAATTTCATGCCTCTCCTGAGAGAATAGTTACCTATGAGAGGACCCAGAAAGAATAGGAATAAAGCAAGTTTGCATATTACACTACCAGGGAATTCTCAAAGAGCATGGAACCTGGAATGCCAGCATTTGCCCCAAACTGTCCTGAAACAAAATCCCTGTCTCCCAGCGATACGCTAGCTTAACTTGGGAAACGTCTTGCTGCAAGTGATTGCCCTAAGGATTGCATTGGTTCAAGTGTGCAAATGGATGGAAAAGGGTTCTAGGACATCCCTGATGCCAATGAGTAGGGCGTGCATTTCTTCAAGGGGAGATGAAGATTCACATTCTGTTGGTTTGAAAAAGAAAAGAAAGCCCCCCTCAGGAGGACATCGACCTGAGAACTGGGGGACAAGACAGGGCACATTGAGCATATCTGTGAAGGGTTTAACCCTCTGAGCGATTTTCTTTTGGACCAGTAAAATCATCTTGTAAGGCATACACTATGAATACCTCCTACATTGTATTCTTTTACAGCTTTCCAATAAAACTCTCCTGTGATAGAATAAAGGAGGACCAGCTATGTTATTTGCAGGGCCAGGGCGAAATGAAAATGCAGGAATCCTTGTTAGAAAAAAATAAGAATTTTGGGGCGCCTGGGTGGCTCAGTCGGTTGAGCGTCCAGCTTCGGCTCAGGTCATGATCTCATGGTTCATGGGTTTGAGCCCCGCGTCAGGCTCTGTGCTGACAGCTAGCCCAGAGTCTGGAGCCTGTCTTCAGATTCAGATTTTGTGTCTCCCTCTCTTTCTGACCCTCCCCTGCTCACACTGTCTCTCTCTCTCTCTCAAAAATAAATAAAACATTAAAAAAAATTTTTTAAATAAAAAATAGAAAAAATTAAGAATTTCGACAAAATGTGGCACAAAGCTACAATGAAATATTATTCAATGTTAAAAAGGAAGGAAATTCTGACAAATGGTCAGTAGCAAGCAGCATGATACTAAAAACAAAATAAAAATTTAAAAGTAATCTGAAGAGGGGTGTCTGGGCAGCTCAGTTGGTTAAGCGTCCGACTTCAGCTCAGGTCATGATCTTGCAGTTCACGAGTTCGAGCCCTGTGTCTGTGCTGACAGCTCAGCTGGAACCTGCTTCAGATTCTGTGGCTCCCTCTCTCTCTGCTCCTCCCCTGCTCATGCTCTGTCTCTGTCTCTCTCTCTCTCAAAAGTAAATAAAAACATTAAAAATTAAAAAAATAAAAGCAATCAGAATAAAAAGTAGATTACCTTTTATTAGACTAAGGCAGAATTCTCATTAGCATTACAAAAGACCAGAAAGCAACAGAATAATGCCTTCAAGTAATGGGAGAAAGTGGTTGTCAACCTAGAAACTTCTTTCTAGCTGAATTATTATTCAAGAACAAGGTGAAATAAAGACAATTTCAAACAAATCGAGCCTGACAGTTTACAACTCATGGACTTTCCATCACTGACAGAATGAAAAAAGGATGTATGTAGGAAGGAAACTAATCCCTTGAGGAAAAAGTGGCATGCAAGAAATATTTTATAGTTTTTCATTCTACCTCCATTGTCTCTTATAATTTTTTTTCTATTTCTTGTTTTCTCTGTGCTACATTCTGAATACTTTGTTTACATTTTTCTAGTTTACTAATTCTGTATTTAATTGCTAACACTTATCTGTGATTGTTAGGATTAAGTTCAGGTAAAGTAGTATAAAAACCCATTATCGCCATGGCTTTAAAAAAGAAGAAACTCAGCTTTCAGTCAAGATGGAATAACAGGGGACTGGATTTGTTCTCCTGTTTGGGGAAAAATGAAAAACAAACAACACATATAAGAAACAACAGTTTTAAGGGCGCCTGAGAGGCTCAGTTGGTTAAGCGCCCGATTCTTGGTTTTAGCTCAGGTTATGATTTCATGGTTTGTGAGTTTGAGCCCCGCATCAGGCTCTGCACTGACAGTGTGGAGGCTGCTTGGGATTCTCTGTCTCCCTCTCTCTCTGCCCCTCCCCCACTCTCTCTTTCTCTCTCTCTCTCTCAAGATAAATAAATAAACGTTAAAAAAAAGAGGCAACAGTTTTCAAGACCCTGGATGTCAGGTAATGGAGGGTAGTGATACTGATTGAAGAGAAACAAGTAAAGTAAGTCCTATAATCGCTCCACCTTGATGCTGTGATCAAAGTCTCATTTCGTGCTGTGTCACTAAGAGAGAGAGCTCAAGTAGAGCCTACTGGAGTCTGATTTGAGAAGATGGAGCAGAATATCTCAGGAGACCAAGACAGACAGAGGTCACAGGACAGAACCCTGAGGAGAGGAGAGCGCTACACAGAGGAAAACCCAGAAATCTGCAGAAGGTTCTCCACCAGTAGTCAGCTGAGAAAGAATCATATGTGTGTGAGGAAACCATCTGAAACTAAAGAATGAACAACCCAAAATAATCAGAGGAAATAGCTCCTGAGTTCACACAGGCCCAGGAATAGTGTCCATTCCCAGAAGTTGTACTAAAAAAACATGATTCATGGGGCGCCTGGGTGGCTAAGTTGGTTAAGTGTCCAACTTTGGCTCAGGTCATAATCTCATGGTTTGTGAGTTTGAGCCCCATGTTGGGCTCTGTTCTGACTGCTTGGAGCCTGGAACCTGCTTTGGATTCTGTGTCTCCCTCTCTCTATGCCCCTCCCTTGCTTGCACTCTGTCTCTCTCTCAAAAATAAATAAAACATTAAAAAAAATTTTTAAACCCTATGAATTGTGAGGTGTGGGGTAGAGTACATAGAGAGATGGGTAAAGGAGGTCAAGAGAAACAAACTTAGAGTTATAAGATAAATAACTCCTGGGATGTAATGTAAAGCATGGTGGGTCTAGTTAACAACATTATTGTTTGTTCAAAAATTGCGAACAGAGTAAGTCTTAAAAGTTCTCATCACGAGAAATAAATTATAACTGTGTAGTGATGGATGTTAACTAAATTTATTATGGTAACCATTCAGCATTATATAATTCAGGTACAATATATATGATATTGTATATATGACATAATATGTAATTATTATTATATATTATATTGTATATATAATCATTATGCTTACACCCAAAGCTAATACAATGTTAAATGTAATTTATATCTCAACAAAAAAAGAACAGACCTGAATACCTCTACATCCATAAAAGAACTTAAATTTGTATTTACAAAGAATATTCCAGGCCCAGAGGGCTTCACTGATGAATTCTACCAAACAGTTGCCAAAGAAATAATACCAATTTTACACAAACTTTTCTAGAAATTAAAGAGGAGATAATACTTTCTAACTCATTCTATGAAGCTAAAATTACTTTGATAAAAGTATTACAAGTCAGGAAAACTGTGGATCAATACTTCTCATAAACTTAAATGTAAGAATTCTTTGAAAAAATATAACAAATCAGGGGTGCCTGGGTGACTGTCAGTTTAGTGTCCAACTTTGGCTCAGGTCATGATCTCACAGTTTTTGGGTTCGAGCCCCACTTCAGGCTCTGTGCTGACAGGTCAGAGCCTGGAGCCTGCTTCAGATTCTGTGTCTCCCTCTCTCTATGCCCCTTCCCCACTCATGTTCTATTTCTCCCTGTCTCAATAATAAATAAACATTTAAAAAATGTAAAAAATATATATATAACAAATCAAATCTAACAAAAAATAAAAAGCATATTATGAGCAAGTGAGATTTATATCAGGAATGCAAGGTTAGTTTAACATTTTAAATACTATCAATGTAATTCAAACAAAAAAAGAAAAACCACATAATCATCCCTACAGATGTAGGAATTTCTGACCAACCCAACATCTGTTCCTGTTAAAACCTCTTTGTAAAGTAGGAATATAAGGGAACTTATGCAACCCAACAGAAGACATGTATTGACCTACAGCTAATATAAAACTTAATGGTGAAAGACTGAATGCTTTCCTCGATATGAAGATAAAGATGAGAATGCTTACTCTCACCACTTCTATTCAATACTATTTTGGAGGTTCTAACCAGTGTAATAAGGCAAGAGGAAGAAATATGAAGCATCATGTTAAAAAGGAATAAAAACTTTTTTTAAGGCAACATGAATGTCTACGTAGGAAATTCAGTATAATCTACAGGAAAGGTACTGGAATCAATCAGTTAGTTGAACAAGGTTTTGGTACACAAGATCAATATATAAAAGTGAATTGTGTTTCTATAAACTAGCAATGAATAACTGAAAAAATTGAAAAGCAATGACATTTACAATAACATGAGACTATGCAATATTTAAGGATAAATATGGGGGTGCCTGGGTGGCTCAGGTGGTTAAACATCTGACTTTGGCCTACGTCATGATCTCACAGTTCACGGGTTCAAGCCCCGCATTGGGCTCTGCACTGACAGCTCAGAGCCTGGAGCCTGCTTTGGATTCTATGTCTCTCTGTCTCTCTATGCCCCTCCCCTCCTTGTGCTCTCTCTCTCAAAACTAATTAAACATTTAAAAAAAGGGATACATCTGACAAAGGAAGTATCCTGAAAACTATGAAACCATGCTGAGAGAAATTAAAGAGGAATGAAATAAATGGAGATAATGTACGTTGTAAGTCAGAGGATTCAACATTACAAAGATAATAAATTTTCTCCAAATTGCTCTGTAACAATTAGTGCAATTCCAATAAAAATCCCAGAAGACTTTTCTTTTTTGGTATAAAATAAAAGCTGATTCAAAAATTCATTTGGAAATCCAAATGACCTAGAATATCCAAAGCAAATGTGGGAAAGAACAAAATTGAAGGCCACTACTTAACTTTGAGTTATAAGGCACTCAAATAGAAAAAGGCAAATGATCAGTCAATAGTAAGTTTGCCCAAAGTTTGTCTGAATAAAAGGGTGTGAAACATCTGTTGTGTTGAGACGTAGTAAATAACAAAATAGATTGGTCTGGCATCACATAGATTAGCAAACTATCATGCAGACTGGGCCCAGTAAACATTTGCTGGACATAATCAAAACTGGTCAGACAGTAGTCTTGAAGGTTGAGGACACGTTAGAAATTAGCTGCTTTCAAACTTGATTAACAGAATTTTGTTCATTTATGTATTATTTTTACCCTACTCACTTCTTAAAAACACTTAAAGTAGCTAGGAATTAACTAGGAAAGTAGCCATAGACTTGTTAGCCAACATATGTATTTTTTACCCTTGTGTATTTTCCTAATTTTTCTTCCATTAGACTAGAGGTTACTGCGTGACTTTTACTTTACAATACTAAATAATAGGGGAGAAACATTGATCTTATATATCGTTTCTACTGTCTAGACTTCTTGCCTATTTTAGATTCACCTAATGCATGAAGGACAATGGGCCATTTTCCAGGACTAGAAACAGCAACATACAAGTGGGGTTGTCGTCATAGTCCTTCTTGTGTTAGGAATTTTCCGGTCATTGTTCCAAGAAGGCAAACACTTGGGAACCACATTGCAGGAAATGAATGGTTTCATGTAAATAGCCATTTGCCACACAGGCCACACTATCATAAAGGGTCTTATAATGATGCATCTCCTACTCAGCATCTTCCCTTCCTGAGGAAAGTTTGGTTCTTTCTAGAGAAGAAAATGGTGACTGGGGATTGACATTTCCTCTTGAAGAGATTTTCTCCATGTTCATAAAAAATTATACTGGCAATAAACGATGCTTAACATTAGGCATTACATTGATCTTTTAGGTGCACTGCTGCTTTTAATAGGAATCAAGGAAGTCTTACATGTGTCATGAAAATGCTGTATGTTGACGAGGGGGGAGTGTCTGATCCATGGGTCTTATGTATATGCTTCTTTGGGATAGTGAACGGCACTTTCCATTTGAATTTTAAAAATAATAATAAAGGTGACAAAAAAGCACCATATACTTTCTTCCAAATGGGCAAGATAAGCATCATTATCATTTCCAGAGCTTGGATACTGGAAAATTAAAGGCCGCCTACATTTGAATTCTGTTCTGATTTTTATGTTGCCCATAGTCGCCTTTCTATAAACAGATAACGTTTCTTTCTGCATCTCAGTGACTGTTGTTCAAACTCCCCAGGATGTTCCACCAGAGCCTTCATGAGGACCTTCTCATCCTTGCTTACCTCTCCAGCTTCATTTTTTTAACCCTGCAGGAACACACACATATGTGCATGCTAGCCTCCCTCTCTCTGCCATCTCCATTCCACCCTCCTTGATGAGGCACCACATTCACACCTAATAAGGGGGCCATATGGAAATCATTTCAGGTCCATAATGGCCTAGGGTTTCACTAGATGTTGGGCTTTTGCCCACGGTGGTCTGTTGGCTTAAAATACTGTTCCTCATATACTCTTTGTTATGGACTGCATGTTTGTGTCCTTCTCCCTGTCCCCTAAATTCATATGTTGAAATCTTAACCCCCAAAAGGCAGTATTAGGAGATAAGGCCTTTGGGAGATGATTGGGTTATGACGATGGACCCTCCATGATGGAATTAGTGTCCTTGTAAGATGAGGAGGAGAGCTAGACCTCTCTCTGCCATGTGAGAATATAAGAAGGTAGATCAAGAAGAGCGGTCTCACCATAACCTGACCACGGTGGTACCCTGACCTTAGACTTACAGCCTCTAGTGCAGTGAGAAGCAAATGTTTGTTAGTTAAGGCTCCCAAAACATTGAGCAGTTTGTTTTAGCAGCCTAAGCTGACTAACACTGTCTTTTTTTGGCTAACTTCCACTGAACCTCAATTTCAGGTTAGTAGGCACTTCCTTTGAAAAGCTATTGGTTGGTCTTGCCAGTCAAGATTAGGATTCCTTGTATGTTAACCTATTCTCACCTACCATAACACTTATTTCACAGTGTTTTGGGGACACTGTATTTTTGAAAGATGGCCACACTGGTATCTCTGATCCCACATGTTTTACCCTGTTGTCCTTCAACAAGAGGTTGGGAGCAGAGGTTGAAGGAGTCTAATTATCCTTCCCCAAATCCAGGCTGGCCTTAGTAGTCAATAGAATATGGTAGAAGTGTGGACTATGGTTTCCAAAGCTGGATCAGAAAAGGCCCTGAAGCGTTTGTGTTTCTGTCAAGACAGTTTCTCTGGGGGAAGCCACTTACCATGTGAGAAGTCCAATTGCCCTAAAACTGTTACACTGGAGAGGACACATATAGGTGTTCCAGGCTCAGCTCTCAGCTAATAGCTAAGCAACAACTGCCAGCCAAATGAGTGAAGATATCTCCCGCTAATTTCAGCCCCTGGCCATTAAGTCATCCTCAACATTGCATCTTCTCAGTTAAGGCCCGGACATCACGGGCTCCTTGTTTAAGTTCCTCAGCTTCTGGACAATTAGCATAATAAAGCAGTTTAAGCTGCTAGACTTGGGGATAATTTGTTACATTGCCCTAGTAACTGAAACAATAATTATGAAATGGAGGTTCATTTATGTAGGCTGTAGGATCCCGCACCAGACTCTATAAGCATGAGGGCAAGGATTATATCTGATTTGTTTACCATTGTAATCTCAGCTTTTAGCTCAATGCCTGACACATAATAAAGGACTGGATAAGTAACCTTAACTAAATACATAAATGAATGGAAGTATGCATGCCACCTTCTCTAGCTTTGTGCTTATCCACCTCTTGTGCACACCGTAAATTTGGTGATCTAGTACACTTGTTTGCCCAAGATACTGTTTTTTTCTTCTCTGTAAACTTCTATATCATTAATCCCTCCCTTGCTCCTTTTGACCATTCCTTGACTAGAGTTTGGAATACTGAAGCAGCCATGGGAAAGGCCCTGGACCATGTGGATTTCAGGAGACCCATGTGGTACAGCCTCCAAGTGGCCCTACTTTCCCCAGAAGGGTGAAGTGAGGAATTACAAGAAGCCAGTAACTCTCTGAAGCCTGTGAACTTGACAGTGGTCTTCATGAGAGTGCAGAGATATTCATTAGCAACATACTGCTTCTCTTTCTTCTGATCCTCCCAGGGCATGGGGATTGAAGAGATTACAGAGAGATAGCAATCATACCAAGAACATTATCAGCTCCATCCTTCAGGAGTGTTAGCTGGTGAGGGGAAGGAGGTTGAAGGTGAGGAGTAGGGAATACAGGCACTCTTCTGTATGAGATAATATCCATCCCTTAAAAAGTCTGTCATCTTCCCTCTCCACCCAAACCCTTTTTCCTTTCCTTACACATGTTCTCTCTCTCTCTCTCTCTCTCTCTCTCACACACACACACACACACACACAAACACACAAACACAGCCAGGAGGAGGCCTAGCATCCTGAATCACATATGGTTGTACCTAGGATGGGTGTAGCCTTCCACACTTAGCCCAGTCATAGAGATAAAATAAAAATAAATAGAATAAGGAGAATAGGAAGAGAAGGGGGGGAGTCAATAAATAAGTGAATAAAAAAGAAAGGGAATAAGTGCTTTTATTTCATGTTTACTGTATGCCATGAATTAAAATGCAAATGTATTTGCATAATGCCCTTAATTTGAAACAACAACTCACAAAATAGGTATAATTTCTAATAGGCAGGCAAGAAAACTAATGTTCATATTGTTTAAGTAACTTACTCAAGATCACATAGTTAATGTGGGAGCCAGAATTTTTCACCAGATCTGGCTGTCTCTAAATTCCATGCTTTCTCCATTAAACTGCTCTATAGGGGGTTCTATTGTCACCTAAAAGTTTCCAAATAGCCCACAGGAAGAGTGTTCAAGAAGGATCATGACCTGGGGTCACTTTGGTTCTGACTTTGTGTGGATTTGGACTCCATGTTATGCACCCTGTTTGAATTCTACTTCCCCTTACACAACTACCTGGGTGTCTACACATAGCCAGGAACTCCTAACTGATCTGGAGTACAGTGTCTTGGCTGCACTGTGAGGGCAAAGAATTCAGGCTATGAGATTCCAATACAGGGCATTGCACCACAAAGGCGATGGTTGAGAAATCTAGCTGATGGCATTCAGCCATACATTGCTTCATACCCAAGAATGCATTTCTGTTTCTGGCAAAAGAAAAGTGACCTTCTAAGATCCATTCTTGTCAACCACATTAGCTGCTCTGATCATAGCAGCCACTGTGGATTGAGTTGGTTTTCTAGACTCCCCATTATACAGTGTATATACAAGCTCCATTTGCTAAGGTGACACAGTCAGTGATTTCTTCAATGTTTACTGTAAGTGATAAGAAAACAAAGGGCCACAGTGAACCCAAGGAATTCTCGAAAGTGTTTTGTGGCTTCAGGAGTATGCTTCCTTGAAACACGGGATTGGGTTGCTGAGAACATGGCCAGTGGTCTCTGACTGTTAGCCACATTTCAGAACTGTAAAACAAAGAGTGACCTTCCAGCAATTACTTTTAATTGTTTGTTTTATTTTTCCTATTCATCAAACATTTCCTGAGCATCTGCTTGGCCTTTGAGCCCTATCGAGGACACCAAGATGTAGGGAACATGATCTGTACCTTCAGAATACTACAATATGTTGGACAAAAGATAAGTAATCAGCTACCACATGCCCCAAGGGTTTGTTGTTGTTTTTGTTTCCACTTGAGACATTGATTGTATTTGTAGGGGATTAGGGAAACAGTGGCATGAAAGATACAAAACTAGAGAGACTGGTCACTACTGGTGCCAGGACCCCTTAGAACTCTCCACTCTCATCCTCACTGTCCATAGACTCTGTGTCCACTTTTTAATAATCCTTCTCTAGGGTGGCCAAGTCTTGTCTAAGAACATTCCTGAAATTCAAGGGAAGCATGTGGAAGGGAGTAGTCTATTCTAACATGCAGTTACATATTTGATCTTGATCAAGGGTTTACTCCTTTGGTTTGATTCATTTCAACCTTTGGAGCCTCCTTCTGACCTAGACATTAATCTACAGAGCAGATATAAATGGTCCTACATCCTGAGTTTAACTAGTTCATCATACCTAGTGATTATAGAAAAGAAGTTACATATTTCAGCAGATTGCTTTGTCATTTACTACTCTTTGTTGGGTCAAAATATAATTGCTCATAACATATACATTGTGATTTTTAGTTCTCAAAGTCAGGATATAAGGTTGAGTATGTAATTTAATTGACGACAACTTACATATCAGTTACTGTGTTAATAAGTGGTATTTAGGGGTGCCTGGGTGGCTCAGTAGGTTAAGTTTCTGACTTTAGCTCAGGTCATTATCTCATGGTTTGTGAGTTCAAGGCCCATGTTGGGCTCTGTGCTGACAGCTGAGAGCCTGGATCCTGCTTCAGATTCTGTGTCTCCCCCTTGCTGCCCCTCCCCTGCTCATGCTCTGTCTTTCTCTGTCTCTCAATAATAAAAACATTAAAAAAAAAGTGGTATTTAGCTTTTCCATTTTAATACATCTCACATGGTTACTTTCTCCTATGTTGGGGGAAAAATTCAAAATCTTTGTTTACAAATCCTACTTTTTATTTTTTTAATGTTTATTTATTTATTTTGAGAGAGGGAGAGAGACAGTGCATACAAGCATGAGCAGGAGAGGAACAGAGAGAGAAGGGGGAGAGAGAGAGAGAGAGAGAGAGAGAATCTCAAGCATGCTCTGAGCTGTCAGCACAGAGCCTGACTCAGAGCTTGATCTGAGCCAAAATCAAGAGTTGGGTGCTTAACCGACTGAACCACCCAGGTCTTCCAACAAATCTAACTTTTTAGAATATAATGTAAGAAGTTGAATTTTACCCTCAGAGCTGCTTGACTAAGCCACATTACTCTATCTTTGGGATGGAAAATTCTGGACTTCCCAGTGGTGACGGTTTACATTAACTTTAAAGAGAAAGGGGGGATGTAAGAACAAGTGAGAAAGAAATAAAAGAAAACAAAACTTTAGCTCCAGAAGAAAGGACAGAAGAGGTTAGGGAATTTAGAAATGGGAAGAGAAGATAGAACACCATTAGAAAAAAAACCAATCTGAATGGCAGCCTGATTTATTGTAATTCATCATATCTTTACTCGTATCCCCAAAATAGGATTCAATGTAGCTCTAGGCAAATGACATCAAACACCAAAAGCAACAAATGACTCATAACTTAGAAAACCAGTTGAATGAGCTGTAAAAATGGGTCCAAGTTTATTTTTAGAATTTCATAGTGTGGTTTCATTTTCTTTTAATAATATGTCAGAATATACAATGGCATTCTCTAGGGTCTGAAAAATATATTTAAAGATATTATGAATTCTATTTTAACATTGTACACTTCTCTTTTGATTTTATTTTTTAGCTAAGTAAGAGAACATTACAAAAGCACTCAAAATGCTACCTAACCATGACTTGAGAAAGAAGAATGCAGTGTAATTGTGGTAGGATAGTAGAATGAATTATAGCATTAGTTACGTGGTAAAGATGGCATCACAGGTGGGGCTTACCGTATACCTTAATATTTTTCCAGTCGTCGAGAGTTCATTGTCAACACCCCCAACTGTGGTCTGCTCTAGTGGTGGTCACATTTAATGGGTCCTACTTTACTGAGTCTGTGTTTTATTTCTCCACCAGTGCCTTCCTCACTTGACTTTCAGCTTGTAGTCATTCACCACATAAAAATACCAGAGCTAATAAGATGATTGGACGAAAATGCAGAATAATAACCATGTAATATGTAACGTGCCACAAATGCAAGGGACACATATTATATATTATAGCAAAACCTTGGTAATTGCCTGTCTGGTTTAATTTTCAGCTGAGTAAAGGGAAAACATTCCGAGGTTGTGCTATCTTTTTCTCTATTATGATTATTATTACAAATATTTGTAGTGGTCAGAGAACCACATAAATCCATCACTGAGTTTGATAGTTTTCAAAGATTCTGGAATTCAAAGCTAACCTAAGGTAAAACACTTATCCATGCACAGCTTTCCAGAGTTTTCTTACTTTTCTCATCCAAAATGAATTTCAAGTTAACCTTTAAATAATAAGAAACAAGAGTTCCCTAGGCAATTGTGGGGTAGCTAAACCTCAGGGTAGGGAGGGGGTAGGACACAGGGTGAAGACATCATGTTCTTACTTATCCCTGTTAGCAGATGGCTTTAAAGACAAATGGCCTTGGATCTTGGCATCTTGGAGTCCTTCCTCTATGCGTGCAGAGAAAGAGACATCATGATTTAGGAGTCGGGGCGGGGGTGCGGTGGGGACAGTAAAAACTTGGGCAAAATTCTGGTATGTACCAATTCCAGCCTCTCATTTTTCTCTCCTTTTTAACCTTTATCCCTCAACTTAAAGTCCGAGAGAGCTTGGCTTGAGAAGTCAGCTCAAGGTTTCTGTAAACATCTAGCGGATATGTCAGCTGCTGGAGATTTGGGGATAAAGGACCCCAAGTCCCTGTCTGCAGATAATTGAGAGTTCGGGTGGAGTGGTGAGTACTAGCTCCCCAGGATGGCCATTAACAAAGCACCACAAAGCTGGGTAGCTTAATCAACAGACATTTATTCTCACATAGTCCTGGAGGTTAGAAGGCTGAGACCAAGTGTTGGCAGTGTTAGTTCCTTCCCGGGGCTGGGAGGGAGAATCTGTTCTACTCTGTTCTCCTAGTTTCCACCCTCGTGGGGTGAAAAAGGATACTGGAACAGTTAACAGTCAGAACACAGATGACCTCTGAACAATGTAAGGGTAAGGGACGCTGACCCCCTGTGCAGTTGAAAAGTGTAACTTTTGATTCCCCCAAAACTTAACTCTTAAGAGCCTACTGCTGACCGGAAGCTTTACTGATAACATAAACTGTCAATTACAACATATTTTATATTTTATATGAATATATTATATATATTTAAAATATTCAATATACATGTTATATGTATTATATTCTGTATTCTTACAATAAATCAAGGTAGAGAAAAGAAAATGTTATTAAGAAAATCGTAAGGAAGAGAAAATACATTTACAATGTTGTACTGTATTTATAAAACACACACACACACACACACGTGAGTGGACCCATGAGTGCCGTTCAAGCTCATGTTGGTCAAGGGTCAACTGTACAGTAAAAGATTCTAATTAAATACTGGAAATATTAAGGGAGTATGGAGAAGAAGGGTGGCGTATTTAGAGATGAGAGCAGTTTTCTATTCAGCAAGTACAGTTTGTCTCAGCTCAGGCTGCTATAACAAAGTACCCTAGACTAGACGGTCACACAATTGACATTTGTTTCTCACAGTTCTGGAGGCTGGGAAGTCCAAGGTCACCATTCTAGAAGATTCAGGATCTGGTGAGACCTCTTTTTGGCTTATAGGTGGCTGCCTTCTGTGTCTTCACATGATAGACAGAGAGCAAGCTCAGGGCTCATCCTCTTACAAGGGTACTAATCCCATCTTGCGAGCCCCACCCCCATGACCTCATCTAAATCAAATTACCTCCTAAAGGCTCCACCTCCAAATACCATCACATTGGGGAATAGGGCTTCTATATATGAATTGGGGATGGGACACAAACATTCAGTCTATAATACACCCTCCACTAATGTTAACAGGAGCAATGAATGCACAACACAGAAGAACTGACTGTTAAGTTCTTTCACACCCCCTACTACCCCAATGACCATGGACTTGATCAAAAATAAACCACAAGACTGTGCTTTGGTGATCAAATGTGTGATCAGTTAGCAGGGCCCTGATAACGGTCCGCCACACAGTATAAGAGTAGACCTAGCTAAGATGGCCTCTTATTATTGAGCCATGCAAACAGAAGTTCTCCAAAAGCCTGCTGGCTTGCCCAGCTTAGTGCTACAGAAGGTTGATGCAGCTCTTCCCCAGTCTGGGCATTAATCTCAGCTGGTTTTAGAAGTGCTCTCTGTCCTCCCCAGCTGTCCTATGATTCCTGGGCTGCTATTACCCCATCACTCTGGTCACCCATTGTCAGGGTTCTCCCACAAGCCTATGATCTGTGCTAATTTAAGATGGAAAACCTATCCCGTGTTGCCTCCTTCACCTCAGAACAAAACTCATCATTCCCCAACACCTTAAAATGCACATCTAACCTCAGGATGTGATAAAAGTTCACCAGATTGTCAAGTAAACCACAGAGATTAAAGAAGATTACATGAGGACTGAGAAGTTGAACTGAGTCTGTGCTAAACAAAATAAGGTAGAAATGGAGATCTCACTGGTTACATAATCACCAATGTATTTTTCACAAACAAAACCTCAGCATTCCTTTAAAGCGGTGTAGTAATCAGGAAGGAAATAGCTGATTTCATTTGTTGTTCTTTTACATCATCAAGAGTCTTGACCGTGTTTTAAGCCCCAAAAAATGCCAGTATACGTGCCATTCGGCATGTTTTGGAATAAACTGTGTTGGTGGGATGGAGGAGACTGGTTAGAAAAGCAAAAGATAGAGTATACATATAAGACTCTGTGTGCCAAAGAACAAGGTCAATAATAAAACAATGTGGCTAACCATAATTTGGCTTCCAAGATCCAGATTCTGGGCCATTGAGCAATTGTGTTCCCAACCTCTGGGTCTTGTCTTTTTTCAGCCCCTTTGCTGGTGGTTTGTGGGTTGAGCTAACTCCTGGTCTAGCACCAGGCATCATGCAGAGGGTCTAAACACACAAATACCCTTGGGGCTTAGCTTCCGTTCTGTTCAGCCGGGGGGAGCAGAGAACTGGCATTTCACAGGTCAGGATCTGGAATTCAGCAGCAAGAGGAGATGTTTACAATTGCTGTCTGCTTTAGGGGCTGGGGTGTTTCTCTGAGACGTGTTTGATAAAACCAGAATTCCACATTTGATACAGTAAACAACTACTTGATGTTTTTAATAAGAATGGAATGTATGCTTCTTCTTTCCACATTCAGCCTCAGGTATTTAGGGGGGTTATTTACAGTGTTGATTCCAACTCTGTATGGCCCTGTAGAAAAGAATAAATGAATTCATTAATCAGTTCAGTGCATTCAGTTGAATTCTTACTATATTCTGGAGGATAGAAGGAACCGTTAGACCCAGTTTTGCCCCAGAAGGAACCCACAACCAGGGCGCCTGGGTGGCTCAGTCTATTAAGCATCCAACTTTGGCTCAGGTCATGATCTTACAGCTCGTGAGTTCAAGCCCCGCGTCAGGTTCTTTGCTGACAGCTCAGAGCCTGAAGCCGGCCTCAGATTCTGTGTCTCCCTCTGTCTCTGCCCCCACCCCACTCATGCTCTGTCTCTCTCAAAAACAAACACTGAAAGAAAAAAAGAAACAAAGAAAGAAAGAAAGAAAGAAAGAGAAAGAAAAAAAAAAGAAAGAGAAAGAAGGAAAGAAAGAGAGAGAAAGAAAGAAAGAATGAATGAACGAACCCACAACCAGTCTGGGAACTAGCCACAGGACAGAAAGCTTGTTCTCTGTGTTTGCTCATCTCTGTATCCCTCATACCGAGCAGGGTTTATCTGGGGGCATGCTAAGGTGTTCAACAATTATTTGTCAAATGCATGAATGAGAACAACACCACAGGAAGACAGTGAGTCCTTTCCAGGCTGAGAAGGGAGCATTCCTGGCTTAGGTGATTAGGGCGGGCTATAGGAGATGGAATTTTAGCAATGCTTTCGAGAAGGGGTAGGGCCCAATGCAGCTGGTGGAGGCTGTACGGGAAGAGCTCCCCCTTGCAGGGAAGAGGACAAAGGTGACTGATACCAGGAGATGGGGAGACACAGAGCATTTTCAGAAGAGGGAAGGGATGGAGGACCAGAAACTGGTGGGGGATGGGGTGGGTGGAGAGAAGCCTGGTGAGTGAAGAGGGCACCTGGTATCACTTCCGGATTGACTTGGCCATGTGGTTGAGAAAGGCCATCATGGATACGCTGGATAACTCATGGAGAGCTGTGGCGAGGGAAACACATACAGACAACCTGACCAGGCCTGGGACACCTGGGCCCCATCCCCGCTGGGCCTAGGAGAGTAACACTCTGCTCCTCCCTGCTTTCATTTTAATGTTTAGAAAAAGAAAACTAAGAGAAAAAAAAAAAAAACCCTAACTTCCTATGTACTTTGTTGATGGGAAGATGGGAATGGGAATGAGAACAGATCCCAGAACCCCCCAGGAGGCTGCTCTTTGCCATAAAATGCCTTAGGACAGATAAACAACCTCTCGGTGTCCGTTCTCCCCACAGTCATGTAATGGGTTGGACTGTGCCTGGTCAGCCAGGTCATTGCATTTTAAGGACCTCCTAACATGAAGGGTGTGCGTGTATGCGCGTGTGTGTGTGCGTGTGTGCACGTGCGTGTGTGTGGTGTGGGTAGGGGGGTCTGTGCAGGGGCGTCTGGGCACTGAAAGGGTTTGAGGAGGAGCAAAAGTGACATGGGACTCAGTGACATGGGACTCATGCAATACCAAGTTTCTTTTGAGCAGGCTCTGTGTATGATAATCCCAATGACAGTTAAACACACACACACACACACACACACACACATCCCACAAAAATAAATTTGTCAGGAAAAGGACACACAAAAACATCCTCATGAGATTAGATTTCTCAATAAAATAGTTACAGGAAATTGATTATAATCCAGGAGAGATGAATTTTTCTATAATTAGCTCCCACATCAATGTTGCAATCATCTAATTCATCTAAACTGGAGCTATCAGCCCCACCCCCACCCCCACCCCCAGCGCCACACACAGTCCTCCCTCGCCTCATCTCTGCTTCCTGGAAGGCTGTCACCTCCCTGATAGTGGGAACTGATTCACTTACGTAGAACATTACTTGGCACTGAGTAGGTGCTCAATGAGTCCAGTGTTTGGACTCAAAGGGATCCAGGAGGGGTTTTGAAGCAGTGTAAGCCACAGAAGGAGGGCTTGCTGATTGTCCCACAGATAACTCTGGAATCCATTGCAAGTGTGCACGTGCATGCACACACACACACACACTTCCAAAAACAACCATTACTTTTAAAAATCATGTGATCTATTTCAATATCCAGGAATCTGTATGCTTTCTGAATACAGCAGATTCCATTCCATGCTAACACAGTATAATTTTATTTTATGCAGTTGGAGCCTTACATCGATGTACTGAATGGTATCCAGTGTCATCCACCCCTCCAACCCCAGCGCCCCACTCTGCTCCCCTCAGATGGGCCCCAGACTGGAGATCATACAACACAACTGACAGGGACACCAAACCTCCACAGGGTCAGGGGCCCCTGCTTATGACACCCAGGGTCAGTCAGCACCATCTGATCAGGGTTGACTACAGGAGGCCCTGCAGAAGCTTTGAAATGCTGCTGTAGTGTGTTAGGTCACATCCCTGTCCTAGGGAGGCATCTCAGGGACCTTCCATTAGAAGAAAAGGGGGTGTGAGGATTTATGACCCTTCTGTGCAAGACCCACGCGATTGTGTATTCCACTCTTCCAGTTACAAGAACAAACTTCCGATTATAAAAACAGGCTAACACAACATGTCACACACAGATGTTTAGAGAAAGCAGAATGTGGATCGCAGTGAAATGTGTAGGGGAGTATTCTCCAGGGCCTGGGGCTGGAGCCCAGATGACTGAACAGGATTTGGGAAGGTGGGCTAGCGTGGGGGGTGGGGGCCAGGGAGGGGGTGGGGGGGAGGACATTCCTAGTGTTCCTGGGTGGCTGGTGAGCAGTGGCAGGAGCTGGGAACTGGCAAAGTTTGTAGGGTCAGTGCTCCCCCTTAAGCACTCTGTGCAGGAGTCCCGAGAGAAGTCAGTATATGTGTGCATGGGCGTGTGTGCATATGTGTGTGTGCATGTGTGTGAAAGCACAAATGTGCTTTAATAGAAATCTTTATTTGCATGCTCTGTCTCTGACATCCTTTTCCCTCCCTTTCCTTAACCTGAAAAATGTTGTCTGAGTGATGACAACAATATGTAAAAGTGCAAACAACTTAAAAATGGCTTTTTCTATCTTTTGTTACATTATATTATTAACTTTTTGGAAGAGCTCCCCCCGCCCCACTTCTGGAGGTGTCAGGAATGCTTCTCTGAGTAATGTTGCATTTTTGCAGGGTCACTTATTTAAAATGGCTGGTAAAATATTCTTTCTGTGCTTTGAGAAGCAGATAAGACTGTGCATGTAACACTCACTTGCTTTCAGAGGTATGTGTCCTTCAGGAGGGCCTCCGGAGAAGAATGCCAGTATCTCTTTTTCCCCAGAAGGTGACGGGTTGTGCTGGGTGAGTCAGCTGTTGTCACTCTAACTGCTCTTACCACACTAGGGCTGGGAAGGAACTAGTAATCAGGGTGTAGGAATGAATGCCCTCCCTCGCTAGCACCCCCCACTTCCCTCCTTGCCCAAATAAGGACAGGACACCATTCAGCAAAGACAACTTGATAACCCCCAGCCAGAGGGGGCTGAACCAAATTTCCCTTTCTGTTAGTTGAAAGCCACCTGCAGTGGGGTATCATGAGCCCCCTCCCCTTCTCAGAAACTGTCCCCGCTGGGCTGGGATATGAAGCTGGCTTGCAGTGTCTGTGTGAGGAACAAGGTATCCTTGAGGACTGTGTTTAGATTTGCTGGAAAACCCCTCAGCATGTTCCTGCTGCCCTAGAGCTCCCTGGGACCGTAACTATGCCCAAGTCTTTGTCCTGGACCCTTGAAGGAATATAACTTAGCCCTGAGGCTTAACCTCCATGGTTAAAGTTAGGGTTCTGAGATCAAACAACCTTCTGGATAAAGAACCACTGGAACAATAATGCTTTTTTTTTCCCCCAGATAGCCACTCTTTGCTGAGTGCTCACTGCAAGCCAGACCCTATGCTCAGCCGAGCATTTTACATCATCTAATCCTCAACCAACCTGTAAGGTACGTATTATCACTCCATTCCATCCCTGAGAAACCAGAGAGCTCAAGCAGCTCTCTCAAGATCTCACAGCCAATAAACTGTGATGTTATTCTGGGTTTCTCTGACTCCATTTAAGCATTTGAAAGGAAGTGAGGCTTTTGCACGTACATTTGTTCTTTTATTCACTGAATATTGACTGAGCTCCTACTACGTGTCTGAGCAGTAAACACACTTGTGAAGCAAACAAACAAAGCTGGGGATTTCCAGGAGGTTACATGCTGGTAGGTGAAGACAAAAATTGACAAATATGTAACACGTTATGTGGTGGTTAGTGCCATAGGGGAAAATAAACTGTGGTAACAACATAGAAAGGGCTGGGAGCAGGGCAGCTCCACTGACATAGGAAATGACGCATTCCTGATTCGAGGACATGAACATGCTTCCCACCACGTCAAGAACAATTTCTAAACGCCTGGAACCTGTCATATCCAGCTGTGATGACAGTGTGATGGTCCCCCGGCCAGCAAAAGAGGAGTCCCTGCCAAATAGGTGCATTTCAGCTTATTGGAACATCAAGTCTGAAAGGAAATGATACAGCACAGATGGACTGAATGACACGGGTAATGATTCAATCTCGTTGTGAGCCTTACTCCCCCCTCTATCTTAATAGAGAATTAATCCCCTCCCCCTCTTTCTTTCCAACGGGTTTTGAAAACTGACCCCCACCAATCTGGAAACCATTTGGAGATTCCCAAGAGGAAAGGGCTATGTACCAGTGTGATTACTGGTATTGTTTTCATTAAATATGACATGATTGGGAATTCCAGGGAAAAACTATTACCCATGAAGGAAGGGGTTTCAAAAGATGTGACAGATTAGCGTGTCTGAAGATTGGCCATAAAATCAGGAGGTTGATGAATTATCAGTGTTTCTAAGCTGTGTAAATAAGCAGTTTGATAAAGTAATGTGATTTATTTAGAGATCTTGAGAGAAGGTGGTCTCATGCTTTAGGAAGCAAGCGATTTAATAATGTAACAATATACATTGAGAGGATTATTTTCTGTGGAAATAGCAAGGGTTGCTAGGACCCACATGAAGGACAAAGAGTTCTTGCATTTAAACAGATCTACCTATCTGCCTGACATACCTGGGGTGTCAGGCTGCAAACAGCCTATCAAAATCATTACTACAACATTCAGTAAAACCAAATACCCTTTGTCAAGGGGAAATTTAAAATTAATCTCACCCCCAAAAATTCCATAGAACCCATAAAACTCCATCATATTTTACACTTCTAGGATGTCTTCCTAATCCTTTCCAGCACTTTCAAATGTTTTTTTTTTGCAATAAATGGAGTTTAACTCCTTAATTAACTTATAGGTAATTAATGCAACAAGAATTTCAAGCCTTATATATTCTCATTTCATATAACTCAAAAAAACCAAAACTTTGATTTTTCAGAAAACAGTTTTCCAAGATTGATAGCGTAAATAGTCTTGTTTCTACTGAAGATTTGTACACATAAGGCCTTTTGCTCTCTTCCCTCAATTCAAAAAGAGAAAATAAGGAAAGTCCTCCAAGTATGCTAGCACTGTGTTGACAGGTATAGTACAAGAACATACAGCCTTTGAGGCCATCTAGATTTTGCTTTGTGTGTTTTAATTACTTAATGAAATTCTTAGAACAAAAAGCACCCCCACAATCCAAAGTAGTAGGGGTTCTGATTCGATTTCCTATCATTTTATACATGCTATGCATCGGTACTTCCAATATGGAAGCCACTAGCCGCATACGGCTATTGAGCCCTTGAAACGTGGCTACTCTGAATTGAGATGTACCATAAGTATAAAATACACACTGGAGTTCAAAGACTTAGTATGAAAGAAAAAGAAAAATGTTATTGGTTTTTATATTGATCTTATTTTGAAATGATAGGGTGCTGGACATACAGATGTTCCTTGATGGTTCAATGTACAATTTTCGACTTTACGATACCACAAAAGTGATACCCATTCAATAGAAACTCTACTTTGCATTTTCGATTTTGATCTTTTCCCAGGCTAGTGATACTCAGTATGATAATCTGTCATGGGCAGCAGCCACAGCTCCCAGTGAGCCACTAGATCAAGAGAGTCAAGAGAGGCAATATGACAGTGCTAGCATATGTCAACCAATACATTGACAACCGTTCTGCCCCCATTTAACCATTGTTTTTCACTTTCAGGACAGCATTCAATAAATTACATGAGCTAGTCACTTAATTGTAAATTAGGCTTTGTGTTAGATGACTTTGTCGAACTGTAAGCTAACATGAGCGTTCTGAGCGCGTTTGAGGTAGGCTAGACTGAGCTGTGATGTTCTGTGAGTTAGTTATATAAAACGAATTTTCAACTCGTGATATTTTCAACTTAGATGTGTTTATCAGGACATAACCCCATCATAACTTGAGGAAGATCTGTATTGGGTTAAATAAAATATATTTTGAGAATCAACTTGACTATTTCTTTTTAATTTTTTAAGTTTATTTATTTTGAGAGTGAGAGAGTGAGCAAGAGTGCAAACTGGGGAGAAACAGAGAAAGAGGGAGAGAGAGAATCTCAAGCAGACTTCATGCTGTCAGCACAGATCTGGATGTGGGACTCCATCTCACGAACCATGAGATCACAACCTGAGCCAAGATCATGACCTCAGCCGAGATCGAGAATGGGCCATCTAACTGACTGGGCCACCCAGGCACCCCAACCTGTTTCTTTTTATATTTTTAGTGTAACTACTAGCAAATTTAAAAGTGTATATGTGGCTTGTGTTTTATTTCTATTGGACAACACTGCTCTGAAGTTTTAAGAAAACACAAAGAAAGGGTTTACTTCAGTTGGCCTTAAGTTATTTTTAAAGCAATTTGGGGATTGTATTTAAGCAAGAATCACCCTAAGGAGGCATCAAGATTAGTTCAGTAAGTACATGCTTGGTAGGTCCATCTCCCACTTCAAACAAGAACAATAATAGGCACAGTATAAATAAATAAGTAAAACAATACTTAAAGCAGATTCAAAACATGATATGCATCTACATGGACCAGGCACAGAAAGGCAAGACAATTTTGTGCACACAGCACAAAGATCTGGGCTTGCTTCTGGGGCAGTAAGCTGGCACAAACATCTGGCAGTTTGGCTCATCTGAGGTTATGGTAACTAAAATTATTCTATATAATGTGGCTATAGGAATCAAGCTGAAGAGTGGGTGAAACACCCCCTGAAAAAAGAAAAAAGAAAAAAAGCTGAGAAAAATCTCTGCTAACTGTCTCCTGGGAATTTTCCCTCCTTGAATTGGTAGCATGTAAAAACAGCCTCACCTCCAGGATCTGAAAGGCACTAACTGCTGGTTCTAGGACCAGACTGGCCATAAACCTCAATCCTTGAGGCCATAATCTCTAAGGCACGTGAGCTCCAAACCTAACAACGTAAGACTTGTTTGGTCAGCAAGCCCCAAGGGGCCAGATGGAGGTAATTTAATAAGCTAGAAAAAAAAGAGCAGACCCAAAAAATTAAAAATAAGGAAAGAAGGGTGCCTGAGTGGCTCAGTTGGTTAAGCATCCCACTTCAGCCCAGGTCATGATCCCACGCTTCGTGGATTCGAGCCCGGTGTCAGGCTCTGTGCTGACAGCTTGGAGCCTGAAGCCTGCTTCAGATTCTGTCTGTCTGTCTGTCTGTCTGTCTCTCTGCCCCTCCCCTGCTTGCACTCTGTCTTTCTGTCTCCCAAAACTAAATAAACATTAAAAATTTTTTTAAAAATAAATAAAAATAAGGAAAGAGCAGAAATTAATGGTACACAGAAAAGACAAACAGTTGAGAGATGAACAGAATCATATGTTTTAAAAAACTTCACTAAAATTTACATACCAGATAGCTCACTCACAGTGAACCATTTAGTGTCGTTAGTATATTCACATGTTTGTACAACCATCACCACAATCTACTTTTAGAAAAGAAGCCTTTTGTTCCCTCGCAGCCTCTAGGCAATAAGTCACTACCTAGCTGTCATGAGACAACCCACAAATTTCTTTCTTCTCAACACACATAATCAACAAAAAACTTCACAGGAAGAAACCCAGGTCCAGTGGCCTCTGTGGTGCATCTGACCAAATGTTCAAAGAAGAAATACCTATCTTTCATAAACTTTTTCCAAAAAATAAGATGAGAGCCCACTTTCAAACTCCTTGTATAAAGTAGTTATCACCCTGGGAGCAAGACCAAAGACATCAGAAGGAAAGAAAACTCTGGGTGCAAGTGTTTGTATCACTAGCCTCAAGAGTCAGATCTGTAAGCAGCAGCAGGAAAGTGAGCCACCAAGGACGTGTGAGAGATACAGATGAACGGGAGTCATGTTGCTTTGCCCACATTGACATCCATTGGTGTGTGCCCTCAAGAGGGGGCCTCCAGAAATGGGAGCTGCTCTTAGATTCTGTGACACCATAGATTTCATTCCTATTACAGAAAAAAGTACCCAAAGTTTTGGGTGCCTGGGTGGCTCAGTCGGCTAAGCGTCTGACTCTTGATATCAGCTCATGTCTTCCATGATCTCATGGTTTGTGGGATCAAGCCCCGCGTCGGGCTCTGCATTGATAGCATGGAATCTGCTTGGGATTGTCTCTCTCTTCCTCTCTCTCTGCCCCTCCCCCACCTGTGCTCGTGCTCTCTTTCTCTCTCTCTCTCTCTTAAAACAAATAAATAAACATTAATTTTTTAAAAATACTCAAAATTTGGAAACTCTTCTTTCAAGAAGCTGTCCTAGTGTCATCCTGAGGGCAAGGCCATCCCACGTACAACTATGGAATTAAGCAAAAATCAGGATTTGTTCATTTTGGCCTTCAGAGAACCTTTCTTCATGATCACCCATAGTGTCACAGTAACCTGAGCTCTCTTCTTTACTCTGCCACCACAATCTTTCAGAATCTTCATTCCCATTAAGGTCTAAACGAATGATCACAGTATAAAAAAAGATTCAATCAGACTATGTGCATGTTACCAGAGATTCAAGCTTAAACCTGAAGCCCAGAAATTGATCATTTCTGTCATCAGAGAGTTTTATAGGAAATAATTTACAGGACAAGATCTCATCTTGTGAGACAGAGGGGTTCTGGATTATCCTAGCCCCTAACAGAAATACATACACCAAGAATGGACTTTAACTCTTATGCCAAATTCTAGGCTACTAGAAACAAAGAAGGAAGCACTATGAGTCTGTCTGTTTGCACAGAGTTCCTAAAATGTGTCCAGGATAAATGTGTTGGAGGTTCTGTGAGCAAAGTAAACAGCATACACTAAGGAAATATATCTGTATCCAGCTTGTGCTTTCTAGAAGTAAATTTGCTTTTCCATCCAATGATAAATATGGCCAACATTATTGAAAACCTCTGTAGATGCAGCCTCAAAAATGTGTATAAATGACTTTAATACTCATTAATTTTGATAACATGGGGCCCTCAAGCAGACTTTTAAATCCTTTAATGATTTAGAAGATGTTTCTAGTATCTGATAACGAGTCACTTTGAATCATGAGTATTTGGTACTATAATCACTGGGGAATGTGTGGCTAGGCCTCAGAAAGCCTTATTTCCCTCATTTGCCTCTGAGATTAAGACCATCCAAACGACAGGTATTGTGTTTGCTCTGGGACCATGCAGTGCCTTAATTCCCATTGGCACCATCTGGGCTAATTCCATTTTAAGACCAACTAGGTGAAGTCTTCTAATCATTGGGAGGTCTCTTATCGCAAAGTCAGATCTCCATAATACCAGTGGCTTTAGCTTTCCCTTGCAATGCCATATAAAGTGCTTGTCTTCAACTTTGTCTTTGGAGAATGAACAAAGGGTTGTAGAATATAGGAAATCTGATGAATCCTAAGGGTGAGCTCATGGGCTAAAAATGAGATCAAGAGATCAACTAAAATACTAAATGAATGGTGGACAGAACTTACGTTTCTATTCACATCTTCAGGCTATAAAAGGGGGGGCCTATGAATAAAAGGGCCCATATGAAGGATGGCAAATGTGAAGATAGAAGCAGTAAAAAGAACTTTCGATTGAGCAACGCTGCCAAAAGACGGCACCAGGAGACTGCTCATTTTGTTTTATTACATAATAAAAAGGAAAAATGAAGATTTTTTTTAAAGGATCAGGCCAAAGGAGTTTGTAGCATGTGTGATGAACTCATTCACAGAGGCACCAACATATTTCAGGGCAAAGTTGTCTAAAAATAACTTGCTTCATCAGATCTGGGACATTTTTGCACTCGTTTGCCAAGAATCCAACTAATGTGCATTTTTTTTTCTTTCAGGCAATTTCATGTGGATTTTATATTTTGTACTCTTTTGTAAAGAAAATTCTTATGGCCAAGTGGATGTGAATAATATGATATGTGAGTAGCTAAGATGCTAAGGCTCATACTGCAATTACTTCAGTCCCTCTGGCCCAGGGCATTTATAAAGATCAATCAGTTCAGCTAAACTACTCTTAAAGAGCCCTTCTTTTCTGCCTCAGTTTCCACCCTACTTCACTTGTGTAGAGAGCTGGCGCTCAGCTCCCCCCGGCCTCTCTGAAGGTGGCAGTGAATGGGCAAGTGGAAAAGGAGCAGGAAATAGGAGCCAGCCAGGGACTTTCATCTTTGCTCAGAGCTTATGGAAGTAACTATCTGCAAATATTTAAATCTAAAAGGTGAAGCTGGCCCATCTTCTTTGGGCATCAATGAATAATAATAAAACACTTTAATAATAAAATCATGTCAACTACATTAAGGAGTAGATGTGCATGAACTTTTAAGGTAAAACAGAGTGGACTTCAAAGATATTTCAGGAGAGATGCCTGGGTGGCTCAGGCGGTCAAGTGTCTGACTTTGGCTTGGGTCATGATCTCATAGTTTGTAGGCTCAAACCCCATGTTGGGCTTTGTGTTGACAGTTCAGAGCCTGGAGCCTGCTTCAGATTCTGTGTTTCCTTCTCTCTCTCTGCCCCTCCCCTGCTCTCTCTCTGTCTCTCAAAAAATGAATAAATGTTTAAAAAAATGCAAAGATATTTCAGGATTACTTTTTTCTAAGTGGGCCACTTTAGCTGAGCCTCCAACCTCCTGGAATCCCCTCACCACACAATGTAAAGCATCACTACAGTAAATACCTGTGGTGCAATATTCATTTGGGGGAATATTATTATCAAGCTAACAAAACATTGAAGACAGATCCCCATTTGCTATGGATTTTAATATTGGAACAGACTTTAAAGATAATATGGCTTAACCTATTATTTTAAAAACAAAATTGAAAACAAAGACAAAATGTAAAAAAAAGTCCTGAGTGAGTTTTCCTTTTTTTCCTAATAGAATCCAGGGTTAACATTTTCCATGCACTGAGCTACTGACCATTCTCCAAAAACACCATTGTGTGTTTGCTTACAATCTTCCTTTTGCATGCAATGCCTTCTTCCTTTGGAAAAGTTTTACTCTCTACTCAAGATCCAGCTCAAAGCCATCTCCTTGGCGAAACCTTTCTCCACTCATCCAGGTAGAGTTACCTGCTTTCTCTTCTGTGCTCTAATAGATCTTTAAATATATTTTTGCCTTAGTCTCTCTCATCTTAAAAAATAATAATAAACAATTTCCCTTTCTGATCTCCCTCTCCAGGGCAATCTTCTCTATCTCCTCCTACAGTTCTCAAAGGAATGGTTTCCATACTCTGGTTTAACTTCCTCATCTCCATTTATTCTTCAATCATTCCGACTGGCTCCTGACCTCTCTCCCTGCTTCACTAAGGTTATTTCTGGTAAATGCACCAGTGACTTCTAAGCTGCCTTAGTTTTAATCAAACTGCTTTTCAGTTTTTATCATATTTTTCTCTCTTGAACATTCTACACAGTTGACCACCATGTCTTTGAAACACCGTTGGCTTCTGGGACACCACACTACTGGTTTTCCTCTAATGACTTCAGGCACTTCTCTCAACCTCCTTGGGAGTTTACCCTTGTCTCCTGGATATTTTGTGTTAGAGTTCCTCAGAGCTTAGATATCAGTATTCTTCTCTCCCTTTCCTATCTGTTTTGGTGATCTTCTCCACTTCCTGTCTTCAAATTCTATATCTATATCAACAACAACTCTCAACAATATAACTACAAGTGAGATTTCTTTCACTGGGTTCTAGATTGTGAATCCAACTGCCTACTTAGATAGCTAGCATTGTCATGATTTATAAGCAATAAAATCCTACCATAAACTAGCTAAGGTAAAACAAAACACACAGACAGACAAAGGAAAACAGAGAGAAAGAGAGACAGAGGGAGAGAGAGATTGGTTAATAAATAGATATGACAATATGAGATTTTTAACTCATGTAACCAAACCAGGGGCAGAAGCAAGAAGATTCTAGTATCCTCAAGATTGTTTCTCCTCTACTCTTCTCTGTTTGCATATTATCTTTATTCTTTTAAGCCAACATAATTCCCATAGAGGGGCCATGTTCATCAACAGCTCTGAACTTAGCCTCACAGCTCTACAACCAGAGTGTAAAAAATCTCTCTTCTGCCAACTCAGACTAAGAGAAGGAATTTGACTAGTGTAGTGAGGCTTACATGACTTTTCCATAAATCAATTATGTGGCCTTAGAGTCAAGGCATTATCATTGGGTCACACGAACAACTCATAATTACTAGAAGAATAATGTTGGGCCAGGAAGTCATACAATGCGTATCAGTTAAATTATGCAACATTTCCATTTGGATCTCTTATAGGTATCTCAAAGTGACAGTATTCAAAACTTAACTAATAATGTTACTCTAAAAGGCATGGTTTTCCTCCAATATTTTCAGTCTCAGAAAATAATACCAACACTTATGAGTTAGCTCAGGCAAGAAACACACAAGTTATGCTTGACAGTCATTCTTACTGTCATCACCACCCCATCCACAATCCAACAATCATGACCTACTGATTCTGCAGACAAGATATATTTTGGATCCATCCACTTTTTTAAGTTTATTTATTTTTGAGAGAGAGAGAGAGAGAGAGAGAGAGAGAGAGAGAGAGAGAGAGAGAGAACATGCAAATGCACAAGCAGGGGAAGGGCAGAGAGAATTCCAAGGAGGATCCATTGCATGGAGCCTGACATAGGGCTCGAACTCACAAACTGAGATCATGACCTGAACTGAAATCAAAAGTTGGATGCTTAACTGACTGAGCCACCCAGTCATCCACTCTTTTCTATCTCCAAAATCATTTTCCTAGTTCAAGTGGATATCCTCTCATACCTATATGCAATAACATCCTAATTAGTCTATTTACTGTCCACTCTTCATGTCCTCCCATTCTTTATTCTCAAAGCACAGTAATTTTCTAAAAATTAAAATTCACCATACCTTTCTGTTAAAATCATAGAAAATCTTCTCATTGCTCTTGAGATAAACCCTGAATCCTTAACTTGCCCTCCAGGCTCTGAGAATCCAATATCTGCTTTCTTTCCAAATCTCCTTTCTTCCTACTCTCCCCTTTACCCCAACTCAAAGTGTTTCAACCATATCATCTTTTGGTTTTTCAGAAGCAGTATGAGCTTCATTGGGCTTCAGGGCTTTCATAAGAGCCAGGCAAACATACCTGGTTTATGCTCTCTGAACCCTGAACTTCTTTACATCACTTAAAACAACTCTAATATTTATTTGGGTGTATTTTTAACTGTAAGGTTCATAAGGGAATGACTGCATCTGTCTTGTTTGACATAGTACTTATTTAGGAA
This sequence comes from Cryptoprocta ferox, assembly GCA_028646485.1. Classification (NCBI taxonomy): domain Eukaryota; kingdom Metazoa; phylum Chordata; class Mammalia; order Carnivora; family Eupleridae; genus Cryptoprocta; species Cryptoprocta ferox. Next base: position 126,333,274 of record CM053577.1, on the reverse strand, counting down.
ATGTTCAATCAATATTTATTGAATGGATGACCATCCATTTTATTATAGTTTATGTATCTGTCTTTTCTGTAAAACTATGAACTTATTCTTTTATTTCACAAATATTTATTGAGTTTCTACCTTGTGTGAAGGAGTTAAATATCAGAGACAGAGGCATACAGAAGATAGATGGGGTCCTTATCTTTGGACATTTATAGTCTTTTAACTGTGCAGAAACCATGTGTTTTCCCTTTTCTTCATCTCAATCTCTGTAAGATACAAGCTATGTAATATTTACTGAATGAATAAGTGAATTAATTGATGGATAATATGAACTTGACCATCAACTAGTTCCTGTTCTTATAGCTGTTTTTAATTCTGTGTTTCTGGAATAACCAAAAAGCTCAAGGCAGAGAAAAATGGACTAGGAGCCATGGATTTCCTGGATGGCTGTGAGATGGGCCAAACATAAACATCACCCACTAGGCAGAAGTGAGAGAGGGAGGTCCAAGACAGGATACTGGCACAGGGAAGAAGGAAAGTTCTAGATATACAGCATCTGGGAACCTTGGGGCAGGGGATGGGAGAGAAATTACAATGTCAGTGGAATAAGGAAAGAAGAGAAAGGAAAAGGACCAATAGGAGATGAAATTTGCCCATTTTTGAAGCTTCTTACCAATGACTGTCTCCTACTCTCCATTGTGAATGCTGTGGAAATGGGAACAATGTCAGTCTTCATTATCAGAGTGTCTCCACCACCAATTCAAGTGACCATGCTTACTTGATCAATGAATGAATGAGTGCTCAGGCACAGTAGGCTCAAGGTCTCAGAATTACAGCTCCATGCGGCTAATGAGGCAAGGACACATGTTTCTAAAACCTCATGTCTCTCAGAGAACACACTTCTGATAGCTGGTGCTAGAGCTCACCTTCTCCAGAGAAGCAGGAAGGCCTTGAGAGTAAGTTCTCACACGCAGATATTTCAATCAGTCACCAGCCCAAGACATACCCAACCCACAGTTAAGAGACAAGAAGAGGGGCACCTGGGTGGTTCAGTCAGTTAAGCATCCAACTCTTGCTTTTAGCTCAGGTCATGATCTCATGGTTTCATGAGTTCAAGCCCCGCGTTGGGCTCTGCGCTAACAGCACAGAGCCTGCTTGGGATTCTATCTCTCCCTCTCACTCTGCCCCTTCTGTACTCCTGCTGTCTCTGTCTCTCTCAAATAAATAAATAAACTTAAAGAAAAGAATACTTAAAAAAAGAGAGAAGTAGACCCTTTATCTCTGAGATGATAGCTGAAAATTCTCAGAAAAAAACCTCTTTATAGTTAAAGAAAGTTTCCAAATGTATTTATGTCTAAAAGGCATAGATAGTATTTGTATGAATGAGAGAGTGATATTGGGTAATCTTTTCGGGAAAGATGTAGTAGTGATAGTGAGGGGTGAACAGTATAGGTGGGCTGTGGAAACCTAAAACGAAGATGGGAGGCCTTTAGGGAAAAAAGGGGGCAAAACTTAAGAAGGCTGAAGACCTCAAACTTAAACTTAGAAGGAAATTATACCCAGAGCAGGTGTAATTTTGTGCATTTCCTGTCTAAGCAAAAGGCAGTAGCACATAATGGCTAAAAATGTAGCCATGTTTGGATTGTGCATTGTTGATTCTGGACAAACAGCATCTCCATGGTTCAGTTACTTTATCTGAAAAGGAGGCTACAAACAAAACCCATCTCTTGAGAGGACTCAATGGAGGGATTCCTGTAAAATGCTTCGCAGGTGTTATGTGCTTGGTAGATATTGGTTATTACTAATTCTCACACAAATGACTTAGCAGCAGATGTGGTCACTATTGGGGCTGATCTCCAATACTGGAGATTCAAGGAGAGCCAGAGGAAAATGAAGAGCCTCCGAGATAATGTTCACGAGAAGTGTCCAAGCAGCCCTTGGCACAGCTGGTACTCAATAAGTGATGGCTTTCCTTCCTTCCCTGTTTCTGTCATCTCCCTGTTTCTATGGAATTGAATGTCAGCGAACCAGCCTTGTTCTACCTTGTAGCTCTGCTGTGCACACAAAAAACCTTTTCTGGTCTCATGGACACGACACAGCCCAGCAGCTACAACAAGGGAAAGCAGTTAAAATGCAGATCAGAGTTTCCCTTTTTTTAAAAAAAAAAAAATGCGTATTTTAAGTCAATCAACCAGATGATCCGGTCACGTTAGAATCTAATCAAGCACAGATAATGCAAAGTTATAAAACCATATTCTACTTCTTCATTCAGCATTTTAAGAGCCCTCTGCTCAGGAAGAGGGTGGGCTCCCACCAGATGCGGGAAGGAAGTCAAGTTCAGTGCCCCGGTTCCACCTCCTTCCCTTTTCCCCTTCCCTGTTTTACTCCCTTACGCCTTTGCCCTGCAATTCTGGGCCCAGGACCTTCTATCCTTTCCCAGACCAATTTTCTCTCAAGAAGGATCTGAAACTCATTTACATTAAAATACAAATGTGGATTGCAGCTTAAAGCATTACCCCCAAGATTTGCCTTTACTTTAAAACCCCCAGCAACATTTCACACGGATCCCAGCAGGGAGCAGAGAGGCCTCCTTAGCAGGCTCCCTAACCTGGCTGGTGGGTATTTTTGAGGTGGATTCATCCTGGAATTCCTGAAATGTCACTCCTTGGGTTGTAAATTAATCAGCAGAGCTTAAAGAAAGGCTTAGGGAGAGCTGTTTCCATTCCTTTGAGTAGAAAGATGGAGCCCCACCCAGAGATTCCAACTGCCCTTGAATTTAGACCCACCTGAAGCATTTATGTATTGACAACCAGATGCCCTTGGATCTCTCTTTCAGTAGGTCTGGTTTGAAACCCTGGAAACTGATTTTGGTAGCCAGCATTGTGGGGTTGTCGAGAGAATTATATGAGGGTATTCAACATTTAAAAAGGTGGGGGTGCCTGGATGGCTTAGTCGGTTAAGAGTCCGACTCTTGATTTTGGCTCAGGTCATGGTCCCAGTGTTCTGGGATCAAGCCCTGCGTGCATCTCCTTGCTGAGCATGGAGGCTGCTTAAAATTCTGTCTCTCTCCCTCTGTTCCCTCCTCTGCTCATGCTTTTTCTTTCTCTCTAATAAACAAACAAACAAATAAATAAAATAATTTTAAAAATGAGGATATTAGTGAGAAAGTCCTAGCCTCTGTGCCTGGCTTATGAGAGTTGGGTATTATTTGAATTTCTCATCTCACTTCTTGTCGCCTCATTTGGAAGCGTGAGTCTGACTCACTCTCTTTATATCAATTGCAGACATCTCAGAAGAGCTGCTCTTTCCTCTCTGAGCTACTTTACATGTTGCTAAGAGATTCCTCTTTCTAAAGCACAGTTCTGAGCATGTCCAAGGAATCCACAGTACACCTGACCCATGGACATACTCAACAATCCCATCTTCACATGGTAGCAAGAGCCATCTTGCACTCCTACATTTGAAATGAAATGCAAACTCTTCAGCACATCTTTTAAAGCCCCTACATGCCCCTGTTCATCTTTCTGACCCCATCTCCTACCATCTCCCCCTGCTCACTAGGCTCTAGTCACACTGATTTGGTTGATTCTCCTGCCGCACTGTTCACCCCTGCCTCGAGGCCACCACCCTGCTGTTCCCCCTGCCCAGAATGCTCTTCCCCCAGATGCCTGCAGGACTGGCTCCACCGCATGGTCAGTTCTGGGCTCAACAACTACTTCCCACTATAGCAGTCCTCTGAGGCTCAATCACATTAACCCTTGTTATTATTATTATTATTTTGCAACACTGCTACAATAAAAAATTACCTTATTTGTTTTCTTACTACTACCTGTCTAACCTCTCCAGGATGTAAGCTCCCTGAAGACAAGACCCTGGTTGTCCTGTTCACTGTTCACTCGTTATGTCTGTTGCCTGGATAGTAGTTGACACATGGTTGACTTCCAATAAGCATCTTGCACCCCAATACTCAAATGACAAGTGCTCAAGCATTGTTACCCCAATGTTCAAATACTTCCATTCTATATCCTTCTCAGAATGAAGAACACATTCCTTGGTTTGCAAGTGAACAATCTCCATGGTTTTGCCTTAATCTGTTTGCTAACCTATGTTCATACATCTCTCTTATTATTATAGCAATTAACACATTAAATTGAAATGATCTGCATGGGTTTCTATTAACCTACAATTTTTTAATGTCTATTAATTTTTGAAAGAGAGAGAGAGAGAGAGAGAGAGAGAGCAAGTGAGGGAGGGGCAGAGAGAGGGAGACACAGGATCCGAAGCAGGCTCCAGGCTCTGAGCTGTCAGCACAGACCCTGACATTGGGTTCAAACCCACAAACCATGAGATCATGACCTGAGCTGAAGTTGGACGTTTAACTGACTGAGCCACCTAGGCACCCCTCTGTCTCCTAAACTTTAAACCTCAAAGTGAGGTTTGTGGATCAGTATCATTGGTATCATCAAGGAGTTTTTTTAGAACTCCAGAATCTGAAACTTGGCATTGGACCTACTGAATCATTATCTGCAGTTTAATAAGATTCTCAGGTGAATCCGATGCACATTGGGCTATATATATGCCTCGTAATTGCCAGAGGAATAATATTAGGCCAGGTGGTCAGTAATCCAATGTGCATCAGCTAAACTACTCACCTCTCCCACTGGGATCTCTCACAGTTATCTTGACTGATATCCAATATCTAAACTCAACAAATAATATTCCTTCAAAAACCATGATTCTCCTCCAGTGTTTTCAGTCTCAGAAAATAAAAAAAATAATTGCCCTATACTAGTTTATGAGCTAGTCAAAGGTTTTATTATTCTGCTTTGGAAATGGGGGCCATAAGAGCACTGGGTGGAAGTGGGCAGAGAGAGAATAGCTTTAATTTTCCCATGAGAAGGCAGGGGATACATGCCAACAGGCAGGTGGATATATGAGTTTGGAACTCAGGAGGGATATCAGGAGCCAACATACAATAGCCAAAAATGTTGATGCAGCATGGTTTACTGACCAGTGATCCTACCACATCTCCCAAGTTCATTCATTTTTCAAGATGACTATCTCACATCCTACCCTTTCTCTTTAAACCTCCATCACCTCCCCTCCAGACTTCAGTCTTAATTGATGACCTTATTTTCTATTTCACAGAACAAACAGAAGCAGTCAGCAAGAGTCCTACATCACACCCCATACCTGTAGTCTGCTCGTCTTCATAAGGAGCTGTTATGACTTTGTTACATTATGACTTTGTTATTAAAGAACACAGGGTGCAGGATGGTGAGCCATGGTTCAATAAAAGACCACAGGAGAAAGTGAGGTAAAGAGGTTTATGACTCATTGGTCTTGGGGGAAGCACATGGCAGGGAGGTCAAGGCAGAAAGAATGACAGAACCTGGGGCACTGCCTTCATTAGGGTCAGGGATGGAGTGCTTTGGGGTCGTCAAGCAGAGGACAGATTGGCCAGTTCAGATCAAACTGAATAGGGTTTTTCAAGTTTCAGGGGGTCTTATCTAAGGAGCACACAAGAGGAAGGCCCTGGGAGGTGGGAGACTTGATCACAAGAGCTACTGGGGAAGTCATATCAGGAACTTGCATTTGCTTGTGACTCTGTGGGCTGCTATCTAGGGTATGTGCTTGCATGAAAAAGCTATTGTCAGTTCAAGGCCCATACAGGCTTCTTGGCCAAACAAAATGAATGCTGAGGGGCACCTGGCTGGCTTAGTCAGTAAGGCATGCTATTCTTGATCTGTGTCATGAGTTCAAGCTCTGCCTAGAACTTCCTTAAAACAACAACAACAACAACCACAACAACAACAAAAATGACTGTTGAGGCAGCAATACAATGGAGCAGCTGAGCTAACCCCTGATAGAGGCCAGCTTCTTCCACTATACCATAGTTCCCATCCTTTTATCCTTCTCAAAGTCCTCATTCCAACAGTTCACTCCCTTCTCTCCTGTCTCATAAAGTTTTCCTTTTCTATTAAATTTTTATTATCATCCAAGTGCATTAAATCTCCTATCTTAAAAACAAAAGGAGCCTCCATTGACTCTGGTCTCTCCTTCCAATCTCATCCCATTCTTTTGCTTTAGAGCAGAGCTCCTTGAAGGACTTATCTACATGACTGCCTCCAACTTCTCTTCCTGTTTTCCTTTGCACCCACAACCAAAACTGCTTTGTCAAGGTCACTGATGACTTGCACATCACCAAATCCATCGGGTAGTTCAGTCCCCATTATACTTCTGCTAACAGCAGCTGACACTCTTGTCACCTCCCCTAGGACACTCTTCACTGACCTTCCAGGACACCACACATTGGTGGTGGTCCTCTCTTCTTGGGTCACCCCTTCTCAGTCTCCTTTGTTGGTATCTCTCCTCTCGCAACCTCCTCTCCCAATACCTCATGTTGGTGTGTCCAATGCTCAGGCCCTTTTCCATGTGTACACCTGGTGGTCTCATCCAGCGCCAGTGATTAAATATCATACATGCTGATGACTTCCCAAGTTCTATCTCCAGTGCAGAGCTCTCTCTTGACCTCCACATTCATATATCTAACTTCATTCTCAAGAGTTGCACTTCAATGTCTAATAGCGGTGCAGCCCTTACCAGCCTCCAATCTAACTCTTCATCCCTATCCTCTGGTCTTCCTCATCTCTGAAAATAACAACTCCTTCTTCTTGCCAGAGCCAAAATCTTTGGGCCTAACTTTGATTTCTTTCCCTCTCTCCCCACATCCAACAGGAAATCCTATTAGTCAGATTGGAACCAAATTCACCCATTTCTTGCCATTACATTGCTGTCATCCGGAGCCAAGCCCTCATCATCTCTGGTCTTGATTACTGCAGTTGCCTCCTAACAGAACTCCCTGCCTTCACTCTGGCTTCCTAGGTCTCTTCTCAACACACCAGTTAGAGTGAGCCTCTAAGAGTGTAAGTCAGATTATAACACTTCTATCTTTGAAGCCAGCCTTGGCTCCCAAAGCCCTAACACTGACCATAAGGGTCCCCTTGACCTGCCCCTGCTGCCCCCTTGTCCTTCCCTTTCCCCAGGACCACTTCGTTCTGACGACATGAGGATTTCTTGAAAATGCCAAGCACAGGGGCACCTGGGTGGCTCAGTTGGTTAAGTGGCCGACTTCAGTCAGGTAATGATCTCACAGTTTGTGAGCCCCGCATTGGGCTCTGCTGACAGCTCAGAGCTTGGAGCCTGCTTCAGATTCTGTGTCTTCCTCTCTCTCTCTGCCCTTCCCCTAGTCACACTGTCTCTCTCAAAAATATATAAACATTTAAAAAATTTACAAAAAGAAAAAAGAAAAGAAAATGCCAAGCACAATCCCACCCCAGGGCATTTGTGCTCTTTGTTTCTTCTGCTAAGCTTCATGGTTGGGTCACTCATTCCTTTCAGGTCTCTGTGTAAATGTGTCATCAAAGAGGTATTCTTAGGTACCCTAAAGGAAGTTGTCCTGACTTCAGGTCCACCCCAGTCTACTTACCTGGCATGACATTCTCCCCAGCACTCACTCCATTTACTCCATAGGAGATGTTTATTTGTTTATTCATCGTCTCTTCACTAGACAGTAAGTTCATAAGGGCAGGGATTGATCTGTTTTATTTGTTGCTCTATCTCCAGCCAAAAGAACAGAACTAGGCATATAGTTCATGTTCAATCTATATGTATTGAACAAATGATTGAATAACAAACAGATTAATGAAATATGTACTCAATATCTAATATATGCCATGAATATGCAACTAGAAATGGAAAGTATAGGAAAGGATTAAGTCTTACCTTTAACAGGTGAGGTTGCAAACAGAGGAGGAGAACACCATTCTGGCACAGGCAGCAAAGAGGACCCTATAAGGCAGTATGGGAAGGAACAGCTAGAGAGATAAGAGGTAAACCGAGAGAAGGTTGTCACAGAATGCAGGAAAAACAGAGTTTGCAAACAAAGGGAACTGTCAAGAGAAACAATGTTGCAGAAAGACAGAGAAGAAAATGGAAAGGACCCATTGCGTGTAGCAAAAACCTCAGTGATTCCTAGCAGGTGTGAAAGCCACTGTACACACTCAGACTACAGTGCTTATCGATCAGAACACAAGCCAACTATCTGTCAATCACCCAGCAATTTAGACTGTAAGCAGCCTGGGAGCTTTGAGGAAGGGATTCTTATGGGCCAGGCATGGTGCTAGATATTCTGCATATACTAAAATATTTGATCATCACAGCAACCCAGTGAGATATGGATGATTTTCCATTTTACATATGTAGAAATTGAGGCTCCAAGAGCTTCAACTAATCCGAGATTTTGCAACTAAGTAGCAAAGCAGATACTGAAACACAGTTCTTTTGGACTCCATGCAAAAAATGTGTACGTAGAGAGTTTTTTCCCTGTCCCCCTGGGTCATCTGGAAGTCTCACACTGAGGCAGACCTGCTGATTTCCTATAACTAATCCCTTCCTCCTGCTAACAGAGCTAGATTGTATTTGAGGCGGTGGGCAGCTGTGTGCTTCAGGAAAGACTGAGTGCCTTCCTAACCAGGTTTTACTGATCTAAAATAATTATGACCATTTCTTTTGCCTTGCTGTTGATTGGATTAGAAACAGCCTTGTGACACAATTCTGCCTCTTAAGAGTTGAAGGTATTTCTGCTGGGGGTGGGGGGAGGGAAGAACGTCCTTCTAGGAAAGGGATCGTCCTCAAAAAGAGGCAGAGACCCAAAGTAGGAGTGTCTTTATTTTGGCCTTATGTATTTTTTTTTTTGCATATGGATGTGATTGAGAATGCACTGCTTAGAGCCATTACACAAAAAACCTGGGAACAAAGCTGACATGAGACTTTTATTGATCTACTGAATTAAACAACCTCTACCTCCAGATTTCTTGCTTGGTGAGGCAACAAATAACTTGTTGTCTAAACCTTTATAAATTCTATGTTTATGTTATTTGTAGCCAAAGTATTCAATATACACAATACACTATGTATATTTTTACCCACTAGTTTATTCCCAGCTCCAACACAGTGGTAATGGCTCAAAAACAATGTTTTGATTGACTGTATAAAGAATGTTCTGTATTTCAGAGTAAAAAAATGAATGAATTCACTGAATTATTACATGATGTGGAAAGTTAAGACAGCTTTGGCCTTCTCTCTAAAAGTACAAGAGGAGAAAAATACCATATCACATAGAAAAAGCCCTGGTTTCACGTAATATGGTAGCACCTCAATACTCTGATACCAGGGAAAAAGCAGTTATGCAAAGACCCTGTCAGATGGCCTTTTCTTCCCATGTAATTAATTGAAATTTGAAATCAACTTTTGTCTCTGGTCACCGTGGTCCAGACTAAAAATAGCCCAGATTGTATTCTCAGTCAGGAGGTGGCTGTGTTTGAGATTTGTGTTGGCATCACTGAGCTGTGACCAAAGTACACATTTTTTGTGGGAAATATCACATGAAACTTTTAGAGCAACATTCTTCCATTAGGAAGGGGGTGGGTGGTGGCAGCAGGGTTCGGCATGCCCAGGAGAGATTTTCTCCCTCTGAAACTTGTTCAGACTCATTCTTTCCAAGTTATGGAGACCACTTTTCCCCTTTCAGAGCAAATGTAGCTGGAGAAACAAATGGGTACAAAATTTAGAAACATCAGAGTCCCCTTTCCAAAGCTTTCTTTCATAAGACCCTGGGTGGTTTGTGGGAGCAACTTGAGGTCCTAGTGACTGATAAAAATGATATAATTTTAGAACTTTCAGAAGCCTGTGTAGCCTCTTTGTTCAAGATCAGCAATTAGGGCCTTCAAGTACTGAAAATAATTACCTAAACCTTTTCAAAATGATGTAGGGGTGTACTGAGAAGACATTCTAGCCTAGCATTTGGAAAAGAATTTCTTTGTACCACTTGCTTGTGGCTCTATTCTGAGGCAGGTGACCCTACATGACTCCTTACATGCAGATTGTGGTAATTGACCTCATGATCCTGGCTGATGGAACCAGGAAGTGTTCATTGTTTTTAAAGACAGCCACCCCTAAACTGGCTGGCAGCCAATGAGATAACCCAGTGAGAACCCTGTGTCGGACAGAGGTGTCCAGTACTCTGTAGTGGCCAACAAGCTCTTTCAGATCCTTTCTTTTAAGGAACTGGAAGGTGACACACAGACAGAAAACTACAAGTGACAGAAGGATCCAGAAACCAAGAGACCCACAGAAAGGAGGCAGTGGGTAGAAGCCATGATGAGTCAGTAGAAACTAGGAAGCTAAGCAGTAAGGGAAACCCATTGGAGGGAGCTAGAAAGGATCTAAGAAGTGTGGAGAGTGGCAGCAGAAACAGGCAGTGGCTTTGTTGATGTCAACATGGTGTCATGTTGATTTCAGATAAATCAACAAGATCATGGCACCTATAGACTGAGAATGAGGTGCCACCTCCTGAGAAGCTTGGTCCTATGTTCATTCAAATTCTTTGCAGTTCTTCCCTACATCCTTTTATCATTGATATCCATTAGCTGAGACTCTAACTGCATCAGAGTCTTGCACTCTGAAAGAGTTTAAGAGGTCCAATAATTACCAGCTTTGTGATCTCTGGTAACTCACTTAACTTCTATGCACTTTGCTTGTTTTATTTCTATACACAGTAGGTAGAATAATGCCACCCCATACACCCATGTCTTAATTCTAGGAGCCTATAGATATTTTAATTTATAGGAAAAAGTGATTTTTCAGATGTTATTGAGATAGTGACCTTGAGATGAGCTCCTATATTATCCATAAGAGTCCAACCTAATTACACAGACCCTGCAAATCAGAGAAGAAACATCTCAGCTGCAGTCAGGGGAGGTGGGACTATAGAAGAATGGTCATAGAGATTCAACATTGCTGGCTTTGAAGGTGGAGGAAGGGTACATGAGCCAAGGAATGTGGGTGGCCTCCAGAAGCTGGAAAGTTAGGAAACAGATTCTCACATAAAGCCTCCAGAAGAATGCAGCCCTACCAGCATGCTATCTCTAGCCCAATGAGACTGGTGTTGGACTTCTAACCTAGAGAACTGTAAGATAAAGAATGTGTTTTCATTTAAGCCATTAAGTCTTTGGTGACAACAACAATAAGAAATTAATGTACTATAATACCACATTGCATATATACAAGAAAACATTTAAAAGAGTATATACTACAATATAATATTGGTCATGTAATCTTTTTAAATTATTTTTTCAGGCTTCAGAAATGAGTATATGTTACTTATGTAGTAAAGAAGTAATGGGAATATTAAAGAATAAGTAATATAGGAAAATTAGCTTCTAAGGCGCAGCCCAAGTGTGATATCGTATGAGCAATCCAGGAGATGGCTTAATTGTCAACCTATATCTTGCCTCTTTTTCTTGGGTGCTATCCCCAGGTCTCATTGCTTCCACAAAGGACCATCAATTTAAAATCATTCTTGATGCCTTTCATTTCACTTCCGTGTCTCAGGCACGCATGTTCGTATTTAACTACCTAATGATATCGGTGTGTTTCTACACTTTGGTTATATGTACCTTCAGAGATATTTAATTATTTGGTAAATAACAAATCCAGCAAAGATTTATGGAGGATACTTTGTGTAGCCATGAGGTCATTTAGATGATGCATACTAGTCTTCATTAGGCCTGGTATGGTGCTTTATGACAGGTCTCAAGATCATTGATAGAGCTCAAAATCTACTGAAGAAATTTAAAAAGAACATTTAGAGACCTTGTGGCCCAAACAAGACTTGCCTACCTTCACAAGTCAGTCTCACCTAAAATCTCAAAACCCTTAGGGTTCATTCATAGTCCACCCAATGTCAATAGGAAGGGCTACTAACTTACATTAGAGTTATCGATACTGGTGAGAAGCACAGCAAATGAGATGATAAGACTCCTTAAAAGGTACTTGTGAACCACTGAAGCCTAAGAACGTGGCTGTGGTGAGTTAAAAATGTAGAACATGCCTGCAATACCAGTTCTTACTTGAGCAAGAATTTGCTAGTTCTTATCACAGCCAACCATCTTCAGGGCTTTGAATGACCCTAAGCTTCATTTGGCATTTGGACAGGACAATAGGTACTTCGCATGACCTGATTAGAGAATAATGCAGGGCTGTTTCCCACTAGGTCATTTTGATCCATGGCTGAGCCAAATTCCCCGGACTTCTCTCCAGCCAAAACATACCCCCAGATAAATGAAGGATGTAGAGCAGATTTTTAGAAGTAGGGATCTCAGTACTTTTCATCATGTCTTTATTCACAAATATTTGTTGGATACTGTAACTGTATTCTCAGATGTTCATATGCATAAGAATTACCTGGGAGAGTTCACTCTCCAGCAAACTGATTCAGCAATTCAAGGGTGGGGCCTGGGGAATCTGTGTTTAACCAGCCTCATGGGTGATTCTGATGCAAGACTTCTATAGACCATTTTGTAAAATTCATTCTATAGACCAGAATGAATAAGCAATAGCTCCCTCCCGTCAGGAGCCTTGAAGTCCAGGGAAGGCAGATGCACTATTGTGATGTTATGTAATCAAGGTAATAGAAGTCCTGTGACAGAGAGAGGAAAGATATTCTGACCAGGGGAATACAGTCTTAAAGGAGGCTGCCACAAGGAGAAAAGGGAAGGGCAGTGTAGGCAGGGGTATGGCTTTTACAAGGCCACGGTCATGAGAAGGTATGAAACATTAGGGATCAGTGAGTAGTTCAGGGTGATGGGAAGGTAACTGGCACTTAGGTGCAGATAAGCAGGAGAGAATCTAAGAGGATACCATGGATATCAATTCACCATTAAGTCCTTTCAACTTTATTTCATAGGCACCTGGGAGCTGGTGGAAGATTAAAAATCTGCCTTTGAGAATATCTAGTATTGGGCAGATGTTTACTCCTGAGGACCCAACCTGTGTCCAGCAGCATGCTAAGTATTAGGGCTTAGAAAAGGAAGGGTTGTCACAGTTAGGAATTGTCGTGTCGGTCCAAGGAATGAAAGTCTAAGGTGGTGGCAGTGAGGGTGTACAGAAATAATTGGTCAACAAAATTTGAGATAAAACAAACAAGCAAACAAAACCCCCAAGAAACTGGTGACAAGTTAAACTGAAGAAGCAAGGAAAAGAAAGTTTTCAGTGTTTGGAGGCAAAGAGACTGCTGTAGACTGAATGTCTGTGTCCCCAACTCTCCAAATTCATATAATGGAGCCTAATCCCAAGCGTGATGGTATTAAGAGATGAGGCCTTTGGGAGGTATTAGGTCATGATAGGATTAGTGTCTTATAAGAAGAGATACAAAAGAGATTGTCCATCCTTGCAGGTGAGGGTACAGCGAGAAGATGGGCATCTACAAACCAGGAAGAGGGTTCTAGCTGGAATCAGACCAGCTGACACCCTGATCTCAGACTCCCAGCCTCTAGAACTATGAGCAATAACTGTTTCTTGTTTAAGCTCCCCAGCCCCTGTGGTATGTTGGGAGAGCAGTCAGCACTAAGACAGAGACTAAGGGTTTGATACTGACACTACCGGAGAGTGCAGGGGGCAGAGACTTGCCCCACCCCATGCCCAGAGGGGACTTGATGAGCCCATCCAGAGACAGCAAGAGAGTGAAAATGTATGCACTCCAATGGTGAGACATGGGGGATGGTAAGTGGAGGAGGTGCAGTGAGCCATGAAGGAAGTGAACCAGGGCCCCGTGGGGGTCCCCCAAGGAACAAATGAAGTGCTCTGAATGGGAAATGCTGACAGAGGGAAAAGACTGTATTGCCTATTGGCTTCATCACGTAAGATGCCCTGGGTGACATTAGCAGGGACAATCTCCATGGGGGCCTGGGGCGGGATCCAGGTATTAGCATGGTAGGCATGCAGGGAGGAAGGAAGGAATGAAAGGTGTGGATGTGGAAGCACAAGATATAAACTCCTCTATCAGAAAAGTTGAGCCTGCAAGGAAGAAGAGAGGAGACAAAGCAAGAAGGTAGACAGAGCTGAGGGACTGAAATTTAGGGCTTCCATGACTCAAGGCTTTTGCTGTATAGAACAGGAAGTCATGCTGAAAATAGAGGAGGAATAAGTTGGAGCTCCCTTTTAAATTTTATTGTATTAGAGTAAAATAATTGCATAAAATATAGAGGGAACATAAAGCAGTGCTGGGGTTTTAAGTATTGTGTATCAGTAAAAAAAAAAATTCTCAATCTTTAAAGCAGTAATCTCACAATATTCAGTTGTGAATGGAGGCTGTTCTGAGGTTAAGGAGAAACAAAATGTTCCAGAGAAAGGACAAATAGAGACAGGTGGCTATAAATGATCACAAATGGCACATGACAGTCCCTACCTGGGGCTGGGGTCATAGTCAGGGGCAGCACAGAGAACCTAGGGAGGGGCACGATGTGATTTGATTTTTTGCTCAGCGGTCAAGTGGGCAAAGAGGAAAATCCAGAAATTCATGTTATCAAATCACCACTGGACCTTTGGCATTTGATCTGGGAATCTCAACTCAGACACAAACCAGCTGGACAGAAATCCACGTTTTTGTATATTTAGAAAACAGATGAGCAAAAGCCAGACAAATGGAGGAATCTAATTTCTTCAACTCTCAAAGGCAGCGATGTCGTATATTCTCATGAATAAGATGTTGTTTTCAAATAGCTATTTGCATGTGAAACCAGAATAGCAGTTTATACAGTTCCCTCAGAAACTGAGGGTAATAGGATGGTTTCAGTCTCGTGTTCTGTTCATGTGCACAAGCACGCTCAAGGGGGAGACAGCACATGTGCCCAATTGCAAACTGATGGTGGTTACATATATTGCTGTAAATGCTTAGAAAATGTCTTGGAAGAATACATCCTAGACTGATAGCAGGGGTTCATTGTGGGCAAAGCAGGGGAGGGAACTGAAATTAAGGCTGATGGTCAAAGGCACTTTAGTTTTACCTGCACTGTTAGTTTTTTTTACAATGTAAAATTATTACTTTTAGATTTAAAGCATTAATTTAAAAAATATTTTAATGTTTATTTATTTTTGAGAGAGAGGGAGAGACAGAGCACAAGCGGCAGAGAGGCAGAGAGAAGGAGACACAGAATCTGAAGCAGGCTCTTGGCTCTAAGCTGCTAGCACAGAGCCCGATGGAGGGGCTCAAACATGTGAACTATCAGATCATGACCTGAGCCAAAGTCATGATGGCTTAACCAATTGAGCCACCTAGATGCCCCTTTAAAACATTAATATTTTAAAAATTATGGAAAAATCAACACTAATAAGATTTTCCCAATTATTACAGGAAGGGAGCCAAACATGGTTACCGTGCAGAAAAGGGATAGGTGAATGGAGAAGTGAGTGCTTGGTGTTTCCCAGGTGCTTAAATGCAATGAATGCTCCCCAAAATCAGAATCTTGAAAATTTACCATCAGTGCTCTCTTAAAAATAATCTGGCCTTTCTTCCTTTTGCCCTTCCAGGGGCCTGCATTTCTTCAAACAGCTGTTCTGTGAACTAGAAGAATGGATTCACCTTTGCAAATTTACTTACTTCCTAATGATAAACATCAAAATGGTAGCGATGACTCTTATTATCACTCAATTGGCAATGCTAGAAGCTACAGTTGAAAGGGTTGGAGAACGTGCAGAGAATGAGGAACAGGAGGATGGAAGAGCCAAGTTCTGCAGAGACCATGCTTAGAAGAGCTCACATTAGCACTTACCCTCCGCGTGACACCAGGTGAGGGCTGGGTGCACAGCTGCTGGACAGCGGGCAAAAGTATGGAAAGAAGACTTGACAGATCGTCCATGGGAAATGCACAAGAAGACTCCTGAGTGCCAGAAGGGCCTCCGTTGAGTTGATTGGGGGAGAATTTGCAAGGAAACAAATCAGCCTTGGTTAACTGGGTCGCTGTAGGGCAGGAGAGAAAGTGGACTGAACTTACACTCGTGGCTGGAAATACACAAGCACCCAGAAGATCGAGAACAAGGAAATCAACATTAATGCACGCATGTTGCTTAAATAGTTGGTCATGAGGTTCTGGGATTTGGGACCAGGGATTTGGCTGATGAACTGAGAGAACAGAAGCAGGGGGAGACACCCATGTCCTGGAATGAGAGAAAAGGAGGGTTGTAAGCGATGAGAGAGCAGAAGAGGAAGGTGGATGAAGTTTGTTTTGCCATGTCTACTGGCCCTTAGGGGAGGAGATGATTCGCATTCATTTTTAATTTTTCATAGCACTTACTCAATAAATGCTTTTAATAGTTGAGTGAACCCATTAATGGGAATAGTTATCTCACCAGATTACCTTAAGGGCAGGCCCTGTGTCTTAGGGACTGATGTATCAAACAGGCCCAGGAAAGCTCACAGGAGTTGGCAGGAACACAACGGCTACTGAACAGACAAACTGGATCTTCCTGAGCTCTAATTTCTTCATCTAAAAATGAAAACCACAAGATTGACTGCCATTCTTGAGCAGGGATGAGGTGCACATTATAATACTAGACAACTTTGCTCTTGAAATTTGCCAAACTAACCCTTGGGCATGTTCATTTAAATTCTTCAGTGGGTAGCCGATTCCCTATGGCTCATACTGTATTCAGTCGTGGAGGGAAATGAATCACACACATAGAATCATAAACACACACACACACACACACACACACACACACACACACAAAGTTGGCCATAGATTTTTAAATTTTTTATCTTCTCAAATGCTCACTTCTGCCTCCCCCGCCCCTCAGACTTCATACAACAGTCACTCCTTGGACCAAACACCCATGACAAATTCAAAACAGTTGCCAGGGGGTTGGCTACTGCTTAACAGGTAGTAATAAACTGTGCAGTGGGGCGAACCAAGCCAGCATGAAGAAGTTAATTAAAGCAGTCAAGAAGATTGTTGAAATAAAGACGAAAATGTAAACACGATCTTCATTGGATGGAGTGATTAGAAATTACAGGTGTTTGTTTTTATCAGAGCCATCTGGGGCTTGTCAAATCTCGACACGTGGCATAGTCTGCCACTAATCAAAAAAAGAAGAAAACAAACCAAAAAAAGAAGAAGGAAAACATCTAAGACCGTAAGTAGGAAAACAGACATAGCAAACCTTCATCTTTCCGAGTGGGAAAAAAATATTTCACTTGTTTTTCTAAAACAAGTGATCTGTGTTTGGAAAAAGGCTGAGCTCCTTAGTTAGCCTTGACAGACATGCTCTCTCTCCATTCTGAGGCCTCAGCTGTAGCACATGCAGGCACCTCCAAGTAGGAAAGGAAGCCATGGGGATGTAGAACAGAGTTCTTGTAGAACAGAGTTAAGGATAATCAAGTTGCCCAACTCAAGTGCTTGATGTAAATGAAGGCCAAGCTTAGCCTTTTAGTTTACCTAGGGTGTCACTGACTTAAGGAGACAACTAAATAGCATTCATCTTTGAGGTATTATGGATAACCAGAAGTTATTTTTTCCAAAATTGACACATTTAAATTTATACTGCTTAAATACCTAATGATATGAGAAAATAGCACATGATATGGGAAATGCATGGAGGGACATTTTGAAAAAATATGTACTGTCCGAACTTCTGCCCCGCTCGATTTGTTACGGATATGCTTCACTAGAAAATAAAAACTTGGGAATAGGGTAATTCTATCTCAAATCTGGAACAGTTCCTGATATATATAGCATGTATGCAAGAGTAGTGTTTTAAGGAAAAGAAGAGAGAAAGAAAAAAATAGATGATATTTTTACCATGAATGTATGGATGCAATATTTCTATGAGGATTACCATGGATGTTCTTGTCATCAATTTATTTAGAAGTCCTAATTACACAAGGCATTCAGCAGTGTTTTGTTTCTTTATTTAAATATGGCATCTGCTGCGGCACCTGGGTGGCTCAGTGGGTTAAGCTTCCAACTTAGGCTCAGGTCATGATCTCGCGGTTTTTGAGTTCGAGCCCCGCAGCAGGCTCTGTGCTGACAGCTCGGAGCCTGGAACCTGCTTCGGATTCTGTGTCTCCCCCTCTCTCTTCCCCTCCCCCATGCATACTCTGTCTCTCTCCATCTCTTAATAATAAATAAGCATTAAAAAAGTTAAATATGGCATCTGCTTATGGGTGAAGTATTTCCTTAATATGATTCAGGCCGGTTCAACATTTAAATGACATGGATCTGAATTTTGGAAAAGTATTACAGGAAATTAAGACTTAACAAAACGACAACAAACCAGAAGTCACAGAGTGCAGTATACACCGTGAACAGAGATCGAAGATGAGGGCAAGGCCAAGGAAAGTGCTTTTCTTTGTGTTGATCCCAGAGCAGGCAAGAGCAGGAGCTTCCCAGCCACCTGATCACAGGAGGGGTACTGATCCTTTAAACCATCTCCCTCTCTCCTCAACCCTCTCGGTCCCCCAGTCCTTTCCTAGGCACCAAGAAGGGATGGGAAGTGGAAAGAGAAGGAAAAAAGCAAAGAACTGAGCTTATAATAATATAACTTACCACTAGTGATAATAGCAAACACTCATATCCTGCTTATTATTGACTTGTGCCAGCCACTCTTTGAGGGGTTTACATATAGTTATTAATTTAACTCCTGCAATAATCCTATGTGTCTCCCATTTTACAGATGAGGAAGCTGAGACACAGAAAGATCAAATGTCCTTAAAGGGCAACCACCAGGTAGTTAGTGTCAGACCAGACCACTTGACTCAAAAGCACAGATAGAAGACAAAGGTTCGGGACTCAGGAACTTCCAAAGTCATTTTCACATTCTCAGTCTAGGCTTCCATTCCACACTGTAAATGGAAATCTCCACCTGGGTGCCTCGTGCCTAGCAGGATGCCTATCACAGTGCACAGACTTAAATACTGGTCAAATGAAAACTTGTTTCATATCAATTTATAGTGGAACTTTTTAGAGTGTATTAAGTCCATAAAATCACAAAATCCTAATCTGATTGACCTTAACCTAGCCTAATGTTTGCCTCCAAGCAGCCTGGAAAGGAGCTCATGCCACTCTACAGAATGTCATTGCAATGATAATTTAAAGATCACCTCTGTTTCTCAAAAAAGCAAGCAGTATAGATTAGAGCTAGATTTCTCACCTGCCCCTAAACTACATATCGTCCCCCAAAGAAAAAAAAAAAGGCACAGGGAGGAAATGAACTGAGACAACATCACTTGCAGCAACCGGAAGGAAAAACACACATACCCTGCTCACGGTCTGTATGTGGGGTTGCTTGCTAGGGAAATGCTTGCAGCTGCCTTTAGAAGTAAATCTGGTGGCTGTGGCAAGACAGAAGCAAAACGATGAGGCAGGACTGAGCCGCCACCTCCCGCCTGCCTGGCTGGGGAGAGGAAGAGAATACCAGGGACACCAGATGATCCAGCAGCAGTGGTTCTGCCCTGGGTAAGTCCTCAGACACTTGTTGTGGCCTGACAGGGTGTGGGACTCACTCAGACTCTGACTTCCTGAGTTGGTATCAGACATCTGTTAGTGTTCCCCACTGTTGACACTCCTTAACTGAAACTGAGAGGGACTCCACATGTCCTAAAGGAGGAAAGAGGGACTTCAGGATTCTTTTAAGCTGACCTGTAGGCACTGGCTTTAATGTGACCTAAAGCCTACATGATTCTTTTTTTTTTTTTTTAAATCATCTTGGGTAGGTGCTTCCTGGTGTATAAGCTGAATGGCTCCTCCCCCTTGATGCCCTCCTCAGAGAGCTTACCTGTAATAACCTTGAGCTTTGGCTTCTCCTAAATTATTTCAATACTTCAAAGTGTGGGCTGGGTCACGTGCACATTATGGTGGATTAGAGTCATTCACAATGTCATTTTCAATCTCTCTGGGAATCACCCCGGAGGGGTAGAAAACGATGATTGAGGATTAGACTCAGTGTGTCCAGCTCTGCAGAGAACTGGCCATTAGCATCATCTCTAAGGGGTTGGGGACAAATCACACTGTGTTCTACCCGTTCACACTGGGCCACCTCAACATGTCCATCCTTTCTTTTTTCTATTTACTAATTCACTTGATTCGTTCATTCATTCGGTAGCCTTTCCTCCACAAAGGAACTGAGCAGCATTTTCATCTTGCTGAAATAATTTCAAAATGAAGAACACATACAACTTTCAAGGGAATGCCATTCGAAAAGGGCTGTATGTTGTTCAAAGCTGTGTGGACATTGGAGAGCTGGTTTGCTTCCCTCTGTGCCCATGATGAGAGCTGAGGGTGGGTGCTCTGGTCTTCCTGACCCATGCTTGAGGAGCTCCTCCCCTCCACCCAGAAAACTGGTTCCCGCCCAGAAGTGGGTGTGAAGAGCAGTTGCCCATGACAGGACCCTGGGAACCAGTCAAGTTATTTTTCTCCTTGTTTCTATCTCCTTCCAGTTTGGGGATAAAGTCCTTCCAGTTTGCAAGGACATGCCTGTTTTAAGAATGGAGCAGTGGAACGGGAAGGATGAGAAATCAGCTTTGAGTTGGAGCTCCACCATTACTCATGAATTAGTTAATTCATGTGGCAGCTACTTTTAAGTCAAAAGTTACATAAGATGGAGCAAAACTGACATTGCCATGCTTCCAAAAAGTTTTCAGTGCAGGGAAGAAGCAGACGTTAGTTAGTAAATCACACAAATATGATAAGGATCAGAACATATTGTGGGGGAAGCGGAGCTCGTCTAGGAGGCAGGGAGGTTTCTAGAAGGAAAGTGAGACTAGAACTGAAAAAAGGCGTAGGAGTTCACAAGGCTATGTATGCTCCAGGCAGAGAGAACAGTGGAGACCATTTCCTGAGGTAGGAGACCACAGAATTATCTGGCAAAATCAAGCGGGAGGTGAGTAGGTAGTGAATCAAAATGAGCCCAAAGTGTAGCATAAAAGATGCTGCTTTTTCTAAAAGCCATAGAGAAGGTAGAGGGGTTCTCCACGGCTTTTAGAATAGGTGTGGAGGGGAGCCTGGGTGGTTAAGTTGGTTAAGCGTCCGATTTCGGCTCAGGTTGTGATCTTACAGTTCGTGGGTTCGAGCTCCGCATCCGGCTCTGTGCTGACAGCTAGCTCAGAGCCTGGAGCCTGTCTTCGGATTCTGTGTCTCCCTCTTTCTCTGACCCTCCCCTGATCATGCTGTCTCTCTCTCTCTCTCTCTCAAAAATAAATAAAACATTAAAAAAATTTAGAATAGGTGTGGAGAATGGATGGAAAGGGACTACACGTAGAGACAGGGAGACCAATCAGCAGGTGGATGAAGTCAGCCAGCCAAGGATGTCTATGTGAGTACAGACAAGAGTGGTAGCAGAGGAGACAGAATAACACAAATATCAAAGTCAGCTAGAAAGAAAAATCAACAACACTTGGTGGTGGACAGAAAAGGAGAGCAAGGGGGAAAGTGTCAAAGATGACCCCCCAGTTTCCAGGTTTGTGCATTCAAATGCATCTTGAGGCTGCTCACGGATCACAGAGACTGGGGAAGCTGGTGGGGACAAAGCTCAGGTTAGTTCAGTTCTAGAATTGATCCAAATGCAGATGTCAGCCAGGCATTTGACACTGACTGGTCTCTAGAGCTCAGAGGAGACATCTGGGGATCCTTGGCGTAGACTTGGTAATTGCAACCATGGTTGTGGGTGGTACCTACTTGAGGGATAGTGTCAAATGAGAAAGAAGGAGGGTGGCTTAGAATCAAATCTCAAGAAATTCGAATATTTATTTTATTTTAATGTTTATTTTTGAGAGAGAAGGAGCATGAGTGGGGGAGGGGCAGAGAGAGAGAGGGAGCCACGGAAGCCAAAGCAGGCTCCAGGCTCTGAGCTGTCAGCCCAGGGCCGGCCATGGGGCTCAAACTCATGAACCGTGAGATCACAACCTGAGCCGAAGTAGGATGTTTAACCAACTGAGCCACCCAGGAGCCCCAAGAAATTCTAACATTTAAATAGAGGTAGAGCATGGTATGCCTGGGTGGCTCAGTCAGTTAAGCATCAGACTTTGGCTCAGGTCATGATCTCGCGGTTCGTGAGTTCCAGCCCCGCATCCGGCTCCGGGATGACAGCTCAGAGCCTGGAGCCTGCTTCGGATCCTGTGACTGCCTCTCTCTCTGCTTGTGCTCTGTCTCTCTCTGTCTCTCAATAAATAAATAAATGCTTAAAAAATGTTTTGAAATAAATAAATAAACAGAGGTGGAGAATAAGGAGCCTTCCAAGAAGACTAGCTCGGTTTCTTGCAAAGTGAAACACAAAATTACTACATGACCCAGCAATTCTACTCCTAGTTAAACATCCAACTGAAGACAGGGACTCAAATAAGTACATGTGTACACACTTTCCTAGAAGCACTATTCACAACAGCCTGAGAGGCAAAGCAGCTTAAATGTCCATCAGCAGATGAGTGAAGAGACATATTGTGGTATGTCCATACAACAGAATATTATTCAACCACCAAAAAAAATTGAACTACTAATACATACTACATCAGGGATAAGTCTCAAAGACACTGTGCAAAGTAAAATCCAGGCACAAGAAGTACATGATTCCATTTATATGAAATATCCAGAATGGGTAAATCAATAGAGACAGAATGCAGGTTGGTGGCTACCAGGTGGCTGGGGAAGGGGAAACTGAGCAGCAAGGGCTTAACGAATAGGAGATTTCCTTTTGGGGTGAAAAAAGTGTTTTGGAACCAGATAGAGGTGGTGTTGGCACAGTATTGTGAATATATTGAATGTCACTGAATTGTTCTCTTGAAAATGTCTAATTTATGTTATGTGAATTTCATCTCGATGTTAAAAAAGATGACTAGGAAGGTGTAAGCAGGGGTGTAGAACACAGGCTGCCTGACTTTGGGCAAATGATGCCCACAATGATAGAGCCTCGTTCTCTGTATGTAAATGAGGGGAAAGAGCCATCTTGGAATGCTGTGGGATGGATCACACATGACAAGGTTTTTAAGTTTCTAGCAGAGGAAGGGTGTAGTGAAAATAGTTTCCTACCTACATCCTTTGGGCCTCATTGGGACTGAACTAACTTCTAACAGCCTGAGTCTTTATCTCAGGACCTGAGAGCTTTCTCCAAGCCAAGGAGGGCCACTGTAATTGCTTAAAGGCAAATGAAAATGCCCAGAAACTAGCTCTCCAGTGGGCTGTAAACATCCCAGCTCCCTCAGGCCTGAGTAGAATAATCTAAGACGCCTCTTTTACCTATTTCCTAAAGTTTCCACGTGAACTTAAGCTCAGTTACCACAGTGGTAGCCGGCTTGATAATGGGCTTTTTATGTGCCCTTCCCTTCTCACTACTCCTCTTTGGCTCCCTGCTCCCCAACAAAGTGTCCTGGGATCGTTGGTTAAACTACATGCACTTGAGGGTGCCTGGTGGTTCAGTCAGTTAAGCATCCAACTCTTGATTTTGACTCAGGTCATGATCTCATGGTTTTGCGAGTTTGAGCCCCAGTGTCAGGCTCTGCACTGGCAGCAAGGAGCCTGCTTGGGATTCTCTCTCTCCTTCTCTTTCTTTCCATCCCCAATTTGCACTGTCTCTGTCTCTCTCAGGATAAATAAACAAATTTTAAAAGTAAATAAATAAACAAACAAGCAAAGTACATGCACTTGAATCTGAGTCAGGGTCTGCTTCTGGGGAAATTCAAGCAAAGACCACCTGCTACACAGCCCCGTGGATACTCAGGTCATGTCATCCACTGTTCCCCATTTACTTAGGCATCTGTATTTCCATATCCCTCGTATCTATTCAGGGACATATGGAGGAGATCTTCTTCAGCCCCTTTTGAGATCCTGCTTAGAGAAAGGACCCAGGTGCTCAGGGAGAGCTCCTTTATTTTTTTTTAAAGAGCTTATTTTTAGGGCTCTTTGGTGACCCAGTCAATTGAGCGTCTGACTTCAGCTCAGGTCATGATCTCGCAGTTTGTGAGTTTAAGCCCCACGTCAGGCTCTGTGCTGACAGCTCGGAGCCTGGAGCCTGCTTCGGATTCTGTGTCTCCCTTGCCCTCTGCCCCTCCCCTGCTTGTGTTCTGTCTCTCTCAAAAATAAACATAAAAAAAATAATGAAAATAGTTTATTTTTAAGTAATCCCTACATCCAACATGGGCTTGAACTCACAACCCCGAGATCAAGAGTCACATGCTCTTCCAACTGAGCCAGCCAGGCACCCCAGGGAGAGCTTCTTTAGACTTGATGTGTCCTGTACATAACTGTACCACATCTTACTACAAACCCCCTCCATTTGCCTTCTGCCTATCTGTCTCTTGGCAACTCCTTTGATCAAAGTTTTCCAAACTGTGGGGCACCATAGGATAATTTTACATGGTATTCGATACACAGATATGGCATAAAATCATGCTGAGTCATTAGACGCTGTCACAGAAAACTTTTCCATTTTCACTCTTTGGATCTCTTGATTTTGGCCTGGTCTTCACATTCTCTAACCATTGCCCATTTACCTTTTTAACAAGGAGAAACTGGGCCTTGGGTTATGAGCCATCAGCAGGCAATGATAGCTAGCTAAAATTTACCAGCATAATTTTGTTTTCCTGCATCTATTTTTCATGATTACCTTCTATTAACCCTACAGGCACTGGCTACTTATCTGCAGGAGTGGTATAAACTTTCTTTTAATATAAGTAAATATCTTTAAGTTTAAAAAAAAATGAGTTGACTGAAAGAAAAAAAAAATCCTGTTACTAATTGTGCTGGGAGCACACCTGATATGGCACACACCGGGAGGGAGGACTTGGAGAGAAGACTGGCAGAACTTCGTTAGAGCAGGAGCTCCTCAAGGCCAAAGCTGCATCTCATCCCACCCAGAGACAGCTGTGTGCATGCTGCAGGGCCATGAACGACAGGGTGGGGTGTCCAAGCCACCCTTTGCTGAAGACTTTTTTGATCATTCAAATAACCAACGTCACTGCGCCCACAATGGCTCCCAAATATCCAGGCAGTGATGATAGACTACTTGAAATTGACACCGCTCCAGGTTCCATTATATGGTGGTTCTGCCCTAAGGAAGCACCCTGGGGGGTCAGAAGTAAATCAGCAATGGTGAAGTGAGGTAACAAGTGAACATTTTTTTTCATCTTCACTTCTGACCGGAAGCTTTGGTTAATGGAGGTCTATAACTCGGTGAACATTCTCCTTAATTTTTATAAGCAGCTGTTATTCCCCAAGCTCCTCCCTTCGTTTTCTGAGGAAGAGGATAAATGAGGAATAATAATCTGCACAAATTTTACTTTAGAAAAATATTTAGGTATTCCAAAACATTTCATACTACAAAGAAGTATTTGTTATGCATGCCTACATTCTAAATAATAATAGAAATAAAACAAATGCGTGTTGGGGCACCTGGGTGGGTCAGTCAGTTAAGCGTTCAACTTCAGCTCAGGTCATGATCTAGTAGTTTGTGAGTTTGAACCCTGCATCAGGCTCTGTGCTGACAGCTCAGAGCCTGGAGCCTACTTCGGATTCTGTGTGTCTCTCTCTCTTGGCCCCTCCCCTACTCATACTCTGTCTCTTTCTCAAAAATAAATAAACATTAAAAAATAATGCATGTTTCCCTGCTTCCTGCCTTACCAACCCTTGAGTCCTGATTCATGCCCCTAACCAATTGTATCAGTTTCTATCCACGCCCCCCACAAAGGGAACTGCAGTCTTAAATTTTGTGTTAATCATGTTTCCTTACTTTTTAGATATGCCTCATATTTCTATATGTACACATATCTAATATGTGTATTGTAATTTATGCCTATATTTATATAAAAATTAATTAATATGTAATTTATATGTACTGTACATGCTGTTTATTTTTGCCTGTTTGGGAACTGTAAGCAAATATAATCATGCCACCCTTGATCTTAGCCAAAAGGCCAAGAAGCAATGCAAATATAATTATACCATATATATTCTTCCATAACTGGCTCTTTGGCTCAACGTTGTTTCTGAATGTTATCCACATCAATGCAAATAGGTGTTGTTGAGTTATTTTGATGGCTGTATAGCATTCTATCAAGTGACCATATGACAGTGTATTTATCATCACTCCATTGACAGTGCTAGGTAATTGCCACAGATGAAGGCTCAGACTATAATTTCAGGAAGGCACAATGCTCCTCAAATTTCTCCCCCTCTCATGCACAAAATACTACCAGCAGAGGCATGAAGCTTTGCTTCATGTTAGAAACAGGCTTTCACTGGAGGTAAGAGGTAAATGGATTAGGGAACTGAGAGCCAGAAGGAAAAAGACATCAAAGGAGAGGAGGGGCCTTAAGGGGGAAGGAAGAAAGAGACAAAAATAACCCCCAGAAAGAAAACATACTCCCAGGGGTGAATTGTGCTTCCTGCAGGCACATTAAGGAAGGTTTTCACTCTCAATGTCCACTTCCCTTACCACACAAACCTTCGGTGGAAGGGTCTACATAAATATGGACTCTACAGAAGCATCCTCCCCTGGGTCCACACGTGGGCTCCGTGACTGCCAATCACCTTGCTACATCCTCAAGAGAACCAAATTTCACGCCATGTTCCCCTAGAGGCTTCCCACTGATGTGTTTTTAGATTCATCTGTTCCTTAGCCTTATGGGGGACCAATTAGCTGCCACACATCAAATGGTACAGTGTCCGTGAACCTTTTGTAACCTTTCGGCTAGTTTCCATGACGGAAATTCCCCACCCACAGCTTCACTCTAAAGAGTGGAAATATTTAGAGGAAGTGATACTATTAATGGCTCAGCACCACCATGGGAAGTATTTTCCCCTAAAATCACAGTAGTAAGTTGGTGCCTCCCATAACAACATCACAACACAGCTTTAGCAAGTACAATGTTCTCTTGGCACCTGTTTCTCTAGAGAGATGATGTACAGGTCCTTTGCATCACAAGAGAAATGAAACTTTGAGGAAGTAATGCCCTCTGGCCCTCCACCAGAGTGGAGAAATTAAGGTCAAAAGCTGTCGGAAGTGGGGAGGAGCCTGGGTGGCTTAGTCGGTTGAGTGTCCAACTCTTGATTTTGGCTCAGGTCATGATCCCAGGATCCTAGGATTGTGGGATCGAGGCCAATGTTGGGTTCTATACTGAGCATGGAGCCTGTTTAAGAGTCTCTTTCTCTCCCTCTGTCCCTCTCCCCCATTTGTGCACTCTATCTCTCTTTCTAAAATTAAAAAAAAGTTTTTAAATAAAAAAGCAAGCTTTCCAGGTTGTGTCACTAGTCTGGTTTTAGTGGCTGCAGGTCCTTGGTGGGTGAGAATCATTCTTGGTAAATAACGTGTTGACTGAATCATTGAAAGAGTAAATGAGTAAGGCATACTGAATTAGCCAGGGTTCTTTAGACAAATAGAGCCAGTAGCATGTGGGTAT
This sequence comes from Cryptoprocta ferox, assembly GCA_028646485.1. Taxonomy (NCBI): domain Eukaryota; kingdom Metazoa; phylum Chordata; class Mammalia; order Carnivora; family Eupleridae; genus Cryptoprocta; species Cryptoprocta ferox. The sequence continues at coordinate 126,306,012 of CM053577.1, read as the reverse complement.
ATGTGTAATGATACAGAGAGAACTTTCTTTTAAGGAATTGGCTTATGCTTCTGTGGAAGCTGGCAAGTTCCTCGGAGACCCAAGGAAGAGCTGAAGTTGCAGCTGAGTGTGAAGGCAGAGTCTGCTGGAAGAATTCTTGCTCAGGGGAAATAAGTTCTTTTTCTCTTAAGGCTTTCAACTGATTAGACGAGGATCACCCACATTAGAGAGGGTTATCTGTTTTACTCAGAGTCAACTAATTTAAATGTTCATCTTACCTAACAAGTAACTTCATAGAAACATCTAAAATAATGTTTGATCGAATATCCGGGTCTCTCAGCTTGGCCAAGCTGACACATAAAATTAACAATCACAGTACCATATCTCATTTCAGAAAATAAGTTAGTAGTTATTTGCTCAACATTAGTGAAAGGCCCCCAATGGGCAGAAACTGCTAGGTGCTGAGGCTTCAACAGTGAAGCTAAGTAGACAATATCACCATCTTTAAGGAATTCATACGGAAGAGATGTCCAGTAAGTAAAATCACTTGTAAGATTTATGCCTACAAGAAGCACTGCAAATGAGTCAATCAAATCCAATTTTTCTTGATAATATGGTATTGGGATATAATGAGGTTGTGTCTTCATGGACTTCATGGTTGAGGAGGGACCTCAGGTATAAATTATATTATGACCATAAACACATTTCAACTATTATACACAACATGCTATCCATTACATAGCTTTCAAAAGTACATATAATTCAGTTATAAATGACAGCAAGATTAAAAAACTGCATACAGTTGTTATTTAAAATAAAGTGTCCAAAGTATTTTGTACATAGTTATTATTTTTTCATATTTCTCTATTTTTATGGCAAGATGGATAAAAGAACCACTTAATAAAGGTGTTATGATTTAAGAATCATTGATTTGGTAAGGCTTAGTTAGGACTGTCTGATGGTGTTTATTTCTTTCGTTGCTTTAAGTTATTTTCTTTATTGGCCTCTCTTTTCATTGTGCTTTTGGTATTTTGTCTGAAGCAAGGGCAGGCATTAGAAATAAAGGGATTAGTTCATATTATTTAGAACTGTGAATCCATTTTTTAATTAAAAATTGTTTAATGTTTATTTATTTTGAGAGAAAGAGAGAGAATGCTCACACAAGTGTGGGAAGGACAGAGAAAGAGAGGAAGAGAGAGAATCCTAAGCAGGCTCCATGCTGTCCACACAGAACCTGATGCAGGGCTCAGTCCCACGAACCATGAGATCATGACCTAAGCAGAAATCAAGTCAGATGCTCAACCTCCTGAGCCCTCAGGCACCCTGATAATCCATTTTTTAAAGGTGATGAGGTTATCTGTGCATGCTTGCTAACTGCTATATGTGGCCCTGGGCATATGTGGTCACATGCATAACTTATGCTCTAAGAGCATTAGTATTTTACTAGGATATTCCAGGGCCACAAGGTAGGGCTTATAATCCTATCAAAGTATCCTTGTGCCCTTTCTAGCCCTTATCAAAAACTTTGATTGGAGTACTTCAGAGAGTGGAGTTTTACTGAAGAAAGCATCATGACAGTTTATCACTGGTTATCTTCAGCCCTCTCAGGAAGCTTACACTTAAGTTGAGAAGAAAACATACATTTGTTTGCAAAGCAAAAATCACATTTAAAAACCACTAAATGGCCTTATTGATGTTCCCCTAAAAGGCCAGTTATGCACCTAACTCAGGACTTCTGGACTGGAAGGACCTTCCAAGTCTTACTTGAGAGGCTCCTCCCTTCCCTCAACAATCAGGTCACACACGTCACCTTATCACACTAGACCTCCCTTACCATGTTATATATGATAGCCACCTCCTTGCTTCCAACACTCCTGCCATTACCTGCACATACCGCCACCTGGCGTAGTAAATACCTGTGTATTTGCTTATTTTTTGTTTACTCCACTGGACTTAGTTTTGTTTACGGCTGTATCTCTGGCATTGGTAGGTGCGTAATAAGTATCAGTTGGATGGATAAACAAAGGAGTAAGTGAGTGAATGACCAGGTGAGTGTTAGAGGCCACTACCATCATGCAGGAGAAGAGCTCTTTAAGTCAGGAAGCCTGCTCAGGAGAGCTGGGGCTCAGATGGCTGGCATCGCAGAGTGGGAAAGATCTAGAAAAGCATGAGGAGATCATGAGGGGGGACAAATAGGTGGTCTGAGCAGAAGAGCAAAGTGGCTGGACCCTGGTGTGCTTCCGGGGGACCTGCAAGCTGCTCCCTTTGACTTGTGTGCAGGTAGCAGGAGGGCAGAGGCAGGAGCCACCCCCCTCACACACTGAAAGAATGGGGGGCAGGACTGGTTGTCCCTGGTGAAGGGCCAGGAGCCTACCTTCTTGGACTGCGCATGCTGTAGGCAGAGACAGACTTTTCCTCAGGAAAGCAAATTTGGATCTGCTCCAGTATTTGAATAACAGCCTGATTGAAAAACAGACTTCAACTCAATGTAGCAGAGCAAAGAATATTTTTGGCCTGAGCAGTTTTCAGAGAAAATGTGGCTCACTGCTTTCTTCAGCCATAGGAAAACTTCAGGAAATCTTTTGTATGATGCCTTACTCCAAGCAGGCCCGTGATTGGCCCTCCTGGGTCTCTGCCAGCATGATTTAACAGCGAAATGCTATTTCACAGTTAAACAAAGTGTTGCATAGAAACAAGGGTTTTTACATACATGAGTTAATACCCGTAGCAGTAATATTCCTTCAATACCCATTTAGAGAAGTGTTGGCCTTACCTATGTCTTATTTTCTCTCTGCTGAATAATTTATTTCTTAATAGCGTGGAAGAGCTACCTGACTCAACACTCTCTATTTGACTTTACCCTGTATGTGTTTCTTTCATTTTGCATTTCAAAATTGCGGTTGTGCCTGATATTGAAAATGTGAACGCTGTCCAAACAATCCATCAGGATTGTGTGTATTTTTGTTTATTTAAAAAAATTTTAAGTTTATTTATTTCGAGAGGTGGGGAGAGGGGAGAGAAGGAGGGGGAGAGAGAGAATCCCAAGCAGGCTCCCCACTGTCGGCATGGAGCCCGATATGGGACTCAAACTCACGAACCATGAGATCATGACCTAAGTCGAAATCAAGAGTCAGATGCTTCACTGACTGAGTCACCCAGGTGCCCCTATGCTACTGTTAAAAAAGAATAAAGGTGATCTATACCACAAAGATGTGAAAAGATGTGAACAAAGCAACAGATATGATAGAACATAGAGGATTAGCCTATTTTTAATAAAATGAGGATTATTATCTATCTTCTTGTAAACAACAACAACAACAAAAAGGGATCATCAGAGTTTAGGAAATGGGCAGATCCAAGAGGCTGGATAACCAGAGGAATACTTAAGAGGGCAGCTCTGGAGCCAAAAGACTTGAGTTCAAATCCCACCTCTACCTCTTTCCTGCTGTGTGGTCTTGAAGAAGTTACCATTACACCTTTCTGTTTCTCCATTTCTCATCTGCAGAGGGGAGGTAAAAGCAGTAATACCTCACTTGGTGTGTTTTGTTTTATTTTATTTTTTTTGAGTCAGTACATGGGTTTGAGCATTCTATGAGTCAATATATGCAAAAGGCTTAGAGCTGTATCTGACACATTAAATGCTCAGTACACACTAACTATGAGGAAGAAGAGGAGGAGAGAGAATAAGTTTTTGTAAAAGAGAAGGGGCCTAAATAAAGAACAGAGTTTGACAAGAATCCCAGAAGAGAAAAGCATGCAAAAACAAAACCCAAACACTTCTAGGATGAATGAAATAATCCAATTAAATTCATCTCTACCTCTGTAAAGAGGTCAGAATAATATTTCATTACTTAGATGACAAACATGAGCTCATAGGAATAAGTATTGAGATGAAATATAAGGAGGATATCCTTTGTCTTCATGTAGACCAGCATGCATATCAGTCACCAGTCAACAAACATTTATGGAGTCCCTGTAGGGTGCTAGCTATGATGGAAACAGTACCAACAGTCCTTGCGAGCATGGGACTTTTTTGAAGTGGGCTTAAAGTCAGAAAACTATCGGATGATTTCTTTCATTGTATGTTGATTTGTAACATACCCAAGTGTTTTAGTAGTTACCTCAGTGTGACTCAAATAGAAAAAAAATCATTGTATTTACCTCTTTAGAGACATAGACAACCCTTGATTTTCTGGTCTTGTGAGGAATCCCAGGATTTGATAAATGAAATAATGTTTATTTTATCTGTAAGTTAAACAGATCTCCATTGCTTTGCCTTCTATGTTGAAAACCCTTCTCCATCTGTTTGGATTCCTCGTTGTCCTCTGTCCCTATCTCTCCTTCTCAACTTGCAAATAGCCCCATGGGCCCTGGAGTAGCAGCTGCCAGGTGACACACAATAAGTTCTAAGCAGCCCCTCGGTCGTTGAACTGGGCGACACTAGCAATCACCTTATCACCCTCACCCAGTAAAATAAATGCAAGTGAGTCCCTGAAACACTGAGGCTTTTGCTTACTACCCCTGACCACACTGAAGAGGCCTTGTGAGGACCAAGAACTAGGCTTACAAATCTCTGAGGGTGCAGACAGGGAGGCCAGGCATTTCAGAGCTCTGCAGGATTTATTTGCAAGGGGTGCTGTGTGGAAGGTGCCAAAACAGCTAGTAGCTAAATTTAAGAAATTACAGTAATTAATTGCTCCAAAGGGGTATCATTCACTCTTAGAATCTCATTGCCAAGAATTGAGCTGGGAGTTTGGTCTCCAGGGAAGAGTTAAAGATCAGACAGGAACCATTACAAAAATTTCCACTGAAAAATAAGTTCCTTGTAAGAGAAGCTGACAGACTTGTTAATTGCAGCTTACTCTGAACTTAATGACAGTCTGTATGCAGCATTTGTGAAGAAAGCACAGAGTGTTTGAATGATGGGGAGCAGAGGGGTGGGCGTTGGGGTGGGGGATGGGGGTGGAGGGCTCTGAGCATATGAATCTGAATCTAACAGGCATGATGACTGCCTTAGAATAATGATCCATTTTAGAGTGAAGTTCATGGGGAAGTGACTCAAATCTGCTTTCTCCAAGATTCTTACCAACAGCAAAGATTGATAAAACACATTTGTGCTGCTGTGGTTTTTAGAAGTTCAACCATATAATAACTGTAGCAGGCACATCATACTACGCTGCTTAAATCTCAAACATTTCCTTGATGTAGGATGATCACAATAGAAAGGAATGTTATTTTTATCCAGCCATTGGTAAGGCTGTTGACTTCCTTAATCCGAGAAACTAAATCACAGGCTACTTGAGAAACTCTGACCTAAGTCTTAATTGATGCCCAATCACCTTTATTAGACCACTGCGTGTGGTTTTTACCAGACCAACCCAGGAGGAAGGATTAAGCTGCTACAATGAGGAAAAGTTAATATTTTGATTGGTCATACAAGTGAGTTTATCGCAATACCCTTTCCATTTGTAATTTAGCATTATAAGTCTCTACTCTTGAGGTAACCCTCCTTTCTGAATGCTCGATACAGTGAAAATTAGGTTGTTATTCCACACTTGATTTTTCTCTTTAGTCTTAGTGATAGCTAACATTATTGGAGCAAAATATTCATAAGTAACATTTAGGTACTAATTTAGAGTTCAGTCAGCACATTGACCCACATCATCTTATCCAGTGTCTACTGTGGTCCTGGGAGCATTCTCATATCTCCCACTCTACCAATAATGAAACTGAAATAGAGGTAGAATTGATGAGGTAACTTATGTAAAATTGGGCAGTTGAGCAACAGACATAGTGAGGACTGAAACCTGGGTTTTTTGACTGAGTCATTGGCTTAAAAGCGTTTATCCCACGACCAGGCAACTCTTTGCAGTGAATCCTGACAGGGTACAGGCTTTTGGTGTGAAGACATTGATTTTTCTTAGGTAAAAAGATGCTTTATTTCAAGATAGGAGGTTTGTATTTTTATTTCCTCCTCTTCCATATTGCTTATATTACGCTGACCAGCAAGGGCCAAGATTTCCCATGGGAAAGTTTACTTTACAGGTAGATCCCATCTCTTTCTTTCGGCACTTGTTGTGACCAAGTCCTCTTTTCAACTATCTAATATCCATGGGCTCCTTCCAATTTTACTTTATCAAAACGTGCTCACAGGGAAGGATTTGTTCTCATTGATTTAGATTTTGGCATCGCCAAGCCACTAATCACCCACCATTTACATTTTAAGTCATATTTCTTCCTACAAAATAAATTTGTTTCCCTACTAAAAGGGATTTGGAGGCAGAGATGGAGAAGATGAGGTTTTTACATCAAGGGCATCTTCCATTGCCATCCAAAATCTGTCATGTAGATGTACTGAGCTTTAGCCAACGCAGCTCTAAGTAGGGCATCTTGATCTATCAATTAAGGTAACACAGCAACTTGCCATACATTTGCTCTGATGTACAGCAAACAGGCATTTAACAGAAAGAATCGTATTTCTTTGAAAGCAGTGCAAGAATAAGTCTGTGGAATGCTAGGATGATTCTTTTTCCTCAGTGGAAAGAGATTGGATGTTTCTACATTAACTAGAGGGGTTGAAATGTAGGAAGGAGTGATTGAGAAATAATTTTAGCAACCAGAATGTTAAATATTCTGTTGCAAGACAATGTGTTCCCATCTGGAGGACGGGTGGTAGAAAATAGGGTTACCCTAATGAAAGGGGCTCAACCCAAGCTGCCCAGTCCCTCTCCTGCTTCTGCCTCAGTTCTCCTAAACACCCAGCCAGCTCTGCTGACTTTATCACCACAGTGTCCAGCCCCTCCAAGCTGGACCCAAGGAGACAGAAGAGGCAAGGAAAGAGGAGAGAAAGCACAGAGGCTCCATTTAGTGTATAAATAAAGGGTCTTGTTATAAATATTTTTGTTTAAAAAATAGTCATTGGGGCACCTGAATGGCTCAGTTGGTAAAGGGTCTGACTGTGGCTCAGGTCATGATCTTGCGGTTTGTGACTTCAAGCCCCACATCAGACTGTCTGCTGTCAACACCGAGCCCATTTCAGATTCTCTGTTCCCCTCTCTCTCTGCCCCTCTGCTGCTTGTGCTCTCTCGCTCTCTTGTTCTCTCTCTAAAAAATAAAATAAACATTTAAAAAGATAGTCATTGAGTTGCATACCATTCCCCTTCCTTTTCCTTTCTCATAGATGTTTCAACTTCTTGGAGACATTCTATTTGTCATTGGGAAATGTACGGTAGCTTTCCTGGGTAGCAGGTGGAAGGGATAGAGGAATGGTGCATAATAATATGATATAGTTTCATTGAGCATTTAGGATGTTCTGAGCAAACCTCCTTTGACTTACAATCACATGATGAAGGAGATGTTATTACTGTAAGTTTAGAGGCTCCACAGGGGGAAACAAAGGCTCTGTAGCTATCCTGCCTGGGTTCAAACCCTGATGGTGACATGTGCCTGTTGTGTGACCTTAAGGTATTTACTTAACCTCTCCATGATACCGCTTCCTCACCTTTGAAACTGAGATGATAATAATGTCACACACCTGTGCCATGGGTCCACAAGCCCACCCCCAGATTGATGACTCACTAGGGGGACTCAGAGGACTCAAGATAGAGTCATATCCACAGCTAAGACCTATTATGCCCAATGGAATCAAACTGAAATCAGCAAAGGGAAAAGTACATGGGGTAAAGTCCATAGGAAACCAGGCACAAGCTACCAAGAATCCTTTCCCAGAGGAGTCACACAGGATAGGCTTAATTCCACCAGCAATGAGTCATGACAGGTATGAAATGGTGTCTACCAGGGTACCTCATCAGATACTCAAGGCTAGAGTTTTGATTGAGGGCTGGCCACTTAGGCATCCTCTGTCTGGCACATACCAAAATTTCAAACTCCAGACAGGGGAGCAAGTGTTAGCACAAACCACATTATTTGTACAGTTAGCTACAGTAAGTAAATCTTATCAGGCAATGGTGGAAACCTTCCTGAAATCCAAGTTCCCAGATGCCAGCCAAGGGCCAATCTTTCAAGCAGGGCTTTCTAAGGATAGCAGCTCCAGACCTGCTGTATTAACTCTTCTCTGTACATTATCTCATTGCATTATTGTGAATTTAGATGAAGTAATATACATCCAGTGCTTACAACAGTTTTTTTTCAGTTTATTTATTTTAGAGAGAAGTGAGTAGGGGAGGGGCAGAGAGAAAGGGAGAGAGACAATCCTAAAGCAGCTCCCCACTGCCAGCAAGGAGCCTAATGCAGGGTTCGAACTCACGAATCTTGAGATAATGACCTGAGCTGAAATCAAGAGTCAGATGCTTAACTGACTGAGCCACGTAGCCTCCCCACAACAGTGTCTTATGCTTGGGAAGCCCTAAACATTATTTTAGTCACTACTCACCATTAAATGGAAAAAAAATTACTAAGCTTTAGAATGACTATGAAACCAAGATTTTTCCACCAGGAATATGAATTCACATCTACCTGACTAAAAAATGCCCATGCATTTATTCACTTCATTCTAGAGCAAACAAAAGGGTATCCTTCAAACCCCAGCTAGAAATGGAGGTGGTAGGTCCCTCCCATCTCAGGCTCACAGAAGCTGGAGCCTTGAAGTGTAGCTGACTGTTTTGAAACCATAATTTCCTCAAACTACATGAAATGTCACACTGTGATGCAGAACCCTCCTTGGTCAAACATACTCTTAGAGTCTAGTACTTAAATGTCCCACATGGGCATAGTTTAGACTTACCACAGTCTTTCCCTCCTACTCATTTAAGTATGCTTTGTTGATGTCCCTCATTTTTTCAGGATATGTATTCATAATGTTCTAAGAATTTTTTATGACATCTAGATGGTGAATCTTCACATGATTATTGAAATCATCCAATTGTAAATCATTTTCAGGCTTACACAAATTCTGGCAAAGCAATTTCTCCTGCTCACACCCTCCCAGGGCTAAACAATTAATCACGACTTTACATCACAGAATTCCCTCTACTTCATCTTTCACCAGGTTTTCGTGTCTTTTGCTCTGTCAGTGGGATGAGCAGGAGAGTATCCCACAGCTGGCTGTGAATGCAGTGTAGACAGTTGTGGCACAAGTTAATTCAGCTGAACTAGAGAAATCTCTGTATTGAAACAGAGTCCCTCAGTTGAGAGGGATGTTTTAGGCAAAAAAAAAAAAAAAAAAAAAAAAGGATTTGGAAATTGAGCAGGGCTAGCTGAATCCTTTGAATTTTGCCTCAATAGTTAGATTCTATGAGAGAAACTTTGTAAGGAAGGAATTTTATGTTAAAAAAATGCACTATCAATGGAGATTGCCATATCATCATAGAGTATGATGAAACCAAGAGTCTTGGCACAATAGTTTATTTCAACATTAGGACAGTTGTTATGCATCTGTCTCTTCCAATAAATGAAGCTTTTGTAAATGTCTTAGTCATTTCTGTCCCTTATAAAGCTTTGCATAGAATTTATACATGGTGAATGGTCAGTAAAGGTCTGTTCATTTAACATTCAATTTCTAATGTATTGCCATTTAATAAAAGAGATTCACCTTTGACTTGGAGGTTTATGACATATTCCAAATGTGTGGGTGTGTATTTCCTGGATGACTATCATCAACCCAGTGCCAAACTTTGACACCTATACAATCGCTCCCTCCAGTGAGAAAAGCGAGCAAGAGAAGGAAACTAAAATGAAAGAATAATGTGACCGGGTTTGTTTGATTTCGTAATTTGAAGAATAAATCATGGGATCCAGAAAAAATAAGAAGTGAAGCTCAGAGAACATCGAGGTCAAAGCATTCATTGTGGCTCTGGTTGCTGGTAGCTGGGCCCAAGGGTGCTACTGAAAGACTTAAGACATGCAGAGGAGAAGGGAGATGTAGACCACACAAAGCAGGAAGAGAGATGAAATGGAAGACTGTTAGCACACGACCATTCATTAAGACTTCATTTTTCTTCCTATACAATCTCCCAACTCTTCCTTGAATATCTGTGTCTTCACCATTGCCCAGACTAATTTCTCCTTTCCACTCATGTATCAGACTTACCTCACATACTCCTTCTTTCTTGACATATTTTCTTGAATGTTCCAGCCCCTAGCCCTCAGTGCTTTCTCCCTCCTCCAAATGTATAGCTACCCTTGTTAATATTAGATATTGCTTTTTAGGGTCACATTTAGATTATGTGATATCTAATATACATATATTAGTTATATATGAATGTATACTTGGATAATATATATGCATGTATGCATATATGCATATATAATTAGCTCATATAATTATTGATGGAGATTACATATTTATATATAAATATATTTTTATATATTTATGTGCACATATATGCATATATAATTAGATCACATATAACTATCAAAGGAGATTATATATATTTATATATATATTTTTTGCTATACTTCATAGTTTCTTTTTTTTAACAGCAACAAAAGATTCTTTAATGAAATCTCTTCATATACTTGACATATGAATCTTTGATTATAACACAATTATCACATATTAATATGTACCTCACTTTTATATCATTAATTGTTTACAATGATTTAAATCCACATGATGGGGTTTTTTCCTTCTTTTTAAATTTGGAAATTTCTTTTTAATGAGGTATAGTTGACACACAATGTTCCCCTAAGTTTCTTCACAAAAACAGGTTTTTTTCTTTCTCATCGGCAACGTACATTTCTTAACCATCTACTGTGAAGAGGGTAAAAAGAGGGTACCGTCTAAGGTTTGGTCAGACTTTAACCAGGATCCCCTTTCTTCCAATTCCTATGCCAATCGCACTGCTATCCAAGCACAAGAGTTTCCTTTAGCAAAACCCCAAAACCAAGCTTGCTAAAGGTGGTTTTCTTTTTTCCAGATCAAGCAGCTTAATTCGGGAGGGATGTTTTCAGGAGCAGCCTCCACTATTTCACTGAATAAGGCTTGAGTACCCCAAAAGTCAATGGCAGTAAGAAAAAGTGCCTCAAGTGCGTACACACAAACAAGCTTACACATGGTAGGATTTGGCCAATCTCTCAACTTTGAGTAGGAAACTGTGCTGTGTACCCCTTCTGTTCCTGCCATTATGCTCTGCTCATGGAAAATGTCAACTTCTCACAAAAGGTCTACACAGAAAAGGAGTGGTACCCTTTCCTGGCTAAGCAGTGACCACACCATTCTAACTTGTGAGGATTGTTTCATTTTCTCCTCTTCCCTAGATTCTTTACATTATTAGCAGACTCTTGATCCTGTTCTCCTTTGGTTGCTATTTTGCTGATCTCTGGTGTGCTTTGTAGTTTAACCCTTTCTCACATGTGATGTCCTCTTTACCCTGAGTGAAGGGTTTCTTTTGCTTGATATCTCCTTAATATATCCATACTTCCCTGTTGGGTGGCCCTGGAGACTGAAGCTTCCAGCAGCAGTTCCCAGGAACCAGAGAATTTGGAGCTAGAAAGGACTACTGTTGCCTTGCTCTATGACACACTGGCAGCTGAAACCTGCAGAATCCTAGCATACAATTGGCAGTTTCGTTATGAATTTCACACCCATCTCTGCTGATAGAAGAGTATCCTCCTTTGTCGTGATATAGGCAAGGATTTCAGAAAATTATTTCATAAGGCCTATTTTTCCCCACACTGCTTCAAGATGTGGTTTGTCCCTCAGTGGCAGGAGACAAGTCTCAGGGGAGTAAGTATCTAGAAACAAACTGGTGCACCAACATGGTAAGCTCTCTCAACTAGAGAAGATCTTCATGACAAATATGGTGTTTAACAGATTGGATGCCAACCTTATATGATAGATCTCTCTAAAGCCTGGGGTCAACAACATGTGGCAATTTATTTGGAATATTTGGGATATTATGAAAGAGAACACAACTCTGCCCAACAAGGTTGAAGCAGCTCTTGAGAAACTGCTGTAATGACAACCAAGCATCAACACAGAGGATTATGTCCAGAAGGACATGAGGTAAAAGTCAAATTCATACAGGAGAGCAAGAGGAACTTATAACTTTGAACTGGCTTATATGTAGTTAACTCTTCAATGTGAATTTACCAAAAATTAACTCACCGATATGGACTATTATGAAATACAGACAGTCGGGCACTTGTTCTGTAAACCTCAGGTTATGTCTTCATGATGCCAGACCATTAGGTAGAAACTTCCTCCACCCTCTTCCTCAGAGAAATCCGAACACGGCCAGTGACTTCTTAGACTCCTGAGCAAAGGCTCATTTGCTTCTGGATTCCAAGGGTAAATAGGATTTATTGGAAACTTCAGTCTGCTTCTTCAACAATTTCCTATATAGAGATACATGTATATATCCTTCTCCCTGTGCTCCTCCACCCCCATCCCAAATGAAATCCTTGCTGGCTTTCTTCCTGTAACTCATCTGACTTAGGTTGCTGAGGACTTGTCTTCCCACATGGAAGGAGCTTTGTATTCTGTTATATACAGAAGCCTGTTCAAGTCCCTCTAAGCTTTACAAACCTGTGTGTCTCTTACAAAATATTTGATCCTGACCCATCTTAAAAAAGACGGACTTGGAGGAATGCCTAGTTTCCTCCCTAGCAGTGGTAATATGCATCATTAAGCCAAGATACTCTCGCCTTTTCACTCTGTTGCCTACAATGGTGTGAACTTGACTTCTTCATATTTGAATCTCTTCAGTCTCTTTGAATGCTGGGAGGTGTTTTCAATTTCTCCTTGCAACACCCTTCCCTGACCATCACACACACACACACACACACACACACACACACACACACATACGCACACACACTTTGTGAAGTGAAAAGCTATCAACATCCTGATTCAAAGTAAGAGGCACTTATGAAGATTGACATGCAGACCATGTTTCCTCCCTCCTCCCACACCTCTCCCCACCACCACCCACCGTTTTTCTGAAAGCCTACTAGAAAAATACCCCATTTCCCTCTAGACTGACCTGACTCTTCAAAGGGAGAGTCAAAATTTTTTCAGTCCTCCATTTTATTTATTATTATCTAACACAGTATTTTCCTGTCAGCCAGGTTCAGAGGTGTTTCCCGAAACACAAAAGGGTTTTGGAGACTTCCAGAGCAAACACACATAACTGAGCCAGACCAATTAGCACCAGAGAACAGTTCCCACCGGCAAACATTTCTGCCACCATGGCACTGGGGGAAAGACAGTGTCCCCGTCATGCTGTTGGCATTGTGGAATAGCACAGTGACTGCTCCTTTTAGTTGCTGACTAGTCACCTCTGGAGTGGAGGCCCACAGGGACCCCTTGGGTAATGGACAGAGAAGGCTGTTTTTGTTCACTGCCACAGACTTGGCCATTTAGCCAGGCTGATGTAGAGCTGATCTAGAAGGGATTATTTCTCCATAATTATATGCTCTGATCAAAAGCAAACCCTGTTTCCAGGGAGGAGCTGGGATGGTCCTCTGTTTCCTGCATTTGGGGCACATTATCTTGTTTTCTGGGGTAACTAGATGGTATACCAACCAAACAACCATCGGAAATATTATCATGGTAGCAGGAGTCTGAAATAGAAGGAATCTTTAAATCCGATTATTATTACTATTTGTGTTTTTCTGGGTGCTGTTTCTTATTTGAAGTAGTTACGTACAAGTTACAAAGCCACTTAAACACCATCCGAATGTTCCTGCAGAACTTGGACAGTGTACTCCTGTATTTAGCCGCTAATAATGGTCAGTGGCTTTCTTTTTTGCTTTTTTTCCCAAACTTTGTTTGGGGTGTGTCTGGGTTGAGGTCTGGACGGTGGTCACGTGTAGGTCTCTTTAGTACAAGAAACTTTTCTTATACTAATGAAGATGGGTGGGAAGATGGTGCCAAATGGCCCACAGCTGTTCCAGCACCAACAGAGAAGAAACACAAGCCGAAGGATGCAGGCATGATTCGGGGCCCCTGCACAGCCTGAGCAGGGATTGGAGTAGTCATTCTTGAGCTTCCAACAGAATGACAAGTTTACCCACAGAAATGAAAGAGTTACAGCAACCAGAATATGTTTAGATAATGTCCTGGCAAATCAGTTTAAAGATTTAAATATAACGACATATTAACATTTAAATATAAGCTAAAGAAAGACAGAGAGGAGCTGGTGGGTGAAAAGCAGATCTGCCAGCCTTAGAGAAAGAGTGACAGACAAGCAAAATGGAGTCTTGGGGAGAGTCCAATGTGCATGGCTGGAGGCCCCAGGACAGAATGTGGCAGTGACCTCATTGTATTCAGCACAAAGCCCCTAAAGCCCAGAGCAGGAAATCCTGTTGTTCCCCACCCTGTCCTCAGCAGAGGTCCCATGAGACAATGTTCCTTAGATAACCAACAGAAATCTTTCTTACATGCTAAGGGGGATAGGTCACAATATTCTTTGGAAAGTGGTGGGAAGGTCACTGTCATTGAGGCCAATAAAACATTTATCCACACATTGTTTCATCAATAATTCACCCAGTACTATGCTAGGGGGACATGAGAGGCGGATGTTACTACGAACATTAAAGAGACCAGAGAAGACACGCAACTAAGCTTATTATGGTCTACAGTGATGATGCCTACCTGGGCGCATCAGAAATGCAAAGTGCCTGTCCTGACCCAGCCCTACTTGAAACAGAAGCCCTGCAGGTGGGGTCCATCTAGCTGTTTGAACAAGCCCTCCTGATGCACGGAAAGTTAAAGATGTAATGGAAACAGTACCCCAAACAATGGTGTGTCTTGGCCATTTGTGAGGTGTGTGGAAAGTGATTTATTATTAATGATGGTTAACATACCAACATTTGTGAATAATTTATATATATGTCACCTGCAAAGATTTTAAAAAATACAGATCTCTGGCTCTGCCTGATTCTGGCTGAGTTGGAATCTCCGGGTGTGGTGGCCAGGAATGTATGTAGTTTTAAAGTTCCCCAGGTGACTGCTATGATCAGCCAGGTGCAGGAACCATGGTCTACAAGAGCCATTTGCCCTGTAATGAAGAATATTAAAGTGGAATTCTAAAGGGTGGTCCTGCAAAAAGCAGGTTTCCCCTATCCCCAACAAATCTTAGGCAGACTCTGATTTTTTTTTTAATTTTTATTTTAGGGAGAGACAGAGCATGAGTAATGCAGGGAAGAAAGGAGAGAGAGAGAGAGAGAGAGAGAGAGAGAGAGAGAGAGTCTTAAATAGGCTCCACACTCAGCACGGAGTCTGACATGGGGGGGCTTGATCCCACAACCCTGGGATCATAACCGAGCAGAATTCAAGAGTTGGAAGCCCCACCAACTGAGCCACCCAGGTGCCCCGGGCAGACTCTAATTATTTTTAAGCATACAGAGGAGAGATTCCTCTGACCAAAGCAGAAGAGATTGCTTGCCACCCTTTTCCCTTTTGCAGTGACCACTATAACCCTTTATGAACACCTGGAGCTCCCCCAAAATATGGCATGATGGACCACCCAGGTTTGCCCAGGCCAAGGTGGTTCTGGGAATGGGAGACTCTCAATTTCAAAACAGGGACAGTACCACCGGACAAACCAGGACAAGTTGGTAGCCCTAGGTCAGAGCCCAGATGAAACCCACACTTGTTGCCTTTGGGATGGTCATTTGATGCCATATTACTACAAGAAGAATTCAGATTACTGTTTTTTTAAACTTTGTTTTATTTCCTAATTCCAGAAGGATTTAAAAGAGTAATACCATCATTTTCTATTTAGAAATACTCTTAAGTTCTCTAAAGTGCTCTAAAAGCTGTTCCTATGTTCACATCTGTTCTTTAGAAGCCCTTGGATCCAGTATGCCGTACATCTTGTATATTCTGTCTTCTACATATTTTGGTGGCATTTGCTACGATCCTATTTTGCCTTGCTGAGGTCTGTGTATTAGTCAGAACTCTTTGGGTTTCCAAGAAACCTAGCTTCTAGTGGCCTAAGAAACTAGAAGACAATAATATATTGGTTCATGTAACAAAAAAGGAGCTTTAGGCATAGCTGGATGCAGGGGCTGTCTCATCAGGACTCTCTCCCTCCATCCCTGAGCTCACTCAGACAAGCTCTTCCAACATGGTACCAAGATGGCCCCCAGCAGCTCCTGGTGCCTACCCTCTTCTCTCTGCAACCCAGCTGACTGCATCTTGTTCTCAACAGTTTTTGAAAAGACCCTAGGATTGACTCTTTGGGCTGACATGTGCCCACTCCTAAACCAATTACTGTGGGGCTAGGACAATGGAGTATCCTAATTGGCTATAGCATGGGCACACACCTGCCCTTATCAGCAGAAACTGAGAAGAGAGAAAGGCGAGTCCCCAAAGAAACATCAGAACATGGTTCTCAGAAGCAAGGGAGGAACACATGCTAGCCAAATGAAAGTCCACTGTAGTCTTAAACTGAGCCAAGAGCCCCCACACCCCCATCAGATCTGATTACCCCATCAACATAGTGTCAACTGGTTTCCTCATCCCATACCCAGCTGAGATCTGAGTACTGTTTTACCTGAAACATCATGCTGCATGAGTCCAAGGCCATCATCATAGGTTCTAATTTTTAAGACCTATACAACATTTGGCTGAAGCTCACAGCAGCCTCCAAGCCAAGGGGACTCTATCAAGACAGTGGACAGCACTTTGCTGGGCTTCCAAATTTGGAGCTTCTGAAAGTTGGGAACTGTGACTCATGCCCCTGTGCCCTGTCTGGCCGCACGTCTTCCAGCTGGGTCTGTGACATGTGACAATTCTTTTCTTCAATGTGTCCCATAGAAAAGGAATAAATAGAGCAGAGCTCTTTCTTTTTCTTCCTTCCTTTCTTCCTGTAATTCATACTCAGGCCAACTCAGCTTTGTTCAAACCACATTTCACACTGCCCTGCAAGTTCTGACACAGCGGCTTGCTTTATGCCTTTAGTCCTCTGTTAAGCCAGAAGTGAAGCTATACCCTGTGGCTAATTTTTACTCTGTCAACCTTATCCCTTGATAAGTTGAAATTGTAGATTAAATTGGCACAAAATTGCCAGCCCTCCTGAGACCTATGAATTGTGGCCACTTTGACCCTCATTTCAGACCTTCCCTACTTTTACAAGTTGCTTTGTCTTATTCATTAGGAGGGTGGTGCTTTGACTCTTAAGTGGCCCTTTTTTCCTTCTGGATCCGACGAACTCTACTCCATTCTATCCATTTTATTTCACAAATAATCACATAATATATCCCAAATTTGGGTACAGAACTTGTCAATTCTAAAGATGGGCTTTAAGAATGTTTATTTCATAGGAGCACCTTGGTGGCTCAATCAGTTAAGCGTCTGACTTCAGCTCAGGTCATGATTTCACGGTTCATCAGTTCGAGCCCCACGTTGGGCTCTGTGCTGACAGCTCAGAGCCTGAAACCTGCTTTGGATTCTGTGTCTCCCTCTGTCTCTGCCCCTCCCCTGCTCGTGTTCTGTCATTCTCTCTCTCAAAAATAAATAAACATTAAAAAAATTAAAGAATGTTTATTTCACAAATTAATGAGCCTGTCAGTCAAGTGGACTCTAACTAGCAATGGGGCCAGGGTATCAGTTTCCTGTGGCTGCTGTAACAAAGGATCATAAACCAGGTGATTTAAAATAGCAAATATGCATTCTGTCACAGTTTTGGAGACCAGATGTCTGAAATCACGGTATTGGCCATATTTAATTCAACACCTCTATGGGAGGACCCTTCCTTGCCTCTTCCAGTTTCTATAGTCCCAGCTTCCTAAACATGTGATGGCAAAACTCCAATATCTCTCTGTCTTCACAGACTGTCTTCTGTGTCTATGTCTCCAAATGGTGTTCTCCTCTTATCAGGACAATAGTCATGTTGGATGAGAGCCCACCTTGATGACCTCATCTTAACTTGATCAAATCTCAAAGACCTAATTTCCAAAATAGGTCACATTCACAGGTACTGGGGGTTGGGACTCAACATACCCACCCCAACCCAGGAGAGGTGGGAATGCAGAACTCAATCCATAACAGGACAGACAGAGATAAAAAGAGAAAAACAAGGGACAGAAAAATGACTCTGATTTTAGGCAAATAAAAAGGAAAACCTCACTTCTCAGAGGCTGTTTCCCCAGAAAGAGCTTATGACCCCTGACAGGAACAGCCAAGATGGAGGGAAGGGTGCCTAATGATGGAGGTAATGGCTAAAAGGAAAGGGGTATCCTTGAGAGCAAAGAGCACATACCTGTGCTCTAGAGCCTACTGAGCGCTTTGCACATTTTTATTACATTGAAACCTCAAATAGCTCTACCAAATAATTGCTGATATCCTCATCTAAGAGATGGGAAAATTGAGGCTCCAAGTAAAGCAGTAGACCCAGGGCATTCAGCTGTGAGTGGAAGAGTGAGATCATCATTGTCATTATCATTGTTTTTTTATTGTTAATAGCCATCAGTTCTTGTAAGGCTGTGCCCACTTTATATGGGAGACATTACCCAAATGAACTCAGGTCTTCATAGTTCTGAAAGATAGATACTGCCAGCATTACACAGATGAAGAAATCAAAGCTCAGACAGGCTAGATCACTTGCATATAAGTCCCACAGGTATTAATCAGCTGAGCCAAACTTCAACCTCAGGTCTTTCTGACTCTGAAGACTGTTCTTACTATTATGCCATGTTTCCAGGGGAGAGCTAAGGCATTCCAATTAAGATTTACCTAGCCTCAGAAAAAGCCATTGCAAGAAGAAACTGAAAAGTTATAAGTGAAGCTTAACCAAAAAATAAGCACCAAAAGAAGAGTACATTTGTGGGGGAACAGGCAAGAGTGAAGAGAAAGTGGTGAACCAAATGAGTGACAGTGGGAGAGTTAGCTAATCAAAGAAGCAATGCCAGAGATTGAGTGTTGTAAGACAAAGCAACTGGACCCAGTGTCTGTGTCAATGTCTCTACTGCCACGAGGAGAGGACTCATCTGCTTCATCTGTGCCCAGATGGCTGACTGAACATCTGTGGTGTAGACAGCTCACTTAGAGATGCAAGAGGGGAAAAACTGGGGTTCCCAACCTCCACGTTTCCAAGAAGCTTTCTATTTCTATGAGAAGAGGTAGAAGGGATCAGCTTGTTAACCCTGAAGAGGAGGAAATGTGGGACGCAAGTGGGATAAGAAAAAGTCTTGCAGTATTGAGACCACTGCAGGTGGAAGAGCAAGCAGACCAGTGAGGACAGAACCAGGCTCTTGTTCCTGGAGTCTATCTTTGGTCTCCACTTGAACATACATTTTGTTAACAAGTTGACCTGCCTCACAGTGGAATGAACTGTCTGCCAGGGGGACGACTGAAGAAAACTTAGAACTCACCATGCTGTTTAAAATCTTCAGAGCCACCTTGTCATCTATGGGATGAAGTCCTACATTCCTACCTCCTTCACAAGGACCAGAAGGCTCCTCCTGATCTGGCCCCTGCTTACCGGTCCAGCTTCACCTGCTACCGCTCCCCACCTGGACCTTCACACTGCAGCAGGGGGCTCCTGGCAGCTGCCTAAATGGGCAACAAGCTCCGTCACATCCCTTTGATCTTGCCTGGGCTTCTCCCACTCCTTCATCTTGCCCCTTCCATCTCTCCTTTTCTTCTTCCAACCACTTTTCCTTTCTGGTCTTTCTGCCCTGCACATGCTGTAAACCACCTAGAACGTTTTCCCTCCCCCACCCCCACCTTTTGATCTTCTTTTGGCTTACTCCGTTTCTTGCCTTCAAGACTCAAGCTCTTCTGAAAAGCATTTTCTGATTCCCCCACCTTAGTTGACATCCCGTCCATGAACCTGAGCATTCAGCTTCACTATATTTATCTGTGCATCCCAACCTCTTATTGTCCTGTCTGCTTTTCTCTGAGGACTTAGCCACAGTGTCCAGTTCAGCACCTTGGTCATACCCATTCCAGTACCCACTCCACATCTGGCCCAGAGTAGGTGTTCTATAGGCATACTGACTGACGGGTGACATTGAGGGAGACCAGACTCCCTGACCTCTCAGTTCCCATTTACTCCAAAAGTCTGAGTCTATTTCTGCTCCCAGTTAGTCACAGAGAGGAAATTGCCAAAGCCAGATGACGTGATTTCTGTTTGGGGTTGCCCATGTCCACCTGGTCTTTATAGTTTGTAATCAGAGAAATCAAACCAAGAGGAAAACAGTTTTGTTGAGGCAAGAGTTGCAAAATAACTAGTTGTGTAAAGGTGATGGTAAACTCTGAGACCATCTTTGGTCTGTCCAAAATATCGGAGACTGCATGCTCGTGTGAATGGGCCTAGAGGACAATCATCAAAACTAAGACAGGAGTGTTTAAAGGCCCCTTCTCCCTCAAGGTATTGCCTCTAGAGGTCAGCCTGATATCTGAAATCCTCACCTTAAATGATTTCTCCTTAAGATTGCATTTACTTGAAGAGACTGAATATAAATGAAAATATATTACCTGCATGGTGTAATCATTAATAGCCAACTATAAATGAGTTTATTATTTTGTAGATAAAACTGTGTTGCCCAGACTAGCTCCTGAAGAGCTGTGAACCATTTACTTCTAAATATTTCTAGTGTGATCTTCTCAGTTTACAAGGTTGGGTAAGACTTTTAGTTTGTACACCATCTGTTATCTCTTTTGAATCTAGAGATACTCTGAGCTAGATAAATTGGGAGTTTCATCACAGATTTACAAAGAAAGAAACTGAGTCTCAGAAAGAAGTGGTTTGCCCAGAGTTGGAGCTCATGAAGATGAAAACAAGTGGCCAGGTGTCCCCATCTTGGTCCCCACAGTGCCCCTCCTCACACTGTACCTCCCAGTCCTGTTTCTTTGGGGGAGCAGGGTGTGCCCTGAACTGAAGCTGAGAAGTGGATGTGGGGCTGGGCTGTGCAGGGCAGGCTGGCTAAAATATGCCCTGGGGACTCCTTAACCCAAGAGGGGATCTGTGAAGGGCGAGGGGAAGGGGTATGGAAAGGGAATGCAGTTGTGAAGATGGGGAATAGAAAAGATTGGTTGACCTTTCACAACTCAGCTTTGGGTCAGCCCTGACTGAGTAGCTCTGGTCTCTGAAGCTGGCTGAGTGTGGGCTTTCACAGAGAAAAAAAGGGTTTTCACACCTTTTCTACACAAAGACCTAAGAGCTGGGACCCTACTGAGCACAAACTGCTCTCTGCAGCAGCTAATGGTTGAGTGATCAAAGCAAGTGGAGGAGTCTTGAATAGCTGAGGTAGTAGCTGCTCAGTTAGCAAATAGGCCAGATCCCCTCTGCAACACCAGTGCCCCCAGCCCGAACCTTGTTCCTTAAGGAGAGTCACCGTGGCCACAAACAAAAACTATAGAGAGCCAAGCCCTCTCTGCCTGCAAATTCTAATATGTGCATCACAATAAGATTGAGTCTACCAAGTAAACAGAAGGGATTTGAACTGACAGGGGGGTCCCTGAGGCTTCCTATGAGCAGACAACAAAAGTGAACCACAGACATTTGCTTCTTTGATAAAGAGCATTATTGTTTCACTGGGTCCTTAACAGCTAACTGGTCCCCTCATTCTTTTGTCTTTTAAAGGCTGTCCCCATCATTGAATAGAATAGTAGGGCTGGGAGAGTCTACTGAATCAGTATGCAATGCAGAAAAAATGCCTTCTATGTAATATAAAAAATACAGATATTATATTAACGGGCATGTTATTCAGTCAATGAACATTTATTGAGCACTTTTTGTGTGCAAGACAGTATCTTTGGTACTGGAAAAGATGGGCAAGGGCCTGTTCTCATGGAGCTTATATTCTAATGATGAAGACACAAATAAGCCAAATAAATAAATAGCTATACTAGATTATGTCAGAGAGTGGGGAGTGACATAAGGAAGGTGAACATGGGTGATGCGGTGTAGGACACACTTTAGATATGGAGGTCTCAGAAGCCATAACCCTGGAGAGCTGGGGTCAGAGCCTTAAGGCAGAGAGCAGGTGCAGAAGTTGTGGTTGAAAAACAGCGAGAGACCAGTGGGGCTGTAGGGCCTGAGCCAGGGAAAGTGGTACAAGATGAGCTGGGAGATTGGTTATGCCCTCATCCATCACACTAGCTTGGGCCTTTTGATCTCAAATAAAAATACCTTCAGTAGTGCTGCTTTGCTTAGTACTGTATTGGTATTTATAACCAATGCATGATGCACTGTGGACTTTCTACTCCGAGAGAAATCTTCTACACCTGTTTGTGGGGTTGAAAAGAAGATAATCTCTCCTTTGGAAAATCTCTTTGGAAACTTGGCAGTTGGGGACAGGGGACTAAGAGCAGGTTCAGTCTTGTGTGGTTTGAAGTTCGCTGGGAAATGAAGCCATCATCCTCCGTGGCTGTGACAGTAGGGGAGGGAGACAGATCCTTACTCAATGTACAGAGAGCTAAAGTTGGCAGGAGGAGAGAGTCTCCTGTAAGGTCTCCAAATGCAGCATGCACGCGCACACACACACTTGCACACACCTGCTGTCTTGGTGCTTGGTTCTCCATCACAGCCACTGCTGTCCTGCATCAGGAGAACTCCACACACAAGAAATATAAAACCCTGAAATTCCCTCTTGCTGTCCAAAGCTGCACACTGTAAAATAAGTCACAAATGTCATGGTTTCTTGTTACTCAGTGTTCTTGTCTTGGTTTTAAAGTACCCATCTTTGGTTTGGTTTCAGAGCACATCATCTTCTCCACCTCCCATTCCCCTCTCTCAGCAATGCCCTGTCAAATCTTAAATATTCCCGTGGGTGAATTTCTTCTTCTTTCTTTTCTCGGTATCTTCATATTTATTTTCACTCCCACTCTTACCCTCTTGCCATTCTGCCTCACCTTGGTCCCCTTTTCCAGGCCCCCTTCCTACTCAACCTATTCCAGACAAAATCTCTTACAAAATACTTTCTTCTTTGATATCTTCTCTAGTGCCACAAGAATGCCCTCAGATTCCTTTTCTTTCCATTGCAAGGGCTGCCTCCTGGGACTCAGAAGGACACAAGATGAGAAGTATGAATACTCCCTTCAGCTCCCCACTGAGTACCAATCCCCAGTTTCCTTGAGTACTAACTCTCTAATGGGGGGAGGGACAGGAGTAGGGGAAAGCTGGGGGATAAAAAAAAGAGAAGAAATGTGTTGCTATTGTTCAATGATAAGAATAAACAAACTAGGAGACAAGGTAGCTGTTTTCTGAACTTTGGAGCTGGAGAGACTGATATTCATATTGGGGTGGGTAAAGGAGGTGCAATATTGGCCAACACCCAGGCAGAATGTGGTCACATGCTGGAATGTGTGCTACATGATCTAAGTTCAGTGGTTATCAGCACAGAATGAAGTTGGAGTTAGCCTTGGAGGAGGTGGTACTGAGGTCACACCTGTCAGAGCCATCCAGATGGCTGCGCATGTTGGAATATTATTTTATCAACTATGACATAAACATACCCTTACCTGCAATTAGGAATCCAGTTTGTTCTTTCCCTTGGAATGGTATGATGCTCATGACAGGAGCATGATGCTGTTGTAATTTTGTGTAACCCCCCCCCCCCTAAACTTTTGTCTACCTTGATGGAGGTCTCTCTCTTCAAGGTAAATATCTTCAATAGGGTGGATAGGAAGAGAACTAGGTGGATTTTTCTCACTTGTCTGAAATTTGAGGCTAAATGAGGTGCCTTAATCATTGGAATTGAGGTCAAATTCATATTCCAATATTATGTCCATTACCCATTGGTAGCCAGAAAGGGACAGGCCCAGCCATCACAAGATCAAGACACTTAGGAGAGTTTACACTTACTAATACCCTGAAAACAAACAATTAAACAAAACAGAAAGAAACCTTGAGGTGGTGTGGGTCTTGGGATGATAAATATCAGGCCACCCACCTCTGTCCCTGCCAACTACAACCTCACCCTCCTTCCCCTTATTATCCTAACTTCCTGGTTATATACATCTCTATCTTCTAGTGGGTAAAGTACAGAAAAACATCTGAGGTTGTATTTGTTGTAAACATCCATAGTTACCTGAGAGCCCAGGTTAAGTATCTCACATGACATGCCAACTCCTACACATGTATTTAGTCTATGTGTAGTACCTTCTTTACTTATGTTTCTTGCTTTCTTGCTTTGAGTTAGACTAAAATCTGGTGTCTTGAGTTTCATGACCTACTAGCATAGCATTACTTTAGCTTATGTATGCAATCTTACTTGTAATACCAATAAAGAAAGTCAACTCATTCCTTCATTTATTCATATGTTGATTCATTTAGTCATTCATGTAGCATTAATGAGCAGGTATTATGTGCCTTGTACTGTTGTTGGCAATGTTCAGCAATGAAAGAAATGAAAAAAGTCATTGCTCATCTGGCAGCTACATTCTAGAAGGGAAGATAAGACAAGATAAATAAAGTGTATAGTATCAACTACACTTCAAAAAAATATTAAATTAAATTAAATTTTAAAAATATGGGTGGCCTGGGTGGCTTAGTCACATAAGTGTCTGACTTGGCTCAGGCCATGATCTCGTGATTTGTGGGTTGGAGCCCCACGTCCAGCTCCATGCTGACAACTCAGAGCCTGGAGTCTGCTTCAGTTTCTGTGTCTCCCTCTGCCCCTCCCCCACTCACACACACACACACACACACACACACACACACACACTCTCTCTCTCTCTCAAAAATAAATAAACATAGTGATACATACTGGGGAGAAAACTAATGAAAGGCAGCAGTGGGGTACAGTTTTAAATAGGGTGCTCAGGGAAAAGCTCACAGAGAAGGTAACTTAAAAATTTTTTAACCCACCTTCTTAAGATATAATTTATTTGCTGTAAAATTCACACAGATTGTACACAGATTGTACACACAGATTGATATCTTTTGACTACTATATACATCTACTACCTAATCAAGCTGTAGGAAATTTCTATCCTCCTACAAATTTACCACTTACCTCTTTATAGACAATCTCATGCTCCCACCCCAAGATACTACAGATATTATTTATATCACTATTTATATCACTAATTTTTCCTATTTTAGAATGTCATATAAATGGAATCTTACAGCATGACGTCTTTTTTTTAATTTTTTTTCATGTTTATTTATTTATTTTGAGATAGAGAGTGCATGCGAGCAGGGAAGGGGCAGAGAGAGAGGGAGAGAAAGAATCCCAAGGAGGCTCTGCACTGGTAGTGCAGAGCCAAATGCGGGGCTCGAACTCACAAACTGTGAGATCATGACCTGAACCAAAATCAAGAGTTGGACACTTAATGGACTGAGCCACCCAGGCACCGCCAGCATGACATCTTCTGTGTGTGACTTCTTTGAGTCATCCTAATCCATGTTCTTTCACTTATTAGTAGTTACTGTTTCTTATTACTATTGGTCCATCATATGAATATGCCACAACTACCTTATTCAATTATTTATTACTTCTGTTACTTTTCATTCTTTCTGTAGTTTCCATCTGGTATTATTTCCCTATGGACTAAAGGACATCCCTTAGTCTTGCAGTTCAGGTCTGCTGGTGATTAATTTTCAGATTTTGTTTATCTGAAAATGCCTTTATTTCACCTTTGATTTTGAAGAATATCTTTGTTCAATATAGAATTTTGGATGGACATAATTTTTCATCTAACATTTTAAAGATGTTGTTTTAGTGTCTCCTAAACTCTATTGTTTCTGATGAAAAATTAACAATTCTTAACTCTGTGCACCCATATGTAATGTGTCCTTTTTCTTTGATTGCTTTCAAGATTTTGTCTTTGTTTCATGTTCTGTAGTTTGACCATGATGTACCTATGTGGTGCCATCTTATCTTTATCCTTCCTGACTTCTTAGATTTATAAGCCTTTTTTTTTTTTAAATTGGGAATTTCTTGGCCACTATTTCTTCAGATATTTCTTTCTGTTCTCACTGTCTTTTTCTGGGACACCAATCACACATGTGTTAAACTGTTTGATACTGTTCCACAGGTTCCTGACCTGCTGTTCATTTTTCCTTAATATTTTTTCTCTCTTTGATAATTTCTACTGATCTGTCTCCAACCTCACTGAATCTTTCTTCTATGATCTCAAGTCCCTCAGTGAGTGACTCACTTTAGGTCTTGCATAATTCTAAATTTTCCATGTGGTTTTTTTTATGGTTTACATTTATCTGTTAAGATTCCTTATTTATTCACTCATTGGAATCTTTTTTAAAAAATTAATATATGTTTAATTCTTTGAATATATATTATAAAACATATACTTTAAAGCCTTTATCTACTAAGTCCAACATCTGGTCCATTGTAGAATCAGTTTCTTTTGACTTTTATTTTTTATTGTGGATGTCATGATCCTGATTAGTTTGTGTTTTTGCATGTCTAGTGATTTATGATTGACTACTGGACACTGGGAATTTTACAGGGTAGAGTCTTGAGATCAGCTTTGTTCAATGGAAAATTCTGAATTAAGGAAAATGTTCTATGTCTGCACTTTGCAATACGGTAGTATTGAATACTTGAGCATGACTGAACAACTGAATTAAAAATTTTTTTAATGTTTATTTATTCTTGAAAGAGAGAGAGAGAGAGTGAGACAGAGGATCCAAGCAGGCACTGCATTATTAGCACAGAGCCTTACATGGGGCTCAAACTCCCAAAGTCAGATGCTTAACTGACTGAGTCACCCAGGTGCCCCTGAAGAACTGAATTTTAAATTTCACTTAATTTTTGTTAATTTAAGTTTAGATACTCACACATTTACCCCCAGAACAGCTCAACCTTTATTATATTTGCTTCAATATCAAGCCTATAGTTGTTGGCATTTGATAAGCCTTGGAGGATTTGCACATGTACAATCCAGCTCTCAGCCATGGACTCAAGGAGGACCTGCCTACAGATATCCATAGGCTTCTAGGGCTTTCTCGCTACACAGATTCCAGCTATTTCAGTTGGCTTGAACTCTGACCCCTGCCTCTTCAGCTAAGTAGGACTAATGTGCTCGCTCAAATTTAGCTCTCTAGGTAGGAAGCTGAAAAACTGTGGGGCTCACCTCATGCTCCTTTCTCCCAGGTACTGAAGTCTTGTGCTGTTTATTTTCCATTATCTGAAAATGATCTTACTTCACATATCTTGTCCAGTTTCCTAATTATTTACAAGCAATGAGCTAGTCTGAAATCAGTTATTCTATCATGGTCAGGAGCCCAAGAGTGTCCTTTTAAGTAACAATTTGAAGGAGATGAAGAATATTTTGGGGGAAGACAGTTTTAGAAAGAAGGAAAAACCAATGAGAAGGGCTGTGAGGCAGAAGCACACTGACTTAGTAGAACAGCAAGGAAGCAACTTGGCTGGAGTACAGTGAACAAAGGAGAAAGTAGAAAATAGGACCAGAGAAGCTGTGGGATGGGAAAAGAACTTGTTTAGCTTAATAGGCCATTATGAAGACTGGCTATTACTCTTGTGAAATGGAAGCCATTGAGAAGTTTCGGGCCCAAGAACTAATTTGAGTTAGCACAGGATCAACTGTCTGTTGAGAATAAACCTTTAGGACAAACACAAGGGAACAAGGGAAAAGACAAGAAGCTTCATTGGAAGACCAGTGAAATAATCAATTGACTAAACTTGCAAATGAATTAAAATTCTATATTATACAAGTTTGGTGGCCAGATTTTTGTCAATTTTGTAGAATTTAGGGCTCACTAAGAGATAGACATTTTAGGGTCTAAGAATACATCATCTACAGCCAAATTAGCTGTATGACTTGCCTAAAGTGGCTTAAAATGTCTCTCTTTATTTCTATAAAGTGGAGATTATAATAATATCACATAAAGTATATTAAGACAATTAAATTAGATAATTTGTGTATGTGACTTTTATGTATTAAGTGAGTGCTCCAAAAGTGATAACTATTACTCTCTGATAATTGGAAGGTGTGATGATCATCTCTTCACTCAAGAGACATTGGCTGATTCCCTGCTCTGTAAATGAGAGGTACAAGTTCTGGTCCTAAAGGCATATATGTGCAGCTTAGTAAAGGAAACTGGCATTGAAACAATGTCTTAAAACAACACTGAAGGAAATAAGAGCTAAGTAGAGATACACATTTTCAGATCTTTAATAATGAGGGCAACTTATTCATTCCATTGGAGGGATCTTTGAAGACTTTAGGGAGACAGTCAGACTTTGAAGGATGAATGGGATGGATACTCTGGAAAGGAATGGAATGTATATCATGCACACATGTTACCTGGCCTATTTGAAAGTCACAGACCCACTAAGGATGAGCTTCCATGCAAGTTAGGCTTCTGAAGGTCACTTGAATCTTGGCTACAGTTAATGTTTTAAAGAGGATCTTAGACTCAATGTGAAAAATAATGACTTAGGAATGGCCATTATCCCCTTAAGTTCACAGTCAGAATCAACCATACAAAGTAGGACATAGTTATACTATGAATGAATGACTTTATTAACTTATTTTAGGAAAATAGATAAAAAAATGTAAGAAGAGTCTTATAGAACCAGAAGCATTTATGATTTATCCCTGTGAGAATTTAGGTAAGGTTCAAAAAATGCAAGCGAGTCCTGAAATCCCAGCACAGTAAATTGGGTCCCAGGAAGGAAATGGACACATGACTCAAAGGTTTTGATTAATTCATGTGGCCTCACATTTCATCTGGCCCAACATGTATCCAAGTGAGCCTTTCTAGCATAGCCCACAGGAGGAGAAAAATTTAACGACATTGGACCCGGAAGGCCAGTATGGGCCAGTCCTGCACCAAACACAAGCTGCTTTGCTTTGGAGACATCTATATAAACATAAGGAAAGTCAGCCTTTCCCAGAGTTTAAAGCATATTTACCAAACTCTGGTGGCAAAGAGAGTATCCATCTCTTTAATGAGATAAGAGCAGTGGACATGATCAGCCCTATCTTGGCTGTGAAAGGAACTTTGGGAATGCTTCCTATTTATATTGATTAAGAAAAATCAGCTAGAAATTTATTAAGAACAAGCTGAAAATATCTATCAAAGAAATACCATGCAGTCATCAAAAACAATGAGGCATGTTTGTATATTCTGGTAATTATATGACAAAATCAAGGCAGAATGGCATTTATAGTGTATGATCCCTTATGTAAAAAATGAAATATACATATACATAGACATAAAAGAGGTGGTCTCTGGGGAGGGGGAGTGGATGGTGGGGGCCAACAGGAATCCAAAGACTTATCGTTCTGTCTATCCTATGTCTTTTGAATTTAGTTCTATATATACCTAAATTCAGACAATTTGTTTTCTTCAGTTGAAAAAGTTAAAAAGTATAGGGTAAAGAAAAATAATGCCCACAATTTAATTGTCAAAACAACTAGAATAGGACCTTCTTTTTCTTATTTGCCAAAGGAGCCATAATCATGTCAGATGCTGGCCAGAACAATGGTAGATCAATAGAGGACATTTAGGATATCATCTGCCTTTCTGATATTTCACCTAAGGGCCCCTGGGTATATTCGTTAACTAGAACTGCTGTTAAAAAATATACCACAAACTGAGTGGCTTAACAAGAGAAGTTTATTATCTCACAGTTCTCAAGGCTTATAGTCTGAGACCAAGGTGTCCATGGGGCTTGTTCCTTCCGAGAGCTCTGGGGAAGAATCCATACCTCTCCCCTAACTTCCGGTGGTTTGCGGGCAATTCTTGGCATTTCTTGGCTATAGAAGCACCATCCTGATCTCCACCTTCATTTTCATATAGCGCTCTCCGTGTGTGTGTGTGTGTGTGTGTGTGTGTGTGGGTGTGTGTGTGTGTCTTTGTCCAAATTTACCCTTTTCCCAAGGACATTGTATTGGATTAGTCAAAATGGATTAGGGGGTCCACCCGAATGACCTCACTTTAACTTAACTAATTACATCTGCAACAACCCTATTTCCAGATAAGGTCACATTCAGAGGCATTGGAGGTTTAGGACCTCAACATATGAATTTTGTGGGGACACAATTAAACCCACAACACCAAATAACATTTCGCTTATCCAGAATCATAGTGCTTACAGAGGGGAAGTATTTTGCAGTGTGTCTTTAAGGCACAGCTAAGAAGATGCAACCCCAAATGGAGAAAGTGGATAAATTCTGGCATAAATCTGAATACCCTAAAATTTGGGCATGCCTTACCCTCATCTGAGGAAAGAGAGTCTAAAGTTAGTTAACTGAAAATCACAGCTTCTACAACCAGAGCAGGAAATCAATAAAAATAAGTTCAGATTCTTTCTCCTCCCCTCTCCCCATCCACACCAGCTAAGGGTATATTCACTCTGTAATGTCTATGAAACATCTACTCATGTGTGACACTCTCCTGAGAGCTGATCGCAGAGGTGGACAGAGACCCTCCTGCCCTCCAGGAGGAGAAGAGAGATGCATAACATAATAATCATATTGCTGTGGAAAATGCTAAGGTGGAGATGTGAACAAGACAGAAAGTCCCTAACTCTACCTGGAGATGCCGAGGAAGGCTTCCTGTGGGAAATGACGCAAGAGTTGACTCTCCGAGGTTGAGTCAGAGAGTAAATGATGTGGGTGAGGGCAAGGCAGAAGGGAGGAGGGGAGAGGAGAGTCCCAGGGGATTCGATGCTCATAGCAAGAGAAGGCCCAGACAGCCTTCTGGTGACCCGGGATGGAGAAACAGGAATTGGATTTGAACCTTGGGTGCACACAGCTTCTGAAGTGTTTTAATCTTCAGCCTGAGAAGTTTGGACTCCTTTGTCTTACAGAAACCCCTGGAGGATTTGGAGGAGCCACTTGGATAGATTTCCTTTTCAAGAAGACCTTTAGGAGAGAGAGTGAATTAAAGGTGGGAGAGACTAACGACAGGGTACCATGTAAGGAGAAATTTCTAGGTGAAAATCAAAAGAGCAATAAACTCTGGTAGGGGTGACAGGAATAGAAAGTACAAGGAATACTTACTTTGCATGTATCTTCATTTTCTTAGCATTTTGTATGAATTTTTCAGATTATAAAAGGACGTGCTCAATGTAAAAATTTTGGAAAACAAATTATAAATGTAGATGGAATACAATTAAAATGGCCCTTAATTCCATCCCAGGAATAAGCGTCATTATTTTTATGTGTATATCCTATTAGGTTCTTTTCAAAATTATACATACATATACACACATGTAGTTATTTCTTCCAACTATTTTATCACCTGCTTTTTCCACTTTATATATATTTCCCTATTCCATGAAGTGACTGTGTACAACTTGATTTCTAATGGACATGCCATATTTATTTAGCCAGACTTGAAAAGTGTTAGAGAATTCTAAATAGCAGCAGGAGGTGACTGATTAGCTGATGGTGTATGAGGGGAAGGAGGAAAACCGGACGGCCCCAACTTTTGAGCTAAAGCCTTTCTCTCTTTGGCCATGTGCCTGTTGTGGCCCAAAATGAAGGGCATGTCATGAAAAAGATATGGCAAAAGGATATGTGAGTATATGTTCCATTCAATCTCAACAGTGGTGAAAATAATCACCGTTCAGGGCATGCAGACACAGCCCCATGTTCAGAAACTGCCAGAGCATTCATTAAAGTAGATAAAATGGTCTGCAATGAAATCCTCAAAGGATGTGGTAGATAAAGCAAATGCACTCCTAAACACAGCTGCAGGCTGCCCAAATCCCAGCCGCACTTGATGAGCAATCTGAGAGAAGCAAGTAGAGACAGCCTTCTCTGCCAGGAGGGAAAACCTCTCCAGGCGGTGTGGCCCTGGCCCGGCCTCTGCACCTGTCACTCACCTGATGTCTTCCCCACATCCTGGGAGGGTTTGTTTGTCTTACCACTCCCTTGGTCTTTCCACAGCAAGATGTGGAGGAGGAGGAGTGGCTCTTTGCAAGAGAGGCATCTATGTAGGCGAGACACCGTAAGTCCAATGGAGGTGAATAATAAAGCTTATTCATTTCTGAAGAATGAAAAGGGGACTTACTGGAAATAAACAGACTAATTCAGCAGGCACTTTATGTTAGGCTCAGTTTGCTTTCCATTGTCTAATGCAACTCCCACACTCCTGAGCTGCTTTAGGAAAGGTTTCTGGTTGAACTACAATTTGTGTCTTTTGAATGACTGGGAGCTGAAAGACAACTCTCTTCCAATCTCATGGATGGAAAATAATGTATTCCGTCACTTTCTGTTTGTTTTGTCTTGTTTTTTTTTTTTTTTTTTTGTTCATGGACCAAGCCTCAGAACAAAATATAATTTCTTCTCTTACATCTGAGATGAATTTTCAGAAGGAAAACTTCCTTCCTTCTTTCCTTCCTTCCTTCCTTCCTTTCCTTCCTCCCTCCCATCCTTCCTTCCTTCCTCCCTCCCTCCCTCCCATCCTTCCTTCCTTCCTTCCTTCCTTGCCAGAAATGTATGAATCATTTCTGTTCTCACTTTCTCTTTTCATTTTTTATTTGATGGGATTTAACTACATCTTTAACTATGTGGAGCTGATATGAGGGAAGTATTAACTGGTCTAATAGCATTTATTCTGTCAAAGAGAAAATATGGGATGCGCCTATGTTGAAAAGGTCTCTATTATTTACAACTCACTGAAACTCACCCATTCCATCATTAAGGATTTATTAACCTGCTATTACCTTTGTGCCTGGCACTGTGCTAGGCATTGGGGAAGCAAGGATGATTGCACAATAGCACCACCCCCTGGCCTTCAGGATCTCACAGTTAAGTTGGGGGGTAATTTCAATAGGACACTATGTGCGCTACAATGAAGTTAAACATGGAGTGCAGAAGAGAATCTAATTCAAGGGCTGTTGAGGTTGTCACAGAGAAGATGCAAATGATTCTGAGGGAAGTGCATGTGCCAGAGGGTGGAGTTATAAGAGAACAGGGAGTATTTGGAGAACCAGAAAGATTTCAGCATGACGGGAGCAAAGGTGAGAGGTGTACATGTGGACAGGGAGCTCGCCTCTCCAGCCTGGAGGTAATGGAGACCACTGATGAATTTTAAGGATTTTAAAAAGGGGAATTATATGATCAAATTCATACTCAGTGAAGTATGACTTGAACCAGTGTTCACTGTACCACTACCTATGAGTGACAACATCATCTCATGTAGCTAAAAGCTGGAAATCTGATTGGAAATACTACCCCACAGGCCTGGTGATGGAAACATGAAGGTAACTCGGGGCTTATGAGATGAGAAAAGATCAAGGACATTTCATAGATCTTATTGCTCTGCTTTTTCTCTTAGGGCAAACACATATTACAAGGATCCTCCTATGCTGCTCACTATTACCAACATTTTCTTTTTTAATCTTCTATCTTTCATCTTAAATGCTCATGAAAGACATGTTGCTTCTGGTCCAAGTACAGGCCAATGACAAAGCTTTTCATGTTTGTTGACCCAATAATCAGCCATTACACTCTCAAGACTTAGAGTGGATCAGTTTAAAAACAGCTATTAGTGCATTTGAACTGCAGACCCCCACCCCATATGTCTGGGCTTGCTGCTGCAACAGAGAAGCTCTCACTCCTACTCAGGGAGGTATTGTGTTTCTCAGCCTGTAAATGCTGTTTGTGTCAAAAATGGTTTAATTGCAAATTCAGTTATGACGTTGAGCACGTATGGATGGCCAAAGGAGATAAACCCAAAGGCTAGTGGCAAGATTGACCCAGTGTTCCGCTTTGAAAAATGGCACAGGGGTCATTATGGGAAAGAGATGAAGCCCCTTTCTATGATTATCTCAAGAAATTAGCTTTAAACACCCTAGTTTTCTCTAATCAAGGATTCATTATGGAACTGCCATTTTATATTCAAACATCTTTTGAGCTCTTTATTTCTGCAGCCTTTGGCATTGGGATAAAAAGCTCTTAAATCACCCCCCCCCACTACCATCACTACTACACTATATTAAGTAATTGCCATAGAATGAATGTCTGTGTCCCTCCTGCCATTCACGTGTCGAAGCCTAATCCTCAATGTGATGGTATTAGGAGGTGGACCTTTAGAAGGTGATTAGGTCATGAGGGTGGGGTCCTCATCAATGGGATTAGTGCTCCTGTAAAAGAGACTCCAGAGAGCTCCCCTATCCTTTACAGCAGGTAGTGACACAGTGGGAAGATGTCTATGAATCAGGAAGAGGGATCTCACCAGACATCAAATCTGCCTTGATCTTGGACTTCAGCCTCCATGACTGTGAGAAATGCACCATTTTTGTTATTGCTACCCCAATGGACTAAGACAGAAATTGATACTGAGAAGTGGGGTGCTGCTAAAATGTGAAAGCTTTGGAACCAGGTGACGGGCAGAGGGTAGAAGAGTTTTGGGGTGCATGCTAGAAAAAGCAAACATTGCCAAGAATAGACAGTTAAGGGTGACTCTGGTGAGGGCTCAGAAAGAAAAGAGGAGAATTGCAGAGAAGGCCTCGATCTTCTTAGAAGATATCTAAGTAATCATGGGCAGACTGTTAGTAGAAATGTGGTCAGTAAAGGCCATTCTGATGAGGTCTCAGATGGAGATGAGGAATATGTTATTGGAAACTGGAAGAAAGGCCATCCTTGTTACCAACTGGCAAAGGACTTGGCTGAATTGTGTTCTTGTTCTGGTGTTGTAAAATGTAGTACTAGTGAGCGATGGAAATAAATAGTTGGTGGAAGCTATTTCGAAGCAAAGTGTTGAAGGTGCAGCTTGGCTTCTCCTGACTGCTTATAGTAAAATTCAAGAAGAGAGAAAAAAAACTTAAAGATGAGATTGTTAAGTAAAAAGGAAGCAGGACTTAAAGATTTAGAAAACTCTCAGCCTACCTATGTTGCAAAAAGATGAGGACACTGGAAGTATGGCCAAACCACGAGTTGATAAGGTCAGCATGGATCAGCGATCTCAACAGAAGCCAGGGGCTGGTCTCTAAGACAATGATAGGATGACCCTGAAGGCAATTCAGAGGTCACTGGGGCTACTACTCCTACCACAGCCCTGGGGGGCAGAGTGATTTCAAAGGGTGGGGCTGCCTCCCCCACAGAGAGCCCCAGACTTGGGCTGTATCCAGTGGAACCATGGCATGGACAAGGCCATGTGGGGAGAGCCGCTGGGCCCCACCAGAAAAACATGGTGGATCACAGCTTGGCAGAGAACTGGGGCAGGAGCAGAGACAGAGCCCTAGCTGAGAGCCACGGGGGGGGGGGGGGGCTGTCCCACTGAGCCATGGAGTGATGTTGCTACCCCAGTGGGCTGAAAAGCAGAGCACTGAGCTGAAGAGTATTATCCTTGAGGCTTGAGGTTTAATACTGCTTGTCCTATTAGATTTTGGGGCTTACAAGGGACCTGACATCACTTTCTTCCTTCCTATTTCTCCACAGGAATGGCAATGTCTATCCTATGCCTCCCCTACCACTGTATTTGCAAAGCGCGAGACTTGTCTGATTTCACGACTCACAACTAGAGAGGAATTTGCCTCAGGATGGATTTTACTTTCAGTCTTACCCATATCTGATTTAGACAATATCGAGATAATACTTTGGACCTTAGACTTTTGAATTGCTGCAGGAATAAAGTTAAGACTTTGCGGCTATTATAATAAACTGAAGTCATTTTATGTACAAGAAGATACAAATTTCAGGGGGACGGGGCAGAATGCTGAAGATTGAACATTTGCACCCTCCCCATTCATATACTGAAACCGAATCCCCCGTGTGATGAGTCTTTGGAGGTGGAGCCTTTGGAAGACTGTTAAGTCATGGGATGAAGCCCTCATGAATGGGATTAGTGCCCTTATCAAGGAGACCCCAGAGAGATCTCTTGTCCCTTCCTCCATGTGAGGACATAGCAAGAATATGTCTTTGAGCCAAAAAGAGGTTCTCACCAGGTACCAAATCTACCAGTGCTTTAATCTTGGACTTCCCAAACTCCAAGATTGTGACAAATAGCTCTCTGTTGTTTACAATCACCCAGACTATGGTATTTTTGTTATAATAACCTGTGTGAGCTAGGACAAAAAAGTTCCTTTCACTACTTTCCCCTCCATACCTCTTTCTCCTCTGCCATGTTCAGGTAAACTAGAGATTTGTGAACAAGTCAGTACTTGGAACTATCTATTCTCTGCGTCATGCATCTCTCTCAACTTCAGTCTTTCTGAGCAGAGGAATTCTCATTTTTTTTTTAGCTCTTTTTATATCCCCTATAACTTTGGTGGACTTACTCTTTCAGTTTGATCTCCATTGTTCACCCTTGGGAATCACCAAAACTGATGCCACCAGGAGCTCCAGCTTGAGCCCTAAGGAACATTTAAGAAGAGATGGTTTGGGTTGGTCCAATTTAATTTGGTTTAATCAGTATTTTCCCCCAACCTCAAGAAATATGGCTAGATGTAGCTTACCCAGTGAGGTTGGTGATTTCTCTAGAAATTTTTACAGTGAGTACACAATATTCCATGTATGTAAATTGTATCACAAGCTAGCCATTCAATGGCTTATGTAAAAATAGGCCCTAAAACTCAACCCCCAAAGCAGGGCCAGATTAACTAGGAGGCATTTGTTTGCTTAAGGCACCAGCAGAATTCAAAACAAATGGCTTCGATGGACTTATCCAGAATTTTGTAAGCAGATAAAAAAAAAAGTTGTGTTCTTTGGTTTGGTATTGCTTTTATTTGGGCTGACATATGGGAGGGGACACCATATTATTTCAGTGTTTGGAGACTTGGTCTAAGAACTAAAGGCTAAACTAAAGGGAAGCAGGAAACAGGCTCAGCTTTGTCATATACTTCTTTGTCTTTCCTGCTGCCCTTTGGCACTGGTGTTCAAAGAACATGTGTCTGAATGGGAATGGTGAGTATTTGGCTTCTCTCCTCAACAGAATGCACATGATTAAAGTGAGCAAAGGTTACTTTTGCTACCTCCAGCCCATGACTTGACGTCCTCCAGTTTACTCTAGATACCTCCCTCTTAGTCTGCTGCTCAGTCTCATAGTGTCCCCTCCTTCAGGTCAGAGCCCTCAGCACCCTGGGTTCCTATCAAAACATCTCCCATGTCCATTAGTCATATTAAAAATCAGCACCAGTTTTTATATGTTAAAGGTCATCTCCCTTTCAGGGTAATGTCATATCAAAATGGGTCAAAGTCTTAGCTAACGAAGGAGTGTCTAATTGCGGAATTATAATTATAAACTGGCAGAGTAGATAACTGGGTAGGGCAGGCTATCTCTCAGTGCTTCTAAGCTCCCATTATATTGACCTGCACTCTCCAGTATAGTAGTCATTAACTGCATAGGACAATTATAATTTAATTAATTAAAATTAAATAAAATTTAAAATTCAATTCCTCACTCACACTGGCCACCTTTCAAGTGCCAAATAACCACATGCGTCTCATGGCCACCATGCTGGATGGAACCAATATTAAATATTTCCATTATCCCCAAAGTTCCACTGGATACTGCAAGTTTAGACAATGACTTTCTTGGCCTATGCAGAGGTGGTCTCCTCTTGCCCTAATGCAGGATTTCTAAACCGTGGCACTACCGATATTGTTAGATTGCATCCTTTTTTGTTGTGGGTGGCCATCCCTTACACTGTAGGATGTTTAGAAGCACCTCTAGCCTCCATCCCCGACATGCTAATAACATCCCTCTCCCACTTGTGACCATCAAAAATGTCTTGAGACATTGCCAAATGTCCCCTCCTAGGGGACAAAACTGCTCCCGATTGAGAATGACTGCACTAAAGATGGCTGATGCTTTGGGGAGCGGGAGACATCTGTAAGCACTCTTGTGAGCAAGAGAGGTTCGGGAAGTTGTGAGCGCTTAGAGGGTGGGGACTCTGCAGGGGGCAGGCCGTGCACATTTCAAGGGCTCTTGAAACATTACAGATGAGAAGAATGTCAGAGTGACGTTTATAGCCAAGAAAGATATTCTTCCCCTGGTCTTGGAAATTCCCTTGATGCTAAATTGTCATGTGTTTCAAAGCTCTAAAGAACTGCAGGGAGGGCTGTAAATCCAAAGGAAGGCAGAGAAAAGGCCCAAGAGACAGATTGTGGGTGAGTTAACTTATTCTAGCAAAGGTGAATGGGGTTGCCCCCGGCTTCACTCTGAGATTTTCAGCCTGGTGTGCTAAGCCCCCTGTTCCCAAAGTGGCCATTCATGCACTAAATGGCCATTACTGCCTCATCAGCAGCTTGTCAGCTGTAAATTCTAATCCCAGGCCGGGTCTCTCTTCCCAAGACCAAAGTCATAAAGATGTTTGCCCTCATACGGGTCTCTGACATGCGCTAGGCTGCATGTATGTATTTGTCTTAAAGCCCTCTTGAGAGCTTAGCACTTCTCTCTGACCCAGGGTTTACGTGGTACATGTTGCTCCTGACCATGACGTCATGCTTGTGCTTCGCCATAGAATTCTGAAGCAAGACACTAAGGGTGGAATCCAAAGACTGGAGGACTTAGAAGTATCAATCGAGCAAATGTTTTTCATTATTAAAAATACTAAGGAAGCCAAATTCTGAAGTATTTATAGCCACAGCCTCCTTTATGAGTTGTCAATGACCTTTTTCCTTTTAAGAGGCATCTTCTGGAAAGGGAGTCCTCCGTCTGCTCCCCACTGGGGCCATTAACTCACAACAAAGCCGAATCCACCATTCCATGGGAAGACTGGTGGAAAGCTGGTTTGCTACACACTTCTAGCTGAAGTGAATGGAACCAAACTCAGGAGAAGTCCAAGTTTATCACAAAAGGCAAAGCAGAGACAAAGGACACTATCAGCTGCCTACTTGCAGCGTTAGTGTTGCTCCAGTTGTTTTTCTGTTTTGAGGGATAATGTCAACCATCTCATAAATAAATGAAGACAATTATTCAACAATTCTATCAACATGGAAAAAAAGAAAAACCACCCCACAGAATACTTTTTAAACTTTTTCTTGGGGTGAGGATGAGTTACACAGTGTCTTCTGGGGCGACCTCTGCTCTTTGCTTTTATTCAGGGGCTATCAAAATTAACCTGCTCCATCCGAAACTTCTGCCCAATGGCCTGGCACCATAGAAGTTTGTCCAGGGTGATGTGAGCCCTCTTTCAGGGTCGAATAATTCTTTACATACAAGAATTAAAAGCCATTCTGTTAGTTGGTGTTTCTCAGTGGGGATGCTTTTAACACTTTGAGTGGGCTGACTCTTCATCATGGGAGGGATCTCAAGGGTCATAGCAGGACATACTAGCGTTCCCAGATTCTGAGCACAAAATGCTAGTGGTGACTGCCTTCAGCCACTGTCACAACCAACCACCTCCTAACACAGTTAGTGGGTATCTCTACCACCACTGAGTGCATTGCAAAAGTTGAGGCCCAGAGATACTAAGTGACTTGCTGCAGGTTAGACAGCTAGTCAGTGGCCTAGAACAGTCAGAAGCACACCACACCAGGACAGTCTCCATCTGTGCCTGTTGTCCCAGCACACTTATTAATAGTAATCCCTCTCACTCTCAAAAAAGTACAAGTTTGGATAATAAATGATGTGGTCATGCTACCTGAAACTCAAGTTTCCTAACCATCAGTTCATTACTTGTCTCCTACATAACCCTTCCTCTTTCTCTCTTTTTTGTGGCTCTCATAAACCTTTCCTCCTATCTGAGTTCATTTCTTATGGTCTTGCAACCTAGTCATCCTCAAAGTTTGGGTGGGTATAAATCACAATGTCAAGTCCAGACTGCCTGACCTCTGGGGCCTTTAGTTCCTCAGTGGACAAGAAAGCAAATCACCCCAGGAGTAGGATCAACCAGGCCCAGGCAAGCCCACAGTCTTGATATTGACCAAGCCATGGACAGCTACCCACACACTCCCACATTCTCAAATACAAAGGCTGGAGGGAGGCAGGAGCAGAGAAACTGGTGAATTTTTCTGACCTTTTTTTTTTTTTAATGAATCCACACTGGATTGAAAACAAATACACTGTAAAACACCACCCATTAGGCTATGCACGTCCAGCATGTTCAGATAACTCAATATGGTGTTCATATTCTTTGGTAATACTTTGAAATACCCTAGTGAATAATAAAAGTTAAGTAGAATTGAGAAAGTGTTTCTCATAACAACAACAATAACAAAATCCCTTTCCTTTGTCTGCCCCATAGGGCCAAAAATACCAGTGTCTTTAATTGGTGTATCAGTACCACCCTCAAGAATTTCTTAGGTGCTGAAAACACACAATGCAATTTTGGTGGAGTCCTGCAGCAAGCTGTAATCATGAGCTGAGAGCAGCCTAGTTTCTGCAGCTGTGCTAGGTTTCTATATTGCTTTTAACTTGCACAGGAGCTAAATACTTGCACAAAAAGTCCTTCTGATAACAAAGCTCAGTGGACTTGGTTGAAGCTAGATATGATGAAAATTGTTCCATGCAGAGTTGGGAGGTAAAAATGACTTCTTTTTAACTTGGCTGTACTGTTTAATTAAAAGGCTGTTGTACAGACAAGTCTTTCTAATGAGTATTCTTCCTGACAGCCTTGGAAATACCTATTCACAGACTTCATTCACTCCATAGTGAACAACACAGGCTCTCGTGCTAGCAAACCTCAGTCTGACTCCATTGTATTCTGGGGGAGGTTGTGTGATCTCAGGCAAGTTACTTAACCTTCCTTGGCCTCCGTTTCCCTAATTGTGTTGGTGCGAGGAGGAAAGACGATAACGCATATAAAGTACTTAGCATAGTGCCAGGCTCGTACTGGAAAGGGATTTTGTTATTGTTGTTGTTATGAGAAACACTTCCTCAATTCTACTTAACTTTTATTATTCACTAGGGTATTTCAAAGTATTACCAAAGAATATGAACACCATATTGAGTTATCTGAACATGCTGGACGTGCATAGCCTAACGGGTGGTGTTTTTACAGTGTATTTGTTTTCGATCCAGTGCCGTTATGGTTATCTACTGAA
Source organism: Cryptoprocta ferox (assembly GCA_028646485.1). NCBI lineage: Eukaryota > Metazoa > Chordata > Mammalia > Carnivora > Eupleridae > Cryptoprocta > Cryptoprocta ferox. The sequence goes on along the minus strand of CM053577.1, from coordinate 126,265,241 downwards.
CTCAAACACTTTTGAGATCAGTCACGTGCCAAGTTCTGCACAAGACTGTGGGACTTCAAAAATTAACCAGATAAAGATTCGGACTCAAGGTCCTTATAATTTAAGGATAGTAAATATATGCACAAATACTTACATTGGGTCATTAAATGGCATGGAAAGAGAGGCTGTTTGCATTTGTGTTGAGCTCTGGAGCATGGATAAAAATTCTCCAGGCAGAGAAGGTGAGACGGCATTCCAAGGCGGCTCGAGTAACCATGTGCCTCGATGAGTAGAAAACACTGGTAGCTTTTTGTGAAGTGTAGTCAATATACGGTACTATATCAGTTTCAGGCGTAAAATACCGTGATTCAACACTTCTATACATTTCTTGGTGCTCATCATGATAAGCGTGCTCTTAATCCCCTTCATCTATTTTACCCATCCTCTCACCCAACTCCCCTCTGGCAACCACGAGGCTGTTCTCTGTTTCTAAGAGTCTGTTTGCTTGTTTTGTCTCTTAAATTCCACATATGAGAGAAATCATATGGTATTTGTCTTTTTCTAATGGGCTTATTTTGCTTAGCATTATACTCTCTAGCTCCATCCGTGTCCTTGCAAATGGCAAGATTTCTTTTTTTTTTTTTTGAGGCTGAATAATATTCCACTGTGTATATATCACCCCAAGAATATATACATACCACATATGTGTGTGCTGTGTGTTTATATCTATATATATATCTATATATATAGATATAGATATATAATCAATCACATCTTCTTTATCCATTCATCTATCAATGAATTAGTATTTTCATTTTCTTTGGGTAAATACCCAAGAGTGGAATTACTGGATCATATGGTAGTTCTATTTTTAAATTTTTGAGGAACTTCCATACTCTTTTCCAGAGTGGCTGCGCCAGTTCACATGAGGGTTCCTTTTTTTCACATCGTCAACAACACCTTTTGTTCCTTGTGTTGTTGAGTTTAGCCATTCTGACAGGTGTGATGAGGTGATATCTCACTGTGACTTTAATTTGCATTCCCTGATGATGAGTGATGTTGAGCATCTTTTCATGTGTCTGTTGGCCATCTGTACGTCTTCTTAAGAAAAACATCTATTCACGTCCTCTGCCCATGTTTTGGGGGAGTTGAGCTGTTACGTCCTTTATATACTTTGGATAATAACCCCTTATCAGATATATCATTTGTAAATATTTCTCTCATTCTGTAGGTTGCCTTTTTGTTTTGTTGATGGTTTCTTTCACTGTGCAAAAGCTGTTTATTTTGATGTAGTCCCAATAGTTTATTTTTGCTTTTGTTTCCTTGCCAGAGGAGACGTATCTAGAAAAATGTTTCTATGGCTAATGTCAAAGAAATTACTGCCTCAGTTTTCTTCTATGAATTTTATGATTTCAGGTCTCACATTTAGGTCTTTAATCCATTTTCGGTTTATTTTTGTGTATGGTGTAAGAAAGTCGTCCAGTTTCATTCTTTTGCATGTCACCATCCAGTTTTCCCAACACCATTTGTTGAAGAGACTTTTTCCACTGGATAAATTTTTGTTTTAGTTTCAGCCTAATTTTCACAGAATAGATTATGACTAATTTAAAAAGGTAGGACAAAGCCTATTGTTTGTAGGTTTTATTTTCCTGTCTCCCAGCAAAGCAAGATGAGCTTGTGGCATCAAGAAGATCATTAGATCAATAGAGCACATTTCCCTGAGGTCCAAGTCATCAAGTCTTCCTTCATCTGGGTCTCAGCCCAAATCTGTCCAGAGCTTGGTGGTAGAGTGGTCCGTGATAGACCAGTTCTCCAAATGCTTTCCAAATTCCCTCTGACCAGCACAAAAAGATATTTTGTATCAAAAGTTTCAGTATAAACCTCAGACACTGACGTATACAGAAGACTCCTTCGGGTATGTCCATAGTGTTGTTTCCTACCCCACAACCTGATCACGGGCACGTGATCATTGACACCTCACAAAAACCATGGCCTTGTCAGAGAGAATCATAAAACTGGGAAGGGTAGGTGAGCTTGTCCACAGCATACTCAAACGTTTCAGCTGGAGAGGTCATAGGTTTCAGGAGACATAGAGATGCTGCTTTAGGTTGAATGAAAGTGACTGTTTCAGAGATCTTCCCAGGAAAAACTAGTAAGGCAGTGGGACCATGAAGGTAAAGAGCAGGCAAAGGGGTGCTACCAAATGAAGTCACAGAGTGGCTGGCTTAGTAACCCCCAGGGGAGCCTGGATTCAGTGTCCTGGAGGGGTACACAGGAGCTGCAGTATTTATACCTCTGAATCTGTCAGCCATTGGTTCAGCACTGCTCCCAGGGACCATCCTTTCCTGGGCATTGCCTGCTGTCTGCGCACACAGGCTAATGGATTCCTACAGCCTGAGCACAGTCCGCCCACAAAGAGACACTGGGTCTGGCCTTAGAAAATAAAAGCACACAGGCAGAGCTCAGTGCAAAATGGAAATGTAGGCACCCATTTATTTTTAAAGCAAGAAAAAGATGCCATTAGAGGTACTGAAATAAAAGCTTTTCCCTTTCATCCACAGTCTCTCTCTTCACTTGTCACGGCTTGGTATTTTTTTTTAATTTGCTATTTCATGCCACTCTAAGAAAAGGGAAATTTAAATTTTAAATTATTAGCATGAATTTTACCTTTCATCTCTACATTGTGTGATGCTTGTTTTAAATGCAAATATAAGAGCATTTAACTCATATGCTCGTCAGCAAAATTACACAATTTGCATATTTTGTTCTTACCATCACAGTGGAAAAGCTGAACAAAAGTAACTCAGCTGCTTTTACTTCATTTCTTGATCACACCCATTGTACTAACAGTCTCCATCTTTGGCTTAGACATGAGTTAGGAAGGATGGAAAGGAAAGGAGCTCAGCATTGGCTAGTACAGAAAGGTAACGTCAATAAGAATGGACGAAGGGTATTTTGGTCATCAATATGTTTTAGCATGTCATCCCTTTCTTTCTGTGTTTGAAACAAGTTTTGGTTTGAAAGGAAAGTGTGGCCTCTGGGGGCGGTCGGTGTCCATCCCTCTCCCAGCTTAACTAGTGGTAGACAGCCAGTGGTATTCGTTTTGAATCTCCAAGAACTGCCACACCTGTGGGTCCACTGGAATCCTGTGTTCCTGGTGAACACGCCACAAGAATGGAGTAATAGGAAAAGGCAGACATGCATATTAGATGCATCTCTTCTGTTCCTGTGCATGCTCTGTTGTCCCATCAGAGTTCACTTACAAAATACAAGTTCAAAGAAAAAACTGTTAAGAATTTTAATATGGTGGAAGCAGAGTCTTTAAACCCAGCTTGGCGTCCTTTAGAAATGGTCCTATATACCATGACAATAACCCTGCAAGCAGGAAGGCAGCATGTATGAAAATGCTAAAAAGATCCCAGGGCACATAGGGGGAGCACAGGAAAAGAAAACTAGGAAGTCAGGCCTCCACACAGGTGAGCTTGCGCAGGAGGAGTCGAGGACAACCAAAGAGATGGATTCCCAGAGGTTATAGTCCCAGAGTACAAGCCATGTCAGGAAAGAGGAGACAAGAGGAGACAGGGGATCAAATGGAGGGAATAAAACAAGACACTAAACTGGAAGCCCTGGGAGCAGTCCATGAAACAAAGCCAAGGATCACAAAGAGGGGCAAATACTAGCAAAGGTTAGCATTTGGATCTGATCGCATCCCAGAATGCTGAGCATTCCCATAGCATCCCTGTAAGCATGGAAGGTACTTTTCATGGGTCTGTGTGGGACTCCTTACATGGCAAACCTTGTTTGGCAGCATGGCCTCCCAGGTCCTTCCCACTGCTCTACCCTCCTGGTAAAAAATGAGACAATTGCTCTTCTACTCCTGCAGAGAGCAATTCCTTCTCCTTCTCCAAAGCTCTCGGCATGCTTGTGCCCTGGTGTCATTGTGGAAACAAGCAGGAAACTGGCTCCATTGAACGTGTGACATGGGATGTGGTTTATGGTAACCTGCCAGCTCGCAGGACACTGGGTCCCGTTGTTCATCCATAACACTTTGCAATACAGCAGCTGGAGGCTGTCACTTGGGCAGTGTTTAGCCACCTGCAGGCCTCCTTCTGTCATCCATGACTCAGTCACCTGTCTTAACTCACAGCAGGTTTTCTAAACGTTGGCACTATTAACATTTTGAGACAGATAATTCCCTGTGTGAGCAACTGTCCTATGCACCCTTAGATGGTTAGCAGCAGGCCTGGCCTCTGCCCAATGGATACCAGTACTATCTCTCTCAGTTGTGACAATCAAAAATGTCTCCAGACATTGCCCAGTGTCTCCTAGGTGAGTCGGTGAGTCAGTGAGTCAGTGACTTAGAGCATGTGGCCCTCTGCTGAGGAACATATCTACAAAGACACCACTTTCACTATATGCTCTTAGCTGACTTACTCCACCTTTTTTAAAAAAAAAAAATGCTTATTTATTTTTAGAGAGAGAGAGAGAAAGAGAGAGAGAAAGAGTGTGTGAGCAGGGGAGGGGCAGAGAGAGAGGGAGATACAGAATCTGAAGCAGGGTCCAGGCTCTGTCAGCATAGAGCCCGATGTGGGGCTTGAACCCATGAACCATGAGATCATGACCTGAGCTGAAGTAGGACACTGAGTTACTCCATTTTTATGTTAGCCTGAATCTATTTTTCTGAAAGTGTCTCATTAGCATCTTATCTTCCTGGTAGCACGATATCCCACCTCCTGGCTATGTTAATAGGGCCTTAGCAGGTAGTAAAGCCAATTAATAGGTAAGTCTCCTTGTTCTTGTCCATCCAAAAGGAGTTACATGAGCCTTTGAAAATTGCTGCAAAACATATACATCTCAAGCTCTGCAAAGATTACTGTGAGCTCACCATCCCTTCTTTCTCTCTCTTAGGGTACAGTATACTAATACCTAGCAAGACCTCAGTATTTGCCAGCCTTGTCATATCTCTCATCTTATTTAATTCTCAAGGAAAAATATGTATAACTCCTATAAAATATATCCATTTTTACATATGGGAAAATGAGGCTGGCAGTTAAGAAGTAACTTGCCCAACGCCACCCTAGTAGTGAATGGATTTGAACTCTAGTTTTTTGGCTGATAATCTAAGACCCTTTCACTTCTACCGATGCCTTTCAAATTTACTGCACATAGGAATCACCAGGAATGGGCCGAAGTGGGGTGTGGAGGTTGTGAACAATGAAGGTTCCCAGGCCTCCTCCCACAGAGACTCAGAAGATAGTTTTAGAATAGGTCCCAAGAATCAGTATTTTAATGTTTATTTATTTATTTTGAGAGATAGAGAATGCTTGCATGAGCAGGGGAGGGGGAGAGAGAGAGAGGGAGAGAGAGAATCCCAAGGAAGCTCCATGCTATCATCACAGAGCCCAACATGAAGCTCAAACTCATGAACCAAGAGATCATGATCTGAACTGAGATCAAGGGTTGGACACTTAGCCAACTGAGCCACCCAGGCCCCAAGAATCAGGATTTTAAACAAGTGTTCCCAGCGATTCTAATGCAGGTGGTCTAAATCCTTGGCCTTCCCTGGAATCATTGCTTACCCTGGCTAGATCATGAAAAATCTGGATCAGCTCGGAAGTTGGATGTCTGCATACTTCAGCTTTCAAATAGTCTGGAAAACAAGGTTACAAGACATCTCAGGATGATGTGTTTCCAGGAAAAAATGTTAGCAAACCATAAGAAGAATAATATTTGGAGGGCTCAGTTTCCATTAGAATTCAGCAAACGCTCCAGAAGATCTCCCGAGGTTCAGATCCAGTTTAAGGGGGAAAAATGGCAGAGGCAGGATAGAGTTTCAGACTTGAGTTTCTGACCTGAGATCATGAGCCGAAATTAAGCGTCTGACGCTTAACGGACTGAGCCACCCAGACGCCCCACAATTTAAGATTTCTATACCTTAGTGTGAGTTTTGAATCACTGTTTTCTAGCTGCCTCAGACATGGTAACATTTTAAGCCTGTTCTCCATTGCTGAATATTGAGAATAGTAGATTTTATCCACAGGGAAGGAATTTCCAGTCTCATTCCAATAATATTTCACGGGATACTAGGGAAGGAAGGGAGGTGGTTACTGTAAGGACAAGGATAGATCTCCTGGTACCAGAAGCAGAAATGCAGTCATGCTCCCAAGTTCCCATGTGGAGAGGGGCTGTGTGAGTGACTCTGTGTGTGTGTGTGTGTGTGTGTGTGTGTGTGTGTGTGTATGAAGGACTTTGAATCTAAACTTGGGTCAGGTGTTCATCCCAGGTCCAGGAAGCTGTGAACAGTAAAGCGCAGCCATGTTGCCCAAACGGAAATCTGGAACCTACCTTTCTGAGTGAACAGGACAACCAAGGGCATCTATTTGGATGAGGAAATGGTTCAAATGGCATGTGCTACAACCACAAATAAGGGAGAGGCAGAGAGAGAGGGAGACACAGAATCCAAAGCAGGCTCCAGGCTGTGAGCTGTCAGCACAGAGCCCAATGCAGGGCTCAAACCCACGAACTGCGAGATCATGACCTAAGCCGAAGTGGGACACTCAACCGACTGAGCCACCCAAGCGCCCCAATCATCGTTACTTTAATAACAAAAAGGATCATAAAAATAGAGCAGAAACAAAATTAATTCTCTGTGCCCAATAAACCTCTCATTTAAATCATCCTCCTGGTTTCTAAGGTTATCCCATCACTGTATTAGACATAAACTGGGTATGAGTGGGCAAATTCTCACCTGTGCCTCAGCTTCTCTTCAGCAGGTAGTTTTCTAAAAACTAGCATATCAAAGAATATCTGTAGAGTAAAACAAACAAAAAAATTTTTACATTATTTAAAACAAAAGCTTCTCTTTCATGAGTATCGAAAAAAAAAAAAAAAAACCTCACCAGATTTCAGGGCTGGCTTATAGGGCATATTTCAAAGTGATGTGTAATGTCACTTTAGACAAGTGAGCTGTTTCTTTTTTCAACCTAAAGATAAAATGGCCAGGGAGAAAGCAGCCAAGTCTCTGAGTAATCTTATTGAGGGTTCCATTTTCTGAGTATGACCTTATGCTAGCAACAGCTCCTAAGTAACATGAAAACAAGCCAAGCTAGGCAGTCTCACTTTTATGAGACATAACCTCCAAGGCAGCAAAGTCTGAAGGCTAATTCTAGTTACATAACGTTGATGAGTCACCGATGCCATCAGATATTACAGACAGCTAGACAGTCACCCGCCCTCTCCTTGCATTTCCAGAGCACGTAGGCTCTCATGGACCTCATTCATCTAACACTTGCCTTTCACTCTCCCTTCCTGAGTTATTTCCTATGTTGTTTCTTTTCTTCTTCATTCTGTGCTGTATTAGTCAGGGTCCTCCACAGACACAGAAGTAGTAGCATGGATATTCTGACTTATTTTAAGGAAGCGACTCATATAAATATGGAGATGGACAAATCCTAAGGTCTGCAGTACGTTCAAACAGCAGCTGCTTATGGCTTTTCTCCCCACATGACATTCTCCACACGACCCTGGAACCTAATATGTCACATTAAGTTCATCATTTGCTCACCAACTTAATTCTGAATTTTCTTTTTCTCAGGTTGATACTATCATCCATGCAATCTCCTCTGCTTCTACCTGGGAGATGTTCATTACAAACACTCTCCAGACTCACCTTCTTATTCCAATCGGATATTACACTTTATCCACCGACTGGCTAAATAGCCACTTACTCTCGTTTTCATTGTTTCTGTCCTAAGCTTAATGGGGACCCTCTGGTTTCGCATCTGGATTCTAGCACAGCTCTGTGATAGATTTCTCGCTACTTCCACGCCAGTCACCTTTCCAATTCATTCACTGGATTCAGTGTGATTTTTATGACAAAGAAATGTGATCCCGTGACTTCCCAGTTAAAAGCTCTCAAAGTCTCCCTTTGCCTTGAGGATAAAGTGACAAGAAAATTTCAATGGTCCAGCAGCAAGAGTTAAGACAGTGGGAGCTGAGATGGCAGGTGGGGGGGGGGCAGCATGGGGGCTGGAGAAGGAGATCCTAAGGAGATAGAAAGGATGAGACCCCATTACTGAGGAGATGTGGGCAGTAGCCATAAAGAAAGCACTGACAAAAACCTCTCTGCTTCTGACATGGATGATTTAATAAATCACGGTCCCGTTCTCTGAGACTGGAGACAGACACCGTTCTTTCTTCGTGGCCAGTTGCATTACCTGGGTGGGGTGCCAATGTCTGGGGAAGCAAGCCTTCAGGAAACCTGAAAGTTTGGGTGGAGATGAGTCAGAGCCTAGTAAAGAAGAAGAAATAAGAATTAATACCAGATGGGGGGAAAAGGCAGTTGAAAGTCCCTGTAAACAGTCAGCATCCAAGAACTTCACAGGAGTGGAAGGTGCAGCAATGTCCTCTCTTCTGCTAAGAGATTCCTGAAAATTTGCTGGCAGAGACCAGGAAAAGAATCAGGGCCGTGAGCTCAGCAAGACATTACCTAAGCGCAGAAGGGTTTAGAGGACCTCATAACGCCGACTTCCACCCTCGTTTATTTCACAATCATTGCCATGCCCTTTTCCTTGGTCAGGGCTTCAGCTGTAGTTTGGAATATCTTGATGTTTGTAAAAAACCTTAAAACATGTATTACTTCATTGCTATGTCCCCAGGATGCCCATGTGGACGTGCCCTTGGGTGAACCCACAGCCCTGTTCATCCCACTCTTTCCTGAGTCTTACCCGTTTACAACAAAGGGAAGGCTTGTTTCATAGATCTCTAAAACACCTGAGAATTTCCAACTCACTTAAAAGCCAGTCCGTTCCAGGGATCATTCTGATAGAACCTCGGTTGCTTGAAAGGCTATACCCCAACATTTAAATGGCTTCAACTGGGCCAAACCACCCAGTTTGAATGTTTAGCCAAATTCCAGTTTGTCCGATGCATTAGGGTATTAAATCTCCTACAAATTCTTTGGCACGGCCTGATGAGATCACGGGTATTTATTTACTGTTTTTACACAAATGGAAAAAATATATACCGTAACTAAAAAGAAGTTTCTTAGGTAACCTGGTTAGAATCCCGAATGAGGCCCAAGAGGAGGCTGAGGCACACAATCGTTCTGCCAAAGCCCAGCAAATAATCCGACTTTTTGTTCTGCAAGCAGGTGGCTGATGGACTGTTTGATGAAGGGTTTTAATGAACTCTTTCTGTCTTAGCTACCTACCAAAATTAACTGTGTGAATCCCACAGGTAGACGGCCTCCATCAGCTGACAAGCAACATCTCAGCAAGGCTCCACAGCCCGGGGAAATAAAACTCCCAAGGAAGACAACTTTGTAAGTGTGTAGTTTCTATAGCCCTCTATTTCAGGTGCTGTCAGTGGCCAGACAGTGGACAGCCAGTGTGCTCCCCTGAGTGCATCTGTCCCAGGCCCAGAATCGTCTTGGGGCAGAAATGTAAGCGGCACCCAGCTGGTTTTAGCCCCTGCTCTGTTCCTGTTTCTCCAGGTCTCCTCCTCTGGGGGACCATTGCCCTGTCCCCTGATGAGGGTCTTTCTGACACCTTTGTCCTTAAGCCTGACCTCAGGATACTCCCCAGGTGGTGAAAACATAACATCTCTGATGTTCACAACTGATAAATGCTTAGCTTCTGTGCCTTTTAATTAAATAGCACTGCAATTTCATTGTCACCTCCAAGGCCTTATCTAAAAGACACAGCAAAGTAGAAACATCGCCAAGTGTGACAGGGTCAGAGATAGACTGAGACACAGAGACACAGAGAGAAAGATACTATTTATGGTCAATAATGCCTTTCCAATAATGCCACCAGTTACACATGCAGGTGATAACCTATATGACATATGGAATTGAGGACACACTTTTGTCTGACTTTTCATCTTACACATGAGGAAACAGGGGCAGAGAAATGACAAATTGCCCAAAGTCATATACAATGGGGACTAGGGCCCAGGTCTCCTGATATCTAGGGTACTTCCTGCCATGAACATTGCCAGTTGCATATGGCAGCATGGGAGACAAAGATGGTTGGAGAACCTGATTTATGCTAGTAGCTACCCAGGTCCTTTCCCATCAAGGATCCCATTTTGGGTCCTTAAATATAAGGATCAGATACCACCTAGAGAAACATCCAAGGATAAATAAGAAAAATGTAGACTCGGGGGTCCATTGGCTTCCATACATGAAATGAAATGATTTGCCAGGAAACAAGGAACCTAAGACAGACTGGTCTGAGGAAGCCATAGGGCTGCATTCCTCCCCTTATTCCATCCCACAGGTAACTGTCCTACAAACAGAAACCCTGCCATTTTATCCATGCCTAGATCAAGAGTGCTGCCCTCTCTTAATCTGTATTTGTGGATTCCACTTCACCCACCCCTTCCTTTAGAAAGAAGTTCTGTTTTTTTTCTATCACCAAGACTTCTCACCGAGCTTCAAGGAGTTTACTTCAGCAACAAATACTTACTGAGCAGATATGGAGTTAGGTCCTGGGAAAACAAAGAATGGGCAGCCACAGTTATCCTCAAGAGTTCATCATCTGCACGTCCTGTTCATGCACAGGTTCTTGTTTGCACACAGGCCTCAGCCCCAGGTAGACATTGAACGTATTTTTAAACCCCAAATTCCAACACATGGTGCTCAAAATAAGATTGCTTTTCTATTATTTTTTTTTTTTGAGAGAGAGAGAGAGAGAGATAGTGAGCATGGAGGAGGGGTAGAGAGAGAGGGAGAGAGGGAGAATTCCAAGTAGGTTCCACACTGACAGGACAAAGCCCAATGTGAGCTCAAACTCATGGACTGTGAGATCATGACCTGAACTGAAGTCAAACGCTCAACCTACTAAGCCACCTAGGTGGCGCAACACTGCTTTTCTAATGTGTGAATGTTTTAGAATAACCTCTTTAAAAGGCTTAGAAATTAAATTGCATTAGTAAGTCTTTTATCAAGTCTCTTTTACTGAAAAGAAATAGATTTCATTAAACCAGACCTTTTTGAGAAAAATCTGTGCAATGTTCACCAAGCCCATATGCTTTGATTTGCAAAATCTTATAATCATAGTCTATTGTGGTTAGAAAGGATCTGAGATATCACCTAACCCAGCAGATTTAAATGTTGTATTTCATTTTTTAAACAAGGAAATGCTTTTTTAAGCCAAATATCATCAAGAGCCCCAAATTGTAAACCAGTTAAAACTAGAATGGCTGGGGCCAAAGGAGAAATTCAGAGCTCAGAACCCTCACTTCCAATCTCCCTTTCTCATGTGCTACCTCTGCTCCCACAGATTGTGGAACTGCACACAATGAAAATGACAATCCAATGACTCCTCATGTCCCAAATGAAGAAAGTGAGATCCAGAGAGAACATGGCTGCATTTTAACTGGTTATGTCTTCAATGACCCCATTTCCAAATAAGTTCGCATTCTGAAATACTGGGAGATAGGACTTCCACATATGAATTTGGAAAGGGGGGGCAGGCACAATCCAATCCATAGCATTGTTTCTTGTCCCGTTTTGATGAAGTTCTTGGCCAACCAAGGAAGTCTCTGACACCAACTCCTTAAGGGAAAGACGTGCGCATATTTGACAACTATTGGGAAGAAGTCAGGAAAGAGATATGTCAGGCACATAGAGATTTGCCCCTGAGTAGGCATTAAGGCCAGATGGAGGGATATGCTTGGGCATAGGAGGAGAGATACTTATTTTATTGTCACAAAGAAGTGGGAAGGAGAAAGGGATGAGTTTGGATACAAAATGAATCAGCAGATGAGGAAGAAAGAAGTTGAGGGAGTTCACCTGAGGTGGCTCTAGCCTTCTTCCTAAAGCAGGAGGAGACACTGCCTACTGAGGCTGACAATGGAGGTGGGAACTAGGACTCAGTAGAGGGATTGGCACTGAAACCAGGGACTTGAGGAGAGTTGAGATAAGTTTGAAATAGCCCTGTGCATAATGGACCACAGCCAGCTGTGTCTAGAGTAGGCACCCACTGCATCATTACAGGAAAGGATCTATTATTAGAATAGAAAGGTGGGGAAATGGGAGGGTGAGCAAACCAGGGGAACACAGATGGGCTGCCTGAGAATAACAAAGGCCCACATGGCATTGGTGACCAAAGTTTATAGTGGCACCATCTGCATGCAGGGTGTGTGGTTTTTCCAGCAATGCTCAACAGCTGGGCGATTGATGTAGAGAAAGTAAACAGTTGAGTACATACAGAGCTGCGCTTTGTCCAGGAGGGTGCATTACAAGGACAAAGGGGCAAGGAGGTTGAGGATATGAGCAAGGGGAAGGTGAAGTGATAAAGCTCAGAGACCCAAGTAGGTGGAGAAGAAAGTGTGCCATGAGGAGGCTCTGCTCATTTCTGTACAAGATGCTGGTGCATGTCCCTTGCTTTCTGTTGACCAGAGCACATGGTTATTGCTGCCTCCTGGAGGAACAGATGTTGCCAGATGTGACATGCTAATGAGACACAAGCTGATGGGCTCCCCCAGCTAAACATCCTCCTCTAGGGTGGTCCTAACCTGCCCCAGCTGGGCCATTTGTGTCCAGTGCTGCTACAACTGTCAGAGCATGCTCTGGGGACATGTGTGCCTCTATGGAAAGAAGAGGTCAATACCAAGTGCATATCTAGTGCAATGGTTCACCCTGTGGGTCAGTCTGCTAATCAGTGTTACTTTAAAATGGGCCAACCCTATTGGTTTGGATTTCATTGCTGTGAATCTTCCAAGGGTATAGATCTTCTCTTAGCTGCCATATTTCAAGTAAAAACTATGGATATTACTGTAATTATCATTGTTGTTATTATATACCTCTGCTGATGTTATTAGCATCAATTTGAAACTCTAAGCTCCTAGAATCACTTCAGTATTTTCAGAAACAAATCATTGGGGAGAAAAAGAAAAAGAAACTTTTGAGAAGGATACTAAAATATTCCTAGTACAGAAAGGTTAAAACTAAAAGGAAATGCCAAACATTGTCAGGAGCAGTGGGATCTCTCATACCCTGCTAGTGAGAATATAAATTAGTACAACCATTTTTATTTTCCAGTAAATAAAAGAAATGCATATCTATCATCCAGCAAATTCCATTCTTAGGTAGATGGACAACAGAAATAGATAAAGGTCTACATAGCAGAATTATGCATAATGGCCTCATACTGGAGACGACTCAATTGTCCCTCCACATTAAAATTGATAGGTATCAATACAATGGAATACTATATGGCAATAAAAATTACAAACTACAGCTGTTGGCAACAATAGGGGTGAATTTCATGAACATAATGCTGAGTGGATGCAGTTAACATAAAAGAATACAGACGTATGATCTATTTATTCAGAGCTCAAAAATAGGGAAAAGTGACTCTAGTGTATAGGAATGCCAATGGGTAAAGTCTAAAGAAAGGCAAGGAGGGGATTACCATGATAGGATAGTTACCATTAGGCAGGATCACCCCTAACATTTGTGGGGCTTAAATGAAGAACTGCATATCATCGTCATAGGCCTAAATATTTTAAAGTCAGTTAAACTAACACTATATGAAATAAAAGATGTTTTATCCTCCACCTCAACAAATATCTTCATGGCAATCTGGAAGACCAGATTGGACCCTAGGAATCTTGGGCTGTTTAGAGCTTGTCACTGGGATGTGTGGCACAGGAAGAGGTGGCCCCGGACTCCCAGACCATCCGTCTTCTCCTCCCATGTCTGCCCCATCCCAAATGTCAAGGGCCTCTGTGTCCATGTATGTTCATCTGAGCCTCCTGCAAATATTTGCCCCAAGGCCACCCCTCAGGAAGGTGGACCTGAGGAATAGGCCAGAAAAGACCTGGAAGTGGACTCAGAATCATTTGGACAGGGAATCCCAATGTCCTGGTACAAGGCAAATAGTCTAGAAAGGGAGACATAGGTTCTAGGTGGACATGGCCTCTTGACCTCAAAGACTTCTCTCCCTGTGGAAAGCGATATCGCTGGAGGAAATCTAGAAGCCTAAAAGCACAAGGCTCAATATAGGGTCCACTGCATGGGGTTTAGGGTAGTACTGCCTTTAAAGAAAGGGGTTGTATTGGGAAGGGGACGTGGAAAACTGGGGTCCTGGCAGCATGCTGTGCCTTAACCTGGAAGGCAATTTATTAAGCTATACATTTGTTTTACATAGTTTTCTGTATGTGTGTTATATTTCACAATAAAGAATTAACAAAATCTATCTATTATCTATCTATCGTCTATCTATCTATCATCTATCTATCTATTCATCTATTACTCCTGGTACTTTCATTTATGGGATCCCTCTGAATCAGCTCTGAATGCTTGCCTTTAAGCTCAGACACCTTGGGCAGTTAAAATGCCTCAAGGCCTGAATACCTCAGGGGGAAATGGACAGAATTCTGGAAACATAGTAAACTCTCACTGCTGTTTTTCTCCACCATCTGGGGCCCAGATACTTGGGTGACCATGGATGGGCTTGGGCAGCACACATGAGTCATGGGCCCATGTCCTCTTGCCTAGCCACTGCAGAGTGCCTCAGAGGAAAATTCTCTTTTCCCCATCTTAACCAAGATTTTAAATACTGTGTTTATCAAACCGAAATTACAGGAAGCTATTCCCATCCTAGCAGAAGTGAAAGGAGACCAACTTCCAATTATCCTCTGTTTGGAAAGCAGTTCTAAGAAGCCTTCTCTTCCCCATAAGGGCAGCTGGATAAATTCATTAGTTTGCTAAGCTTCTACTATGTGCCAGACACAGTCCTTATTTTTCTACTCCACACTTCAAAACACCCATTTGGTTTTGATTTTTCATTCTTGATAGGAAAAACACTTTCCTTTCACAAAGATTCAGATACCCGGTTCTCAAAGAGATTTCTGTGTAGTCCATGTGGTTTAAATATCAGGACTTTTCTAAGAATATATATTTCAACTATGGTCCATAAGGATACACACACATTCTCTCCCTCTCTCTCTCTCTCTCTCTCACACACACACACACACACACACGCACACATCACCATCCCCAAAAACTTTATAGCAGTGAGATGATGAAAGGGAAGTGAAAATCTGGCCTCTACTAACCAACCAAAAGTCCAGTCAATTTTTTTTCCCAAAAAATAAAATTCTGGGCTTTGCATCTAAACTGTTTAAAAGCCACATTGCCAAAGCACCAGTTTTCCTCATTTTAGGGAAACAAGAAAAGCATGTGGCTGCAGTGACCTTCTCAAGCTGTTGATGAGAGGTAGAGTCAGGCACATGTGGTGGCTTCAAAATGATAAAAGCAACAACATAAAGAGGGATAATGAAGCAGTGGGTGGAGGGCTGGAAGAACAAGTTAAATCAATGACAGTCAATGACAGGACTAAAATTGTAGACAATGGACAATGAAGGATCACTCACTTCTACCATTCTGTCCCAATACGAAACACCTGGCAAATATCTACCCATCACTCAAGACTCCACCCCAAGTTTACCTTCTCCCTTCCTTATGCTCTCACCAGATCCACTTCATATTCTATCGCAGTAACTGTAGCATTTTATAGAATTGTATTCTTTGGTTTGTCCTCCTAGACTGTGGGGTCATTGAGGACAGGGTCATATTTTATGCATCTCTGCAGTTCCAGCTAATATGTAGTGAGAGCCCCATAAATGTTTTCCTTTGTTGCATGATTGAATGAAGGAATGAATGATGGATTTCATTCATTGGAATATGGATTTGGCTTTTCCAACTGCTATGATGCAATTCTTAAGTGATAAAAAGTGTCTCAGCCTCTGCCAAGGTTTACCCATTTTCACATTTTTAACTTCTTTTCAGATTCAAGAAGCTGTGAATTCTGTAATGTCACACACTGGCATGAGAACATAGTGTATTCTTTAAACAGAGTTATGAAAAGAAGAAAGCTGGTCAAGAGACTAAAACGGGAATTGTCCTTTTCAAGATCCAGAACTCCAACATTCCTTGGCTTCACGGAGAGAAGCACCTGCGAAAATGTGGGCAAGGGTGAGTAGCAATGGAAAAAATGTACATTTCATGCACTTCTCTTTTGTCCAATTCAACACAAAGTCATTCCTGTGGAACAATAATCCAAATGGTATTCCATCCTCCCTCAGGATTGTAATTTATGTTTGGAATTAAAAGGCTAATTTCAGGCCACTGGATTTTGCTCTATTAGGTGAATCTTTTAAGATGGATACACTGTTGCCCACAGGAAATCCTCTTCCATTCAGAAATCTTGGGGGAAGCAGTCTTCTGGGATACAGGTAGAATATTCCCCTTAGTATAACTAGTTCCCAAGCAAGTCTGAAAGTTACATTCACTGACAATTCAGAAGTTGATCACCTAGGTTACCTTAGCCAGGTCTCTGGTGCCTCCATTCGTTGTCTGCCCATCAGTGCTACACCATCCCTTTTCCATTCATTCATTCCACAAGAAAGTCAACTTGGCTTGGGATGGAGGTTAGGGTTAAAATGGTTGATTCGCCTATCTAACCAAGGCTTCCTGAAGGGTTATGGAAATTAAGTTGAAGAAGTGATGTGTGATGCACCTTCTCATTAACTTGGAAGCAAGCAGCATGGCATGGTGTAGTGGCCCCGCGGGGGTCAGGCAGACCTGGGTTTATGTCACTCTTACACTTAGCAGTAGAGTGACCGGGAGCCAGTTGCTTGCCTCTTTTTTATCTTTGTCTCTGAACTTATAAAATGGACATAAGAAGGTTATCCTAAGGATGAAATGAGAGAATGCACATGAAGTAATTTGTGCTCAGAAGAAAGGTTAATTCCCTTATGTGCTGAGACCCACAATCTGTTGTCTATATCACATGGAGAACTAACCATCAGAACAAATAAGAAGGCAACTGGGCAGTCATGTCAATCCAAAAAGTGCTGTATTTCATTGGCAGGAGAAAGGGTAGATGTTAAGGAAAATGACAAATGTGTTTTTAAAACATTTTGATGAGAAATAGAAGGATTTGCATGGGAGTCTTTAAAAACCAGATGGCCATATCACTGTAATTGGTTTAAAATAACAATCTCTTCAAAGTCCCCCTAGTCCCAAAATCCTATGATACAGAATTCTGTCACAGAATTGGACATTTCAGAAGCTACAACCAAATTGAATTACAGTAGTTCCCCCTCATCCGGGGTTTCACTCTCCATAATTTCAGCTACCGGCGGTCAACTGCAGATGATGCATTCTGGAAGCAGATAACCCTTCTTCTGAGTGTCATCAGAGAGTCAGTCGTTACCTAACCCTATGTCACAGTGCCTACGTCATTCACCTCGCTGCATCTTACTTAGGCATTTGAACATCTCACATCATCACAAGAAGAGTAAGGGACAGTAAGAGAGAGAGAGAGACCACATTTGCATAACTTTTATTACAGCATATCATTATAATTGTTCTACTTTATTACTGTTGCTGTGAGTCTCTTGTTGTGTGTGATTTATATATTAAACTTTATCATAGGCATGTACATATGGGAAAAAGCATAGTGTATATTGGGTTCAGTGCTATCTTGTTTCTTGCAATCCACCGGGAGTCTTGGCATGCATTCTTTGTAGATAAGAGAAGACTACTGTATGAATTCAAACTAGAGCAAATTACATTTATTTTTGATTCCTCAAGTCATTCGGCGTGAATATTCATTTCTTAATGAAGAGCGAAACAAAAATAGTCTCTCCTCATTTTTTATACCTACTCAGTTTCACTCAATTGAGACAAAAAAAAAACCTTAGCAATTCTCTAAAGCAAGCCAGTATTTCATTCCATTTGAGTCCCTGCAATGAACATTAGCACTGTGGTATTTCAAATACATGTTGATTCTCAGCTTTTGGTATTCTAGATCTGAAAAACAGACAATTCCATCACCTGAAATCTTTAATTTGCTTTAGAATTATCTGTTCAAAGTCCAAGGGTCCTTTTGGATCCTTAATTCCATCACTTCTGGGTGGGTTGTTCTTTTTTTTTTTTTCGTGATTGAACTGTATATCAGTATTACACACATACACACACACACACACACACACACACACACACTTACATGTAGACTAGGGTAGAATGGAAATACTTGGCAATTACTAGTATCACCTAACAACAAAAAAGAGCATTGATTCCTTGTCGTCAATGCTTTCTAAGCATATATCCCTACTGGTCTTTGGGGGACAGGATCCGGCTAAAGATCTGGATCTGTAGCCATACTGCCTGATTTGAATCCCAGCCCTGCCACTAACAAGGAGTAGGACCTTGAACAAACAATCTAATCTCTCTGTGCCTCAGTTTCTTCATCTATAAAATGGGTGAGACAGCACTTTTTGGGAGGGGTTGTTGTGATGATTAAGCATGCAAAATTCTTAAAATTATGTTTGGCACATAGTAAACCCTCAATGGAGGCTTCGAATGAAACTCAGAGTTCTACGGCACATAGGAAGTAAAGTCTACGGGGCTCAAAGAAATCACTAAAGGCAGAAGATGGGAGAAACAGAGTGTAAGGAAAGACCTAGTGAGAGATTGAGCCTTTAGCATTCTGGGTCAGGCTAGACTTGGTTGCTCTTTTGAACCCCCTGCGCTATGATTTTCTGGTTTGAGCAGCCACAATGAGGACGCCGTGAAGTCATGGCCAGAAACATCCTTCAGGGAAACCTGTGCTAACCTTATACATACTCTTAAAAGCAAGCCCTTTACCAAATAGCTCAGCAAGTGAAAGCAAGCCCTGAGGTGACTGCAAATACCAATGCGGAGGGAAGGTAGAGAGCCTGTGCTCAGGGGCCGTCTGAGAGCTGCAGAGAGCCTGGGCAGCGGGCAGGCTGCCCTTCCTTTGCATCTCTACATGAATCAGTGGTGTGTTGGAGGCAGCTAGTGCCAGCTCCCCAGTGCCCACTGTGCTCATGCTTCCCAGTGAGTTCACATAGGTAACTCACCAGCCGCCATAGTAGGGGTATTTACACCACAGAAACTGGCAGACTATAACTCAGGGGTGTTTTGTTTTGTTTCACTGTCAGAGAACTGGTAGGTTGACATTTCCCAATGCACCACTGGGGATGATAAAGGAGCTTGCTCAGAAAAACAAGAACACTGACAATAAAAATCTTTTAAACTGCAAACCTTTCCTCCCTCTTCCCTGTTACACTAGGCAGGAAGCTGTCAGTTATACATGGTATGTTATGGTTTATCTAAAGAAGAAAAATCCAGCTGGACTATTGCTTCACAAATGGTCAAAATGTATTGATTGACAGGACTTGAAAATTTTGTCCTTTTTTCCCAATTAAATACAAGTTCATCTCAGGTCTAAAATAGTCATCAAATCGTGTTTATACCTGCCCTAGGTTTGTGATGTCCCAAGAAGGGGGATGCAATGAAGTGGAGTAATTCATATACTCTTTTTTCAGCCCTTAAAAAATAGTATTTTGATTATTCTGACATATTTTAAGAATATGAAAACTTTATGTACTGAGAATTATTGCCTTATGTCCCAATACTTTAAGGACAACTTGTTCAGATTTCTGAGGTTGTTCCTCGAGATTAAAGATGAAAGAATAGGGACTGAAATGAAGAAATACCTCAAAATCTGCCTTTTTTAGTCTGCTAGGCTAGCTGTAACAAGTACTATAGACTGATGGCTTAAACAACAGAAATTATTTTCTCACAGTTCTGGAGGCTGGAAGTGCAAGATCAAGGTGTCAGCAGGTCTGGTTTCTCCTGAGGCTTCTCTACTTGGTTTACAGATGGTCATGTTCTCCCTATGTCCTCACACAATCTTCCCTCCATCTGAGTCTGTGTCTTAATCTCTTCTTGTTACAAGGACACCAGCCATATTGGATTAGGGCCCACCCACATGACCTCATTTTACCTTAAATGCTCTTTTAAAGGCCCTATATCCAAACCACGTCTTAAAAGACCAAATATAGTCACATTCTCAGATACTGCGGGCTAGGACTTGAATGTATGAATTTGGAGGGGGACACAGTTAGGCCCATTATGCTGCCCAAACACAACCATAATTTATCCACAAGAAAAATTAGATTTAACATCACAGGTCACATCCCCAGAGAAGCAGACTCTAGAGAGATGGAGATCGGCCTGCAGGGGTTTATGGTAGATGCTCTCAGGAAAACCTACAAGCAATGAAGGCAACAGCATTAGGCAGAAGGGGACTGCAGTGTAGTCATGGTCAAGGCCCAGGGTGACCAAAGGACTCTCCATGCATGGGGAGAGTTGTTTGGAACTGAAGCAAGGGCGCTAGGCCATTTTACTCCTGCAAGGACTAGTCATGGGATGTGGGCTGCCCCAGGGAGAGAGGCATGATATGCATGAAGAGGCTCTCTTCAGCTGAGGACAATCTCAGGCAGACTCAGTTGAGAGCTGCCAGTCACCCAGTCTTTGGGGGCTGACAGATGATTGCTTAGTCAACTGCAGTCTCCGGTCGGTGCACTGGGTGTTCACAGTATAAGGAAGCAGAGGTTCCCTAAGTGAATGAAAAGATTTACCATCATCTTCTTAAGAAATTTCTCATAATATCTCTCAGTAGTTTAAAGGGTGACCTATTATGAACCCTAAAACACTTGGCCTGATTCTGGGTACATCAAAAATGACCAGCAGAATGGTCAGGGTGTATGGCTTCATGGGAAAAGTATGCTGTTTGGAGCCAAAGAGATCTGGGTTCAACTTTCTGCCCCACTATTTACTAATACTCTTTAACCTTTCCGAACCTCCAATTTCTCTTCTGCAAAATGAGGATAAGTAAACCAACTTTGTTACACTGTTGGAAAGGTTTAAATAAAAAATACACTTAAGGGTGTCAGGCACAATGTTTGACAACTCAGGCATCCAAAAAGTGTAAGTTTTCTTCCCTTTCTTTAAGCAAATAGTTAATTGGTGGTAACCAATCTCAAACCAGAAATAGACATTTGATCTCCTAACTTGAAGGAAAATGTTTCTCAAATTCTGCACTTGATCTTAGCCAAAAGGCCAAAAAGTGATGTTTCTCAAATTCTGGTGTGATCAGAATCACCAGTGAAGATTGTCAAAACAGATTCCTGGATCCCATTCACAGTGTATCTAAATCAGGAGGTCTAAGGTGAAGACCAGACATGTGTAATGTTAGCAAGCCTCATGGGGGTTTCTGATATCTGGAGAATCTTGAGGCCCCCTGCTTGAGACTGTGGGTGCTGTCTCAGCAAGAATGGGAGTTCAGTGCTTAGATGCCTGGGGACATTTCCGCTGTCCTCCGCTGTTCTGTGGATGTAGATGTACACATCTGATCATAAAGGCTTCTTCCCTTGTATAAATACTGTGCATTCCAAAACTAAAACACGCATAAATTACGTCAGTTATAGAATCAAACCAATTCTCCTTTTCAAGATGTAGTTTTATTGAGGTATAAATCACTACTACAAGGCAATTTAGTGCAGACAGGAATTTTATTGGGGGATGCAGATCCCCTGAGCTTGTCTGGAAAATGGGAAGCTTATTCAGAGATGCAGGTGTAAGAGTTGTTTGTCCTGCAAAGAAGCACTGTCTGGACAGAGATTTAACATTCTCATTTAAATCAAGGAAAATGGAGTTCCCCTGAATGGAATTGCTGAAGGCTTTCTGTGTTTGATTATGGATCACAAAGCCCATCTGTGCTGCAGAAATTATCCTGTCAAAAAGACACCTGACCAGGGTCCAGAAAGTAAACAGGAGCTGGAACACAGAAAGTGACCCCTGAGCGTAAACGGGCTTTCACATCCCTACCAGACTTCCCCTGATTTAACATGGGGCCATGTGGTTTCCCAGTATCTTCTGTGGCTTTCTTTTCCCACAGAAAGAGGCCTCATTTGTTCTAAAATATGAAGCTTTGGGGCTTTCTGGAAAATGGTACTTTCACTCAGTAAAAATAAGTCAAAATGAAAATGCTATCTGTGGGAATCCATTCTGAAAATGGATTAAACTCAGAACATGAGAGAAATAGTCTGTTTTTCCCAAATGATCAGCAGCCACCCAGAGGTGGTCCGTTTCCCTACAGCAGGAACAAAAATTCTAGAATTAGCATAACAAAAGCATTACAATCTGAGAGAAGTCCAAGTTGACTCTGTGCTCATCATCTCCACATTAACATCACAAATTCAGGAATCAGTGAGCTTTTTCTGTCCTTAGACCTACTCTGAGTTCTTATCGATGAAGGGGGGTTCCCTACAACTTGCCTTTATTCTCTTTTAAAAACAATTCCTCTGGGTTTTATGAGGGCCTTGTAACACAGAGTCATTGTTGCACTAGAGGAATGAAGCATCCCCTAACCCTTAAGTTAACCAGACCCCTTGCTCTTTTCCCTGGCTCACTTAGAGAAGCATCTTTGAGTACAACATCCAATTACATAGTAGATTTATATCTAATTCTTCTTTCTTGTGTTCAAATCTCTTCCTGACTCGGCCCTGTACCTGCCATTACACAGAATTTTAGGGCTGGAAGAACACATTAGTCAGGGTAGCAATACAATGAGCTGAAGTAACAAGTAAGCCCTATAATCTTGACTTTGCTGCACAATACAGTTGTGTTCTCACTCCTGTGATAGTCATTGGCTCTCTTGGGCAGCTATCCTCAGGCATCTGGGCTTCTTCCACCATGTGGCTCCAGCATCTCAGAGCCCTTCACTTCCGGCAGTGTAGATAAAAAGAGAGAAGGTATGGGACCTTTTAGCAAGCAAGCCAGAAAAGTGGACAATTGGTCCACCAGCATTCCACTGACCCATGAAGAAGGCTGACAAATGTTGACAAGTGCACAGATGCTAATAGTGTTTGTCTCAGAGAGTCCTTAGATGCCCCTTGCTTTCAATGCCTTCAAGTGTTTTTTAGTTGAGGCAACTGAGACCCAGAGTTACACAGAGCTAATCAGTGACAGTTCAATTCAATGCTGGCCAAAAGGCCTCTTGCCCATTCCTATTAGTTCCAATTAATGTATAAAAAGGCTCATAAAATCTCAAGATACAGTTAGAGCATTGTTTCTAGAACTTTCTATCCAGGACTCCAGGGTGAGGAGGACTATGACCACCCTGCTCCGAAACCCACAGTTCCGATGCAGTCCTGTCCATCTGAGAGCTGGACAGATGAATGTTTCAAGGAGCAAGTGCCAGTAGCAAACCCTAATTACGGGAAATGCTTCTTGGCTCCTAAGGATATAAAATTACTTTGCAGAAGGTCAAGAAAAATAGAAACAGAATACCCTGTAATGCTTTATTCAGAGGCCAAAAGTCACCTAGTAAGGCTTGCATATTGTTCTTGATTCTGTCAAGAGAGCTTACAGGGTGGAGACAGTAGATAGGGAGAGAAATTCTGGATGGGGTCAGCCTGGTTTGTAACCATTATATTGGCTCAGGGAGAATATGTCTTTGAAAGATTTTCCTCCTCACGGTTGAGTTCAAATGAGAAAAGACATAGACTTCCAGAAAATACCTAACCCAGAGGATAAAGAAATGGGTGTAGGCATGGTCTTCTTGACAGGTTGTAAACACTATCTGGAGAATCTGAGCAGAAAGAACTCCTGTGTGGGAATCCAGATGAACATTTGCCACATTTTTTAAGAAGTTTATTTACTTTAAGAGAGAGACTGAGCATGTGCACAAATGGGGGGAGGGGCAGAGAGAGAGGGAGAGAGAGAGAACCCCAAGGAGGCTCCTGCACTGGCAGCACAGAGCCCAATGCAGGGCTCAATCTCGTGAACCATGAGATCCTGACCTGAGCTAAAACCAAGAGTCAGACACTTACCCAACTGAGCCACCCAGGCACCCCAGAACCTTTGCCATGCTTCTGACCATCTATAGCAATGTCTACTGATCACTCAGTTACATACCTATTTTTTTTAAATCTGACTTTAACATCACAAAGGTTATATATCTGGATTTTTTGCCTGAATCTTAAAATTCAGTCGTTAAAGGCTGCATGTTAGTTTTTCTTAGTTTTAGAGAGGGAAAAGAAATAAAAATAATTATCCACCACTTGAATGGAAACTAAGGCGTTGATTTAACCTAAACATTATTATACATAAAATACATAAATAATAGGAATAATAGAATTAGGTTTATAGAGTAAGGGACAGATTATATTACTGTATTTAACGAAAGCACAATCACATTTCCTAGATTCACAGATCAGGTATTAAAAATAGTGGAGAATGTAATTACATGTGCTTCTATTTTTCAATCTTTTTACCTCATTCTCAGTGTTTCATGCTCAGTACTTCTCCTTTTAAAAAAATGTCATCCTTGTGGGTTGGGGGGACATCATGCCCGAGTTACTAACAGTCATAATGAAGCCAGTGAGATGAATGGATTTTCTGAATCACATGATAATTTATGGCAAAGCTTGGACTCAGATCAATGGTCAGCATGGTGAACAAGAGAGATGGAGGCAGGCTGGTTAGATAAGTCCAAAGAATTTTGAAATAAGGCAGCTCTCAGAGTTAAACTAGTAAAATGCATACATAAAGTCCATACAAACTAGTTAAATGACACAGATATAATTAGCCAATTGTGGAAGGAAGCCAAGAAACCATCCATTTATATGTAAAATGGAAGTGTGTGAAAGTGTCTCAAACTTCAGCCTCACTGATCTGGGAATACAGTAATGAGAAGGATGTACATGTGATTATAAGTTAGTAAGCAGAAAACTAGTTGGCTGCATTGTACCTGTTTGGATGAAGGCTATGTGACTGAAGGAGCTGGTGAGCCAAAAAAAAAAAAAGCAGGAAAAAGAATCAGAGGGTCACAGAGGCCCTCTGGATAGCACAGTCCATCAACACGGAAACATCTAAAGAAGACACAGTCTTGGCAGTGTTGGCCAAAGCATTATGGTTTCCTTGATGAGACTATCTCTATTAGGAGCAAGAATGCCCAAGCCATTGGCAGTAACATTCTAAGGTCAATTAAGAGCCCTTTTCTTCTGATTCTGTGGACATCAAGCAACCCTGTGATTATTTGGCTCCTCATGACAGAGCTGTCTCAATGCTTTCTGATCTATTCGCCAGCTATATTTATTACTTTAAATTACTGTAATTGTATTTGATGGCTATGAGCTGGTCCCACCTTAAGCATGCCAACCAAATCCGTTTTATGAACCTGACAGACCTTAGACCATGATCTATTCTTCAAGGTAAACACCACCTCTGGAGTCTACCTGGGCCTGCAGTACTGTTACCTAGCAACAGCTCAGGCTTCACTCTGTTCTTCTTGAACTGTCTTTGAACCAGCCCCACGCAATGTTGATGGAACCATACATAAAGTCAAGGTCAGGATGTTCTAATAATTGACAAAACAATTGCCATATTGTAAGCCAGGAGCAGCCTGCAGAATAAAAGGATGGAAAGAACCTAACCACTTTAACAGGCCGAGTGCTAATTTTCAATTGTATCTGGGACCCCGCCACAGACAGCTTCATCAAAGATACCAAGTAGTTGACAGAGTAATGTTTTCCAGGTTTTCTCACACCTTATCCAATTGCAGTAATGTTAGGTGATAAATACAGTGACAGCTCATTACAAAATTCGGCTTCCAGAAGCTGAAAGGTTAGGTGGTACCTCTCACCTGCTAGGTGATAGGTTAGCATTTTACCCCTGTCCCTTCTCCACTCCTGACCCCACAGATCTGTCTGCAATCTTGTGCACTCAAGGCATTAGATTTCACACAAAGCCTTTTGAAGTGAAAATAAAGTCAGAAGGCTCTACTACAGAACCTAGGAGTAAAACTACGTATAAAACTACACATAGAGGGCAGGAATGAAGGGGATAAAGAATATGGCCTGATAACTTGAGAGCATTATCCCTAGTCTCTACAAGTTCTTAGATTAGTGTGTGTGCGCATGTGTGTGTGTGTGTGTGTGTGTGTGTGTGTGTGTGTCTCCCTGAGTACCTAGGGAAGGGTTTGTATACTCTTGCGTTCTCACACGTATAGTTCTAAGTCCATAGATGCTAACTATTAGGGGTTTTTTTAGCAGCTTTATTGAGGTATAATTGGCATACAATGAACTACACATATTTAAGGTGTACGTTTTGATAATGTTGACACACATATACAGCTGTAAAAAACCATCATCACAATCAAAATAACAAGCATATCCATGATCCCCAAAAGTTTTCTTGTGCTCCTTTATATATTTAATAATTATTTTTCAATGTTTATTTATTTTGAGTGAGAGAGAGAGAGACAGAGACAGAGACAGAGAAAGAGAGAATGCATGAAGGAGGAGCAGAGAGAGAGAGAGAGAGAGAATCCCAAGCAGGCTGCACACTGTCAGCACAGAGCTGGGAGCGGGGCTTGAGACACTGAGATCATGACCTGAGCCCATATCAAGAGTTGGATGCTTAACTGACTGAGACCAGGTGCCCCCCCTTGTGTTCCTTTATAATCCCACCTTTTGCCCCTTCAAACTCCCATTCCATCCCCAGGAAACCATCAATCTGCTTTCTGTTATTATACACCTGCTTGCAATTCCTAATACTAATATAAATGAAACATACAATATATACCCTTTCTTCCTGGCTTCTCTTACAGAGCATAATTATTTTGATATTCATCCATGTTGTGGTGTGTATCAATAGTTCATTTTTTCATTGTTTCTGAGTAGTATTCATTGTAGGAGTGGACCACAGTGTGTTTATCATTCATCTGTTGATAGATACTTAGATTATTCCCAGTTTGAGGCAATTAGAAACAAAGTTCTACGAACATTTGCATAAAGGTTTTTGCATGGACATGTGCTTTCCTTTTCTTTTTTATTAATTTATTTTTACGTTACTTAATATATAGTGTAGTCTTGGCTTTAGGAGTAGAATCCAGTGATTCATCTCTTGTATATGACACTAGAGCTCATCCCGAAAAGTGCCCTCCTTAATGCCCGTCACACTCCATCCCTGCTTCCAGCAACCCTCAGTTTGTTCTTTGTATTTAAGAGTCTCTTATGGTTTTCCTCCCTTTCTGTTCTTATCTTATTTTTCCTTACCTTTCCCTATGTTCATCTGTTGAATTTTTCAAATTCTACATATGAATGAAATCATATGATATTTGTCTTTCTCTGGCTGGCTTATTTTGCTTAGCAAAATACACTCTAATTCCATCCATGTTGTTGCAAATGGCAAGATTTCATTCTTTTTCATCACCAAGTAGTATTATATATATATACCACATCTTCTTTATCCATTCATCAGAGGATGGACACTTGGGCTCTTTCCATAATTTGGCTACTGTTGATAATGCTGCTGTAAACATTGGGGAGCATGTGTCCCTTCAAATCAGCATCTTTGTATCTTTTGGATAAATTACTAGTAGTGCAATTGCTCGGTCATAGGGTAGTTCTATTTTTAATTTTGTGAAGAACCTCCATACTGTTTTCCAGAATGGCTGCACCAGTTTGCATTCCCACCAACAGTGCAAAAGTGTTGCTCTTTCTCCACATCCTTGCCAACATCTGTTGTTTCCTGAGTTGCTAATTTTAGCCATTCTGATTGGTGTGAGGTGGTATCTCATTGTGGTATTGGTTTGTATTTCCCTAATGATAAGTGATGTTGAGCATCTTTCCATGTATCTATTTGCCATCTGGATGTCTTCTCTGGAAAAGTGCCTATTCATGTCTTTTGCCCATTTCTTCACTGGATTATTTGTTTTCTGGGTGTGCTTTGTTTTCTTTTGGACAAATTCCTAGGTTGGATGAGTAGGTCCCATGGTAGATGTATGTCTAACTTGCAAAGAAACTGACAAACTGTGTTTCAAAGTGGTTATACCTTTTATGTTTCCATGAGTAGTACATGAGAATTCTAGTTCCTCCACATCCCTGCCATCGCTATGTATGGTTGGATTTTTTTTTAATATTAGCCATCCATATAGGTGTACAGTGATACCTTCCTATGGTTTTATTTAGCATCTTTTCATGTGCTTATATGACATCTTCTTTACTAAAATAACTATTCATATATTTTGTCTATTTTTTAATTGGGTTGTTTTCTTATTATTGAGTGTCAAGAGTTTCTTACCTATTCTGGATGCAGTTACTTTTTCAAATATATGTACTGTGAATATTTTCTTCCAATGTCTGGCTTATCTTTATTCTCTTGACATTGTCTTTGGAAGAGTAGACATTTTTAATTTTAATGAAGTCCTATTTATTAACTTTTTCTTTAATGGACTGTGCCTCTCAGTGTGGTGGCTAAGAAATGTTCACTTAATCCAAGATCACAAACAATTTCTCCTATATTTCCTTCTAGTGGTTTCACAGCTTTAGGTTTTACATTTATCTCTGATCCATTTTGAGTTAATATTTACATGATAAAACTATAGATTGAAATTTGTTTCTTTATATATGGATACCCAGTTGTACCAACACCATTTATTGGAAGGATCATGTTTCCCTACTAAATTTTCTTTGCCCCTTTGTCAAAAATCAATTGTCCATATATGTTATTTCTGTTCCCTTGACCTAACTGTCTATCTTTAAGCCAATACCACACTGTTATGATTCGTGTAGCTTTCTAATAAGTCTTGAAGTCCAGTCTTCAAATTTAATTCTTCTTTTATAATTTTTTTCCTTTTTCCTTTTGTTTTGTTTTGCTTTTGCTATTTTAGGTCTTTGCGTTTCCATCTGAAGTTTAGAATGAAATTGTCAATTTCTACAAAAGAAGCTTACTGAGATTTTGATTGGGATGGTGTTGATTGTATAAACAATCTGGGGAAAACTGACGTCTTACTAAAATTGAGTGTTCTGATCCATGAATAAATTCTATATTCCCACTTATATAGATCTTCTTTAATTTTCCTTGGCAGTGTTTTATAGTTTTTAGTGCATAGAGAACTGTAAACATTTCTCAGTCACACACTATAAAGGAGAACAACCAATTTCTTCAAGACTGAAAAGCTAAAGGCACCAGAGTCTTAAGCCCCAGTACTGTTTTACAGCAATACAATGCAGAGACTATAAAGAGGGGATGATAGTACCTATTTCCTAGAATTTTGAGCATTAAATGAGAGAGCACAAGTATACAGTTTAAGATAGCACAGGCCATGGTTCAGACTGCCTGGGTTCAAATACCAGCTCTACCACTTAGAGCTGAGCAATCTTAGGAAATACATGATCCCTATTCAAGTCAGATTTCTGATGAGCAATATTCAGAAAATACTAGTATTTCCCTCATAAGGGTCCTCATGAGGGTAAAATGAGCTTGTTAAAGACTTAGAAATATCTTGTCATATATTAAGCAACAAATAAATATTAGCAATGGGTGTTGATTTTATCATTAATAGCACTTAACACAGCATCTGGAGCACAGTAAGCAACCGATAAAGGGTAGATTTAATTATTAGCTTATATAACAAACTAGGCTACTTGGTTAACACCTTCATGTACACTTCACATCAATTTGAACATCACAGGCTGAATTGAATTTGCTGGAAGGAGGTTTGTTCCTTTTTTTTCATTTTTTAAAGTATATTTATTTATTTTGAGAGAGACAGAGAGACAATGGGGGAGGGGGAGAGAGACAATCCCAATTAGGCTTCGTGCTGTCGGCAGAGAGCCCGACACAAGGCTCAAACTCATGAACCATGAGATCATGACCTGAGCTGAAGTCAAGAATCAGATGCTTAACCAACTGAGCCACCCAGGTGCCCTAGGAGGCTTGTTCTTAAAAGACCCGGCCCTGATACTGAACACAGACTCCCTATTCTACTCTTTGAATATCATGTATGAGAGTCTGCATTAGACATACCCATGTAGGATCTCAACACATAGGCAAGTCTCCCACAACTAGTTTTACTATTAGCTTCCTTAATTTCTCTTCCACCCATTTTGAGATCTAAAAGTCTGAAAGAGATTGTATAAATTACTCTCTCTCATCATTCCAAAATCCTTAGAAAGCTGACTCCCTCATGATGATGCAGCTACTCTACCCCTGACACTTGCTATAGGGCAGAGAAGTGTCCAGGTTATGTATAGACTGGTTTTATGGGGTAGTTTTATGATGTGATATGATTTCCAAACCCAGGAAGGCCCTGTGCACCTCATGTCACCCCCCAGCACTATCTTCCACCCTGTATACAAACACACACACACACACACACACACACAATCTCCCCTTCTAGCTTGCTGACATGAGCTGCCTAATTGGAAACCCATTTCTGTGCTTGATGATTTTGTTCCCTATAAAATTGCAAATTACCTTTGAAGAAAAAACAATCATGAACTTATTTATGTAGGTGACATATGAAGTCATAGAAAAAGCCCTGGACCAGAAGAGTCAAGGCTTGGATTCTAATCCTACTGCCCTTTTCCCTTCTCTGTAACCTAAGATTCCCCTTAAGCTCTCTGCTGTACTCTAAGGGGATGGTGTCATTCGAGCCATTCATTCACCCAGCAAATCTTACCATGGCCACATATTGTTGTAAGTGCAGAAGACACAGCAGTGAGCAAAGCGAAATCCCTGCTCCCACAGAGTTCCTATGCAAGTCAGAGAGATGGATAATAAGCAGTAAACACATATGTAATAAATCATCAAGGGGTAGTGAATTGCAAGAATCAAAATAAAGCAGAGTAAAGAGTTGGAGAATGAAAATTAGATGGTGGCAAAGGAAGTTCTTCCTGAGGCAGTGACAGTTCAGCAAAGGCCTGAAGGAAGTAAGTGATGCGACATGAGGCATGCTAACAGAAGAACATTCCAGAACGAGGAGTGGTAAGTGTGAAGGTCATTTTGCTCAATGTGTTTGAAGAAAATAAAGAAGCCCATATGGTTGCAGCAAAGAGTTAGCTGGAGAGGGGTCTAGGGGCCAAAACATATGAGACATTGCAGGCCAGCGTAATGACTTTGGAGTGTGTGTGTGGTCTAAGGGACATGGAAATCACTGCAGGGTTTGGAGCAGGGGAGTCACAAGGTCTGACTTATTTTTGAATGCTCACTTGGACTGATGTGCTCAGGACAGGTAAGAAACAAATGTTTGGAACAAAACATTAAACAATTAGATGTAGGGTAAGCATTTCACACAATGGAATAAGAAAAGAGTAATGGATGACTCCAATATTTTTGCCTAGAGAAGAAAAGGCTGCCATTAACTGAGATACAGAAGCCTGGGGAAGAAGGAAGTTTTTAGGGGGCATACCAACAGTTTGTCTGGGACATGTTAAGTTGGGCTCGTCCATTAGCTGTGCCAGGAGCAGGTCAAGTGGGCAGTTGTGTATACAGGGCTGGAGATTTACATCTGGAGTCATGAGTGTCTGTACAGTAATGGAATTTATAGCAGCAAGTGGGGTCACCTGGGTGGTGACTATTGCTAGAAAATAAAAGAATTCCAACAAGAACAGGGGGATCCAAACAAAAGAGTCCAATTTATTAGTGGGTTAAATGAGATGAACACCTGAAACAGTGCATTAGAGTGCTTTGGGGTACACCCCAAGTACCAGAAATCTCAAGTAAAATGAACTTTAACAATAAGAACATTTATTATATAATATAATTCTGGAATAAGAGTAGTTCTGAGTTTGGTTAATTCATTGGCTGAATGATGTCATCAAGAACCAAGACCCCATCAGCCTCTGGGAGGACTCTTTTGGTTTCAGCTCAGGTCATGATCTCATGGTTCACAGGTTTGAGCCCCACATCAAGCTCAGTGTTGATAGCACAGAGCCTGCTCAGGATTCTCTGTCTCCCTCTGTCTCTGCCCCTTCCCCATGCTTTCTCTCTCAAAAATAAATCAATAAAGACTTTTTTAAAAAAGAAAAAAGAAGAAAAACCAAGGTCCCTTCATCTTTGGACTCTGCTATTCTCATAACAACGAGATGGCTGCTGTAGCTCCAGATGTCACATCCTCTCACATTGTCCAGACGTGGGATAAAGGGAACAATCTTTTATCGTCTCTTTTTAAGAGGAAACTTTACCAGTAGCCTCCCTGCAGAATTCCCTTTTCAACTAAACCTTTTCATGCCTACACAAATCTTAGCAGGGAACACGCATCTGTGCCTAACCATATTATCATAGACTCTGGGGGTAGAAAAGACCTCAAAAGTTCATGTATTTTCAATGTCAAATCCTCACGACTGTGTGCATTAGACAAGGTTTCAGCGAGAAATATAAGACCTATCCGAATTAACCTAATTGAATAGGAAGTCAGAGGATCTGATGCCAGCACCAGTTATGAGTGAGGGCAGAACACAGCAAAACCACAGGGTAGTGCAGAGAGGCGCCTCCTTCCCCACACCCCAACAGGAGCTGAGACCTTTGGTCCAGGGGCACAGCCAGCCAACCCACAGCCACCTTGCAGGATGAAGGATGCTAGGGAATAAATGCTCTCACCTCACCCCCTTTCTCCCTCCAACTAGAAAACAGAGGTGAGACCCTGAGGCACAAAGCAGAGAAGAGTGGAGAAGGTTCTGGAAGAATAAATAGAAGATATCTGGCCTGCCCCATAGGGAAGATCAGCCACTCTGAGGCCACTCATTTTACCTAGGGACAACTCTTCTAGAAAGATCCCCAGTCACCCTAGGGCAGGGGGACCTATATAGAACAGGTCTAATTCCTCATCCCTATGACAACAGTTTGGATGGAAGACAACAGCCCACACACCTCATAGTCAGGTATTAGGGCCAAAGTCGTTAAGACGAGTTTTGTCCTTGACCCCAGTGTCCACCAGAGATTGAAAGTTAGGGTCTCCATGTATCTTTTCCTTAGCACGGTGCCTGCCAACCAGGGGCAATTTTGCCCATCGGGAGATACTGGTGATATCATTGTCACAACTTCAGGGAGGGGGTGCTAGTGGCATCTAAGGGGTAGAGACCAGGGATGTCACTAAACATCCCACAAGGCACAGCATGGCATTCCACCACAAGGAATGATGTGGCCCCAAATGTCAATAGTGCCACAGATGAGAAACTCAGCTGCTGTAACACCTTCCAGAGGGGCCACAGCCCAAAGTTTCCCCATACACCTGGGCTGAAATCTTAGGTTTCAGGGTGAGCAAATAAAAAAACAGTACCAGGGCCCTTTGAGGGTAGGGAGGGGATGAATTAGTGGGAGCAGAGTTGCGGGGGGGAGAGGCGGGAGAGAAAAGAGGGGCTCTGTGCTCACAGAGGAATGGCCCTTGTTGAATTCCTCTCAGTCAGTGCACGGCCCCGAGCTAATGGCGGGGAGCAGCGAGCCCACGGGCCACAGTGGACCCCTGCCAGCTGCAGGGCTGCGTGAGAGCTGTTATCACACCCCAACACCCGCTCTTCGCAGGCAGGCCTATAAACAAGAAAGCCAACCATGAGAACATAAGAAAGAAATAAAAGCTGTTTGGTCTGCCGTCAGGAACAGATTGTTGGAATATTCTAACCCCAGTCCAAAAGGAACAACCAACAATAACAATTAGGAGACCGCGTCTGACATTCAAACACATGATGCCTGTATTTTCCTCGTGCCAGGACCATTTCCCAGGGGACCAGCCACTGGCCCTGTCCTGTGTTCTTCCTATGGCCTGAGGAACCCTCCTCTCTGTGCAATCACCCACGAAAGGACCCAAACACATGAAAATGTCATGTGACCATGAATTAGGAGCAGGTGAACTTGGCCTCTGCTAAAGGTCAGCGGATATATTTGATAGACATTTGCTGTCGCACCTCAATTCCTCATTCATTTGGCATTTATAGATCAATCGAAAATACTGTATTTTAAGCGAGTCTTCCAGATACCTGAAGTTACTCTTTTTAAGAATAATCAGGGGCACCTTGGTGGCTCAGTCGGTTAAGCCTCCGACTTCGGCTCAGGTCATGATCTCACATTCGTGAGTTCGAGCCCCGCATCCAGCTCTGTGCTGACAGCTCGGGGCCTGGAGCCTGCTTCCGATTCTGTGTCTCCCTGTCTCTCTGCCCCTCCCCGTCTCATGCTCTGTCTCTCTCTGTCTCAAAAATAAATAAAACGTTAAAAATTTTTAAAAAAAAAGAATCACCTTACTGCTGGCATAGTCAGAGGTGAAAAGTGTTCTAAATGGTATACGTTTTCCTTGCTTCAATAAACAAAGTATATTGACAATAATTCTAGCTTTTCAAGTGACTCAGAACAATTACTCTAATATAATAATAAGAAAGTAAGATGTCTTCAGACCTTGGATCACTTTGCCCAGGCATCATATGAACCCAGATCATGCCTTTCCCCCCCCAACTTTGGTTCTTGTGCAAACTTTCCATAGCTCCTCTTTATCCTCCCTTCATGCAGCTCTCAGCGATTCCTCTTTCCTTACACAACCAGGCCTGCTCACCCATAGCCCTTGCTTCCTAGCCATTGCTGCTCAGGGCTAAGCTAGCCATTCTTCAAGTTTTTGCAGCATGCTGAAATCCCCTGGGAGTTTAAAAAAAAATCATCCATGGCTGGGTCTCATCTCCAGAGTTGTCATTTCATTAGTCTGGGGCCTGGCCTGGGCAGGGGGATAGTTTAAAACTCCCCCAGGTGAGACTGTGGTGCAGCCAAAGCTGGGGACTACTGGAACAGGAATAGTCTACCCTGTTAGAACGAGGCATAAAGTAAGAGTGAATTATGATCTGAAAGGTTTTCCTGTAAATAAGCTTTAGTGTATGAAACTTTTTGTAACATATTTTGGGGCTCTTTGGGTCTCATGTTCTACTTAGCTGTGCTCCAAGGATGTGATTTAAGGAGGGAGAGGGGTAGGATGGGTCAGTGGTTACTGCTTGGTGTCTTGTGTGTAACTGTGTAGGATAAGACCTTGACTCTGCCATTTACTATGTGGCCTTGGGTAAGTGGCTTAATCTTTCTGTGCTTCAACCTCATCAATAAAGTTGATTACACTGGCATTATTACACTATATGTTAACTAACTTGGATTTAAATTAAAAAAAATAAAGTGTCGGAAGGATTCAATGGGTGAGTGCACACAGAGGACTGAGACTAGAGCCTGGCACGTAATAACACTTGACAAAGTTAGTGCTATTAGTTCTGGACTTGGCAAGAGACAAAATTTACTTCAGGTACTCAAGGTGGAGAAACAGATGTGGGCGGGGCTAAGGGAACAAACTAGGGGTGCTGCAGCCCCAGAGACGGGCAATGGTAGGACACTGTTACCAGCCCAGGCCAGCAGGTGCTGGGGTGCTGCAGGGGTGCTGCAGCCCCAGAGATGGGCAATGGTAGGAAGCTGTTACCAGCAGTATTGCCAGGATCCAGTGCAAGCCAAGGCTGCAGAGACACAGAGCAATTGCCAAAGAGGAGGGGAAGAAGCAGGGAGGGAACAGGGAAGAAATACCCCGACCTCTCTCTCCTGCTGCCTTCCACTGGCTGAGCCCCGGGGAGGAGCCAGATAGTGGAAGGGAAGTGGCCCTCAGGGGTGGGGTCGGCATCCTAAGGCACGAGCTAAGTAGAAAAGGAAGGAGAATGAATCGGAGTGGGAAGAAAGTCAATAGAGAATAACCAGCACAGTTAGCTGTTCCTAAATATTGTATGAGCCCGGAAGTCACCACAGAGAGTCCTCCTTGCCCTAGAGGTTGTCCCTCTACTCAGAATCAGCTGTAGAATCCAGATAGTCGCCCCTCCAGCCACACTCATTCTGAAAGAAAGGTGCCATCGCCACAGGCCTTCCGCACCAAACTGGGGTGGTTCAACACAGCTGAGGGAGAAAGTCCAATCAGAACATGAGCTTGCTGGGAATTTCAGGGCTTTGCTGAGCCCCTCATCCCTGCGGAGCAGCCAGTGTTCCCCTCTGAACTCTCACTTCACTTGCTCTCCTCAGCTTCTTTCCCACCCCAGCCCAAATGTGTCAGAAACAGCTCCTCGTTCGCTCCCTCTGCTCACTGAGACACATTCCTGAGCCTGATTTGCAGCCTGCTAAGGAATTTCTTCCTCCATCCCTTCCCCACCCCCAAACACCACCCCTTTTCTCTCCCTCGTGAATGTTGACCTTTTGTCCAATAAAGGCTGCAGTCTTCCAACTTCCCACTTTCTACTCAAGTGGCCCATTCCCGGCTGTGTTTGCATTTGCCCTAATGAAACTACCTTCTACCCTCGGAGTCTCACTACCTGTCAAGTACTGAGTGATGTAAGTAGAAGCAGAAGCCCTATCTTCTAGCAACTTACATTCTAAGTGTAAGGGGTTAGAGGCAGTGCTCAAAGGGACTGGCGGCTTTTCCCATAAACATCCATGTAGCGTGACAGTTTCCTCTTTATGTTTTGTCACTGCACCATATTGCAAATGAAAATGATTAACTTCTAGATTCATGGCCAGGTGCCCTGGCCACTTTTCATACTGTGCTGAAACATACACTCGGTTGCCCTGGGAACCCTGCTGTGACCCTATCTTCATTTACATCATCAAGCCTTTTCCAGATCCTCCAACTAGATGTTCCCTTACCAGATTTAATTGAATTATTCATCCTTATTACTCCATTATGTGCATTCCAAATTCCTTTGGATTCATGCTTTTCATCACATACACTCTGCACTATCACAATAGCCATCATCCGGCTCTGTTCCCCTTTAGAAGTCTGGCCGACGTTACCACAGGGCTCTTCTGAGACAAGAGAAGATGAAACCTCTCCTGTCCTCCTGCCAGTACTCAGGCCCGTAAGCAAAGGCATCATAATGATGTGTCAATGCCCCCAGAAAGAGTTGGAAATTGAAGTTAAGAGACACCTGCTCAGGTCTGAGTTGGCAGGATTTTAACCATTGATTTGGGTTCAAAGTAGCCAAAAGTAGCTGCAGCAGAAACAGTAGCACTCACTCAACATACAGGTCCTAGGGATTCAATAAATCCCTGCCCTCGAGGAGCTTACATTTTTTATTTATTTGTTAAGGTCTGCACTTTTTTTTTTTAACATAGCAGACACACAATGTTATGTTGGTTTCAGGGGGACAACGTAGCAATTGGACAAGTCTAGACCAGTTCACCAGGAGTATGGCCATCGCCTGTCCCACTGCATGGCTGTTATGATATCATTGACTGTATTCCTTACAAAGGAGCTTGCATTTTAGATAAGGAGGGAGGACACACTGTGTGCATGCATGTGTGCACACAAACACATGCAACACACTCCTACCCCAATAATGTAGGCTAACAAAGGATGAATGCCAATTCAGTAGTACATAAATAATAATAGTTGAGTTGCATTTAAAAAATCTGTAATGTAGGGGTGCCTGGGTGGCTCAGTTTGTTGAGCGGCCGACTTCAGCTCAGGTCATGGTCTCACGGTTTGTGAATTCGAGCCCTGTGTCGGGCTCTGTGTTGACAGCTCAGAGCCTGAAACCTGCTTCGGATAATGTGTCTCCTCTCTCTCTGCTCCCCCCATGCTGATGCTCTGTCTATGTCTCTCTCTCAAAAATAAATATTAAAAAATTTTTTAATCTGTAATGCAGGCATTTCTCTTAATTAAGACTCTTTTTCTACAGGTAATTTCCATTTCAATTGATGTTGGTGGGATTTTCACTATATTTCTTACTGTGCCTCTGTTTCCATATGCATAACTTTGGTAGCTGAAAAATTTCCCCCACTTTCAAATCCTCTGATGTACTGTTTGACATTCCGAATTCATGACACATACACAAATTTACTAACAATTTATCCATCCATATCTAAAGACATGTCTTGAGATGATGTCTGTTTTTAAATTTTTTTTTTATGTTTATTTAATTTTTGAGAGGGAGATACAGAGCACAACCAGGAGAGGGGCAGAGAGAGAGGGAGACACAGAATCCGCAGTAGGGTCCAGGCTCTGAGCTGTCAGCACAGAGCCTGACACGGGGCTCAAACTCACGAACTGTGAGATCATGACCTGAGCTGAAGTTGGACACTTAACTGACTGAGCCACCCAAGCGCCCCAAGATGATGTCTTAAGATTTAAATACCTGAAAATAGAAATTGTCTAAAAATAACTCTGATTTGGGTAGGATGGAGTGCATGCTTTATATCTTCAGTTCTCATTTTTTCAGGGTAGATACTATAACAAAGCCAATACCTCCAAGAACAGCAGTTCTCCCCCTACACACAGTTGTCCACATGTGTCACTAGCACAGAAAAGGCAAAGTCCAATACTGAGCAATGAGTGATTTTGAAGAATGTCTCAGCTCTAGCTCATAGTGGTGAGTGTACAAATAAACCATTAGTTTGTCATACTGACACCTGCTTTGCTTGCTTTGATGCCCTGTCCTTAGTTCTGTCACGGCACTTCTCAAAGAGGCTGTGCATGCTGCCTGAGCACAGGGAGGCCTCATCCCGCTAGTCTGGGCACTCTTGGAGAACATGCCGTATTCAGCTTGGCATTTCCAACATGGAGCATGGTGTTCTGTGCTCAGTAGGCCCAGGGAAATGTGGATGAATGAATTGGTTGAATAACCAATTAATGGAAAATGGGAAATTATAGGCATTAATACTCCTGGAGAGAGCAGGAATGGGCTAACGAGTAATTCTGAGAAAGGAAGCATTGTCTACAGGGTCACTCACCTTCCTTGGCAAAATCATACCCCAGAGCGTAGCACCATTTGCACTGAGGGTGATGACTGAGCTGGTGGTTGGGGTGTCATGCCCTGGCCTGGGGAAGGATCTCAGGGGCACAGTCTTCATTACCTTTCAGAATACATGGCACAGACCCTCTCAGATGCTGGAGCAGCCTAGACAAGGACCAGATTACTTAGCCCCTATATCATGTCCCTTTTATTTTATTTATTTTTTATTTTTTATTTATTTTTATTTATTTTTGAGAGACAGAGAGAGACAGTGTGAGCAGGGGAGGGTCAGAGAGAGAAGGAGACACAGAATCTGAACACAGGCTCCAGGCTCTAAGCTGTCAGCACAGAGGCTGACGTGGGGCTCGAACCCACCAACCATGAGATCATGACCTGAGCTGAAGCCGGACGCTCAACCGACTGAGTCACCAAGGCGCCCCTATCATGTCCCTTTTAAACCTTTTGTCATTACATAACTGGAAAACCAGGTTATGCGTAAACTAGGGTATGTTCAAAAGGTTCCTAACAAATTGTTACTCCAATTCCAACCTAGTTCTCAGATTTGACGTAGGAAGAGACAGAGAATTTAGTCTCAGAAGGACATTTGGATTTTGCTTGGAACACATTTCAAGAAAATTGTCAAAGACAGTAAGCGCTGTTGTGTTTTGTGAGTTAATTGGAGCTTGTGGCTAAATCCCATCATTAGAAAGGGGGCAAAGCACATTTGATGTTGAAGTGTCACTAATGTTGTCATCCTCCTCTTTTGGCTCAACCTGGCAAAATGCTAATGAAGCAGGAACCCATCCAAGAGGAACAAGCCAGGCCGAGTCCTGCACACAGCATTTCTCCCTCATCAGATATCAGGGTCTCATCCCTGAAGATCAAGTCATCTAGATGGACAGAGTCATTTTCCAGGGAACAACCTAATATTGAACGATGTACCAAGAACTACTCACAGGTGTTCTAAAGGTCATGCGGTGTCGATTCTGCTTCCAGTCGTATGAACAATGCCACGAGTCATTTGAGCCCTGATAACATTTACTCCAAGCCTCAAATAAATAAAGTCATACTGAGTCACCGGCAGGAGGTACCTGCCAGCAGGTCAGGAGTAGCTGGTTGACAGCATTCAGGGACTGTGTAGAACGCAGCCTGAGTAAACAGACACAGATAAGCACAGCCATGGAGTATTCGCACCTCAGCTTTGGTGATACTACGTGACATGTGTCACGATTCAGGTTGTCCTTGCCTTAAGCAAATTTAACCTTTAGTATACTGGTTTTTATAGAAACTAACTTAAAGAGGGATTATTCACTTAAATTTTTTTCATTTAACCAGTCTTAAAGAGTACCTCTGCACTAGTAGTTTTAATAACTTTTTAAAAGTTTATTTATTTACTTTGGGAGAGAGAGAGAGAGCTGGGGAGGGGCAGAGAGAGAGGGAGAGAATCACAAGCAAGCTCCACACTGCCAGCGTGGAGTTCGAAGTGGGGCTCGAACTCATGAACCATGACATCATGTCCTGAGCTGTAATCAAGAGCCAGACACTTAACCAACTGAGCCACCCAGATGCCCCAATTTTTTTTAAATTTCTAAAATACACATTTTCAGGCATACATCTATCATAAAGTACACCCATAAAGAAAGTTAGATAGGTAATCCAATTACTATTTAATTTACAATATCATAATCTTGGACACTCCTTTCAATAAAACTTCACCTTGCCTACACCGAAGAAACTGCTTCCTTGACCGAGTTAGACAACAATTGAGCAATAGGGATGTCTTTTGTTCATACCACAGCACAGAGCCAACAGTCCCTCTGATGATCTGTCGCTAACGAAGACAAGGAGTACTGTGTGGCAGATCTATTCATCCGCCAGGCACATCCGTGTGGGGGTCAGCGTTTTGGCATGAACAAGCCCATGGCTTCAGGGTCAAGAGAGAAGCAATTAATCAAACCACGGGGAAGAGAAATGAAAATCAAGCAGTTACGAAGACCAGATAAGAGGAACAAGAATCCAATATGTGTATAGATAAGCAGACAGTTATGAAGACCAGATAAGAGGAACAAGAATCCAATATGTGTATAGATAAACAATGCTCCCCTTTGCACACTAAAGAATGTGCAAGAGGGTGAAGCCAGAAATACAGAAATGGTAGTAGTTCCCAGGCATGGCTTTTCTCTCCCGAACTTGGAGCCCCCTCCGTGGACTCATTCCTTGGGCTCTGCACCTGGGTTACCCACCTCCAGCGTCCAATGGAAGCCAAGGCCAGTGGCCAGGCCAGTGCAAGGATCTGAGCAACCCAGGAATAAGGAGGAATGAGAAAACACACCTTCCATGAAAAATGGAACTTTCCCAGTTAACCACCTTGAAGTAAATTCCTCGGGTAATAGTGTTCTCCTTCTTTTTGTCCCATGTTCACCCATCCTACCTTAATCTGAAACATTGCAAAAGGCAAACTAAGAACACAAATCTAGATCAACTTGCGTTCAATTGTGCATGGAACGAAAAGCCTGAAAAATAGGAGAGGATCATTTTGTTTTGGTGAAACTTCAAAGGCAAGTGTATCTTCCGTCTAGTACTGAATGTCACTGTGACACCTTGTACCAGCCTCGCCTCCCTTCCACGGGGCTTTGGAGGAAGGGAGGAGCCACAGTTTGTGACCGATGAAGAAAGACTTGAGGGTGGATGGAATGCTTAGATCTGATTTGTGTTATGCACAAAACAAGCAATCCATGAGCTGCGGAGATCCTTTGTCTTCAGCTTCCAGAGAGAAGGGTAAATGGAGTCCCCAGGCTAAGGGCCAGCAGAAGAACACAGAGGGAGACAGTCTCCTGATTTGGCATGCCAGCGCTTCACTGAGATGTCTCTTGATATGGCAACTGCCTTCTGTGGTGGGGCCACCTAAGAAGTGCAGGAGGAAATATCTCAATAGGAGAACCAGACGGAAATATGCTTACAGGGAAGGGATGTGTCTTATTGCCCACTGTGGTTTTACAATACATGAGCCTAGTTTGTGTAGCAGCAGCAAAAATGCACTCTGTATATAATATTGTCATACTTAAGCTATGCACGTGTTTATCATTTCCTGACCAACAACAGCTGGAAAAAATGGCTAAGTGAGGAGGGGCGGGGAGGGGAGGAATCCAAACACCAGAATGGACAGCCTATAACTAACTTCCTCGGTAATGAAAATCTAGATACAGTCATATGTCATTGGTGTCAAAGTGTCATGGTTCTGCATTTTTTCTTCCCAACTCAGAAGTAAGGGTGGACAAAAAACAGGACTTTATGTGAACATAAAGCAGATAAAGCTAAAGACTTTTTACCTTGATTTCTTGAAGTTCTCTATTTGCCCCTCTCCGCATGGGGCCCTTGTTTTATTTTGCAGGTGCAAACTTGTAACTGCTTAGAATGCATCTGTTGACTCTTCTCGTGGGGGGCACTTGCCTCCCATAGAGTGAAAGAGCTCAGACTGCACCTGCTAACTGCTAAGACCCGGATCCAGCCATGCTCCCAAATCCCTCTGCAACTTGGGACAGGCCCACACTGCCTAAGCAGGACTTTCTGCCTGTCTAAAGGCTGCTAAAGCAGTGGAAATGGTTCAGCAAAGGATTTTCAACTCTTATTTTTAAATTTATTTTTGAGAGAGAATGAGAGAGAGAGCTAGTGGAGGAGGGGCAGAAAGAGAAGGAGAGAGAGAGAGAGAGAGAGAGAGAGAGAGAACCCCAAATAGGCTCCCTACTATCAGCATAGAG
Source organism: Cryptoprocta ferox (assembly GCA_028646485.1). Taxonomy (NCBI): domain Eukaryota; kingdom Metazoa; phylum Chordata; class Mammalia; order Carnivora; family Eupleridae; genus Cryptoprocta; species Cryptoprocta ferox. The sequence goes on along the minus strand of CM053577.1, from coordinate 126,223,101 downwards.
CCTGAGGCAGGGCTCAAACTCATGAACCGTGAGATCAAGACCTGAGCCGAAATCAAGAGACAGATGCTTAACAAATTAAGCCACCCAGGCACCCCAGGATTCTGAACTCTTAAAATGATGTCAACCAAGAGCACTGCTCCATTGTTGTTTCTTAATAGCTTGTCTTTGCTCCTACCATCACCTTGGCTTGGGATAACTTCTACCCCCTACTCACCCACCCCCACACCCCTTCTGTTACCTAATTCTTCTTTGTCCTCCAACACTCAACTAAAATATGGCCTCATCTTAGAAGCCTTCCCTGAAATCTTCAAGCAGCCCTCTTTCATTGACTTCCCTCTTTGGATTCCTAAGTAGCTCTTCGAATTTGTCTCTTCAACTGAACTGAAAGCCCTTTGGAAGCAGGAGCGATGTTCTTTCCATTTTTGTGTCTTCAGAACTAGTCACCATCATAGGTGCTCGGTTAATGAATAAAGGGATAATATGAATATACATCTTTAGCCACTTCACTGAACTGACTGTCCCAACAGGAGCAAAATATGAATTCATCTATTGGTTAGTCCAAGAGCTGCCAGCTAGACACTGCAGACAAGCCAAGTGTCTCACAAAATACATACCATCTTCAAGACAGAGCAATAGAAGGATTGTTGTAACCTCACTTTACTATTGGAAAGTCTAAGGGTTAGGTCCCACTCCTAGTATGTTAGTAGCGTCCCCTTTGGATGAATGGTGAGATGTTCATATCATATATATATCATATATAATAAAGCCTTAGTCTTGCACTAAACTCCACTGGATTCCCCAAAAAGACAGAACGCCAAAGCCCACATGGGCCTCAGGTTATACTGCTCTACTCCTAAGAGTCTGGTAGGCTGTTAAGTTGGTGTTACCACAGGAGTAGTTAGGCAATTTCTCCAAATCCATTTATTTCACTACCTGAGTTTAATTGGGATATTCAGCAGAGAAACACATTATATCTTTTTGGTTATGAGCGACAACAAAATGCAAAGATACTGATGTGAACTGGGCACACTCTTGATGTGTGTTCACAGTTCACAGTTACACAGTTACACAGACACCTGTGTCTCCCTCACACAAAATGAATAATGAGGGTGACAGCAACCAGGGTGAATGAGCCCTTCCCAGTCTCCTTATTAGTCAGACCACTTAACCTCGTTGAGTCTCTAGGATCATTTGAGCTCATGAACACAGACGTGACACTGTTGCTATTCAGGATAAAGTTAAGTGCCCAAGAGTTTCCTGGCTTCACCACTGGGTCACTAACGACTAAGCCGTGGTCAAGACCGTTCAAGGTCTGCACTCCACGCCTGAGAGTGTCTACTTGTTTATTTTAGGTAGGTAAGTGCTGCTCTTGTTCCTGGGCGCATAGGGGATCACTGGAAACTCTTTAAATTAGAACAGTGTGAAGATATGCTGGAATCTCTGGCATATTAAAGCTAAAGCAGAGGAGAAACAACAGACTCTTATCTGCATTTGGTGATACAGTAATTACAGTTTCCCTTAAGAGCGGTTAATAATCACTTTCCATTTTGTAACCTAAGAGTAATGAACACTGTAGCTTTGTTTATTAATTGAAGTTGACAGAATGCTAGAAAGAGCCTCATGGCACGTCCCTTACGCCAGGGCGTATTTTCTCTTTGTTTATCCATAAGGGAGTGTTTGTTTATTTCTTTATGGCTTACCCTAGGTTTAAATGAGAGGAAGCAAAGACATTATTCTCAGGAAAGTCTTTGGGGGAAAGTTCTAGTCATCTGTGGTGAGCATGATCTCAGTATGTAACTTGGCACAAAACAATTAATAAGTAATCCATTTTGCCATCATAATCTGAATGTATCCCTGGGAATAAAAACAGACCAATACAACTGGGACAGCTAAAGTTCTCTCCATCCTCTTCCCAAAGATCTCACCAGCCCTCTAAAGAGCCTAAGACATCAGAGGTCAGAAACTGACTCTCCATATGGTTCCCGGCAGCAAGAAGAATGCCCGTGACGTGACCTAACTAGACAGAGCATAGGACAGAACTACAGGGGTTAATGGTTCCAATGAAGTCTGTTTAGAGACCAGAAGATCTACCCTGCAAAGTCATCACTAATGCTTCACCCCCAACCCCTGACTGTCCTCCATCCCCGTCCAAAACCTCCAATGGACACCCCTTGGTAATGAATGGGTTAGGTTTTCTTAATTGCAGTGAAATTCAAATGCCCAGGCTTACATGAAGTATTCAAAAGCTAGAAGAGAGCACCACTTTCATGTGATAAGGAATTTCAGAAAATTGGGCCTTTCCTTTAAGTTTATAAATTTTAATTTCAATTTTCAACTTTACTGAACTTTGTTATAAACAAGTAAAACTCATTTTCCTAATTTCAAGTAGATTTAAAGGAAACTATGTTAAGGAACTAAGATACCATAGACTACTCCCATTTCATCCAGCTGAAATAAATATAAATTTAGCCTCTTTTCCCAAATACTGGAAAATTCGTTATTTCCCTTAAAAGGCAACAGCTTTAACCCAGTCTTATTTTATATGTATGATCTTTTAGTCCTCTTGTGTTCACAACAGAATGCCTTTTATATGTGTATTTGCTACCGTTTACCTTGATTGATAGATATCCAACATTAAAATTGCTACCAGATAGTTTATAAATCAGAAAACAGTTCAATGCCAATTAATTAAAGATCCATTTTAATTTTCTGCTACATTTCAGCAAAAGAAATAAGTTACTCCTGTTGCCATGTGTGTCCCAGAAAATATGTCCTCTCCTTTTTTTTTTATTTGCCACATGTTTTGGTTAGAGGTCAAGGAAACAGGGGTGCTCATGAGGGGGGAGGAGGCAGACAGACTAGCTGCTTGCCTCGGGTTCCCAGGTGTAGTCACCACATTCGAAGATACGCTCCTACCAGTCAAAAAAATAAATAAATAAGTTTTATCTTTGTTCCAGAACAGATCCAACCCTCAGGAATTTACTCAGATTAACCAAATGGAGAAGAGATGGATGCACAGCTTGTAGAAATCAGATGAAAAATAATAGGTAGAACCCGAGATGGTCGGTACTTCCAGAAGGAGCCAGTGCTCTGCTTTGAAATCCCAGAAATTTGCTCTTATCTGTGTTCATGGGTGACATCAACCAAAATGCAGATGTGCTTAGGGTATCCTCTAGAATGACAAACTTATTCAAAATACAATGGACCAGAATAAGCAACCATATGGGTGTGATTCTCTCCCTGGACTCAGGCTCTGTGGGAGGCTCTGTCGTCATCAGGAGCTGATCTGTTGGTTCATCTTGAGAAACTGTTGTCATAAGAAACAGATTGCTGGCCATTCACATCATCCCTATCTGAAAACTTATAGGGAAGAGCCAAGTATTAACCAGAAGGGGGCTGGGTGTCCTGGGAATCAGAACAAGAGGTTTCAATCAATAGAATGTTAAAAGAATTGGGTCCAAACAGCCCAAGGCATCCATCTGATAATAAGAATAATTTTACCAACAGTGACAAAAATAGAGTCTAATAACTATACTCTTTTCATTAGGTATTTCTACATTATGCATTTCTTTGCAATTGAAAAGTCCCAGCATGCCCAGCTGCTCCCCCCTTCCAGCTGCCAGTCCATGGGATCACACTTCCAATTTTTCTTCTTGTTAAGTCTCTAAGATTAATCAACCTCCTTCATGGGGCCCTCCGAATGAATCTCTTCCAAGTGCTTTTGCATTGGAAAGGTATGTTATTAGCTCAAGAGTTTCCCACTAAGTTTTTCAAAGGCTCAGGTCAAATATCTATCTCTCTGAGCCTGAAATCGTCTGTTTTCCCCAATCCCATACATGCCCCTGATACCTGATTCTTCCACCCACATACCCTGCTCTGGAAAGGGGGTGCCCCCAAACAACAGACAAGTCACTGAGAAAGGCATAAACACATGGAAAATTAGTAAACTGACATATTGGCTTATGTCTTAAGTATGTGGGATCTCCTGAAAGATGCCCTAGATCAATTGGAAAATTGGAAAAAGAAGGTTTCCTCTTGAGAGTTAAATTATAAGATCAATATATAGAATCCAGACTACTTGAAAGTATGCTTATTTCTATGTTCTCCAGACATAGAAACTGCCATGGAAGATTGTCTCTTCCCCCAGCTGCTGGGAGAGGAGCTAGATGGGGATGAGGAGTGACTGCCTAATCTGAGGGCAGGGGCATTTGCTGGTACAAACACCAGGGCTGACGGAGGGAATGGTAGGATTATTCTGCCTCCTCCCCCATTTCCTTGTACCCAGATACCAAATCAGAGAGCAGGAAGGCCCGGCTGTGAAAATGATTCGTGGGGCACCTGGGTTTCTCAGTTAAGTGTCGGACTCTTGGTTTTGGCTCAGGTCATGATCTCATGGGTTCGTGAGTTTGAGCCCCAAGTGGGGCTGCATGCTGATGGTGCAGAGCCTGCTTGGGATTCTCTCCCTCTCCCCCACCCATCTCTCTGTCTCTGCACCTCCTCTGCTCACTCACCCTCTCTCTTTCAAAATAAATAGACTTAAAAAAATGGTTTGTAAATAATACAGTGCTCCTCAAATGTAATATAATTAGTGATAGCTGAAGTCTTTGTTAATGATAATATAAAATACCTGAGGTTCCAAGTACCAAACGCTTTACATCTTTAGTAGGAAACTAACATTTCTTTCAGGACCAGTCAGGCCAGAGAGGACGAAGATACATGAATCCAAATTAAGGATAAAGTCAGGAAAGGTGATCCTCTTAGAAAATCTAGTGAAGGGGTGCCGGGATGGCTGTTGGTTAAGTGTATGACTTTGGTTCAGATCATGATCTCGCAGCTCTTGAGTTCAAGTCCCGTGTCTGGCTCTGTCCTGACAGCTCAGAGCCTGGAGCCTAGAGCCTGCTTCGGATTCTGTGTCTCCCTCTCTCTCTCTCTGCCCCTACCCTGCTTGTGCACTCTCTCGCTCTCTCTCTCTCTGAAATAATAAATGAATAAACTTTAAAAAAAAAAAGAAAGAAAGAAAGAAAGGGGAAAAAGAAAGAAAGAAGGGTGCCTGGGTGGCTCAGTTGTTTGAGCATCTGACTTCGGCTCAGATCATGATCTCACAGTTTGTGAGTTCGAGCCCTGCATCGGGCTCTGTGCTGACAGCTCAGAGCCTGAAGCCCACTTTGGATTCTGTGTCTCCCTCTCTCTCTGCCCTCCCCCACTTGCATTCTGTCTCTCTCTCTCTCAAAAATAAATAAATGTTTAAAAAAATTTTTAATAAAAAAATAAATAAAAGAAAGGAAGGAAGAAAGGAAATCTAGTGAAAACCAACACAAAATGTTTGGACTTACCCATCACCAGGAATAACTATCTTTGAGCAGGTTTGTAAATGTGTGCTAAGGGAGACTTAGGAAATACACAAGTCTGTCCAGGAAATATCATTTTTCAATTATTGGCAATTACATTGCATCTTGCCGGGGAAAGGCTAGTCTGCAAAAGAATGGTAGACTACATGGGGTCTGGATACAGGGAGGAAGAATGTGTCCCTGTCCATTCGTGGGAGCAAGAGAATATACTAGGCGGAGAGAAAAGGGTGCCCTAAGAATTTGTCTTTAGGTTTCTTTCTGGAATATGGCTGGAGGATACTATCCCAGTGGTTTTCAGACCTTTTGAGTTTGGGAGAAAACTTTAAGGGGGGAAGGGGCTCTTTTTTTTTTTTTTTTTTTTGATCTTAGAAAGCTCTAAGATTCTCCCACAGGTAATACAATTGTTCCTAAAAATTGTATGCAAAATTCCCAACATTAGACTTCTGTCTTACAAGGAACAAGTTGCTCTGAAGGAGCTAAAGTTGACAACAAAAATCCTTCAGCACAGTAGTTGACAATCTATTTTCAGCATTTCATAAATGCTATTTATTTTCATTCTTTCTCACGGACAGCATCTACTGGAAGCCTAAAGCGAGCCCACTTGGTCCAAAGACTCAACTGCATCAGGTTAATGACATCTATGTTTCTGGCTACTAGTTTCAAACATGTATCACTTCATTTTCCACTTTTCATAAAATAGTAAGATTGAAACTGAAAAAAAAAGTCAAATAATTGCACACGTATCAGTGCACAACAACACCAAAACTGAACCCTAGGCAACACCATCAGGCAGTAGCCGGGAGTGTACTAGTCAGTTCATGTCTAAATAGGGGGACCGAAAGGCCGTTTAGAGGGCCAAAGTACAATGTAGAATAGTAAAGCTCATCAAAATACACTTGTAGTAAAAAAAAAAAAACCCACAAATACAGTAATGTTTTGAAACAAATGCAGCTGCGTATATCCACGAACTAGCAGAGCACAGATGTGATTAGAGTCCTGACTTCCTCTGCAATATCTCTTGTTCTAAATTAATTTTCATTCTGTCTTCTGAACTGTCTGTCTTCTGAGACTCATCAGCTCAGGATGAACTGAGAATGTCTGTTTTCAGAGCCTGTAGAGCTGAGGCTCACTGCTGTGGTCAAGGACACTGACTACTGTAAGGCAAAGCCTTAGGGGTGGTTGGTTCCCCTTTTATATTTCTCTACTTAAATGCAATCTACGGTTATGGCATATGCTTAGAAATAAGCTTTATTACAAGTCTCCGATAAAATATTCAGAAAGGATCTGTTTATGGAAAATAATTGAAGAAAAGCAATTTTCCTCCCCCAGACAAGACCCATGTATCAATAATCATTGATAATAATAGCTGCATGTTTTTCTTCTCGTGCTAGTACTTGACGTACTAGCTTGCCAGTGCTGCACCGACACCCCCGCCCCATACTCTTGCCCCCTAGGACCTCTGTTGTAAATTGATAGCATATATAGCAATCAGCATATGTAGCTGAAAGCCAATGCCTCTGACAGCCCTGGCTTCCAACCTTGCTCCCCAGTACCAAAGGACTGTATATTATCATAAAACCAAGTCTTCATTTCTTAAGCTACATACGATGGAGCTGAGTCAGAGTACAGGTGTGGAGGCATTGTGAAAAGATATTTGAAAAACACCTGCCTGAAGCAAGGAAGTGGTAGCTTTTTATTTTTGCAGAAACGTCTGACCTTAATCAAGGCTTCAGACCAAACATTCAGTTCATCAGTTCATCTGGCATCTAATGAGCCCGAGCCAATTTGTTCTTTGCATGTTAGAGTCAGATGGTATGTCACACGCCATTTCCAGGTTTAGTTTCTCGAAAAGACACATTTGCAGGAAGCACTGACCAGACAGAAATGACTGTGGCTCAAATAAAGGAATTGACATCAAGGAATCCTGACTTCAGGAAGAGGTCCTGAGAACAAGCAGCCAGAGATGCTGAGATTTTTCTGTGAGGGCTGTTTGTAGTCATGAGCCAGACAGGTAATTCCAGCATGTGCAGGTTTTCTTTGGCATGGGTGCCTGTTTCCATCTGTTGATGGATCGTCCTTACAGCAAATGAGGGGAGGGTATGCTTGTATACCAAAATGGGTCCAGTCTTCCTGCATTAAGTTCCTGCTTCCTGCAACCCATCTGGACCATCTGATGCTTTCACAGAGCTGTCAAAGAGCCTGGCTGGGCTTGCTCAGCTAGTGAGGATGAAGATCAGAGACCGGCTCAGTCAAGTTGGTACTAAAGGTACCACTGAAAACTACATCGACTCTCGGTTAGACTTACGCCTCTGATTACAATTACAATTTCTCATCCCTCGGTGACAAATGAATTAATACTGTAATGGAGGATTAATTAGGGTCCAATAAAAAGCAGAGAAGTTGTTCTTAATAAATGTACTTCAGCTAAACACTCTAGTGGCCAGAGAAAATAAACTTAGCTTCTTAGAGAGAATTCATCTCCAAATAGGATCCTCTGCCTCTGGGCTCACTCTTGTGAGTGAATTAGTTGTCTATATAATGGTTTCTTCTCTAAGACTTTAGGGCAGGTTTTCTCTACACTGGCTTTATTAACATTTGGGTCCAGATGGTTCTTTGTTGTGGGAGCTATCCTGTGCATTTATGTTTAGTAGCATCTTTGGACCCCATACATTCCTCCCACCTCAGTTATGACAATCTAAAATGTTCCCCCGAGAGGGAAAGGGTGCAAAATCACACCCAGTTGAGAATAATGCCTAGTGTAGGGCATTATTTAGTAAATACGCTTCATCTGACCCAATGACACCTCTCCCCCAATTTCTTATTCTTAAGCCCGCCAAATGAATTGCCTCTTGTTCTACAAAAAGCTGAACAGCTTTAGTTTAAACAACTTCCCCACCAACATGACTGATCATCAGAACAACACAAATTGACTGGAATTATTATCCCAGGATATAGCTCTAAGACAAAAGTGTTGCCCTCCACACATCCTGGAGAACTAAAATTGGAAACTCTCTGTAGAAGTTTGTTGAAAAAATGAAATAACAAGTTAAAGCCCAGCAAATACCCTTGAAAAATTCAAGTAATGTAGGAACAATTTTGGTAATACTTAAAAATCACCCCAAATCTCACCATGCAGAAATCACCATTACTGATATTTGGTGGGCATTCCTCCAGACATCTCTCCATGTATTTATACAGGTATAAAGCCTGATGGATATACGGAAGTTCCTCTCCCAAATAACCCAGGATAAATTATCCCATGATTCCACACTGACATTTACAAAAATGAGATCATACTCATGCAGTTTTAAATTAAAGGATTCAATTGAATTTTCAGATGAAAAACTAAAAACTGAAGAGGCTGATGAATTTCAGATAAATGTTTCTTCAACACCAGAGATGTTGGTTCTTAAAAGATCTCCCTAAATTAAGAAAATGTTTACGCAAAATTTTAAGAGCTGATGCTATTGTTATTTTTAAGCTGTCCCTTCCAACATTAAGTTGTACCTACTGATTGATCCCCTTACAGAAAAGATGAGGAAGGAGGTTAGCATGTTTTTCCTACCGCTGTTCCTCCCATCCCCAATTGGATTAGTTATAATATTTACACGTGACCTTTTAGTTCTATTCCTTAGCCATACTTCCTACGGTTGTTTGGTCTCACTTCTATTTTAAATGAATCTACAGCCTCTCAGTTCCTGAATTCTTTATTTTGATTCATTTTTTTATTTGGCTGGATTGGTTTTCAAGACACAGTTTTTATTTGCACAAAGGACCCACAGATGCTGTATTTCTTGAGCTTTTCAACCCTTGATGATATCTGCCTGCTGCTTTCATACTCAAAGGACAACTTGGCCAGAGATTCAATTCTTGGGTGACCGTTTCTTGCCCTCAAGCTTTACAGACTCCTCTCCCCGCTGTCCTTCGTTCACCTCCAGGGAACTCTGGTGGCCACTCTTTCCCTTCTTCCCATTCTCTTCCCATGGAATCTAGAAGGCAGAGAGTCATCTCTTCCTCCCCTTTCCCCAAATAAGCCAATATTTCTGTCTCTTCCAGTCTTCTTTCTGTTTAATTTCCCCACTCAGGATCTGCAATTGAGTTCCGGCCTTTGGGCGCACCTCGTTACTCGAATGGGTACTAAAAGGTCTCTCCCTGTATACTCTTAATATCCCCACTCATTCCCAAAATGTACATATGAAATAACCAAGGATTACTTATCCCATGATTCCATACTGACATTCCAGTATTAAGCTCTTCTCCTTCAAGGCAGATAACTCCCAACTTCTTCAAGTGTCACCCAGTTTACTCTTGCCTACTGTCACCCTCCCCCCAAATTTTGACTGTCTTTCAATCTACTGAGCACATGGAAAGGCCAGACTGTATGAATAGTTAACTTGTTAGAGTGTGTCCAAAAGCCTCTCAAAACAGAATGCCCTACACATAATGGAATTTGGCAAATATTTGTTGATAAAGGGGATATATTGAGAATCCTATTAACATGTTCCAGGGCTCAGGAAAGAAAGGATGCATAACGGAATACCAAAAATAAGTGAAAGATCAGGATATAGGGATTTGATAATAATAATAATAATAATAACAATAATAAATATTAACTGAGTGCTTCTCATGTACATGGCAGCTGTTTAAAGTTGTACCCACAAGTGGTCTTATTCAATCTCTACAACAACCCTATTATTATCCCTGTTTTAAAGATAAGGAAATTGAGACACAGAGAAATTAACGTATTTGCCCACAGTCAGAGCTAATAAATGCCATTGGCTAGACCTGAACCCATTAAGAGTAGGAGATGCTCTACGTGGACTCTTTTGAGGGAAGTGGGCTGCTCTTCATCTTGACTACAGTTTGCAAGGCTGTAGGCCTAAGGAAGCATAAATTAAAACTTTGGTGAGAACTAATGAGCTTCCTTTCTGTGAAAATGATAGGCATCCATCTACCACGAGAGGTGAGAGCCTTCCTGTGTAAATGTCCCAGACAGAAAAGAACCTTTCCACGTGTGACCTTAACGCACACTCTTCCATTCCAACCAAACGATGGCCTCATGATGTCGAAGGCCAGGAATGCGAGTTGGGGAGGAGAAAATAACAGCCTGCTTTCACTTTCCAAGCACAAGCACGCCAGCCCAAGGCGGCTTTCTGTGCTGTGCACTCTCCACAGCCCAAGAGGGCCATCCATGTGCCAGACAGATTAAACACTCGGGGAATTTGATACAATCACTCCTGGGAGGGGTTTTTTCCACTACTCTCTAATCCAGTGAAGCCCGGGCTGGCAAAGGCAGTTGAATTGAGAGAGTGACTAAATATGCAGGGTCCTTGGAGGTTAGAATACAGTCTGTCTATGAGAGGAAGGCATTTTGCCTTTAGTCTGTCTGGATTTCTAATATCCACTGCAGACTATTAATCATGCAGACCAGACTCTTGAACTTCTTTGAATTGTTTTACATTTAATCAGAACCACCACCACCACCCCCTACAAAAAAAAAAAGAAAAGAAAAAAGAAAAAGAAAAAGAAAAAAGCTACAAAATCCTGCCTGATTATCTGATTTAAATGATTTTAAACACTGAAACAATGGTTTATCTGGAATACATACCCCACATTGAGCGTATGTTTAATCGTTTTAAAATGGCCTCAAAACCAAAAATGCAATTGCTGCACATATCATGCAATCATGAGAATTAAAAATTAGCCAAGGACTTATTGTTCATTTCCTTTTGATTTCCTACTCCACTATTAGTTATCCAAGATTTTCACCATCAGGAACACAATGGGAACAAAATGGAGTAACTTCTTTTCTATAGGATTATTTACATTTAATTTTATTGGGTGAGAATCTGACAGAGTTTATACACTTTAATGGATGATTTTGCATGTTAAAATGTCACCTGATTTTATTCGTGACCTTCATATAAAGCAGATGTCATGATTTACAAAAATGCATCTATCTAAAGGCCAGGAGTGTCACTCTTCTTTGCTCCTCCACAAACTTCTTTTCCATGTATTTGCTAGGCTTGAAATTATTTTATTATTTTAACAAACCTATATTGTGTCTAACTCAAGAGTTTTCTATTTTGGTTTTCTGGGCTGCGTGGATGGAAAGGCTTTTCTCTAAGAACCCTATCCTGAGATAACAATTGAAGCCAAATTGGAAATGTGGAATGGTAGCCAGGTTCCAGAATAGTCTTAACCACACATAAATTCCTAAACTTGCTTCAAGCAGAGAATCTGAGGAGTGAACAAAGTCTATGTTTTCCTTTTATACTCAAGAAGGGTAGATTGCGTGTTTCCACCTAAGGGCAGGGAGGGAATCAAGACCCATATGCTCTTGAATGCACAAAGCAGGAGGAAAAAAACAGAGCAAACATTTACCTAGGCCAAAAGAATGTTGCCACAAATCTGTCAGCAATGTGGCCTGCCAGAAATTTTCAAGGTGCAGAAAAAGTAAATCTTTAAAGCAAAGCCTCTTTGCTTCTTTCTTCTGGGAACTTTCTCATTAATTTCCTCTTGCCCTTCCCTGGTCATCTGAGAGCCAAAATTTAGGCACCATAGACTCACAGCAAATACAATCTGGGCCAGCGGGCTGCAAGGCAAAGGGGCTCATTAAACCACAGCCCTTTGCAAATCTGGTCTGGGCAAATGTTTGCCGCCAAATTTCCATGTTGGGGAATTCTCCAGAATACTTAAGGTTTTTGATTTGTCTCTTTCTTTAAAATAAATGCTTCAAAATCAGATTAAGCTGAGGAATTTGGGAGGGGGTTAAGGTGGAGGTTTCTTCCTAGGAAATGAGCTCCCAATTTGACATCCTCAGAATGAGACAAGAATCTTACAGATCACAACAACGGCTGTGTGGCGGTCTGCAAGCCTCATTACTGAGCCAGTGTGATCTTTCACGCCCCAGACTTGGCCCATGTGGGGATTTCAGTGGAGCAAGAATTAGGGGAAACAGAGAAAATGAGGTAAAAACAAGGTATAGGTTATCAACAAACATCATATTAGATCTTCCATGACCTGTGATCATGTCATCTCTCCAGTCATTCCCATAAAAATCGACATACTTGCCAGGTAGTTTGTCTCCATTTTTTAATCAGGAAAGTCAAAATTATAAACTACGTACAGTTTATAAGAGAGAGGATACAATTTAACTGTTCTTTGAGGGGACGATGATTGTGACGATTTATCTTTGTATTTAAAAAAAAATGTTTTTAATGTTTATTTTTGAGAGATAGACAGAGAGCGAACAGGGGAGGGACAGAGAGAGAGAGAGACACAGAATCGGAAGCAGGCTCCCGGTTCTGAAGTGTTAGCACAGAGCCCGATGCGGGGCTCGAACTCACAAACAGTGAGATTAAACTCACAAACAGTGAGATCATGACCTGAGCTGAAGTCGGACGCTTAACCGTCTGAGCCACCCAGGCGCTCCCTATCTTTGTATTCCCAATGCCCTATATGACATATGACAAACAAAATATATGTTGAATGAACAATTGAATTAAAAAATAAATAAGCTGCTTTACCTTGATGACTGATTTTTAGCATAAACTAAGCATCCAAAGATCTGGGTTCTAAACCTAGCCCAGCAAAGCACTACTGAGAAAGTTACTAAACCTTCCAAACACTCAGTTTTCCCATCTATAAAATGTAGCTACTAAGTTCCTTTATTGAGCTTAGGTTACAGAGTTGTTATACAAGCCAATAAGACACTGAATGAAAATGCTAGGACACTTGAAAAAGGGAATGCAAATGTAAATTTTTATCATTATTTATCATTATCGTCACTAATGATCACGGCTCCACTACCCCGGGGTGCTCAGCTTCTCAAATCTCGGCCAAAAGAAAATGGTTAGTAGCCCCAACAAATCTCATGCTGCATCTGAACTTACTTTTCCAGTAGGCTTTGTTTTTATAATAATTAAAAAACAACTCATTAACACTGCATGCTTTGTCTCCAGAGTGAGACAATCAGGGCACAATCAAATGCTGGAAATTATACAGCACCAACCCCAGGAAGAATTCTTCAGCAACACACACACACACACACACACACACACACAACACAATACCACATAATCCTTCAGCGCTGAGAAGACCCACCCCCAGAAAAACTAAGAAATAGTTCATCTTCTGTGACTAGCCAACGGTATCTTCTTGTTCGTCAACATTGTCCCCACTTCCAGATGCCAGGGTCCTCAAGGGATCGAGAACCCTCCAAACATCTTCCCATACCTCCACCACTCCGGTCAGTCAGTTAGTTGATGTAAGCCCTTTGCTCAAATCCTGCAGCTGGGCTGGCAATGAGTGGGGCAAGAAATCATCATCTTCTTCTACCCAAAGGCACACAGCTTTTAGGTGGAGAGTCTGGATTTGAAACCTGTTCCACTTGATTCTAAGTCTGCCTTGCTCTACTACTGCCTTCCCAAGTGTTTTTACCACAGGACAGTTTTGGGGTGCTAAGGCAGAGATTTGCAAGGACGAAGAAGGTCTTTTGGGAGCTCCTCAACATACGCCTTTTACTCTGTTTATTACTATTATTCCTCCTATTAAACTCTTTCAGACACATGGCTGACTATGCTAGGCCTGGAGAAACACAAAGAGCTTGATATTTCCATAATGTAAGTGACTACTAATGATTTAATACCACTTTATAGGGTTACCTGTGGGATTTTTTGGGGTTTTTGTTTTTTTGGATTTTTTGAGAGAGAGAGAGAATGCATGTGTGAGGGAGAGGGACAGAGGGAGAGAGAGAATCTTAAGCAGGCTCTACGCTCAGCCCGGAGTCTGTTGTGGGGCTCAATCTCATAACTATGAGATCATGATCATGAGAGATCATGACCTGAGCCAAAATCGAGAGTCTGATGCTTAACTGACTAAGCCACCCAGGCGCCCTGGGTTACCTGTGTTTTAAAAGAAAATCTAAATGAAAGAGTTCCTAATGGGACCATCTCTGACACTGGGGCAAGCAGATTGGGAGAAAGCTTTGTTTCTATAGGGTTTTTTGTTTGTTTTTGTTTGTTTCACAGGGATAATCATTGCAATCCTGCTCCTAAACACCACACCATTTAGGTGACCCTCCAACCTGACCTCTCAAAGGTTTGACGTGTTGGTATTGCTTTCAATATCTCCTCCTAGATGTAAAAATGGCTGGTTAATATTAATATTTGCTCCATCTATCTTAAAACAGTATCTACTCTTATTATGCGGCAAACCAGAAATTATGTTGAGTATTCCTAAAGTTATGGCTTGTTTCTCTAACTCCAGGGAAGGGGAGGGAATGTTACAGACCACACATGTCTGTGTGTTGTTTCTGTGGGGTGTCTTTTCTTGCTTTGAGTAAGAGCATGCAAACAAAATTCCATTGTATACACAGTCGATTTTGCTAATAATAATGCATGCCTAGAGCTCTAAGATTAAATTACCTTATGTACTCATAACATTATTCACAGAGACACTCCCTTGTAAGGCTGGTTTTGGGGAGACAAGACTAAAAACTCACCTTCAAAGTCCACCCTATCACATCAAGCCTTCATGGGTTTCTATTGTTTTTAAGGTTCAGATACTTAACTTACAAGAATCTGGAAAAATAATTTGCTTTTAATTTTTTAACTTTATTTATTTATTTTGAAAGAGACAGGGAGCATACAAGTGGGAGAGGGACAGAGAAAGAAGGGGAGAGAAAGAATCCCAAGCAGGCTCCACGCAGAAGGGACTTGAACCCACAAACCGTGAGATCATGACCTGAGACGAAACATAGTCTGATGCTTAACTCACTGAGCCACCCAGGCGCCCTCAATAATTTGCTTTTTAAAAAGCTTGGGATTTACCATTTCTGCCCCTCTTCCAGGTTGGCCTTTGGGGGGTGAAAGGTCATTGAACTTGGGTTAACTGGAAAATGTTTCTGAGCAACCAGGTTCCAGGGGGAGAGTGCCTTCCACACATAACTTCCCTGCAGAAACGGCACTCCCTGCAAGGCTCTCAGAGTAAAGGTAATGGGAGGAGCCCTTGTGCTGCCAGAGGGTTCTATTTTGCAAGGCTTCTCAGCTTGCCTGGGGTCACAGGGTAAGGAGAGGAAGGGATACCCTACCTGGCATAACACCAAGGGCCAAGCATGTTTTCCTCCTGACCTTCCCGGGTCTGGCTCCTTCACACAAACTGCCCAGATCTGGGTCGTGTTTCCAGGTCCCCCTTCATCCTGCACAAAGAGACTCCAAGGGACTCCCCCCTCCTCAAAGAAACCACCAGCAGCACCAAGTGCCAACAGAGAGAAATGAGGTGTGCGTTTTCTGGTTTCATATTGCAGCTCTTCTAGCTCCTCTTACGGCCGAAATAACATCTGTGATGCCAGAAGCCTATGAAGTAATAAATAACCTTTCCCCCAGACAGTCACCAGCTTTACTACTTTGAGGCACAATCAGCACTGAAAGGTTTATGACTGTGTGTCCTGGGATCTGAATAGACGTTACCCCTTCTGAGAGTTTAATGACCTCACTTGGCTTCACGCTCACTCTGGGAGGGAAGTGTGGGCACAGTCACCACGGGGGTGTCATACATTCATTGGCTGCATGGCTTCAGATGGTTCCGAACCTGCAACCTTTGGTCAAGATTCCAGGAGAAGCACACAGATAGAGAACTGGCTTCTAAAGGTCAAATAGCAAAAACGCTTCTTCACATCAATAACTGAGTGACACAAAGCTTAAATGTAAAGAATGCATTAAAACCCACAAAACCACTTCCCTTCAACTTCTTGATAGCAAACGTGTTTGATTATTAAGTGAGGCCTACTGTTGGTAAAATTCAGAGAAGAGCATTCACACCTTCTAGAGCAGGGCCCATCTAGGGTGCTGGGGCCCCACTGTCACGTTGTCCTCCTATGCTGCCGTGCAAGCAGTGGTGGCCAGGGTGAGCCCTGAGAGCACAAAGCACCCTTGGAGCATTCCATAGCTCCGTGCCCTGAGTCCTGTAAAAATGCAGTTACACCAAGAAATGGATGGTTGTGTGTGCCACAAGCTTGCTGCAGTGCAGTTTGAGTTTGTCACGGTTCACGCTGGGCTTTGCTATGACATGATTCATTTAGAAAAGGTCCATAGTTTTGTGCTACCGGAAGTTATATGCTTCCTCTTTCAGGATATGCCAACTCTGTAGAAAATGATCACTTGCAGTTATTACCAGTTATTTATACGTTACTGTGAACAAAGCCTACACGATTCAGTTTTAAAAGCAATAGATGGACAGGAGGACACTAGTCCATGAACAAGATATTACTCACTAGTATACGAGACAAGGAGTAAAAAGATAACTTTCATGCTAGTCAATTAATACACACACAGGCACGCACACACTAAACACACACATGGCATCTACGTTGTGCCTGCTGGGCTGCTGACAAGGCAGAAATGAAAAGCTTCGGTTGTCATCCTGTTCAGAATTTTACTTGGGACCTGCTCTTCTGTTGGGTTGAAATTCTAGTTAGTGAATGTTTCAGTGCTTCTAGGAAGACCTCAGGAGCAAGAGGACGAAGAAGAAATTCGGACAAAAGGGAAGGGATAAGGAGCAGTGTCTAGAGAGGGGGAAATGGACAGAAAGACACAACCTTGTTCAGAATAATAATCTGTGTTGGGGTGGCTGTGGAGACAGACCCAGCCTAGGATTCCAGAGACCCAAGGGCTCATTCCAGGGTTGTTTCTATGAAATGGTGGACCCCCCAAAGGTACTCTTCCTTCTCCGGGTCCTGATTTTCCTATTAGGTAAATAGGAAGGTAGAGTACATGGGGGTTCTCAACTAGGGGCAATTCTGCCTTCTCAGGGGATATTTGCCCATGTCTGGAGGCAGTTTTGGTTGTCAAAACTGGGAGGAGGCCAGGGATGCCACTAAACACACTACAGTCACAGGACAGCCCCACTACCAAGAGTTACCCAGCCCAGATGTCCTACTGTCAATGTTGAAAAACTCTGGGCTGCACCATTTGAAGGGTCTATTAATCTCTAATAAGATCCATGTGGTTGACGGAACTGCCAAAATAGGCCTTGTCTGGAACCAGGAGTCTAACAGCCATCCTTGGCATATTTCCAGGGGCCTGAGAGCCAACATGACCCATTATACTTACAAATTTTGCCTTTTTTTTTTTCTGGCATTCATGAGCACAAATCCAACATACCCAGAGGTTGGCCAAGGCTACTCAAAGGGAGGTTTGGCCTGTGGTAAAGTTGGGAGGTCAGCAAATATGCCACCCACACAGGGGCAGCTCTGAGTGTGAACAACATATGATGTAACCTACATCAAGTCATACTTGTGGTTATTAAAAGGCTACTTGAAGGGGTCCTTTTGAATTCACAGAGTTTGTAACAAGCATGTAACGTAAGAATTATATATCCAAGGATGCCGCAAAGAGGTGCCTCCTGCACTTCTCTGGTAATTGTTGGGTGAATGAGGCCAAGAACAGCGGAGGGACCCCTGTGCCTTTAGAACTGGCCAGAGAGCTTCCAGAAGTCATAGAACCATCCCGCTCTTCTGCCATAGACACCCCTGGGAAGAGAGGAACCAATGGGAGAAGCGAAATGCTAGTACTCGTAAGGCCTCAACGGGAGGCTCAACAGCGTGAGCAGCTGGGGCTCTACCTTGGCAAGTGTTTGGCATAGGAAAGGTGGTTCTGGAAGCCAGCTGCCTCTTGAGTTGGCCTGCATTCCCCTACTCCTCTGAGGCCTGGAATACCCACTCGGGACTCTGCTGAACTGCTGATGTTCGGTTAGGATACCCTGCGCCCTACCTCCGGCAGTAGTGATACATGGAGACGTGTGGAATTCTTCCCACCTTGCTGGGCCATCAAGACCCAGGTGCTCCATGGGCATGCTGATTGGAGGCCTAGTGCTGCTATTCCTGATTCCTTTGAAAATGGGGCAGAAAAATATCATCAGGAAAGATGGGGTATATGGGTTTCTCTCAACTCTTGCCCAAATTACTAAAGTAGCCTCCTAACCTAAAGGTCCCCTCATAGCTATCTGGTTTCCCTTCAGTCTCTTCTCACCAGTATAGCCAGTCATTCTTTCACACTCAACATCGGTTACATTACATTCCTACTTAAATGCATAGAATGACTCCATAGGGCTCAGGGGGTTATGATCGAATTCTCTAAAAGATTCCAAAATGCCTTGCATGGATCCAGCTGCTATCGACTACCTGGCAAGCATAATACCCACCATGCTCTCTGTGCTCCAGACACACCAGCTTTCTTTCAGTCCTTTGAATGCCTCCTCTTCCTTCTGCCACTGGGCCTTTGCACATATTATTTTATCTTCCTCCCAGGACCTCACCACCCCTTGTCACCTGGTTAATTCTATTCTCCTCCAGAGCTCAACTCAACTACTGCCTCCCTCACAAAGGCCATGTCCAACAGCCCTCACTAGGTCATTCTTCATACACTACCCTTGCTGGGACCTGTGTCTCTTCTTCATTGCTCTTTACACAATTGCAATTTTACATTAACGTATGCGTTGGTGTTTAATAAAGATCTACCCAATAAACGAATGAATGACCCATTCCCTCCTGGGGTGGAATAGGGACTCTGACCATACATTTCTATTTCTGTCTCTTTGGCGGTTCTATCTTTGCGGCATTGGAGCTTGTTGGCTTCTATCTGTCCATCAAGATTCTTCCTTCCCCATCAGCTTAGTTTACCTACTCTCCTCCATGAAGTCTTCTCTCATCTCCCACTCCTCACAGAATTTATTTATCCCCATCATACTTTCTCTGTATCTCCTCACATGTTGCTTTAAATTGGCGACAGTGGTAAACGTAACTCTTCATTTTTTTGGATTCTAAACTCCTTGAGGAAAGAGCCTCAGCCTAGCACACTGTTCTACAAAGTTGTACGTGCTCAATAAATATTTGTTAAACCGAGATGCCACTTGTTAAAGCTCTAATGATAGGAATAATCTCAAGTAGCAACTTTAAGATAACATTTAATACGAGTGCTGTTCCACCCACTCAGCTACTCACACAGGGTACGGAATGGACCTGGGAAGGTCTCTCTCTGCAGCAGGAGGGAGACTAGACGTGTTGTGAGCATCTTCTAATTACCAGGAAGTTTCTATCACCTTTGAGGCCCCAGTGGGATTTCTCCTCTTGTGTCAGATGGCTGTCATGGCAGAGCACTGGTTCTCTGCATGTAAGGTTGTCCTATTTAGCAAATAGAAACATAGGACTGCCGTGAAATTCAGTTATCTGAATTTCAGATAAACAATAAATACTTCCTTGCATAAACATGTCCCAAATATTAAATGCGATCTGCTTATACTTAGAAAATTTGTTCATAATTGATCAAAAATTCAACTGCACCTGGTCATCTTGTATTTTATCTAACAACCTTAACTGTATGCTTTTAACATACGGTCAAAGACTCCATGATATTAGCTGGTGGTTCTATATGACAATCCACAAAAAATCAACCCTGTACAAAATGATCAGATGAATGTAATTCTTCCTCAATGTTTATTCACCATGGCTATCATTTCACTGCCTGAATCACCATTGTCTGAAAGGGAGGGTAATGGATCTATCTTATTCTTTGTGTATAAATACACATCCTGGGGATGATGTTTTTACATATGCACTCAACGCATACGCAGGTCACCACCTATTGTGTTCCAGAAGAAGGAATAGCCTTTGGTGATTGCTGTTATAATGTTCCTACAGAAGACTGAGAGTTAAATTCCAAAATCACACTGTTGTTTCCCATATACCAAATTTTACATTAAAAAAAGTGGAAGAGTGGAAACCAATTTTGAACATTGTAGATAAGTGAGCATGAAAATTCATGATGTAGCTCACCATCGTATGTGTTTGTCCCAGAACATGGGGTTGTGAAGGGAAAGGAAAAAACATATTTCTCCAGCAATTTTCCTGGAGACCTAGGACTTTTCAGGGAGGAGGAAATAAAAGTGAAGAATGAGCCATCTACCCTGATCAAATTTGTCCTTCAGAAATCACAACTGCTGCAGAACACTTACTCCCCACAACCTCAGTGGAGGAGGCCAGATTCCTGTAACTGGGGAGGTTTCGTTTGATTTCATTTTATCTTTTCCTCCCTTACAATCATGCAAGGTGAGACTTTTTTTAAAAATTATTATTAACAAGACCTAAAACTCAGTTTGACGTGACAAGTTTTTTGAGTTGAGTGACCATACTCATGTGTGACAAAAACCAAAATAGGACACTGCCTGGACGAGAAACTAAACGAGACTTTATTAGGACTAAAGTCGGTGCATTTTCTTTGACCATAACCTGATCCTTGTCTACAGGTTCTTGAAAGAACATGTCCCAGCTTCCCTGGGACCCAGCTGTGTGCAAGAATCTTGTATCATTAAGACAATCTTAAACATTCCTGCATTCCTACTGTCTCCCCAGATGATAATGTTCCTAGGTGACCATCAGTAGCATTAAAAACATTAGTTCAAAGCCCAGTTTAAAAAAAAATGATTTGTGTGTTGAAATTGAGGGAGGAAATGTATTCTTATCATCTCTGTCTCTAGTTTTTCTTTCTTTCTTTTCTTATCATCTGTCTCTAGCTTTTCTTTCTTCCTTCCTCCCTTCTTTCCTGCCTCCCTCCCCTTCTGCCTTTCTTTTCTTTCTCTCTTTCTTTCTCTTTCTTTCTTTCTTTCTTTCTTTCTTTCTTTCTTTCTTTCTTTCTTTCTTTCTTTCTTCTCTCTCTCTCTTTCAAGGATATGTTGACCGTAGGGTATAAAACCAATTTACACACAAAAACAAACCATATACTTGAGAGACAGAGCTCTTTCTTGGAAATTAGAACTTGGCCAGGCTAGGAATGAGTTTCTCTTCAGTATTTGTCACTTGCAACTTTGCATATTAAGGTAGCAATGCTTTGCATGTGTAGAAGGTTCTGCATAATGAAACAACATAACTGACATGGAACTAAGAGGCCTATTTCTCTGTAGAGTTTCTTTGACCATGGAGAGGGTGCTTCTAAGAGGCCTGGGAAAAGGTCAACCATAACTTCCAGGGTCTTTAACGCCAATTTGCAATGAATCATGTTTTAGTGTGTATCTGTGATTGCCTGTGTGCTGGGTCGGGGGGGGGGGGTGTGTGTGCAGGGGGTGCCTGTGTGCATGTGTTAATTTGTCTCACTCCCTTTAAAGGAAGAGACTGGCCCACTCAGACCTTCAAAGAATTACATTAGCACAGGTTTGCTGAGGCACTCCAAATAAGCAGAGATAAATGAGTTACTACAAGGTAGGGATGCGGAGAGGTGGTTCAGATATTTCAAAAGGATACTGCTCCTTTACTTGATTGGCACCCTCTTAGAGCCTCCAAAGACCTTTTTTGATTTTTGTGTTCATCTGTATTCTCAGCTGCCACAGGGCTGGAAAGTTCACGATATGCTTGGGCCGGTAGAAAATGAGAATACCAGTTGTCTCTGGAGAGGCCTTGATGGCCACTGCCAAGGCTCCCAGGCCAGACATGAAATGAAGATCTGGCGGAGGTGGTCCCATCACGGCCAGGATCGTGGATGAGGCTCTAAGTCAGGGCCAAGATCGAAATGCAATCTGTGATTGACAGGAATCAAATAACACAGCCTCAAACCAAGAGGCAGAGCAGACGCACACAGCATGCGAAAGACATTTGTGTGAAACCCCCCCTCCACACGTTCGCATATTTGCACAAACAGATGCACGAACGTGCGCATGCGCGCACACGCAGCACGCTAGCGTTGAGGCAGGAAGCGTTGAGGCAGGAAGCGTCTCGGAGCCCAGCGCAAACATATCCCTGTTTGACTCTGTGATTGACTCACAGAGAAATTAGTGGAGGACTCTGGGACATCTAGAATACAAAGGGCCATTTCTTTGTGGAAACGCCGAAGAAAGGACCATATTCTTCCACGAGACCAGGCCTATTCCCAGTTCTGCCTTGTCTTCCCCTCGCAGCTCTGCTTCTGAATCCCTGCAGCGGTGAATGCCTGTCTCTGAGGCTCGAGACTTTCACGGGTCACTGGAACCTACTGAGTAGGAGGGAACTGGACACAAATCGGGAAGCGTGGAGTCAGGGTGCAGCCGGCCCTGCTGCCCGGGCAAATCAGTGCCAGAGAGAATAAGCAGCCTTCAGTTGTTTGACCTCCCAGATTGGGTTCTAATATGGGCCTGGCTCACCTTGGAGAGAGGACAGGACCGGGAGAGCTGAAGGTGCTTCTGGACGTAACTTGTTCACGAGGAGGGGGGCTATTTCCTCTACAGCATGGATTTGAGCTCCTCACTCAACAACCCTGGACCCCAGTGTCAGTCAGTATCCGTTTAATGCTAAATTCCCGTAAATGTCCCCATCATAAATGTCCCATTAAGAGAAGGCAGCGGACCAAAAGAGGTGATTTAAACAAAACAACAACCATACCAGCAAAACTCGTTTATTCGACTTGAAAACCTTCCTCCACCCTGAAATGTTCGAATCGGTTTGAATTAATTAAACAAGTTTGAATTAACGTTTCCATACTGGCAGAATTCAGATTAAAAGAATGGAATAATAGCCAGCAAATTCTTGTAGGGCTTTATTTTTTTATAGGGTTGCATTTATTCTTCCCATCATAGGTTATATTCCTTTAAAATTCAAGTTAAAGAGACACTTATCATTATAACCCATCATCTCCTTAAATTCCTTAGAGCGGGAAAATTCTGGAGACATTTCCACAGGTGGAAGATCTGGGCACAGTACCTAGAGAAATTAGAATACAGCACACTGACTCACAGTTACAGACTGGAGTTGAAGTTTGTGTGTGGTTTTGCAGGTGTGTGGTTTTATTCCTCAATCTAGTAAAAAGTGCCATTTCAATGTTGTTAACCAGGGGGCTGAGCCTAGGGCCTTGTTAAACTGATCTGCAAATGAGAACTTTGAAATGTGGAGGGATGGTAAAGTTGAAAGGGTTTCAGTGCTCAGAGGAATGGGGGTGGAGGTGGGAATGAATCTTCTAGAATCTCGGAGCTAAGGTCACAATGAATTCCTCAACGCACTTATCCCCAGGGAATAATCATCGTCAAATTTACAAACTGTGGCTGGACTCAGCAGCAGGTCTCTCGCGGGGACCTGGGGAGGAGGGACGCCCATTGGATGAACGTCAGAATGTTGGCGAGGAGACTTCTGGCCGCTTGTGGGCATAAGACTGGCAGCAAAACCCTCTTTGGTAGATTCAGAATGATTCTAGGCACTAGCAGCCTCCCTCCTCCTCAGTGTGTTAAGGATGCCCATGATGTGCTAAGGAAAAGGGGACATGATCGAGGCCACCTGGAGAAGGAGACTCATGGAGGGTGGCAGGTGGAGATTCTAGCAAGGAATAGCACACAATTGTCTATTTTCATAGTGTGTCAAACTCAATTTAGGATTTGGCTACTATGGGGCTTTAACTGTCATCCAGAGCCAACATTTCGCAAAGTTTTACAACTTGGCACTGTCTTTGACCTCCAAGGACAATGGCCATTTGGGAGAAAGACCAGCAGGGGCTCTTTCCTCTTGAAGTCCTGGATTTTCCCTCCCTTACTATCTCTGAAATACATGCTAGTTGGATGTTTGGCTACTCTTTGGTCACACCATCAATTTGTACTTCTTTTCATGTGGAAGGACAGGAAGAGGGAGGGCTCATGGCCCGCATCAGGACCCAGCTGATCATGGAAGAGGCACTGCTGTAGGTTGAAAAAAGCTGGGAAAGACTCAGTCCTGGCTGGAGCCTCTGAAAGGCCCTTCACCATGACCCCTACACTCACCACACTGTGCACCAGGAGGGTAGACACAGTGGTAGGAGCCCACGCCAGCAGAAAGAGCACAACCTCTGGCCAGGGGGAAGGAAATGCAACATATAACTGGCTGACCCAGTATGACTGTGTGCCATGAACAGAGGTCTATCCTGACATGCAGGCAAAGCCTGATGTATACACATTCAGCAAACAGTTATTAAGCACCTACTATACATAATTACACAGTAGGTACTTGTGGCTGACACTAACAGTCTTTCTCTAATACTCATTCTCCTCTTCCTTAGTCATGGAATGACCACCCAAAATGAAAACGACATTTCCCCACTTCCCCTTCAGGTAGTTGTTGTCATATGACCAGGGTCTGGCTAATGGCATATGAGCAGAGGGTCCCTGGGCACCTTCCAGGTAGAAGCACATTTTCTTCACCTCCTTCTCCCTTCTGCTGACTGGAGTACAGATCTATGGCTAGAAGTTGAGCAAGCTCGGACCTTCTATTGAGGACAACAAAGCACAAATATGAAAAGCCTGAGTCCCTGCAGTCTTCAAGCCCTCAACCAGCCCTGGGCTGCTTTCTTTCAGACTTTTTAAAAGTTTATTTATTTATTTTGAGAGAGAGAACCAGCAGAGGAAGGGCAGAGAGAGAGGGAGAGAGAGAGAATCCCAAGAAGGCTCCACACTCAGCACAGAGCCCAACAAGAGGCTCGCTCTCAACAATCGTGAGATCAAGACCTGAGCTGATATCAAGAGTCAGATGCTTAACTAACTGAGCTATCCAGGCACCCCCAGACTCATTAATAAGTGAGAAGAAAATTAACTTCTACTTTGTCTAAGCCTGTCCTTCTAGGGTTTTCTGTCACTCACAGTCAAACCTAACGCTATAGGACTCGATAAATATTCACTGAGTGACCAACTGACCTACTGGGTGATTAAGTAAAAAAAAAAACAAAATGAATGAATGAATGTAGTTCTTGGTGCCCAGCTCTTTATGCTAAGACCTACCCCATAATAAGACAGACATGGCTCCAGTCCTCATGTGCCTGTAACCTTGCAAGAAAGCTTGACTTTGAACAAGAAGTATGTGTGATGAACATTAGGAGAAGTGTGGTGTGCAATGGTGTGATGGCATATAACCAGGGAGCTCCAACACAATGTGCAGAGTGGTACTTCAGTTGAATCCTAAACTCTGAGCAAGAGTCAGGAGATGGAGTGCTGTTAGCCTTGCAACGAGAGGCAGCATGCGGCACTGGAGGAAACTGTAAACAGCCAATGTCCGCAGCCTTGCATTCAAGGAAAGGCACAGGGAGAGAACGAAGGAGGCAGGCAGGGGCCCGACCATGCTGTGTCTTCTGAGCCTGTAACATTCTAAGAGTGGTCTATGGACCAGCAGCTCCATCATCCCTGGGAGCTTGTGGGGGGTGCAGATTCCTGGGCCCCACGAAGACTACGGAATCAGAGCTGCATTTTAACAAGAGCTGCAGGACACTGGCGTGCTGGAGAGAGTTTGAGAAGCACTATTACATGTCAACTTTGAGATTTAGGTTTTGTTTTATTTTGTGTTGTTACCTTTTCTTGAGAAAATTGGGATGTGACCCTTTAAGCCTAAAGGCATAGTCAGATTTGCCGTTTAAAAAAGTCTCTGTAGCCCCCCTAAATGGATGCACAGAGGCCCAGGGAAGCTGTCAGGAAGTGAAAACAGTGGCCTGAACTGTATGGCTGGGGACAGACAGTGCAAAGGGATGTGGAGAGTTTGAAAGATACATGTGAAGGGATTGTATTACTCAGGGCTCTCCAGAGAAACAGAACCTATAGGATGTGTGTATATACAGAAAGAGATTTATTTGAAGGACTTGGCTCATGTGTCTGTGGAGGGTGGCTAGGCCACAATCTGATGGGAGACACTTAGGAAAAGGAGTTGTAGTTCAAGTTCAAAGACAAGATGCTGAGAACCAGGAAAAGCCAAAGCAGTCATAGGCAGTGTTAGAAATCCCTCTTGCTCAGGAAAATAGGCCTTCTATTCAACTCAGGCCTTCAAATGATTACATGAACCCCACCCACAACTGTAAACACTCTCACAGAAACACCTAGAAAATGTTTGACCAAGTATCTGGACAAGGTAGCCCGGCCAAATTAACATATGAAATTACCCATCACAGAGATGAAAACTGGGGAGTCACTGGCATGTGGTCAGGTGACTACAGAAGCATGGCGAGTGGGTGGCATTGTCCGGGGAGAGAAAGTGAAGGGAGAAAGGCAGGGCCCTGAGGAGCATCACTAGTTAGTGGTCAGGTGCAGGAGACAGCAGGTAGCTGGCAAGAGAGACCATCATGTCACTTGACCAAGTCCTCAGACACCAACCCATCACAGAGCCATGTGCAGGTAGCAGGCCCAAGGGGGAAGCTGGGGCTTCTGTGTCCCATCAAGTCAGTTAGTAGAGCTGCAGCAGGTCCGAATAACTCTGGCATTTGGGAGGCTTAGTGCCAACCAGAGAGCTGGTCTTGAGGCCCAGAAGAAGCGGCTCTTGGATGAGAGTGGCCTCAGGGATGCAAAAGGCCAGAAGTTCTGATGGCTTTTCCACAGAGGCCACAGAGCCTGGGGGACCTGAACAGCCTAGCAGAACAGCTGATGTCCTTTCTGTGCAGGATGGGAAAATGTTGGCATGCTTGTAGGATGGGAAAATGTTGGCATGCTTGTCCCTGTTTCCTGGCTGTCTTCCATAGCATAGCAATTTTCTCATCAGGGTACTTTTTGAGGACCAGTTCGAAGATCCGTAGACCCCAGTGTTCAAAGGAAATAACAAAGTATTAAGAGCATGAGAGCTGAAGCCAGCAAGCTTTGATGAAACCCTTGCTGGGTGGTGCTGGGCAAGGCATTCACCTCTCTGAACATCAGGATCCTTCATCATCTATAGCATAGGACTGTGAACTCCTTCCTGCCTGATTGTTGCAGAGATTAGATAATGTGCTTAGCTCTCTCTGGCATATGATCAGACCCTATGTGGTAAATACAAAAAGAACAATCTCCCTGTCTCTGCAAGACCTATTTCTCTTCTCTCTCCAAAGCCTTCACTCCCCAATCCTCTTTGACTCACCAACACTTCCTCCCAACTTTTGCTTTCCCTTTCTGTATTTAATTACCATTTTTTGGTTGTTATCACTCTGCATTCCCTCTCAAGTATTAAATATGTATGTGTGTTCATGCAACCGAAGCCATCCTTTTAAATGCATACAGAGATTTTAAGCAGCAATCTCGTGTTTGTGCTAGCTTTTGGAATTGTGCTGGGGGAAAAAAATGCATGACATCAGTTATAACTTGCTATTGCCAGACGGAAATTAGATGGCTGGTCATGGTCGCCACAATTTGCAGGAAGAGAAATGGGGAGTGACTGCTGATGGGGAGTGGGGTTTCTCTTTGGGGTGATAAGAATGTTCTGGAATCGGTGACAATGGTGGTACAACTCTGTGAAGATACCCCAAACCACTGAATAGTACATATTAAAATGGTGAATTGTATATATGTGAATTCTGTGCCAATAAAAACCGATGGCTTGGGGCGCCTGGGTGGCTCAGTCGGTTAAGCGTCCGACTTCGGCTCAGGTCATGATTTCACAGTTTGTGGGTTCAAGCCCCGTGTCGGGCTCTGTGCCGACAGCTAGCTCAGAGCCTGGAGCCTGTCTTCAGATTCTGTGTCTCCCTCTCTCTCTCTGACCCTCCCCTGTTCATGCTGTCTCTTTCTGTCTCTCAAAAATAAATAAAAAACATTAAAAAAAAACACCCAATGGCTATTGCCTAGGTCAAAGAGGGGATTGCCTACCTCCAAGGTCAACTGCCATGCAGACATGAGGCACCCGCCACGAAACAAGGCACAGTTAGGGATTCCCACATGATATACCCAGCAGTCCCAGGATGCCAGTGTCACACCAGGCTGTGAGCAGAGCACAGATTCTGGAAAAGGTCTCATCCGTAGAGGCTGGAGCACATTTCAAGGAGAAGGTGAGGCTTGAGCTGAGTATCAGGGAGAAATCGATACACTTGAAGAGGTGAAGTGAGACACACTCCAGAGAAGATTCCAGAAGGAGCTAGAGGTCACGCTGTTCTCTTTGCTTTGTTGTCTTTTTCATTTCATTTCTTACTAGAGTGTTTTCAAGGAGAGATGGCAAGACTCATTCCGGGGCAGAGGACAGGGGAGAACAGAGAACAGAGACAGGGAAGAGCCACATTTGATCGTTTCTTGCAAGTCCAGCTCTGTCTGGATGTGGGAGGATGCAGAATAGAGCTCGAGGCCGTTGAGCCATGCTGGACTGTCACCTGTCATTCATGCTGATGCATTTGCACACCTGTATGCCACATCATGTAACGACGTAAAGATCGCCTGTTGGGAAGGAAACATTTTGACTGGCCTGGCCTTTGCAATTCTTCATTTACAAGAGTTGACTAAATTCTGAGAGAAGTGAGGTTTCTTTGTTTTAAAGAAATACAAAGCTGCAGGGCAGAGGGGGAATTCCTAGGCACACATCTTATTTTATGTGGGTGTGAAGTGTAAAAACCTTCATTTTTTGTAAGCTGAGAGAAGCTGGGGTAAAGCAGGAACAAAATGAATACACACAGGCCTTAAATATCCCTTTGACGATTCAGGGCAGCCTTCGCTGGCATGTCTGGGAGACTTCGGGGAAAAGGCTGCCACGCAAAGTCTTGGTTTTTCTGTAAAATGTCACAGGGTAGTCGCCAAACTGCCATGCCAGACAAGCTGGTTGAGCCCAGAGCCCAGAAGGCCACATAGAGGTTGTTCATTTGCAGAACCTGGGGCAGATCTATCTTTGCCTCTTCAGTGGGTGAACATGTCAGAGAGGGTGGACAAAACAGAGAAGGCTGGCATCTCCTGAAACTTCACACCACTGTCCTGCTGGGGGGTGTGGGACCCTGAGCCAATGACACCAAAGGTATTTATGTCCATATTCTTAGATTCCATTTGGCTAGGATATCTGGTAGCTGGCTCCCTCTTTGGGGTGATGGAAGTCTGAGTCTATGACATTCTGTAGCCTTCGGTATTAACATGATTATTTCATTAGCAGTGTAGTAATAGTATGACTGCCATTTATATTACCCCCCTCCAAGTACTTGTTTGCCCTGAAAAGCACTGGTTTGGCATAAAGTCAAGGGTTTTAAACATCCATTTTCCAGACCTGTCTGTTAAATTTATACACACACACACACACACACACACAAAGCTAAATGTTGTAGAATGCTCCTAAGTCAGTATTATTATTTAGTAGACTTCTTATTCCATCTTATGGTATTTTATAATAAAATATCACCAAGCTCATAAAGAGGGATCTTTTTTTTAAGATCCATAATCTTTCTAACCATAACAAAAGAGCGGTAAATATATTGTACAAGAGTGCGATGGAAAAATGTGCTAAAGTATTTCCATAAATCAAATGTAGCGCTTTGGCATTGATTCTAAAGCATTAAATTTAGTAAATTAGAACCAGATGATTTTAA
Organism: Cryptoprocta ferox; assembly: GCA_028646485.1. NCBI lineage: Eukaryota > Metazoa > Chordata > Mammalia > Carnivora > Eupleridae > Cryptoprocta > Cryptoprocta ferox. Next base: position 126,193,499 of record CM053577.1, on the reverse strand, counting down.
AATAGAAACTTACATAACTTTACGGTGTGATTTTTTTTTTCTACCCAAGTTTATCTTCATGAAGTTCCCTTGGCTGCTACCGTAATAGGTATTTAAGGAAGGAAGGGCAGCGTCTGGGTATTATTCATCTTTGTAATTCCCATGGTGCCTAGCATTCTGTTGAGCAATTAGTAAGTACTGGCGGATGGATGAGTGAAATCTCAGCAGTGATTAGCAAGTACAAGTTAATTGGAAAGGCAATATAATACAAATATTTATATGGCTCTATAGGTAGACAAAACACTGCTACCCCACACCTCACAGTAAAAGTATGTCTCACTTCTCCTTTCATAGTTAAATCTGTGCATGTCAATCAATGAATTTAAAATCAAAGGGTGGATCTGCTTCTCATTTGGGCCATCATGCTCCCAACTACCATCACCCTGGGAAATTCCTCGTATATAAGTCTCTGTTCTATTTCTGCCATCCTAGGAGCCACAGAAAATGTCACTTTCTGTCATTTCTCCCTCTCCTCTCACACACAACTTCACAAAGTAGCTGGTACCTTAAGGACAAGCTGGGAATTCAGTGCAACATATAGACCAAGATATCTGAAATGTGGTGCCACATTTAGGGGATACCTGTGAATAAGGTACAGTCGTTGCCCTTTAGAAGAATACTTTCTGGCAAAGAGTTCATCAGGACACTGTCACTATAAATGAAACAAGCTCAATTCCAACTAGGTCAGGCAGAAAAGTGTGTTTCTTGCCTTATGAATTGCGTTGTCTAAGCATGGACATCAGGTATGGCTTGATCCAGAGGCACAGACAACAGCATCAGTGTCTCTCCATTCCACCACTCCAAATTTCTTTGCTTCTTTTTGCATGTGGACTCACTCTCTCTTGCTATAGACACTCTGGACAATGAGGAAAAGAAGTTCACTACGAAACCTACATTTACAGACTATGATCCAAAGAAAGAGAGGTCCCCTGTCTCCCAAGCTTCAGTTACAAAATCTCAAAGTTCTCAGATTGACTCTGTGAATCCCATGCCAATTTCTTGGGCCTGTCATTGTGGACAGGAGGATGTCTTCTATGACAGACCAGGCCTGGGTGGTGGTTGGGGAATCTTCATTAGTGGACAAATGGAAAGGAGGGTACTTATGCCATAAATATTGAGGGTGTAGAATGGATATGGCTGATTGGGTGTGGGAAGAAGGTGGGGAAAAATCAAAAGATCAGTCTGAACATTTAATTTTAGGCACCTGAGACAAAAGCAGCATCATGAATAGAAATAGACTAGTTAGAAATGGACATTGTTTCAATGGAAAGTTCATATGAATATTAGCCAGAGTTCTGCAGAGAAACAGAACCAACAAGCCAATAGGATGTGAGTGTGTGCATGCGTGTGTGTAAAGAGAGAGAGAGGAGAGGGGGAGACAGAGAGAGAAAGAGAGCAAGAGATTGATTTTAGGAAACAGGCACATGATTGTGGAGGCTGACAGGTCCAAAATCTACAGGGGAAGCTGGCAGGCTATAGACCCAGTGGAGAATTGAAGACTTGATGCTGCAGCTCAGGTTCAAAGGCAGCTGGAGCAGAATTCCCTCCTCCCAAGGGGACTTTTGTCTCTGAGGGACTTCAACTGATTAGATGAGGCCCACCCACAGGATGGAGAGTAATCTGCTTTACTCAAAGTCTACTGATTTAAATGTCATTCTTATCTACAACATAGCTTTGCAGCAATGTCTACACTAGTATCTGACCAAGGATCTAGGTACTGTGGCCTACCCAAGTTGACATAAAATTAACCAATGCAATCTGTGACTATGAGGAGTTAGTGAGGTACCTCTGGACTATTTGGGTGCAGTAAAAAGTGAGAGTGTGGGACTCAGAACACAGGTCAGAAGATGTGATTGTCAACTAGTAGGAATGAGAGATAGATAATGGGAACATTTAGGGTGAGAATGGAACCGGGGGGAAAGCCTACCTGGAAAGGTATGGTGAGGGAAGGAGAAGAGGAAAAAGAGCTGGATACCATGGAGGCCAAGGGAGGAGGTCGCTTCAAGAGAGGTGGTGGTGGGGGATGTCAGGAGCCAGGGGAGGCCAAGGGCCCAGGAGAGTCCCCGGCGTGGGCAGTGGAGGGCTCTTCCAAATGTGACCTGCAGACCCCCAGACCCCAGACCGCACACTGCACAGGGGCACAGCGAGAGTGAGGCCGACAGCGAGCGCTTCACAGCCCTGACAGCTCTTAGATGGGGGCCATTTATATCGCTAGATTTAATTATAAAGACAACAGACAAGGCTTGCACTTCTTATGTCTTTTTTACTCCAATTTTCTGGTAACGCGTTAAGTATTTTCCAATACAACTGACTTGTGACTCGTGATGGACTGGGAAACGGGAAGCGCTGATGCTTCACTGTGGAGGGCCTGAGAGGCGCCGGCCTGAATGGTGGTCCGTGGGGCGGATGGCAGAGGTAGAAGAGAGGAGGCCTGGATGGGAGGCCAGGCCTCCTGCTCTCACTCTGGCCCTCTGGTCGTGGCAGGTGGAAGAGAGAGGGCGCTCAGCTTGATGCTGGGGGAGGGAGAGGTGCCAAAGGGAAGGTCTGGAGGAACTAGATTGTATCCATGCTCACTCATCAACAATTATCAAGTCTACAGTTCTTTCATAACTCATTTGGTGGCAATACCTGACCCGGATCGGCCCAAGGGAATGCATATTCTTCATTTACCCCACTTGGCATGAATATACGTATGTCTTCCTGCTGGAACATGAATGAGTTTGCAGACTGGATGCTGGCCCGGGTCCCACCGGAGTTGCATAGTATGGGGGATAGGTAAATCTGTTTCTGAAACCTGAAATATTCGGAATTCCACAAACTCGTCTGGCCTCCAGGTTTTTGAACAAGGAACTGTGGATCTGTCTTTAGGATGAGGAAGACCTCAGTGCGTGTGTAGAGAGCAAGATGTGAAAGACTGGGGGTATAAACGGGAGAAGGGAGACCGGGAAGCTGAGTCCCAACATGGGCTTAGAAGAGAAGAAAACACCCAGCGCTGTCTACATAAGGAGCAAATATACTTGTTTTCCTGGTGACCAGAACTGCACGAGAGATAGCTTTTGAAGATGTAGAGGGGTTTTGAGACTGCATCTAAAGCTGGCGGAATGCTTCTGGAGGAAGAGTAGAAGAAGCCTTGCTTCAGACCCCAGCTCTCCACCCTTCGGAAGACCAGCAGCTCCTAAGGCTGGTTAGAACATGAATCATGAGAGCCGCAGGCACCGGAGTTGGGAGAAAACCTTTGCAACACCCTGTCTTTTCCACCCTCTAGTTGGAAGTCACAGGTGCCAGGACATAAGCAAATTAAGAGAACTTACACTCAACATCTGTAACCCTCAGTGGTGTGAGTGAGCGAGCCTTAAGGTCTTGGGCATGCTCATTAATTATCAGGGCTCCCCCTCGGCTTTTTCTTTTACAAGGAAGAGAGCTACCCTGCATTTCTTAGCCCCGGTGGGCAGAAAGGAACGCGCTGCCCACACTCCACATGGCAAGTCAAGGGTGGACGCCGGTGTCTCCACCACCACCGCCCAGTGCCCAGCCCATGCTGGAAAGGCATTCCTCTTGCAGACAAAATAAAAGATTGCTAAGAGCTGGAGAAGTTTGTTTGCTTTCTAAAATGAATCAAACTCTTCAAAAGCTTGGCTTTACCAGTGCCGGGTGAGCTGTGTCCCCACACCACATTCCTCTTATCCTGTCTTCCCCCCCTCCACCCCCCAAGGCCCTGCATTACTCGAATTCCTTCCCCTCACTCATCAGCGCCAGCTGGCGGCCGCCTGGGCTGGCCAGACAGGCCCAATGCCCTGGGATGGGGGCCCGCTGGCCACCCGCTGGCCTCAGCTGGTGAGGGCAGCAAGGGACAGGAGGTGGGCTTCCTTGGAGGGCTGGGTCAGCCGGCCCCTTTTAAGGACCAGTGTGGGGGTGGGGGGAACGCATCTCCAAACCCTGAAGAAACAGTTTACCCTGTGCCTCTAGGAAAGTGGTTATCTGGTCTTTAGAACACCTTCCCGCCATGCTCCCTGATTCTTTCCCACTCTACCTCCACTTCCATCCCCAACCCCCCACCCCACCTCCACCTGGAGGCACGCGGGGTACCGGATATGGAAGGCGAATCTTAGTGGCCAGTGTGCCTGGAGGAGTAGACTGGAAATAGAACATCTGGCCTCATCCAGGCACTTATTCCGTCAGTCTGTCTGTTTACCACACCTGGACAGGAGGAAAGAGTGGAAAGGGGAGAGGAGACAGCAAAGCGCCAGCATACCGTGTCCCATCTTAGATACAGATATAAGGAGAGAACAGGAAGACTTCGAACTCAAGAACAAAGGAAGAACAGACGTGAGCAAGAAGGAAGCAGGGTGCATTCGTCCCCTCTTACTGAATTCATACTACAGAGCAATGTCCCTGTGTCTGGCAGTGCCTTCAGGAAGAGCAGGCCAACCTCCACCCGGGTAGGGGAGTTCTGTCTCTTCGGTCGTGGCAGATCACCTTGACCTTTGCAAAGATCCACGGTCTGCAGTTCCTACCAGCAGAAAATGCTTCTGCGACAGTTTCGTATAACAAATTGTTTATTTGGACAAACTGAAGTGTGCGATAATGGGAGACCTCACGGCGAGAGAAAACCAGAGAGCGTCTTGCCAGGCAGTCTGCACAATCTTAACTAATAAAGTCCTTTTGTTCCGCTGAACATCATTCCTGTGCCCAACTAGATACATATAAATAGTAGAAATTTAAACCTTTGCACATTTGGTTTTCTCATAATTTCACCCCTAAATTAACCCCCCAAATCCTTCAAATAAAGAAAATACTAAATACTAAACTTTACTACAGTTGAGCAAGTTTACTTGACATATAATTTAATCTGTTTTGTTTTTTAGTTCTTTGGGGGGTAGTAATTAAGGATTCCAAAGTTATAATAACGCTATTATGTATGTATGTATACAACATCAAAAGCTTCACAATTACACAGTTTTTCAAAAGTCAAGTCAAGATATTGCCCATAATCACCAGGGGCAATTTACAGGGGTCTCTGTAGGTTTCTTAGTAGTGTCTGAGTGACACAGTATTACATGTATTTTTTTTTCATGCTTTGTCAAGGACTGATTGGGGTCTAAGACACTCTCCATTTTAGCACTTCCCCCTTGGGAAAATTAAAAGCCACTGCAAAGAATCTGTGATGGAGGGCAGAAGGCAGTGGGAAACGCAGGGGATGGGGAGGCAGTTGGGGAAAGAGGATGGTTGATTTTTAAAAGGACAGTAACAATGACACACTTATAAACTTGGCTGAGCAAAAAGGGGCAGGGAGATCTTGTAAAGTTGTCACAGTGTGGGAATCCACCGTGTCATGCAGTAAAGAGAAAATCTAGAGGATTCATTTCTATTCTCTGTTGTTTAGAGCCTCACCCCACCCCAGGTGGCTCATCACTGAGTGAGAATAAGAAACAAGTCAGGGAGGCATCAAATCAGAAGTAATTTGGGGATCATGAGTCAACAAGCCTTTTTAATAAACACCACCCTCCATCTGCAAAAACAAATACTGTAAAACAATGTTTTTAACAAGTCTTGCAGGAAACAGTTTACCCCTAAGACACTATTGTTAAAAGGGGGTTAGGAAGAAAAACTCCAAATAATAATAACAACAACAATAATAATGGTTAAAAGGGGGAGTGGGTGGGAAGGGTTAGGACTGGATGGCCTGAAATATTCTCTTTTACCAAGTACTAGTGGAGAGAAAGTGAATGAGAGCTCCTTTCCCCAGCTCATGAGGAAGCAAGTGTTAGAAACTGTATCTGGAACATCTCTCTAATAATAGACTTTCATTCATCCCAAGAGCTTGACCAGCTCAACAGATAAAAAAGGGCGATTGCCTGGAGTGAGAGATGTTCTTTCTTCTGCCGCTGAAAAGTGACTTATTTTTTCCACGGTGACGTCAGTAAAGGCTGTGAGCATGGAAAAGATTCAGGGCTTTGAGAAGACGTACGATGAGACTCAGTCACCTGCATGAATGCAGAAGGGGAGACAGCAAAAACAAGACAGGACCCTCTTTTACAAGTCGCTTGAAATCTCACTGCAGAGAAGAAGCGTTCTTCACAGGAGAAACAGTAAAGGAATACCGAAGCACTAAACATCAGGCTGTACACATACAGCTGTGTACAGAATCATCTGGGGACCTTTCTAAATGAATAGATTCCAAGTTCCCCACCCCAAGTCCACTGAATCCAACTTAAAGGAAGGAAACTCAAGCATTCATAATTGCTTTTTCAGGAGGTCAGCTTAGGGACGCACCGACCTAGGGCACAGGCGAGGGGAGAGAGCGGGGTGAGGAAGAGATCAATACTGGAAAGGAAAGGTCTCGTGAAAGAGACAGGGTACAAGCCGGGGTAAATATGGGATCTAGAGAAACACAGTGATAAAGGGGGACAGTCCACATGAGAGGGGCTTCAATCTATGGATAAGGTGTGTCACAACTTGAGAATGGTTCCTCAGATGGGTTTAGGCCCACTCGGGTGGAGAAGCTACCTTATTGACTTGACTGAAAAATGGGGCTAGAGGAGACTCGGGGGCCAGTATGCACAGTGGTTCAGGCTGCAGACTTGGGAGCCCCAGAGCCTGCCTTCATGTGCAGGACCTGCACTCATCTGCCTGTAACTTTGTGCAAGGTGTCTGACCTCTCTGGGTCTCAAGTTTTGTTACATGTAAAATGAGGATGTTCCAATCTGCCTCACAGGGTTGTCCTATTAGATAAATATTAAATGAAATCATGTTTGTGATATATAGCACTGGGCCTGGCACCTGTGGGGGGTTCAACAGTCAGGGCTGAATACAACAGGGGTCAGCTGGAAAATTCTCCGTGGCTCACCTTTGTTTGGGAAGGTTTCTAGAGATTTACGGAATTGAAAAGTTGCTGCCTCCAATTATTTTTTGTATTAACTTTGTTTTTCGTAGATTTTTTAAAACTGATATCAAACTAGAAATGGTAAAACATGGCCCTAGAATGAGTATTTCTAGACTGTTTCTCTGTGGATATAGAAGGATCTCTACTTCAGTTGAACTCAAGGATAGATCTGTCTTGCACTATTCTAGGGAATGAGTCAACAAACATTTCCTGTGGAGAGCCAAATATTAGGTGGTTTGTTTGCTTTTTTTTTTTTTTTTTTTTGGTTTTGAAGCCTTTACCACTTCTATTACAGCCACCCAAGTGTCATTATAGCTTAAAAGATACCATGTAAAGGAATGGGTGCCCACGTTCCAATAAAACTTTATTTATAGACACTGAAATTTGAATTTCACATGACTTTCCCATCTCGTGAAACATTCTTCTTTTTCTTTTTTTTCCAACCATGTAAAAATGTAAAAGCTATTCTTAGCTCATTGGTTGTACAAAAACAGGAGGCCTACAAGCTGTAGTTTTCAGACCAAACCATGTCCGAGAGCCAGAACCGGCAATAGGCCTGGAATTGGTTCTGAAAAGTTGCATCTTAGCTCCCCTTCTTAAAAATGTAAGCCATACTACTGTCCTCAAACTCGAGTTTTCTCCATTCCTTTCCTGAGCATCACACAGGACATCAAGATAATATACGTCCTTTGATGTTACTTCTGTCCTGCCGTTCGTTCATTCATTCATTCATTCATTCAGCAAGCATGTAAGTACCTGTAAGGTATAAGCCTGCAGGGGACACAGAGATGAACAAGATACCACCCTGTCCCTCTGGAGTTCACCTTGAAGCTGGGGCAACAGAGATCAACCAATATTATGGTACAATATGGAAAAGCCTTATAAGAGGACTGTGTTCCAAGTACAATGGGGGCATAGTGAAGGGAGGGAGGAATTAGTTCTGAAAGGAGGAGGTGGGCAGAGCGGGGGCCATTGACAAGGAAGCACAAAAGGGTTAGTGTTGGGGCTCGGCTTGATAGCCGAAGAGAGAAGGAAGGACATGCTAGGCAGAGGAACCCATCTGTGCAAAGTCAGGAGAGTACAACTGTGTCTTGGAATTGGTGAGTCCCTCCTGTTTGGCTGGAGTGTGGGATGTGGGGTAGGAGGGTGGGAGAAGATGAGGCCAGAAAGGAAGGGTGGGCTCAAATCACAGTCCACACCAATGTCTGCAGATTTCATTTTTAAAGGCATTGAAGTGTCCCTAGAGGTTTTTAATCATAGTAGCCACATGCTCTGCTCTGTATTCTAGAAATTAAACAGTTAGCAACGTGGAATATAGATTCCAGCAGAGAGAGATGGCGGGCCGGGGAAACTACAAAGGAATGACTGGAATAGATCAGACAAGAGAGACAGAGAATGGACCTGGAGCAATGATTGCTGTTATGAGCCAACCTGGCGGCACCCTGTGCGAGGCACCCAGCTCCCGGAGCAGCCGTTTTGTGTCCACCTTAGAGGGGTCTGCGCTAGATCCCCGAGGTCCCTTCCTGCCCTCACCTGCTCTGACTTTGCCCTTACTCTTAGAGAACGGCCACATGGGTCCTCCCAGGCTGTGCATAGGAGAATCCCTTCCCTCCAGCATCCACTTGATTTTTTGCTATAATCCATGCCCGTGCCCAGTGGCGGCTGCAAAATCATTTGGACGGCATCTGGTGCCATATTCCCCTCGCTCCTGTCTGCATAGGCATCTGGGGAGATAGAGCCCTTGGCAGACTAGCAGGAGGGTGGCAAGGCTGACGGGCCGACAGAGTGTTGGTGAGCACAGTGTAGGATCTGAGGCCCAGTGCCCTGGCCCATTTTAGGAGGCTACCCATGGGGGTATGAGGGCGGTCCCATAAATCAATCGACAGTGTTCATACAGCATAGGTTAAACAGTGATTTTGTATCCAAAAATCTCAGGTACTAGATGGGGATGGGGCTGTTTTTCTATTCAGTAAATTTGTATTTCCCCAGAGGGCTTTGAAGGAAACATATTAAATATATATTAAGAACTAATAAAGTAGCTAAATACTAATAAAATTATTACTAAATATGGAATAAGGTAACAACTATCTGCATTATGGAAGTTGCGTTAAGACCAGAGCTCAATATTTTAACTAATAGCCTGCTGCCCTTGAGTGTTTAAACAAAGGGTAAAAACAAAGAGAAACAGATCACATCATTCTCTGCTCAGATGACTCCAGTGCCTTCCTATGGCAATCAGGAGAAAATCCAAACGGCTATCGCCTACGTGTCTGAGTCTCTTCCACCCATCCTCCGCCGTCCCCTCCCACCCCCCCCCCCAGTCCCGTGCCCAACTCCAGTGCCCTGGCTTTTGTGCTGTTCTTAAACACACCAAGTTCATTTCTACTCCAGGCACTTTCTTCTATCTAGAATGTTCTTTCCCCAGATCTTTGAATGGATCCCTCATGCCCTTCAGATTTCTGCTTCAATATTACCTCCTTAGAGGGGCTTATGTGACCACACTCTAAAATATGACATCCCTCCACTTGCCAACCCTTATCTGTTTCTGTCTAGCAGTTCTCCCTGCTTAATTTTAATTCATGGCATTTATCACTCCAAAACTGTATTACATATTCATTCAATTATTATCCTCCACTCCCAGTAAGCCATAAGCTCCATGAAGGTAGGAGTTTTGTCTGGGTGGCTCCTGTACCTTCACTCCCTGGAACAGTACCCCAGCACGTGGTAGGTGCTGGGTCAATATCTGTTAAATTACAAAGCTGTCCTGCAAAAGAATGACACCCAGATAAGGGCATTCCTTCTCCTCGTTCTCAATGCTTCCCACACTTAAACTATTGACAAGACTCTAATAGCAATAATAGCTATAATTAATATAATAATTAACTAAAAATTAATGCTTACATGACATATCATAATAATGTCACATAATGTAATAAAACAATATATGACACATTTAATATTAAAATAATAATAATGGGATATTAATAAGTGAACATTTATTAAGATCTTACTACGTGCTGGGTAGTATTACTTCTGTCTATACTATCTCATTTAATACTCATTATAACCTAGCAGGTAGGTATTATTATTTTCTCCATGTCATACTTCAGGGCACCAAAATCAAGAAGTTAAGAAATTTGTTGAGACTCTTTAACAGTTTACTTGACTCCAGTGTAACTAACGCTGATCCGAACTCCCCTGAAATGAACTTCAGGTAGATTTTAAGTATCCACAGAACAGGAGAGAAGCAGGAAAGCAAAGGGGGCCACGTAGTACGACTTAAACTTTCTAGCTAGAGAATGAAATGACAAAAAGCCCTAGCAAATGCTTTGGGAAACTAAAAGCATTTGGGGTGAGATAGTGTTCACCTATTCAATGGTACTCATCAAAGAAAACAGAAATGGGATTCAGTCCTACTGCTTAGGAAGCCAAAGGAATGTTATCTAGATCTTCTGGAGGCCACAAGACTCATCTTACAGACAGGAAGGACTTTGACTGATCCAGGCAGACACCAAAAACAATTTCCTGCGAACTAATGACTTGCCCATAAGACGGTGGGACAGTTAGGAAGATCCTTGCAGTACAATATGCTGCACACTTAATTTGTGTTCAGAAAGACCTTGTAAAGTCACTCGAGCTTATTTTCACTCCAAGGCTAAATGAGGAAAAGCAAAGTCCAAGCTGAGGCCGGAAGGGTGTATCAAGCTCGTTATGACCAGTGGGGGGACGGGGTCAGGTCCAAGGAGTCGGTGCCATAGTAAACTGTGATCTGTAGCCTGTCTCTGGAAACCACTTTTGCAGGGTAGCTGCTCTCCTGTTCTGTTTGTTTGGATGATAAAAGTAAAATTTTAATCCACTGAGAATTTTGGGGGAAGGGGAATCAAACTGATTCTGATCCAACTAGGTCAGGAAAAAAAATAAGAGCTGATTTTTCCATCCAAGTCATGTAGTCTGCTTGGAGTCCATCCCACTCAGGGACAGCTATTGTCTGAAATCACCGAGTCTCAATCCTGAAACCCAGTGAAAAGGATTTTTCCCCTCTATCCGCTTCATCCTTTAGAAGAGTCGCTAAAGGTGACCATTTCTGTCTTCTCCTGGGTGATCTCTTTCTCTATAGAAATCATGAGGCTGAAACGAATGTTCTGTGCTTCAGTGGAGAGACTGGTCTTTTAAACCAGGCTTCGCAAACAGTGGGCATTTTTTTGTTCCCCCGATAATAAGTGTTGGTGGGTTAATGGGTCATCTTCAGGAGAGAGGTCAGAAGGAAAACACTGCAGTGTTCAAAGCTGGAGCTAGCAACGCCAGCCATCAAAGAACACAGCCCTCAGTGGACAGCGATGATGTATAGGGCGTGCACTGGCCAGCCTCATCTAAGAGGTCACATCTAACCTTTATCCTCAGCAAAGGCAGAGAAGATCACTGAATGTGGCTGACACTCAACTCTCTGAGGTCCTGGTGAGAAGCCGGCTAGGAAACCCTGGTGCCTGTGCTAGCCGAGTTCCTTTTCACAGAGAGAATTGTATTCTGACTCCTCGCAGACTGACGTTGCAAGTACTTTGAACATTGAAAAGAACAAAAAAAGCAAACAGCCACAAAAAAGGGGAGGGGAGGGAGGAGAGAAAGAGAGAGAGGGAAAGAGAGAGATATCAGCAGGGGTAGTTAGTAAAAAGGGGCCCGGAGACAGAAAACCTTTTGTTCCCCGGATTCGTTTCATGTAGAGATTGGGAGGTGAATGCTTTGAAATGAAATGGGTTTATGAAGGAGTTGCTAGGTCACAGGAAGCACGACTGTCAGACTGCTTTGTGAATTCAATTTCTTTAAAACTTAGGTTAATCTTAAAAAGAATCTCCTTTCCCCGGAGCTTTGTGTGTGTGTGTGTGTGTGTGTGTGTGTGTGTGAGAGAGAGAGAGAGAGAGAGAGAGAGAGAGATAGTGGGGAGAGTGGGGATGGGGAGTAAAGTTCGAGACGGCTCCCTACGTTATTTTCCGCCCTTTCGGCTCATGTGAAAAGAAATGAAAACATTACAAGTTCTTTGTCAATTCTCGAAGTTAAGAGGTGGGCGGGCCCCACATTACCTTCGCCGGCCAGCCAATGGCTGGCGATATGCAAATACGGTCGGGGCTCGGCCAGCCTCCATGAAAACAGTGAGCTCAGAGGCTGTGCGGGAGCTGGCGCGCTGCGACTGGCAAAGCGGCCCAGGCCCGGACCCGTCTCACTTTCATTTAGCATTGCACTCCATGGAGGGGCGGACACGCCGGTGCTTGATGCAGGCTCACTAGTGTAGGAAAACGGCTCAAGTCACCGCCGCCGAGATGAAGTATAAGGTAAGAGGGTGCCTTTCCTGTAAGGTTTCCGCGCGCGCGCGTGTGTCGCCCACTGTTGACAACTCCTTTGCGGGGACCCCTTCTGTGCCCGGGAGAGATGGGTCTCAGTCACCGAGGTTGGCAGAGACCCAGTCTGTGAGACCCACTCCGGGAGTGCACAGAACACCCGGCTCCATCTCCGCTGAAAGACTAAGAATTAGTCCTGGAGCCGCCCCTGGAGCCGCTGGAATTCAGAGGGTGTCTAACTTGAAGCGGAGTTTAAGACTCTGCGTCTCCCCTAGGCCTGGCCCCCACTGACCGTAATGAGAGAGGAATCAGAACTGCTGAGTCCCCCAGACTGGCGCTTAAAGCAGTTTTCAGCCTTGGCTTTACGCGTTTGGTGAGAGAAGCGGTTTGCCTTAGGTACTATTGCTGGGAGAAATTAAAAGCCCCAGGTACTGTTAGACAGCTGCTGATGGAGCATTCTGACATCCTTAAATGAATACGGGATGTAAGAACGGATGAGCAGTTGCCGTTTCTTTAAAAACACTTCTACTGGCGTTTGAATGGGCTGAGAGTCTGAATTGTCCAGTCAGCTTATTGTCCCTGAAGCTTACAGAGGCTCATGATACATTATTTTCCCATGCATTATGCCCCACTGTTTTTATGTATTCTTGGCAAAAGGATTATAACTTGCTCTGCATCTCCCGTTTGTTTAAGGCACCCCCCGATCTAATCAGGCAAGCAGCTTCCTGAGACACTGTCCTTAGAAGCACATTGCAATGAGTTGGGCGTGACTTCTAGAATAGACGTGAGACCTAATGACTTTAAACAAAGGTGCTGTTATTAAAATGAATGTTGGGAAGGTGGCTATATTTTTGTATTGACAATTTTTATTACCTGTCTGACCTTTGGGACTGTGCTAGCTGGGAACTACTTTGCTTCCTTTCTGAATTATCTAGCTTCTGGCCCATCCTTCTTTAATGTGAGGTTGTAAATACTCAGTTCTGGTTAATAGGCACTGGCTAACCTCAGTGATAAATCTTTTATTCAAAAGCTATAAATCTTGTTCAAAAGCTCTAAATCTAAAGGCTGAAAGTCTTCATTATAATGCATGAGTTCTAGTTCTCCTTGGAAAGGTTACAACTGTCTGAAGACGAGGTATCCGTTATCACTGTACTGTTAGCTTTCCATTATCTGCCTCAATAGGAAAGATCAGATGCATGCATAATCCTAGCGATTCATACTACTTTTGACTGTAGGACACAGCCGGAAACAAATCCTTCTACCTGGCAGCTAAGTTCCCATTCTTGAAGTGGCTCACCCTGTATTTCCACAGTCCCTTGTTTAAAATAGTGGTTACTGAGCCTGCAGTAATTATTTGCCCCCTTCTCTCCCTATTACTGAATGCCTTTAGTTTCATAATAACCCACTTGCAGGGGGAAAAAAAGAGAAAATATGTTCATACATTTATTATTGGAAAGTATAAATGGCTGAAATCAATATTGAGTGCTGCAATCTAGAAAGTGACAGAAGTGACAAAGTCTAAAGTCACTTTTATTCAGTGACCTCATTCTGTTTTGGTTTTACTCTTATGGAAAGAAAGCATGGCAACGGACGAAATAAGTTGCGATTGGCATTCATGGAAAAACCCTCACCCTCCTGGTTTGCTGGGTCTTACCGGTGTTGAACACCCTGCCAAGTGATATAAATATAGGGTCTTTATTAGCTCATGGACACCTTCAACAGAAAAAATACTGACTTCTCTGACTGACCAAATCCCAGATTGACACCTTGTGGTGACTATGAAGTAAACCAGTAGCTGAAGCAACCTACTGTCCCTTTCTTGGAAAGCCTGTGTTCTCTCTAGTTAATAATGCACAGCTCTACTTCAGGAGACCATTTTGTCATTTTTAAGTAGGGGAAATGATGCAAATGGTAAACAAGTTAATTATTATGGTAAATAAAATTAAGAATTACCATGATAATACAAGATTGTCATTTTTAACTCTTCCAAAAACTCTATGAGGTGGGTTTTATTATATACTCATTCTCAAATGTAGAAATTCTGGCACAGAGAGGCTAAGTAATTTATCCAAAGCCACACAGCCAAAACATGGTGGAGCTGTTAATTAACCCAAAGGGATCAGGCTCCAGAACTTGTGACTTTAAACCACTATTAAAGAAAGAATCATCTGTGACCTCCCTAAAATGCTCTGTATGACTGGTGCTTTTGTCCCCCGGGAAGTTTAAAACAATTTCATCTCAAGTATTCAGCAGGATAGGTTCTTTTTTTTCCTTCCTTCCTTCCTTCCTTCCTTCCTTCCTTCCTTCCTTCCTTCCTTTCTTTTTTTATTTAGACAGTAACTCTACAAAGCAAAGTGAAATGCACGTTTGGCAGTTATTTGTTTAATTGGAGCCATTTAGGTAGTAAAACCAGATCATTTAGACTGTAAAATCCTGGAGTCAGGAATGATCTTTTAAACTGTGCTGCTCTACACACTATAAATGTAGCACAGACTTCTGTTCACCAAGAGATTTATAATTCGGCCACTATAAGATTTTTTTTTTTTAACCAGATTATCTGGTTTGGCTACTTCAGGAATCCTACCCAGAGGACAAGCAAACCTCCACTCATTTTGCACTTGGACACAAAGCTCCAGGTCAGCCATCTATGCATTTATAATAATCTTGAGAACTGAGGGGCATATGCCTTGTAAACTTTCTGGTTGGCACACTAATCTAGCTTTATTTCATTTTATGTTTTGTTGTTGTTGTTGTTCATGAGAAGGCTTCTGTCTCATATGTACTTAATGTTCCATTTCTCCTAAAAGTCTTCATTCAGTCTGGGGTTCTGTGATAGTAAATTACGGGCCCTTCACTTATTAAGAGTTTTCCACAAGCTCTTCTGAATATACAAAAGCATGTCCTGAATTGGGCGGGGGCGGGGGGCTGGGGTGGAGCTGTGCCTCAATGGTGGTGGCTTGCCTAGTGAAGGCTCCCCTTCCCAGGGGTCTGGAAGCAGATTGCTGCTTCTGTCTGCCATGAGGGTGATGGAAGAATCCCTGCACAGCTGTGTTTGAGCAGAAGCCTGAGACTCCACCCATTTGTGCAGGCCCAGGCCTGGTCAGAACTCAGCAGGCACGGCCTGTCTGATCTCTAATAGCTGAGTGGCTTTTGTGGCTTTGCCAAATTTCTGAACCCTGTGTGCCTACACGAAAATTCTAAATGATGTATCTAGTCTACCATGCGACAGATTCTTTTTTTAATTGAAGCATGGTCGACAACAAATTCACTCTTAAACGTTTTGAGTGAAGATAAAAGAATAGGTAGACCCTACGATACAAACAAGAAAACTACATTCTGAAATTTCAGATCCCTGTGTTCTGGCTGGATGCGGGCAAACAAAGTGTGTCCTGTTAAAAGCGTTTGAGGGGACTGTGGAAATACTTTTCTTTTCACAGGCGAGCTTGAGAAGAAATGATCAAGGGACTTCGGTTCAATCAACGTGGTCATTTATGACTTGTATAATTACCAATTCTTTCCTTGCTTTGACATTTTGATTTTAGATTATTTGTTCTCTTGTACATGATTTGCTGTGTTCAATCCAAACTGGAGACTCCTGTCCCCCATGCTTTTTTTTTCTTTTTTCTTTTTTTTAAGAGAGAGCATGGGAGAGGGGCAGAGGGAGAAAATCTGAAGCAGGCTTCACACTCAGTGCAGAGCCTGACACAGAGCTTGGTCCCACAACCCTGGGATTGGGACCTGAGCCAAAATCAAGAGCCAGACACTCAACTGACTGAGCCACCCAGGCGCCCTGCCTCACGCTCCTTTTTAAATCTTGTGTGAGATCTACGAATTTAAACACACCAAAATATGTTTTGAAAAATACTAACTTAGTTGTTTATGGATGTATATATATATATGTATTTATTGAGCAAACCCATTGTGGGAGCTGAGTGACTGACCTGCACAGAGATGGAAGTCTTTGGGGAACTGGAGGTGTTCTGGTGATACCAAATTTAGCACAGCGTGGGGCATGCCAAGGATTCCTTTAGCATCCTTCCCTTACTGTAATATACGTCAGCCCTTTTCTCAGAGTTCATCAGTGGCTTCCTGTTTGCTGCCCCTACTCACCCCACCAGACTTCTGAAAACTTCCTCTCAACTTTTTCCCCTTTACGAATTCCCTCCCCCTTTTGTGCCTTATGACCTCATCTTCTCTCATTTTCTCATTCAAGCAGTCTTTATGCCACTCTAAATACCAGACTTGTGTATGGCTTGCCTCCCCCCGCCCCCACGTAGACATGATGCTCTTAAAGCACACCCTATAGCCCCTAGCTCTCTCCTCTCTTTTGACTGGGCCCTGGGAAATCTGGGTCTCTTGCTGGCCCCATTCATTTGCCCCTGTCTCTTTGTGCCTAACCAACTCAGTTAGTCTGTCGCTTCCCACAAGCCAGGTCTCCTCATCCATCCACTCTATAAAACCATCAAAAGTCTACACCTTTGTCTCCTTGACTGTCCTATGAGCCTACACCAGGCTTTATGTTGTCCACCTCTGCCCTGCTTTGTTAGCACTTCCTTAACTTATTAACCTCTTGCAATCGAATCGCTATCTAAACGGTAGCTGTAACTCCCACTGACTGCCCACCAGAGCTGTATAGTTTCAGGTGAGACCCACCCTTTATTCGTGGGCAGAGGCAGATAAGGTTAGACAAGTCCTTGAATAAAAAGTGTGATCTAGGATCTGTTACAGCCTGGAGGGGGCACCGCCTTGATCTCATAAGTTCTTGTGGTAGATACAAGATAGAATGTGGGCTTTGGAGAAAGGCATTTCTGTTTCTTGTGACTTACTGCTCTATAGCCTCTGGCAAATTAACCTCTCTGAGCCTCAGCTTTCTTATCTGTAAAATAGGGACAGTGACTGTCTGATACTATTGTTCTAAGGCCTAAGCAAGATAATACATGGATGTAAAGTACTTGTCATGGCTCCTGGCATATAGTAAGCAGACAGTGCTAGTCAGCCGCAGCTCTCTTTGCATCCATGGATGTTGAAAGGATAGTGTGGACTCAAGACTTGGGTGACAAGATTATGTCAAAACCCCAGTTACTAGGTAAAGGCAGTTGAGCATTGTTTGTGTTCCATGGGCCTGGAAGTATAATGTGGAAATGCAGATGCCAGACACAAGGATTTACCAGCACACCTATGTGCCTACTTGTACATTAATCAATGACATGGTATCTTCGTTGTTATTAATAAGATTCGATATTCCTGAAATCACAGGACCTTGCCCATAGTCAACACTCAAGAAACATTGAATTGAATGTTGAATGACATAAAATACTTAATGCAAAGAACCATTAAAAAGAGTCTTAATGTAGGGCCCTTGGTGACTCAAGTCAGTTGAGCATCAGACGTTGGTTCAGGTCATGAGTTCATGAGTTCAAGCCCTACGTCAAGCTCACTGCTGTCAGCGCAGAGCCTGCTTCGATCTTCTGTCCCCCTGTCTCTGCCCCTCCCCTGCTTGTGCTCTCTCAAAAGTAAATAAACATTAAAAAAAAAAAAGAGTCTTAATGCTGTATGGCCTAGTGGAAAGAACCTGGGGTTTGCTGCAAATCCCACTTTTGCTACTTTAGGCCTGTTTCCCCGTTTATAAAATGGGAGTAATAATACAAATCTTACAAGATAGTGGTAAGGATATGGTATATGAAAATCATTAGTTTTTAGCCCATAGGCACTTAAAAATGGCAGCTATTATAATATGCATTATAAGACATATATAATATATAGATATATAAATATTATGTAGATCAAATTTTAAGAGAAAGCATTTGCTAGAATTGCTTATTCATACCAAAAATATTAAAGGATAAGAGAAAGTCATCAGCATACAAAAATCGACGGTAAAAGGTGAAGGAGGTGATTGGGGGATACAGAAGTTCCCCCAAGAGGGAAACTACATCCCTCATCCCACTGCCGCCACTTAGTGATGTAGATGTAAAGTAAGAGGTCTTGGTGATCTATTTTTGGATCCTTTCAGGGTTACAAAGAAACTTAAACAAATTGGTTTGAAATGCCAACCACTGGGCCCCTGGCATTACTCTGCAGTAACATATAGACTTAATTACCAAGCCTCCTTGCCAAGATAAACAAGAAGGGCCACTGCGAAGAAGTGCTGTATTTCCAACTTAAAGTACGGGAGAATAGCCAGTCTCCTAGGTGATGGATGATCGCAAAGAATATGGGCATGGAAGGGACTCCCCTCCCCCCCAAAAAGAAACTCTGTTCATACTCCATCAATGGCATCCCCTCCATCTTATTTACTTAGAGCATTCCAGTCATCTTCCCCCAGTCATTCTTACTGGTTAATGAGGACAAGGCAAGCTTGGGGAACATTACAGCTTGGCTGCAAGACTATCTTTCTAAAGAATCTTCGTTTTAAGATAAATGGCCTTGGTGGTGAACTTTGTCTACCATCCACAGGGAAGAGTGATTCTTTTAGAAGGTAGTTTTAGCAGACAATGAGATTCAGGTAAGTCGAGATATACTCTGAGGGAGATGGAACAGGCGCTCCAGAAAATAGGCATGAGTTTCGATAGTGTGTGACAGTGACTTTGCATACCTAAAGTGGGGCTGGGGTAGCTGACTGTGGAGATATTAAAATTACCAGTAATGTGCATTCAAATGCATCTGGCTGGGCCCCATCATGGACCACTAAATACCAGTTTATTCTTAAAAAAGAGCTAGCCTCTTTCCCCCCAACCTCCTCCCTAACCATTAATGGTGCTAAATGGTGTTTAAATAGGCAGTTCAGAACCCTTATTCCAAGGACTCAGCCTTTCTTTGGAGGTGTCTTATCTCTTTGTAAATCACGGTGTGTATGTTGCAAATGCAAATTCCTCCTGATATTTCTAACACGTCAAGGTAATAGTTATGTTACCAGAAATCTTTCTTAGAGGCATGTTGATGCCTATGCTTACCAGAAATAAGGATTGAGCAACCGTGAATACGTAAAAGCGCAAGCATTGCACAAAAATGTTTGATAGGATCTTCTGAATTTGAGTTTAATTCCTTTTGTTACTCGTGTGTGTGTGTGTGTGTGTGTGTGTGTGTGTGTGTGTTTAGAGGGGGATTATTTGTGAAGCTAGACAGAGAGTTGCAGCACTCAAAAAACATATAAAGTTAAGACTTAAACCAGATCTTTCTATTTATTAAAGCAATATATATTTGGACAGAATGATGTGCCTTTAATATTTTTTCTGATTTTTTTTTTAGTTATGTGGAAACCTTATGCTCATATGAATTAGCCTTAATCTCATTGATTTGTGGTAGTCAGTTCGTTATTCTTAACTTAGCACCTCGCTCCCACAGGGGATGTGGCTAACTCAGGACTCATCTAGGCTTCTCTGTCACCCGGCCCTGTCCTCTACCAAAAGAATGAGCTGGAATTCAACCCCCCACCCAACCCCCCAATAATCATAACGAGCAAGACCAGCACACTGGGAAGCCAGTGTAGGAGACTTCTAAACACTCCAGGCTTCTTGGAGTTCAGAGACTTTAGTGTCTATCAAGACAGGTCAGTAATCTGTTGATGTTTTTTTGTTTGTTTTTTGGTTACTACTTGTTTGTGGTATGAGTATGAGTTTGGCAAGAAATGGGTTAGTAGACCAGCAGTATTGCATTACTATGACAACAGCATTGGCATAGCAAAATTTTGCAGTCCTCTTTTCCTTGAATGCGCCTCCGAGATAGAACTTACATGCTGTTCTCTGATTCTCCAGCCTTCTGCACTCAGAGCTAGTATGTTGAGTGTAACTGTAAATGGGGGTAAGGGGAAGGAGCAATAATACAGTCAGCCCAACAGGATTCTTTCTCTTAACCCTACTCGCTGGGAAGTCAGACTTCTAGAAAATCTCACAGAGACCCAGATGGTCTTGGAATATATCTCATTTCCTTATAAAGAGCGTCTTGTCAGTTAGAGAACATGTCCATTGACTGAATCAAAGCCTCTTATCAGTAGCTACCTTTTAATTTTCTCCCAAATCCTAGACTCAACCCAGGCAGACCCATTAGCAAGATATATACCTGCATGCCTATCTTTTATTTTTAGTTCAAAATATACATAGTTTCTGTGGATACGCATCCATGTTTCACAAACCCAACACTGGGGCATATGGTGTGACAGTGGGAAAGATATTTGAAACTGGGACTGTCTTAAAAAGTTCAGGAACACATGGTCACTCTAGACAGTCAACATGAGCTGCTCCAGAGATCAATCAACTATTGAAGGCATTATCCCTCTTCCCTTATGTCAGCCTTTTGACAGGAAATTATCTAAGAGGTGCTTTTTGTAGAGTGAATTCAGACACATTTTTGCACATAGAATCATAAATAATATTTATCGACAATTAGTTCGTCCTTTTCTTTTTCCTTGCAGAAATAGGCATCTCTAGAAATGAAGGAAAAACTTGAAATATGGACTTATACTGAGAACACCTGGGAGCGTTAAGCAGTGAGGGGTGTTGTGTTTCAACTGTTGTTGCTTTAAACCTGCCAGGGTAACTCTGTGCCTTATAGCCTGCAGCATCTGCAACAAGCCTCCTGCCTCCCTTATTAAGATCTTAATTACAGACGTGGCTTATTTCATTCCTGCAGGGAAAGAATTTAGTTTCTCTGAACTATGTCTGTTTTTTGGTGTGGCAGGTGTAATCATGATGAGATCATTTCTGGTTTGTTTTCTTTTCCCGGAGGAATTTTTTTTTTTTTCCGAGAGGGAGGACTACAGTACTTAAGACACCATTTCATGAGCTCATAATAATGCAGTAATAATCACTGTGCTTTGATTTTAGAGAGAGCCTTTCTTCTGAAGAAAGCAGAGTGTTCGGTATATATGACTGCGTGACTTCTCATAATATCAAGAATATGTTCATTATCCCCATTTTGCAGGTGGGGAGACAGAGAGACAAAAGGTGTGATTTCCTTGCCATTGATCTTACAGTATGAGGACTGAGACTAGATTCTGTTAATTCAGTGAGTGTCCATTCCTCTTTCCAGGGCTCTCCATTCAGCACTGTTGCCTTTTAGAGCTCCATCATTTTTTTTTTGTTGTGGGAGACTGCTCTGTGCATTGCAGGATGTCTAACAGCATCTGACCACTGGTTACCAGCAACACACATACATTGTAACGACCAAAAATGTCTCCAAACATTGTCAGATCCCCAAATCCCCCTAGTTAGGAATCACTGGTCTAATCTCCCCTACTTCCTTCTGCTTAAAAATGATTGCCCTACTGGTTATATGTGACAGAAGCACAAAAGACAACCCTAGAACTGTTTGCTGTAAATTTACCATGACTGGGGTTGAGCTTCATGTAACAGGTCCTGAGCAAGAGGAAGCTTCCTCTTAAGTATATAGCCCCAATCTGTTCATGCAAATACCATCAAACACTAAGAAGCATGGGGTCTCACTCAGGCCACATATAAAGCCATCAGACTGTCTCTAAGACAACCTTGGTTCTCCGAAGCCTTCCGAAGTTGCTGTGTGTGAGTGCGTGCACACATGTGTATGTAATGGATATGTATAATTTTATGTTGACATATATATAATAATAAACATGCATTTAGCACAAGCCTTGAAGAAAGCTTTTTATTGTAATAAACTGGTATATAATATGTACATGTAGGTGCTTGTCTATATACCTAGCCACTGAATAATTTCATCTAGAGGTTTTCTTCTGTTCCATTTGCTCCTGCCATCTTTCCTCTCTTTTCTAGCTGAGAAGCTACAGCATCTGAAGGTTCTTTCTGGAGACCTCTCTGCAGGTGCAATGCTGACATCATATAGTTGTAGATACCCTTTCAGCCAAGTATACTGATCCATTTTCAAAAACTCTTTGAGGACCTCACACGTGAAGTGATATAATAGCACTCAGGCAGCCAACCTAGGTGAGGTGACATCTAAAAGATTTGAGGGGGCATCTGAGGTATGTCAACTGGGTTCTGGCTGGGAGACAGACCAGAGCTGCTAGCATGTACACGTATTTGTGTTGGTGGGTTTAGATATTACTTCATACCTTGAAAGCTGGATACCTTGGTACAGAAAGATACATGGGAATGTAAAAAATAGTAGTGTCTCTCCCTTCTTTCAAATAATTTATTAGATGTTATAGCTTTTGTGTTTTGACTTTTGAGAAATGATACTGTTTTGGGAAATAAACCGTAATATAGTGGACTGATGTCTCCTACTCCTTTATAACTTAATTCTCATTTCACTTCCCCCAAGTACCTGGATGTTGAAGGGATTTGTCTAGACAGGCAGATAGATGTGATCTGGTGCCAACACTGTAATGTTGGCTGAAATCCAGATGGTTGTTTTATTGTTAATAAAACCTATCTTTTGGGTGAGTGGGTGTCAGGCCTTCATCATTATATGGCGCCTGTCAGATTTATCTAGGGACAGAACCCTGAAAAGAGTTTGTGCCTGCCCCATGTTTTTGATCCTTTGCCAATGTACTATACTTAAATCTATCAAAACCAGGCAACCTGGGACAAATGCTTATAAATTCCAAGGTTTAATAGCAACAGTACTAAATTCTAAGATGGAGAAGGTTCTCAGGAAGCACATCCTGGTCCAGTGGAAAAAATCCTAGATTAAGAGGGGAACCCAGATGCTAGTCTGGCTCTGCTGCTAATATCATAGGTGACCCCCCTGGGCTATAAAACAAGATTGGGTTAGAATGATCTCTAGAATCCCTTCTTAGTCTAAAATTCTAGTCTAATTGGTTCTGGTCAAGCTGTGGGTGACTTCTGGTTCTAATACATAGAAACGTAGGTGTCCTTCCACCTTCCTTAAGACCCTCTGGAGTTGCTTTAAAAAATCTCAAAGACCCCAGAGAATGGAAAATTGAGCTCCTGAAGACACATGTATTATTTATGATCATCTGACTTGTGAGGAAATGCCCCTTTCTCACTACTTTTCTCAAATAACTGTCAGGATTCAAATTCATCCTCCACAGCTGGCCAAGAAATAATAGAAGTTGACTATGACGTCACACGCATGCACACATACACACACACACACACACACACACACACACGCGCATGCCTCCCTAACAACCCATCTGTAATTTTTCTTAGATGAAACAAAGGATTTGCTCTAGGCTTTTGTTGGTTTCGTGGTAAACGAATCCTGTCCTATTGATGTTTCTCTCCTGCATCAACCTTAAATCAAGGGAAAATAGGTAGCATTCATTCTAGTTCAGGTAGGGAAGAGAAACCAGCATTTGAAAAAACACTGATTTAATCTCATGTCTGTGCTGTCCATATGATGTGACTGAATCTGGTCAGATGGAAAGTTCTTTCTGAGATCCAAGTATCCAAATTGGCAAAGAACTTCACATCTTCTTACCAACTGTCAATTGGTGTCACCCTGGTATGTGAACCACCAAAATAATACGGGTTCTAAATGATGCCTCATCAACTGGGAAAAGGCCAATAATGGAAGAGATGTTAAGATTACCAAATCTGGGTGCATTGGGGTGACCACGCACAGGGTGCAGCCCCAAGGTGCCTGTCAGGGCTGCTGTAGGTCAAAGAGTACCTTTGGGAGGCAAGTATCTAATGTCAGATTTCTTACAGTATCTTCCATTCAGAAATGCTCAAAAGAGAATTCTATGGGTAAAGTTCACAAGGCTAGAACATCTAAGAAAATGTGAGAACTACAGGCAGCGTAAATGATGTGAATATTCAGAAGGTCCAAGATACTCATGTAAACTTTGTGACCACCATAGGGGTTTAGAAGCACTTTCCAGAAAATGAGAATCACTGGATGAAATGTGGTCTTGGTGCCAGAGGAATCTCTGAATCTCTGATACACCATATCAGACTGTAGTCGACACATATTGCTGAGAAATAAACTCCAGAAATGATATGTATCATATCTTCTAACTCCTCAACTTGAAAGTCTTATGTCTGCTAGTTAAGAGCCTCCAGAGAATTCAACTCAAAACATTCAACAGTCCAGATCATCCAATGAAAAACAACCCAGGTGTAAGCCAAGTATTCCAGTCATTGAAATCCAGACACCTGTAGATAGATATCGATGTGTGCTGACTATTACCTGCTTTGGGGAAATCCCACATTTCCCTATATCCTAAAGGTGACGTTGGGGGAAAGCTGAAGTGGTTTAATCGCCCTCAGCTGATTTTTGTCAGCAGGCACAAAAGCACATGAGCCTTTCTTTCTCTCCCCCAGTGCCCTGAGACTGACCTTGATGATGCTCATTCCTTACCCAATTCCTTTAGGACTGATTTCCTTGACAATGGCCATTTCCTTCTTTACTGTGTCTGTTTCTTGAGATCTGTCCTGTGTGTGTGTGTGTGTGTGTGTGTGTGTGTACATGTGTGTGTCTGCACACACACATGAGCATGCACGCACCTTACCAGAGTCCAGGGCTAAAGTTTGGGAACTTGGGCACAGGCAAGTCATGTTGTTGAGCATGTGGCAGCCCCAAGGTCTTGGCAGGAGCTCCTACATGATAAATATAGAATGAAGTAAAAATAATAAGAGGAAGTTGGGTCATTGATGATGCTATCAGTCCTAGTGGGGTGACACATCAGCCATTGTGTCGCATTTCTCTTCAAAGAACAGCATGAATGGTCATGGAAAGTATAAGTCACACCTCTCTGTATTTGGAATAGCAGATCATTTTCCTGGTAGTAAGAGTAATAAGCTTTCTTGACATTTTAATAGCAATGGGGGGAAAAAGGCAGGGAAGAGTGAGGGATAGTTTAGAAGCTGTTATATATGACCTAGAGCTCTCTGTGCCCAGTGACTAGCTAGTTGCACAGTATTTTATTCCCACTCCTCAGGCATAGTTTGGGAACCAGGAACAACAGAACCCAACGTCCTGGCAAAGTATGAATGGTGCTCAGTCACCTGCTGTCAGATGGAGGTCGCTGCACTGGAGGAAGAAAAAGCTCTTCCAGAGATGGTTGTATTTAATCATTTAATGGTCAGCTCCTCCTGGCTTTCCTGTTTGCTCAGTGGTTGTGGACACTAGATTCAAGCTCCCCATCTACGTCATCATCCTGTTTAATAAGGAGGGGCAGGCACTTTCCTGCTTGCCATCTCCCACATTCTCTGGCTGTGACGTCTAAGATGCCATTTATCTTTCAGGCTCCGTTAGTTCATCTTCCCATGTCCATATAAAATTTTAACCAAATATCTTGCTCACTCCTCTAGAAAACAATTTCACCGTCTGTAGAGAACCAGGAAATCAGAGTCCAGAGCCCATTTTAGGTTATCGAACATTTAATGATGTGCATTTTGCTTCAGACACTGGGCTAAAGTTCTGGAAATGCCAAAAAAAAAATTGGGCAGCCTCTCTGAACTTAAGGAGTTCACAATCTTGAATGGGATAATACAAGTCATATTGTAAGAAATACTATTACAGAGAACTGGAAAGGGAAACAATCAGATAGGTTTGGAAAGATAACTCTTCTGGGTAAGTGGAGGATGGATTGTGAGGAGGAAGAGGGTGAATGCAGGAAAGCCAGTTGGGAAGCAGTTGTCATACTCCCAATAAAAGGTTGTTGAAGGGCCTGAACTAGGAGAGGCAGTGAGCCGGAAGGGGGGGTCAAAGCTGATTGGGTTCCAGATTGTGAAGAGAGAGACTCAGCAAACCTCTGAGGCTCCTTCCTATCTTGGGCAGCTGTGTATGTGCTGTTAACTAAGAGAGATAAAGCAGGAGAAAGGGGTTTTTGCACTTGTTGAGTTAGAGGTGAAGAAACCTATTAGCCAGTTGGAAATATGGAAATGGAGTGCAGAAGAAATACCTAGGCCAGAGCTATGGATCTGTTACCTGTGTGTTCAGATGACACTGGTGTGGATGAGGTTTTCTGTAGAGAGTGAGCATGTAAAGAAGAGCAAAGAACAAAGGGGGGATCCCTTTGCAACATGATTAGTCTGTGAAGAACAAGGAAGATGCGTGGTCACGAGAACAAGAGTAGAGAAGAAACCAGGAAGTGAAATTCATGGAAATCATGAAATCATGGAAGCCATAAGAGAGTTTCAAGAAAAATTGGGGTATGGGGTCAATGCTAGAGGCTGCTATGATTAGGGTTCCCTCAAATGGGGTTTATAACTCTAAATGTCGATATTTAATCCAAATGAGAACCACAGCTTTGGTAGCACGCTCATTTGACTTTGTTAAATACTGTCCCCATTCTGGAGCTGGAGACAAGAGGCCCAAATTCTTGCCCCAGCTCTAGGACCTTCTTGCCAGGTGGCTTGGCAAATCATTAACTTCTCAAGCCTCGTTTGTCTCATTTGTAAGGTTAAGGAGCCGGAGTGTAATCTTTTGAAGTTCCTCTGGCTTTCAACTTCGGTGCCCCAACTGTTCTGGCACTTTGCCAAGCCCTAGCTGCATTTCTAACTGCCACCCTTCAGAGGCTAACCATCCAACGGGCTATAGAATGACATTGCTCTCTTATCTCTCCTGGATTTGTTTCTGTGTTGACCTTTCCTGCCTGGGAGATAAATATCCTGGGGTGGGTGGGAGAAAGAGGAGATCTTCTGTAGACAACTGCTTCTTCTGGGTTTTTCTAAGATAGTCAGATAATCACTCTTCTAACTTTGTGGCCTTAAGGAATCACACCTCCCACACTGAAGGAGGACGACTCTCCACCTTCTCCTAGCTAGAGGAATTAACTCTTGATCTGCCATCAACTCTGTGTACTTTTGCATGAGATGGTTTGTGTTCCGGCTGACGTTAATTTTGCTGTTATCTTCTCGAATGAACTCTTGGCCCCAAAACTCTAAGTATTTTCAAAAGCCAAGCTCCTCACCCATTTTCCCCCCACTCTCTGATGGATTGTACTTTGTTGGAATCTAAAGAGACGTAGCCATAGTTCATTCAGTAATAATAATCAGAGTAGTAGTAATAATAATAACATTTTGTCTAGGTCTCTTGAGGGCAACCAATAAAGTTTCATTATTGCTATTTACAGGCAATTGTTCCCCAAGAGGTTGCAGTGTCCCCAACTCATTATTAATTCAGAGAAATACTGCAAGATACAGTTCTCCTGATATATACAACTGTGAACAAGAGAAATATCAGCTATGTATAAATATATATAATAGCATAATTAGAGCAGGACTCAATCCTTGATGGAGAACTGACAGGAGGCCAAATGCGGAGAGAGTCCAAGACAAAGTGCCATCTAGCAAATTAAATAAGTTGTCATAATGGCTTTCTAAGCCTCCAGCAGTGTTAAGGCATTTAACTCAGATTAACTTATTTAATCCTCATAGCAAACTGGTGAGGTAGGTAGGGTTACCCTTACTCTCATTTTATGGATGACGACGTTAGGGCACAAAGGGAAATAATCTATTTATTCTATAGACATGACAAGGATTGTCATCTTCAGAACTCACTATACAATGAAATTGAGCCCAATTAGGACAGTGTGTAGTCAAGCTAAGGTGGCTTAGAGTGCTGGGAAGAGAGTTGATCCAAAAGACCATAGTTCCATTCCCATCTCTGACACCAATATTGTGGCTTTGAGCAAATGATAAACTGGCCTCCCCAGACCTGTTTCTTTATCTATAAAACAGGGACATTGGGTTCAGCTCATCGCTAAAGGTCTCTGGAACTGTATGTAACCTTCTATATGGGAGAGTGATGGGTATAGACACTGATTCTCTATAGCTTGTGTAGAGATTAAGTAACTCACTCCTGTTTAGCCAAGGCCGAGCTATCTGTGTGTGAGATGTCAGGCTAGCACTGGGGTGCATGCCACCAATGGTCATGCCCAGCTTTCTTCCTAAATCCTCATCTGTGTGGGCAGCACGAGGCCTGCTGGGAATCATGGACAACCAGTCAGGAGAACTCACCCATGGTGCCTCTGTTAGCGAAGACAACAGTCTCTGAAAGTTTCCCCAGAGAAACTGTTCTTGAGGCACATCTAAAACATTAGCGTGCTGCTTACCATGTGGTGGGAAAGACACTGGGATAGGAGACAAAGAACATCCAGAATGACTCTCACACGGGGATTTCTATCTGCTTCTAATCAAGCACGGTCCAGTGCTCCACTTCAGTGCTTCATGGAGTCCCATGGCAGTGACCCAACTCCACATGCCTTGAGCTTATTTATGCTGATTAGGTCTGTAGTGCTTTGCCTTTCTACAGATTAAAGGAGAGAAAGTTTTCTGTTTCTCTTCTTTCCCTTCTTTGTAGCCACTAGCATCATACAGCTATCTAGCTTCAGCTCCCATAGAACTGGTCCTAACTCTATCACTTTTGATTTCATCTTGGGGCTTTTGTACCACCCATCCCCAGTCACTGCATGGGCCCCAGAGCAAAGGACAGAGACGAGAGTGCTCAGCTCTCTGCCTACCCTATAATCACCATACAACTCTGGTGGAGTGATTTCCTTTAGATTGTTTTGGTACAAAGGACCAGAATCTTGTTATCGGTAACTCTATGACTTTTCTTCTAAGTTATAGAACACCCAAAAGATGGAAGAAGAAAAACAGAGATTATGACACATCCTTAAATGGTTCCTCAAGCCAGGAGAAAATGCTGAATGATTTTATCTTTATGTGTGTGGACTTCTAATTGTTCGAAAAAACCCCAAAGTTTCCTAGCATGTAAATACTAAGTAAAACATACACCTAGAACACAAACCCCTCAGTTTCCCTTGAGCTTCCCTGACCACTCACCTGTCCACATCACAGACTTTTTGGATCTCAAAACTGATCCAAAAACAAGAACTTCAACCATATTCTTTTTTTTTAATGTTTATTTATTTTTGAGAGGTGGGGAGGGCCAGAGAGAGAGGGAGACAGAAGCTCTGTGCTGACAGCAGCAAGATATGCTCGAACTCACGAACCATGAGATCATGACCTGAGCCGAAATCAGATGCTTAACCAGCTGAGCCACCCAGGCATCCCTTCAACCTTATTCTTAAAAAGCATCAAGCTTCCTGGGTATGGCTTGGTCTCCTTTTCTTAGGTTAAATAGTTGCACTAAGAGGATTAACAGCAAGAGTGGGACCCCTTCCCAGGTACTGACTAGAGGGGAGCTGCCTTACATAATGCAGTCCCCCCCCTCAAAGGGGAGGACCAGAACACTGCACAAGTCTGTGGTTCTGGGGCATAGTACAGAAGGAGATGATTAATGTATGTCAGTTCTAAAGGAATGAAAAGCACGAGGCTGGAAGATCAAGTCCATGTTTCTAGAGAAACAAACAGGGGGCAGAAATCCAAACAACAACTGCCAAAAATTCCACGAATATGTAAAGTCCCAAACACAATCCACCCAATAGGCAGTCCCTCCTCCCACCAATGATCACCACTGCAGTGACTCAAGTGCATTCAGACACTTTAGGGAAGCAGCAGAGAGATCACTTTTAGTTTTCCAAGTGCTTGTGATGAATTTATAGCATCCTGACTCCACTGTGTGCTGGGAAGGAGCAGGCATGTGGCAATGGCTGCCATCATACTGCGAAACATTACCAACGCTGAGAAATGAAATCTTCAGAGCCTTTGAAAGGCTTCCAAGAATGTCAGCACGTACTGCCTGCCTGCTCTCTACTCAGTGCCTACTTTGGCTGTCTGCTTAGTACTGAATGTGCCAGACAGGCCTTCTTACAAAGGGAGAGGGTGTTTTGGGCCCATGAAAGGGGAAGGTACAGCATTTCTGTTCTGAATGGTGAGATTCAAGAAGTAGGGGGGAAAGTGGCAGGATGAGGAGAGGCCTTTGGGAAAGGTACACATAAAAGACCCAAACAGAAAGAGATGGCATCCACCTACGTGTGGTAAATTCTTTATTGCTCTCTGCAGTCAAATATAGAGATGGAGACTACCATCACACCACGCTCGATTTCCACGGGGGGAGAATGCTTGCTTGTAGATTCTCCCTGTATCCAAGGACTTCTTGATCAACTGAGAATAAGAATTTTCAAGCCCTGCCAAGGCATGTATAACTGTACTTTTGTTTCCATTTTCACACCAAATATAAATGCCATTTGTACTTCTTTTTATTTGGGATTTTCTTTGACTCTTTCTGCCTCCAGTATATGAAAAAAAAATCTGAGAAATGTCTGCTGTAGCACATCTGAGTATCTTGGAATATTTTATTCTTTAAGCTGGCTTTAAGAAAGGAAGAAAAATGTTTTGTACAGTGAACTCTTTAACAGTGCTGCCCATAATTCCTTGGCACAGCAGCCACCGCTAGAGGAAAGAACTCTTGTGGTGTTCTGGGCTTTTCCGAGGAGGCGGTCTGATGTCATTGGTGGCAGACACAGTACGTATGTATCTGTCTTTTGTCTGCACCATCTGTTTTTCTCTTTACAGGCTATTGTTCACATTCTTTCTTCTCTCCTTTCCAGGAAGTGTGCCTCTCCAGAAGAGCGTGAGCTTTAGGTGTGAACAGGACTGAGCTAGAATTCTAACATGATGTCTCTCTGTTCTCTTCTTCTAGAATCTCATGGCAAGGGCCTTATACGACAATGTCCCAGAGTGTGCTGAGGAACTGGCCTTTCGCAAGGGAGATATCCTGACTGTCATAGAGCAGAACACAGGAGGACTGGAAGGGTGGTGGCTCTGCTCCTTACATGGTCGGCAAGGTATTGTTCCAGGCAACCGGGTAAAACTTCTGATTGGCCCCATTCAGGAGACACCCTCCAGTCAGGACCAGCCTACTTCTGGACTAATGCACCAGACCTTTGCCCAACAGAAGCTCTATCAAGCACCAAACCCACACGGCACCCCTCGAGACACCATCTACCAAGTACCACCTTCCTACCAACATCAGGGAATTTACCAAGTCCCCACTAGCCATGGTAGTCAAGGACAGGATGTGTATCAAGTACCACCATCAGTGCAGAGAAGCATTGGGGGGGCTAACGGCCCCCACTTAAGTAAAAAGGTGAGTGAGTGACTGACTGGATTTTTCTTCCTACTTATTTATGTTTCCGTTGCACTCAGAGAAATTGAAATGTTCCCCAAACAAGAACTTGAAACTGCCAAGAAGTAAATATATCTTGCAAAGAGTAAGTACACCTAACTACCTGATCTTGGACATTACTTTGGACCATTTTTCCATTCATTAGTCAACAAAACTTTGTTCCCATGTCATGATAAGCTCATGTGTCATTCCAGATCATACTGGATCACTAAGTTGTTTCTGTCTTTCTGATAGATCTGCTTTTAGACTTAAGCTCTGTACTCAAATTGTTTCCAATCTTTTCTATGTCTTCCTTGAGTGGTACAAGGCACCAAATTTAGTACAAGTACAATGATGCAGAAAGGACTCTCCTTTCGCCAAAAGTTGAATCATGACCCCGTTGGCTTGGCTGCACAAAGAACCCACCAGAAGTAAAGGGAGCAAAGAAGCTAGAAGTAGATCATACCAACCTACTTGTTGCATAGAGTTGTTAGTTTCAAGTTTGACCCATTTAAAACACAGAGACACTAGTGAATTTAGAAAGGAGCTATCCTCTTGTCCTTCAAGTAATTCCTATAATAATGCCTGAGCCAGTGGGTGAAAACAGGAGAGCTAGAATGTTTAGGAAAGCATCACATTAAAAAAAAAAAAAAAAAGATGGACCTCTTCAGCACTCTATATAATTCCAAATGCCACAACAATTTGAGATAAATAGAAATTTGTTAACCGAATTAATTTTAAGCATTTAGTATATATATATATATTTTAAAGATTTTATTTTTTTAAGTAATCTCTATACCCAACGTGGGGCTCGAACTCACAACCTCGAGATCAAGAGTCACATGCTCTCTTCATTTAGTATATTTTTCATACTTGTGATACAGTGATGAATTAAAAAGTGAACAAAGCCTTCATGATACTTATGTTGTAGAGCCCAAATTAAAAAACAAAAACAAAACAAAAAAACAAAAAAACATTGTAATGTCAAGTGGAAATATACATGGGAATGAAAATAATGTTGGTGAACTATTGGGGTAGTAGCCAATACCAAGACCACGCTTATGTAAACAGTACAAGAGAGACTTTTCTCTTTCTTTTACTGGCAAATTCCAAGGGTCTACAATGGGACCTTTGAGATTTGGTATTAAGAATGGACTGACTTAATGGAATAAGAAATAAGGGAAGATGCAGTTAGATAGCAGGAGGAGCTTGCTGGCTCCAAGAACACTATGGATACATGTACCCTGCCTCAACAAAATCTAATACAAAGGCTGAATTTTAAACCCCTGTAAATTATGGAATGTCTATTTGCATGATAATGGAATTCTCCATTGGATAAAAAAAAGGGGGAAGAATCACTATTGTATTCCATAAATAACAAAGCCAAGAATGTATTCCCAAATCACCTTTTATACAAAAGGAATGTATTCCAAAACACTGCTCAAGAGGGGCACCTGGGTGGCTTAGTTGGTTAAGTGTCTGGGCTCAGATCATGATCTCACAGTTAATGAGTTTGAGCCCTGTGTCGGGCTTTGCTGACAGCTCAGAGCCTGGAGCCTACTTCAGATTCGCTGTCTCCCTCTCTCTCTGCCCCTTCCCCTTCTCTCTCTCTCTCTCTCTCTCAGTCTCTCTCTCTCTCTCTCTCAGTCTCTCTCTCTCTCGCCCCCTCTCAAAAACTGAATAAACATTAAAAAAAAAACAAAAACCAAAAACACTGCTGAAGGGCACATGTGTTGCGTAAGCTGAGTGTATGCATATTAGGAAGAATTCCTCAAGAAGTGGGCACTTGTTTTGCCCAGGCCAGTGACCACTGTCTGGAGGCATAGTGACTTCACCATGACCTTTCAAAATCCTTCCTACCCCAGGAACTTTAGATTCAAAGGGAAAGCCAAACCAAGCCTCTATCGCCAGAGGGAAAAAAGAACAGTTGAAAGGTGTAACTATAAATAAATAACTCCTCTCATTCTTAGTCCTGGTTGTTTGCACCTTAAAAATAGCTCTCCCTCGTCTGAGCTAGTGTGAGGTGGACAAGGGAGGCCAGAACAGGAAATGCTTGGCTGAAAGGTGGTGGGGTCTAAACTTTCATCACAGTTTATTGTGGCAGGAAGGTGACATGTTTTCCTTTTTAGACTCAACCTTTTTTAGTTCCAAGTCTGAAAAGTACTTCAGACTTCTTCCCATTTCATTCGCTGTAAAGGCACCATAGATCTGCTTCCTGACCCTCCATCCTTTGAAAGGGGAGAGACTCTGACCACGCCTTCCCTTGGGTTGATGCTGGGGTGTGCGCTTGAGCTCAGTGTTTTGTTAGCTTGTTTAATTCTAAAATCAGTGGAACATTTTATGTTTAGCAAGAGGTAGGTGATTCCTGTAGGAGGAAGCCAACTTCTGAATTAGACCTTTGCCAGCTCATACAGGGGTTGCAGCGAGACCCAGGGGAGACCTTAACCAGAACTGGGGAGTAGCTAATGACTACAGTGCTAAGCTTTGAGCAGTGGGGGACTGAGGTGGGAACATGGCAGTGCAGATGGAAAGGGCAGGAGGGAATGGTCTTGGCCCTTCCCTGCCAAATGCCAAATGGCCTGCAGAATATCCTGGCCTCACCATGAAAGTCACCTTAGTGCCTCTGGTCCCCTAGGCTGCATGCCTCCATCCTGTCTGCTGGGCCACTGGTTCCCTAGGCTGCCTGCCTCCATCCTGTCTGCTGGGCCACTGGCTTGAACCCCCATGGGCATGAGGAGGAAGAACCTCTTCCTTCCTTTCCTCTCCTTCTCTTCCTTCCTTCCTCTTCTCTCCCCCTTCCTCCCCCTTCCTTCTCTCTTTTGCTTGCTCTTGCCCCTGCTGTTTTTCTCTCTCCTTTCTTTCCTTTCCTTCTGTCCTTCCATCCTTCCGTCCTTCCGTCCTTCCTTCTTCCTTCCTAGTGGAGATGGCTTGGCTGCTAAAGGCTCTGGCCGGGAGCTTAACCTTCTAGGTAATAGCTGCTTGAAAAACTTCTGTCAACATCTTCCTCTGTGTAGAAATCTTATCAGTGGGTGCGAATCACAGTACTGACTTAAGCCACAGCCCCAAGAGTTAATCCTAGGCTAGCAGGAATCCCGAAGGCTTTTTGGATTTTGTTTTTGTTTTGTCTTTTTTGTTTTGTTTTGAGTTCTCCTTGTAGTTGATTTGCTGAATAGCCCTATACCCAGTTTTCTCTTTACTGTCCCATCTGTGAAAGGGTGGTGAGCCCAGAACTACACATTTCTGGTAGTTTAAGCTATGGTCCTCACAGAAGAAAAAGAGGAGGCAGTGGATCTCATTCTAAACCACTAATGGGAGGTTTAAAATTTTTACGGAACACAGAATCATCTGGAGAGGTAGGGAAGGTGAGTTGAAACGCAGATTTCCAGGCCTTCCGCACCAGAGATTCTACTCCTGGGACCTGGGAATCTGCCCTGGGGTGAACTCCTCGGCTGGTTCTGAGAGAGGGGATCTAGAACTGCATTTTGAGACACGCTGTGAAGTGACCATGAGGGAGGCTGGCTATGTTCCAATCTGATTGTGATGCGGGACTTTCCATAGTTAAAGATTCCCTTGATGTTGCTACAGAATATGGGCTTCAGGAGTTTTATCCACTACAGTTTTTTCCTCTAATGAATCATTTGAGAGGAAAAAAACAGAAAAAAGTCTGCTTCCTACCACTTCAACTTTGCTCTTTGGCAAACGGCAGCCTCTCCCACCCCAGAAATCTCTACCCATCCCAACCACATTAGGTAACATGCATCACTTATTACATCGGCGGTTAGAAAAAGGATAATCATATAATCCTCGAGGTTTTATGAAACAAGACAGTGTCAGTGTTGTGCAAAGAGCATGGTCTTTGGGGTCAGGCTGACCCCTGGCTCTCTTTCCTCATCTCTGTCAATCCCTTGGCAAGTTACTCAACTTCCCCAGGCTTTTGTCTCTCCATCTGTAAAATGGGAACAATCACAACTACCTCACAGAGTTCTTACGAGAATTAAATAGAACAGTCCACAGAAAGGATCTGGCCGGGAGCTTAACACAGCAGGGGGCTTAAAAAAAATCAGTTCCTCTTCCGTGTTTGTCTTTCCTTTCTCAGAGGTTGTTTTGAACGGCCTCAGCCCTGTTTGTGTTTCTGACTGTACATCAAATATGCATGCACTTTATTGCTAGCACATACGCTCTTCCTTTGAGTGTGTGGCTCTCTACGAGAGTTTTGCACAGAGTGGCAAAGAACTCTTAAAGTTATCTGGAAACCAGACACACTGACACCTTTCTTAATTTCATTGGCCTTTTTCACTCTGCCTTTGTGTGCAGTGCCGTTTTATCCGTGAGGCATTACGGGCAGAAGGCCCAGGGCCTACAAGAATGTTTGCGAGCCCAAATTAAAAAAAAAAAAAAAAAAAAAAAGATTTGACTTCAAAGTATGACACGCAAAAACTGCAAAATGTAAATTAATAAAAACTTAGGCAAATGTGCAGGAAGCCACATAAGGTCAACCTCATTAACTGTTACATTTACGGCTCATGGTTATTTTATTTGAAAACAATTTGTACGTTAAATTCTTCTCCGCAAAGATTTCTAAATATGCCCCGTGATTGCCAAGAATTCATAGGCAATTCATAGGCAATTTTAAATTAAATGAGTTACTCATAGTTCAATCATTTGAAAAGCTAAATTGTGTATATTTTTTAATGTTCTCCATTTTTTAAAAGCGACAGTTCTACTTAATAAGGGACTATACGGTTGGGAGTGGAGCTCTCAAACGTCTAAAAGCCTCAGGTTCACCAACGTCTAAAATAGCCTCATTTTTCTGCTTCACAGATCAGTAAAACTGCCATCTGAGTTCATCCATTCTGTGCCTTGATCTGCATGGAGAACCATGTGTGTTCTGATTACTTTCTGGACATGTCGCTTTTATTCTAACTAATGGAATTAGGTCTGTTTTGCGTCCTTCTGAAGATCAGTTTTGAGCTAAATTATAAGCTCCATAAAGGCAGGTAGGAGCCAGGGCCGTCATTTACCTACATCATTTATGTATATAGCATTTACTGCTATAGGCTGAGCTCATAGCAAAGTGTCAGCACACAGCTAATGGCCACTGAACAAATGAACAAGGCGGAAGCAAGAAATGAAGCATCTAATTTGAGCCGACTTTTAAGTAAACTGAAAAGCGGTTCTCATCTTATCACCTGTCGGACTATCTCACACTGTTCAAATCTTATCATCCAGCTCATTACAGTCTGTTATGACGTATGTCAGATTCCACACGGTAGTTTTCCCCCCAGAAGTGTCTTGGAGAATGCCAACATCTCTTTTCTGGAATCATAACCTAGGTCTATACACAACAAGTGAGCATTCAACGCATGAATGATGTAAACTTCAGCTTGTCTGAGAGCCTAACTTTCATCCGTTTTGCCCAATGTAGACAAGATTAGTTAATTCTTCCATCATCATCTAAAGAGGAAAACTACACTTTTTTTTTTTTTACTGAGCACCTGGGTGGCTCAGTCAGTTAAATGTCCGACTTAGGCTCAGGTTATGATCTCGCAGTTCTTGGGTTCAAGCCCTGCATCCAGCTCTGTACTGACAGCTTGGAGCCTGGAGCTGCTTTGGATTCTGTGTCTCCCTCTCTCTCTGCCCCTCCCCTGCTCACACTCTGTTTCTCTCTTTCTCTCTCCTAAAAATAAACAAAATTTAAAAAAATTAAGGAAAACTCAAGTAACATTAAGATTTATCTAGACCCCATTACATCATCTCTAAAAACCATTTCCTACCTTCCAAAATGGGACACGGCCAAATGTTGGCAGGAGATGATTAAAAGATTTTAGCCAGGTCTGCCGGGCCTGTTCCTGAAAGGTAACATAAGAGCCAGAAATAGATTCACTACAATATTTGTACCTTCTTAGACACTGAGTCATCATGAATCACACACACATGTGTGCACACACACAAACACACACACACACACACACACACACGCCCTACCGCAAAGCCATTGGTTAGGGAACCGAGGACTTCCCTTATTGGGGTTTGAAGCATTGTGAAATCTGGTTGCTCAGAGCAACACTCCGTTACCAGCCTGCTTACCAACTGCTATATATTAGCAGTATGATTCGTCCACCAACAAGAATAGATTTAGAGGAATTGAAAGCTCCCCCGGAAGCTAAACTCTGACTTCACCTCACTTTCCTTTGTTCCCTTCTACACACAGACACACACTCACCCTGACAAACAGCAGGGAGAATCAGGGTTTGACAGGGCACTGGGTACCTCTGGATTCTTCACTTACAAACTCAGTGAAGTATGACCATGTTTCAGAATTGTGCATCTCCATATAAAGATAATCCAAATTTGAACAATTTTCCCCCTCAGTACATGGCTTTGGGGGCTGTGTGGAGGAGTGAGTATTCATCTAAAATCCCTACCCGCAAGAGTCAAGATGAATTTTAAATCTTACACAGAACTGGAGGTCCTTGAGCACTTAGGGGCAGGACTTTATGAGCTCACTTTGAAAATGAGAAGTCTCTCCTCCCAGCCGCGCCACCCACGCCAAGGGAATGAGCAAACTCTAATACCTCCCTAAAAATGCACAAAGATCTCTTTTGTTTGGACAGTGCCAAGGCCTTCTAACTCAATTGCAATTTGTCATAAAGCTTAGAGATAGTGCATATTTCCACAAATGCATTAGCAACTTCTTATGAACGCACACCAGAGCAAACAGAGGTAATCTTCCTTCCTTTTTCAATGATTTCATGCTATGTGACTGTCCTTATCACAGTGAATAGGTCAGATATTGTGTATGGTATGATGTCTGGCTGAGGGACTAATGCTGTATTTGTGAGGGATAGGAAAGAATACATTTATTTATTTGATTCAGTGATAAAACTGAGACTTCATATTGGTTGAACGCATCTTTAAAAGAAGGCTTTTGTCGGGGTGCCTGGGTGGCTCAGTCAGTTAAGCGTCCAACTCTTGATTTCAGCTCAGGTTATGATCTCATGGTTTGGGAGATTGAGCCCCATGTCAGGCTCTGTACAGGTAGAAACCTGCTTGGGATTCTCTCTCTCTGCCCCTCCCCTGCTCTCTCTCTCTCTCTTCCTCTCTCTCTCAAAATAAATAAATAAACTTTAAAAAAAAAAAAAAGCCAGACTTGTATGAGTACATTGTGGAAAATGCAGAGCTAGATGCCTTCGGAAGTACACTTTTCTCAATAGTGCCACACACCCAGTTGTCAAGGTAAACTGCTAGAGAGGTATGCTGCTCCTGTTTAAGGATTCAGGGTGTGACTCACTTAGGACAACGTCTCCTCTAAAAGTTCTATGTAACGCCAGTAATATCTGAAGAGTACCAAGGAATCCTTTCTTTAAAGGGACTCAAGAGAAGGTCCATTCTCTTAAGCAGAGAATCTTCAGCAATGCCATAATCACATCTGATTTATCTGAGTAATTTTTATTTGATTTTCTGAAAGCAGAGTGTGCTTAAACCAATTATTTATCGGCAGAGCTATTTATTTTCAAATGTACCACCAACAGACTGCATAGCCTTTAGCATGCTATTAAGTTATTCATTTTTCAAAAGAGTTTTAGAACTAAAGTAGGGGTGACCCAAAAGTGTCCTGGACCCCTGGCTCCATGTTAGGGACCTTATATCCATAAGCTCATCTAATCTTCTCAATAGCCTCCTAAGGTGTTCATTACAACCTTCACTTTACAGGGGAGGAATCAGAAGTCTGAGAGGTTAGTTAACTCACTGAAGGACATCCCTCTAGTAAGAGGCAGCACTGATATTTGAACTCACATCTGTCCAACTAATGGATGATGTTGATGAGCCCTAAAATAAGAAGGCATGTTTAGGACACCTTATTAGCAGTTCCAGATCATAGGAATCCCAGGTGCTAAACAGCATCCTCTTGGCCAGGAAGAATGAAAGTCACTTCAGAAGGCTCCCACCCCAGATCTGGAGAGTAGCCTCCACGCTGAAGGAATGTGAGTTAGGAAGGTGGAAATTCCCGCCACCAGGTGCAGTGGTCAGTTTCATGACAGGCTGATCCAGACGTCCTGAGCAGATGATTAAGGGGAAGTAAAGACCGTGGTACCACCAAGAACATTGCTGTGTTGGCTTTCTCTCCCATCGGAAATACCACCTTGTTGAATGACTTCAAATTGGTCCAAATGGATAACTTCATTTAACCAGACACAGTTGTCCCCACTTATCCACAGTTTTGCTCTCACAATTTCAGTTACCCACAGTCAATCATCGTCCAGAAGTAAATGATCCTCCTTCTCACGTCCTGACATTCACCTCACTTGACATCTCTTCATGATAGGCATTTTATCACCTCACATCATCATAAGAAGGGTGCATACAGTACACTAGAAATATTTTGAGAGAAAGAGACCACACTCACATAACTTTTATTATAGCATATCATTATAATTGTTCTATTTTATTATTGTTGCTATTCATCCCTGACTGTGCCAAACTGATAAATGGAACTTTATCATAGGTATATATGTACAGGAAAAAAAAAAACATAGTATATACATATAGGGTTCGGGACTAACAGTGGTTTCAGGCACCCACTGGGGAGGTTCTTGGAACACATTCACTGGGGATGAGGGGAGACTCCTATATAGTTAAATCTCCCAGAATGGTCTTGCCAGGGAAAGTGGACCCCCCAAATTTAAGACACCCAGATTTCAAGTTTTTCTTCTCAAGCAAGGAACTGAGTTTCTTTGTGAAATTGGAAAAGTACTAAAATCCTAGTAAATTTCTAATCTGTCTTGCTAATGTAAGCAACAGGAACATTGAGAAAAGTAGTGGTGCACCCACCCAGCCAGGGTCTCATTTACTTTGCTGTCATTAACCAGCTGAATACCTCTCTGAACTTTAGTTCCCTCAACTGTGAAATGGGGAGTAGGGTTGAATTCTCTCTAATGGTCTTTGCTAAAATTTTATGATCCAGATATCCTTATCTGATTCTTTCCCAGAGTCACTTGAAAAGTTTAATAAAATGACTTGACCTCAAGATTCTTAAAAAAAAAAAAAAAACAAGACACGCAAACATTGGTATAAATTTCAATCTGACTCGCTAAGTTTTGGCCAATCTTTTTACTCTTACTGTAGGAGGTAGTCCACCTTCCCATCTAGAAATCTCAGTCACCGCTAGAAGAGTAAGCTGTGGTGATAGAAGGCGAGGAACAGCTGGAACACGGGAGGGAGGGTCGGGCTATGTGGAGTCGGGGAGAATCAGAGTTCTCACCCCATCCTCCTACGTGGGAGCCTTACCAGAGAGCATCCTATTAAGGAGAACTCTCTTTCCTGCTTTGTTACCAAAAGCTAAAAGAGTGTTTCATCCCAGAACTTGTTATTTTCTTCCCATTTTCCTGTGTTTAGTCTTCTCAGATAAGGCAGAGGCCGTTGGTAGGTTAGGTGTCTCTCGAAGCGACATCCCTGCCACAGAACCTAGTTCTGCCACGAGCGTGATTTGTTCCATTATCCACTGCATCTTGTCTCCCAGTGAAGCCATGGGAGGTCTCCTATTTAGGAGGAACCTGAGACCTCTAGGCATTTGGGTCCAGAAATTCTCATGCCTTGCCCCCTTTCCATAATCACATCCTCTTTAGGGCGGTCTATGGGCATCTCTCTAAAATCCATTTCAAAATCTATATTCAGTGCTTAGTGGCCTGTGGCATTTATTTGGACATCAAAAGAACCAAAATGCCTGTGGCGCTACAGTTCTCAAAGAGCATTTCGGTCCGTAGCATATAAAAAATGACTTTGCGGCACCTAACTCTGTCACGGGTCACGTTCGGCTTTGTCCACAGAAAGACCTCAGCCACTGAGGAGCCCAGACGTCATTTCCCACCATGTCCTTTCACGTTAAATGCTTCTAGCTGCTCTTTGGCGCTTGGTAACTCCATAACTAAATATTGCTTTAGCACTTGCTGCACAAAGAGCTTCCAGAAAGCAGCAGGGAGGCATGCTAGAGGCTTGACAATCGGGGCACTGTTTCCATTGAGTAGTTTGCCTCCCAAATGCTGTGTCAAATGAAAGTGACCCAAGAGCCCCGTTCCACTTCTGAGCCTTCGGTTGTGACTTTCTCCTCATTTGGAAAAAGAGACTGGCCGTGATTTAGATGTGGCAGGCAAAAGGCTTAGTTCTTGCCTAAAATCAGACGTCAAGATGTTTTTGGAGGAAAGTAAATCAACTGCCCAAAAACAGAGGGGGAGAAACCTCCATGAGCACAAGAGAAGCATTAGGAAGGGTAAACCGTGCACTTGGCCCATGAGGGTGTAGTTTTAAGGCCAGACTCCGTTTTCATTATATTGTTGCTGTGCGAATAATAAATGAGCTCACTGCTATACCCAAGCTGGGCAGAGAGAAGTTATAGAGAATTAATAAATCCAGTGCAGGCAACATGTGGCCTTCTCCTCCGGTCATAGAAAAGAAACTAGTAATCTTGGATTTTAAACAGACAGATCTCTATAACTTTGCAGTTTCAGAAACCTGGATCCAACTTCTAACGGCCAGGCAGTGATAATAATGATGTTTCTCTTCCTAAGGGTTTTCTTTAAAGGGAAAGGGTCACACAGTTCATGCACTTTAAGACAAAGAGATTATTATAAGATCTCATAAATACCGTGGTGGTTCTGTTCATGCTTTTGAAGGGCATTTACGTGAAAGAAGTCCTTTCCAGCAAACAGTTTTAGAAATCTGAATACTCTTGTTAATGCCTGAAACCCAGAGATAGTATAAATAAAACAGGGG
The DNA here is from genome assembly GCA_028646485.1 of Cryptoprocta ferox. NCBI lineage: Eukaryota > Metazoa > Chordata > Mammalia > Carnivora > Eupleridae > Cryptoprocta > Cryptoprocta ferox. The sequence continues at coordinate 126,151,556 of CM053577.1, read as the reverse complement.
GTTGGGGGAGATTAGAGCTAGAAAGGAAGCAATCTAATTTTACTTTCCACATATGCCAAGAAAAAGAAAAAATGCAAATGGCTGACTGCTAATCGGTGAGGCTTACTTTTGCATTCAGACAACCTTAGGTACTGTTAACGGCGAGGTTATAAATCTGTAATTATTAGGGCTTTTTAACTTCTTCTCCTCGATTACTCATATTTCCTGAGCACCACCTGGGTTGCCTAGTTCTTGACTAGGCCCTGGGGCAGAACACCAGGTGCCGTTTCCACACATTCCCCGCTCTGCTAGATTGATGGGTAAACTCCACTGGTCAATTTTCAAGGCATTATTTGGATATCAGGAAAAAGGATTGTGTCATTCTGGCCATTTCTGATGTTGCTTTGGAATGTAGAGACTTAGACCCAGAGAATTAAATCGTGGGACACAGAAACTAGGACGGTTACAAAAGACGCCTCCCTCCCCTTCCACGTGGGATTTCCTGTTATTTTCTAAAAATTCTGTTAAAGATATCAAAATTTATATTTTTGTGATTTCTGTAATTTTGAAACGGGCATCCCCCAAATGTGGAAGTAGGAGCAATAATATTGATAATAATACCCCAGACCAGTTCACCCGTGCCCCTCCCCATCCTATCTCAGTCTCTCATCTGTAACACCCAATTATTTCTGTCAAACCGTAGGATTTTTCTGCTTCCTTTGTACCGTTTCTGTTCTTCCTTATGGTTGCCGGTAGCACGGCAGGAGGGAAGGAAACAAAACAGGGGTGATTGTTGGAGGAGAGAGATGAGAAGTTGCCAGGAGTAGTGAGTGGTAGGGCTGGCGTCAGAAGGAAGCATGGCAGAACATGGTGGGAGCTGAGACCCTATTAATCAGTGTTCATGGGATTCTCGGGGTGAGGAGGGCCTGCCTTCGTGATTGGCACAGCCTGCCCCACCCTTCTCCCATGGCGTGCCACTGAACTGGCAGCAGGCAGCTGAGAAGCTAACGTCTTCCTAACCTCAGGGCCTCCACAGCAGCTACGCCCCACTCCCAGGCACCCGCCAGCTGGCTCTCCTTTGAGGAGGTAAAGTGGATGCTCAAGGAGACTTGCTGAGACCATGGCCCCATTGATATCATGTGAGCAGGAGCTGTCTTGAGAGAAAGCATTTTCTTCTAGACATTCCAATTGGAAATGTGCCCTACTTCTTGGTGAGATCCTCTTGATAAACCCGCCTTGTGATCTTCCACTGAAAAGGCCTTGTCTGAAGAGAAATTCAATAAGGTGTCCTAGGTCTGGGATCTCCGCCATGTTTCCCTTGGATAGTAGGTTTATTTCTAAGCCTCGTAAAGCACGTTTTCTCCTGGGGTTTTCCACTGAAGTGTCCTGGGCTGTCATAGTGATAACTGTGACAATGACAATACTGATATGACCACAGTAAAATGGTAACCCAAGTAAATCTACTGATGGTCATCAGGAACCAAAGTCTCTTGTCACTTACTGGTTTGATTTGAAATTCCCATTGCCTCATTGACCTCACTGGGAACACTTTATGCTTTGTAAAGATTAACTACTTCTTTCTATCTGACTTATATCTAACTGATTAAATTTTGTTTTCTCCCATGGTTTAATCATGAAACATTTTGAAAACAAACAGCCTCGAGATCTGTGATCACTACGACACAGACCACATCCTCATCATATAAGGAAGAAAGCAAGAATCCACTGTTCTTTGTCTTTTTCCACTGTCCTGCCTCCTATATTCCTGGCTATCTTTACATAGTGGACATCGTATTTTTAAATATTTGTAAGAAATCATTTAAAGCCTATAAAGATATTCTCTACTTCCAGAGAGGATTTTATTTCCTTCTGCCAGCCTCACAGCCACACATAAATCTAATTTCAGGCTTTGAAATGTTCTTACCAACCCTAGTGAGTTAAAACCTAGCTTTAGCCAGGGCAATGGTGGGTTCCCTTCTGGGTTAATTCTGACTTTTACATGCAGCCCTTAGGATCTCAACCCAGAGTGGGGGTGGTTATCGGAGTCCCAACCTTGGTGAGCCCTAGAGTCTGATATCCCCCTCACCCAAAGAAGCGATGAAAAGACAAACTGTGGCCTCTCCGACACCTATCCCAGACCAACAAATGCCACCAAGAAGAAAAGCAGCCTCAAAATTTGGGCTTACCTCTGGGGCACCTGAGTGGCTCAGTCAGTTAAGCATCCGACTCGATTTCAGCTCAGGTCACAATCTCACGGTTCGTGAAATCGAGCCCTGGGCTTGGCTCCACACTGGCAGTGTGGAACATGCTTGGAATTCTCTCTCTCCCTCTCTGTCTCTCTCTCTCTCTCTCTCTCTCTCTGCCCTTCCTCCATTTGTGTGAGCACAAGTGTGCACTCTCTCCCTCTTTCAAAAATAAACTTTTTTTAAAAAAATTGGGGCTTACCTCTATGAATTCCTTCTCTACTCCCAAATTGGGACCTGATAATTCCTTATTATCTTGGAATGCTTTAATGCTATTAAGGTTTTTAGTATCTTTTCCTCATTTTTTAAAAGCTGTCTTCGGTAGGATGACTGATCTGAATTACTCCATCCACAATTTATGTCCAAAAGTAAAATCTGTATAATCCAAGTGACAATTATAATAGAAATCACTAAGGCTTAAGGGGTTTGCTCTATGCTGGGTACCTTATGTCCTTGATTGCTGTAAGTATTATTATTTCCATTCTACTAATAAGGAAACAGGCTTAAAATGGACAGATGCTTTGGTCACGCTCTCACATGTGCTAGAGTCCAGCTTATGTTCTCAGTCACTCCCCCCATCAGACCTAATCCTACTTTCAAGGAGCTAAAGACCTAGTGTGGCCATGGTCTTTGACACACAGCCTCTCACAACACGTCAGAACTGTTCCTTTCCATTGTATTTTCCTTCTGATGTTAAGGTAAAATGCAGAATTGTTTTGATTTCTTTCTGCCAGACTCCTCTGTATGTTTCTAGCTTGTGGCTGAGAAGAACGCAGATGTTCATGTCACATGCAGGCTCTACACTGGGGGAAAAAGAAACCAACTAGCAGTCCTTGTTGGCCTCCAGTGGTGGTTTGTACCAAGTAGTGGAGCAGGTGATCATGCTTCCATGGTTTCTGACTTCTTGATTTTATCTAAACTTCATTCAGCTTTTTTGGCTTCTTCACTTGCCCGACATTACTATGCATGGCTGATCAAGCCAGCTCTGCCCCTCATGAGTGCCCCATGGGTCTCACTCATCTTCGAACTGACTCACCTGGAAACCAACCTTATTCCACACACAGACCTTGTTTTCTGCACTGGCCAGTTCCACACCATCTTGCTTAAGAAAAGCCTTGAGTTTTCCTTTAGTTTGTTAATATATTCAGTCAATGCATGTATCCAAGCCCTGCTATAGTTAAGGCACTGTGCGAGGCCCTGGTGTTTATATACAAATGAAGAGGAAATGGTCTCTGTCTCCACCATGCTAAGAAAGGAAGTGAGGTGCCGTGAAACAGACCACAAGTGATAAGTACCATTAGAGAGGTATGGATAACATGCTTGGGGAGTTCTAAGGAGGGAGGTATTATGTCTGTCTGGAAAGTCTTCATGGGAGAGGCACTCAGCTTGGCCTTGAAGGTCAAATAAAATTTGAATATGAGGAAAGGAAGTAGAGCATCTTGGACGAAGATACAGCGTGAGTGAAGGCACAGAAGTGTGACATGCAGGGCACATGTGTAAAACGCTGTGGTTCTGTCTTGCCAAAACATGGAATTGGTGAAGAGCCTTTTGGGCCCTGCCCTCAGATTTCAAGGGATTGAAGGGAGGATGGCAGAAATATACGGATGAAGGCAAGACCAGCACCCTGGGGGCCAGAGATATGTTGAGCTTGGCCAAGATGCTGTTTGAAATAGTTGAGCCAATTCTGGAAATCAGATTTCACATTTTAAAAATCCAAACTTCTGGCTTCTCCTGAAAATTTGAGCAACATGCGATGTATTTTTTCAGGATGGCAGTTGGCGGGAGCTGAGCAATGGCTGCTTTCTATCAGTAGGGCGTGAGTTCTGTCTCCCAGCACAGAATTCCAGCCTGTTTCCTCCTTCACCTACCTCACCTGCTTGGCCCCGCAGGTGTCTAAGCATGAGGCCCTTGCTTGGACACACGGGTAGTAATAAGACCAGGCCAAAGACTGAGGTGTGAGTGGTGTAGCCCAAGAGGGTTGGAAGCCCAACCCTCTTCCAGCTCGCTGACTCATGCATCCCTGGCCCTTGCTGCCACTCCAAACATGGGTTCCTCTTCTCTAAAATTTCAGCATCCATGGCTCTCAAAATTATGAGACAAGGAAGTATTTATAGCATCTCTAAAAGCAGATATTGGTGCCCAGGATCTGATGCTGAAAATGGTGTGAATCAAACAGGTCAAAGTGTGGGGTGGGGCGTGCCGTGTGTGTTTGCTTGTTTTTATGCAAAGCACATTAATTCGAGAGCTAACCTAACCCCAGTCCCAGGACTTTGGATACCACCCTGCCAGGACCGGGCCTGGGAGATTTATTGAATGGAGTATTCCTTTCCTAACCGTCTGCATCTGCCCTTCTTCTCTGCCTCAGAACTCTTCTCATAGTGCCCACCTTCAGCCTCTTCAGTCAGTTGACAAGAATGGAGTACTAACATCTGAGGAACTGTCAGGTTCCTCATAGGGCAGAAAACTCATATTTGGAAAATGCAAATCTTCTGCCAAGGTTATTAGGAAAGGGGGTTTTAGTAGCCATTGCCAGAGAGCCCCAGGAATCCCTCTTTTTAGCCCCATTTGCATCAACTCTAATGACCTAAGGGGTCAATTGGTAGTTCCTGAGTTTAAGCCCTTGTAACTATAGATGAATACGCAGAATAAAAGGAATGCAAAAAGAAAAACTGATGGAGGAAAAAAAGGAAACGAAAAGCCCGACTTAATTTCATTCAGGAAATGTTTGGATATGCCCTGTGCAGCAATTCCATCAATGTCTTGCCACGCAAACACCCAGGAGTACGCCTCTGAAATTTACATCCCCTTAGCTAGACCTTGGTGCTCCTCATAGGCTGAGGTTCAGTAATTCTGGGGCGGTAGAAAGGTTTTTTTGTACTATGTCAAGTGGGAAGAAAAGGTCTTATGACCACAAAACTGGATAGTTTGTTAGGTACAGAACAGTCAGCACTTTCCTCCGAGGAGAGAACACACAATTGGCATGAAAGTCACCCAAGCAATGGGTTGAGGAGGACAATGTCCAAAAGTAGAAGACTTCCAGCTCCTCGTTCCTGCAGATGTCACAGAGTGGGTCGCGCGGTATGCCATGGATGTGTCTGACCAGATGCAAAACACTGGTCCCTTTTAAAGGCTATTTGTGGACCAGTGTGAATTAGATGGTACCATCGGGAATGCTGGAATGGGGGGAGAGATTGTATTTTGTTGGCTTCTTCCTCCTGTGGTTTTCACCATCTGTTTCTTTTAATGCATAAACAAGGAAAATGACTGGTTTGGAATGCAAAGTTTTTAAAAACCAGATGACCACAGGCATCCTCTAAATGAGAAAGAGAGAGCAAGTTGAGGTTCTGTGACATTTGTCAGGAAGTGAGATGTTAAATACCGGGAAGCACTAATGCTCACTGCCAGGGAAAATCCACGAAGGCGAGGAAAAGCTTTGTCTGTGACCCCGCCTTTCCGAGGTCTTGCCATATGTTTACATCTCACCAAGGACTATTTTCAGACACCAGCACCACCCCCTCTATCGCCCAGCTTCCCCTTCCCATCTTTAAAATAAAGATGGAACCACTCAGCTGGCCTTCAGCATAACCAGCCTTGGTTTTCCATTCGCATTATTACTATCTTGGCAACCTTGGGCAGAATCAATCCACTCTTAGAAACTTTCAGACTGAACAAAAGCTGTGTTGTTGCACAGGTTCTGTTATAAAGCCAAAATAGAGAGCTAAAAATAGAGGGGCTGATGAGATAGACTCCGAAAAGATACTTCATTTCTCTCCTGGACAATAGTGAGTGGGAGAAAAAAATTATATAAGGGCACTAGGAACACAGTGTGTTTTTCTTGAGCAAAGAGCTCGCCGCTTTTAAAAGGAAGATTTGCTATGCACAATACAGTGGCCACTCTGTAAATGGTTTGGAATGCTCCATGCCAACAAACCTTAAAGCAACAGATTCCTTTTTTAAACCCAAGGCGGTGGAGAGATTTGATGGGACGGTGACTGCGTACTAATCTCCTTTCCCTTCATTGCGAGCAGTAATCAGCTGCAAGCACAGGGGATTTAAGCATCTTAGAGCTCCTGGGGAGAAGGGTATTGATGCGTTTGGCTGAGTTCCACCTATTTCAGCATAAGACGAACTCGAGCATTTTTCACATAGTTTTGTAGGCAGCCTGACGCCAGAAATGTTCACATTAGAGAAAGGATAAAAGATGATGGTTTCTTTGGGAAGAACCAACTCGTCCTAATTTACAAAGTGGTCTCCTAAGAAAAAAAACATCATGGGTGATGCTAAGGTGGGCGCTGTTAGTCATTCAGGGGGTGAGGGGTCAGGCAGAAACAAGACCCTGGTAATTTAGAAGCACTTGGGGGATTAAATAGGTTTCCAAATGAGTTGCAGATCAAAAATAATTTCTCTACCCATGCTCAGGACACACAGGTAGAGAAGGAAGGCTATATACAAAAATCTCAGCCTGTCGGGTGAGATTCCTTTCACTGGTATTGGTTCCAGATGCCACAGTTGTGATGAGTGTGTCTGACTTCCCACACCCCTTGGACATAGGTACTGTCTGGGATGGCTGCTTCCCTGGTGGAAACAAGAAAATGATTAGAAACATGAACTCTGTTCCGGGCGGCTCCTGACTCCATGTGTCATTTGTTTCAAAGGTTAGATTGAAAGCTCCTGGAGGCTTCTGAGAGCAGCACTGTCTGAGGGTTACTTTCATAAAAGTGCTCTAGCGACCTATGGAATTTTAGTTATAATAATGTCACATGAAGAGGCATCCTGGGGAAGGTATGAGAGGAATTTTAAGTAGCTGAAGTCTCTATTTGCATTAGTCGCTTTACAAATAGTTTCAGAGCCTTTAAAAAAAGTTCATTTTTTTTTCATTACGCTATGTTTTTGGTGCTCCAAAGGGAAGATCTAAGACCTTCATAATTTAAAGATGATTCTCCCTTAAGGTGAATCCTTGGGAACTGAGACTTTGACCAAGTTTGAGATGATTTTGTCACCATAAGGAAGAGGAATGGAGCTATTTCAGGGATTTGTTCTTTACTGGGATTCAAGAGAGGATTTGAAAGTGTTCTGACTTGATATCTCCTTGTCTCCTTCCTTTTCTGTCTTCTGTTCTTAGTTTTTCTTTCTTTCCTTCTTTTTATGGGGGAGAGGTGAGGGAGGCGTGCCTGGTTAGGAGGCTAGGAGATTTACTCAGGACTGGAACTTGGAAATTTACACCTCTGTGTCTTCTTGCCCACAGGTGATAACCCCAGTGAGGACAGGCCAAGGCTATGTGTATGAGTACCCGTCCAGGTACCAAAAGGATATCTACGACATCCCTCCTTCCCACACCACTCAAGGGGTATGTACCAGGGCCATGATCACCAGCAGAGGGGACTGCTTCAGGGTGGCATTCCTTCAAAGCTCTAGAGCAGAGGGAAGTTCATGGATGATGTGTGTTTCACATGAAGCTTTATTAAGTTTACCCATCCAGAAGCCATTTTATCCAATGTGATTTTTATACTCAGTTTGAGTCGAAAACTATGAAATATAAAAAGCAAAATCCCATTAACCGCTTATCACGTAGAATGCAGCCAAAGAGCCAGTGTATACATAACTTGGCAAATAAATCCATAAGGAAAGGCTTAGTAGTGTAAAAAATGAAAAGAATACAACACTTCTGGGTAACACCAGTGTTTCTTTTCAGGTATATGACATCCCTCCATCATCAGTCAAAGTCCCTGTGTTTTCAGTTCCAGTGGGAGAGATAAAACCTCAAGGCGTCTATGACATCCCTCCTACGAAAGGGGTAAGTGACCCACCACAGAGCAGCCAAAAAGGGGTTGTGTGTGTGTTTATTGGGATAAAACAAGAAAGGCAAACCAAAGGGAAAAACTAGTCTTTCTGAGAGAGTGAACGAGAGGAAAGAAAGGCAACAGATAGAAAGGCAAAGATTAGTCTAAGGATTCCAGGGGCACCTGGCTGGCCCAGTCGGTAGAGCATTCAACTCTTCATCTCATGAGTTCGACCCCCATACTGGGCATAGAGATTACTTTTTTAAAAAGTTAAAGGAAAAAATACCTCAAAGATAAGTCTAAGGATTCCATACTTAGGGGACTCTACTAAAAACAAGGTAGTCAGTAAAGGAGAGCCAGTAAGAAGGTAAAAGAATTCAGTCCGGCAATCAACTAACAAATCTCATATTTATGGAAAGTGTTACAGCTTCCTTGGTCCATAGATAGGGGTTGATGCATTTGATGCACTCTGTTATCTTCTGGGCTATGCCTGCACAGGACGTACAGATAAGGGAACTGTGTGTCAGAACATTTAAGCAACTTATTCAGCATCTCACTGCTGATAGATCCTGGGAACGACCTCAGGTCTTCCAACACCTAGTCCTGTGTGTTAACACACAGTCTTCTGCCAAGCCTGGCTCAGCCGAGGAAGGAGACCCAGGAGCTGGTCAGAAACGCAGGACTGGGACCCAGGGAGGGCAACTCAGCCAGGAGGGGTCCACATACAAGCAGCACAGAGGCCACGGGGAAGGATGATCCTGGCAAAAGATGAGGGAAATAAGAACAGAGCCGAGCAGAGCCTTGGGAAACACTGGCCGTTAAGTGAGTAGAAGGTGAAAAACAAGGAGCCAGTGATTAGGACTGAGAATTCCTGCCTCATTTTAATGTCCTTTTCCATTTCTGCATGTTCCCATGAGCCAAGTGAACAAATAATAGCTCCTTTTTCCTTACTTTTCAGGTATATGCCATTCCGCCCTCTGCTTGCCGAGATGAGGCAGGGCTTAAGGAAAAAGAGTATGATTTCCCCCCTCCAGTGAGACAATCGGGAAGGCTGGATGTCAGACCAGAGGGCGTTTATGACATCCCCCCAACCAGCACGAAGCCAATGGGGAAGGACCTTCACATAAAATATAACTGTGATGCTCCAGGAGCTGCTGAACTGGCAACACGAAGACACCAAACCATGCCGCTGAACCACCTGCAGCTGGGACAGTCAATGGGAGCCCAGAACGATGCATACGATGTCCCCCGAGGGGTTCAGTTTCTGGAGCCGCCGGCAGAGAGCGGTGAGAAAGCAAACCCAGAAGAAAGAGATGGCGTTTACGATGTCCCTCTGCACAACAACCCACCAGATGCCAAAGGCTCTCAGGACGTGGTCGATGGTATCAACCGGTTATCTTTCTCCAGCACGGGCAGTACCAGGAGTAACATGTCCACATCTTCGACCACGTCCAAGGAATCTTCGTTGTCAGCCTCCCCATCTCAGGACAAAAGGCTCTTACTGGATCCAGACACAGCCATCGAGAGACTTCACCGGCTCCAGCAGACCCTGGAGATGGGCGTCACCAGCCTCATGGCGCTGGTCACCACGGACTGGAGGTGTTATGGATACATGGAACGCCACATCAACGAGATCCGAACCTCAGTGGACAAGGTGGAGCTGTTCGTGAGGGACTACCTCCATTTTGCCAAGGGAGCTGTGGCAAACTCCTCTTGCCTCCCCGAACTCGCCCTCCATAACAAAATGAAGCGGGAGCTCCAAAGAGTGGAAGACTCCCACCAGATTTTGAGCCAGACCAGCCATGACTTAAATGAGCACAGCTGGTCCCTGAACATTCTGGCCATCAACAAGCCCCAGAACAAGTGCGATGACCTGGACCGGTTTGTGATGGTGGCAAAGGCCGTGCCCGATGATGCCAAGCAGCTCACCACAACCATCAATACCAACGCAGAGGCCCTTTTTAGGCCAGGCATGGGCAGCTCGCATGTGAAGAGTGGGTCTGGGAACATCATGAACTCCACTGAGTACCCACACGCTGCTTCCCAGACACAGCTGCTGCATTCCGGGGACCACAAGGCCCAAGCCCTCACCAAGCCATTGCCCTCGAGCCTGGGCAAGGACCAGACTCCTGACTGTAGCAGCAGTGATGGGTCCGAAAGGAGCTGGATGGATGATTATGATTATGTCCACCTACAGGTAAGGAAACCAGGCTCATCAAGCACCTATACTCACATTCAGGGAGCCTGGGATTGATGCCTGTACAGCTGGTAGGCTGGATTGCCGGAGGGGAGAACATGATTAATGGTTCACACACAAAATTAGTAGTTCACAAATGGAGGCGGTATTGTACAGTAGAAAGAACACTGGCCTGAGAGTTCTGAGTCTTGGCTCTAGACCTTTCCCCAACACGTAGTGTGATTGACTTATCGAACCTCCCTGGGTCGTAATTTCTTCATTTGCAAAATGAGTGAAGCACAGGGTTGGAATGATCCATTGATATGCCTCAGGCAAGCAGGAAGAGACTCCCCAAATGGGAGAGTGGGCCCTCAGATAATTGTATCTCTCCACTTTTATTCATGTTTTATCATATAGTTCTATGTGGTATTTTATTTGAAAAAGGAGGGAGGCACTGTTAAAAAAAAAATGAAAACCTCTATACTACAGCATTTCTAAGGTGCCTTCAGCTCTATAATGTGTGTGTGTGTGTGTGTGTGTGTGTTTAATTACTTACAGAAAAACTTAACCCCACCTCAGGCTTACCTTGAGGAACACTGGGCATTTGTCAGTTGACCTAGAACTTAACCAGCACATGGGAAGTTGGGCAGCCACAGTCGGCCTCCTACAAGTGGGAAATTCCACCAAGCTGACCTGGGATCCTTTTCACTTTGGGGAATTCAAACATTCTACCAGGATCCATTATTCAGAATTTGGGGTGCTATGTTATTCTGCCACTCTTTTCATTTGACTGAGAGGCATGGATTATCCTGATAACTGTTGAACTACTACAATTCCCTTGTGTGCAAGAGACTGGGAAAGGGAGAGAGCTGAGTGCCCCCCCCACCCCAATCTCTCAGTGCTAAGGAAAGGTATAGGGAGAGAGTAGATCGGGGCATTCACTATTCATCTGGTGGGTTGTCCAGCTCTGTGTATTGGAAATATCGATTTGGTGTAGAGTCGTAGAAACCAGGAGTGTAGCATGGGTCCCATTTAGACCTGTCTTAGGAGGTTTATCAGTTTACATATAATCTATTAGAAAAGAATGCTGAGAAACAGTGCTTAAGGAGTTTTGAAGGGGATCGTGGATCTCCAAAAATTGTCAAGTGGAGCAGAGATGGTGGCACCTCACATGGAAGCAAATTTTAGTTTTCAGCCCTGACCTATACGGTGACTCTGGAAGTCTGGCAGAGAAGCACACCATCCCTGTTTGGGGTTCACAGGGCCTAATGGGGGGGGGGGCGTGTGGGAAATCTCCAAGGCATTGGAAAATGAAAGGGTATTTACACGTTTGTCAATGAAATTGTTAGCATAAGTGAATCACAGGGGTGAGGTAATGTTTTCTTTATGTTGAAAAATAATAGGGTAAGGAGGAGTTTGAGAGGCAACAGAAAGAGCTGCTGGAAAAAGAAAATATCATCAAACAGAACAAGATGCAGCTGGAACACCATCAGGTAAGTTCAATCAGAACAAAACCTACCTGGTATTGAAGAGATTTCTCACTTAATAAGGAAGGTATTACTTCAAAAAGATTATGATTTTGATCTTTCCAGCATACTTTGGCATAAATAGGCTCCAAGGCATATAATAGGGTATAAGAACAAAGAGAAAGTTTATAGCTTTGGTAATCCAGCTGGTGTTGCTGGATTATGTCCAAACGGCTATTTTTCCAGGGTAATTCTGTATATCTATTAGGACTCTTTGGGTTAAAGCTATTGGTTTCAAGGAGCAAGACCCACTCAAGGAAGCCCAAGCAAACAGGTTTTATAGTAGGGGGATGCGGGAACAGAAAATGCAGATCTAGCCAGGTCTGATGAGATCTAGGACTGTAAATTCTCTCTCCTTGTACTTCCTTTGCTTTTCTCTAAATCTGCTTCCTTCTCCTCTATTTTCTGGTAGTTTCCTCTGCTTATCTATTCCTTTGCCTCCCCTCTAACTTCACAGAACCCATAAATGGCCACTCAAAGTCCTTTCTACAGATGGCTTTTCATCTCAGCTTCTTCAGCTGATAGTCTGCTACTGCGGTTCATCAAACTCCATTAAAAAAAAAAAAAGAGCCTAATTGGGTCATCTTTATCTATCTATCTCCTAGAACTCAAGCCTATGACTTGGCTGTTCCTTGTCCAATCTAAGAGAATGAGGGCAAGATCAAATGTTGTCAAATTATATCTAAGGTCTTAAACAAAGGATTTGGACAGAGCAGGTTCACCAAAAGTTGGGCATGAGTGGAGCTGTGAATGATGGGTGTTGCTAGTATAAGGGCATAAAAATAAAAAGCAATGGATTGTGGATTTATAAGCCTTTTAAATTGAAATGGAATGGCATGTAGAGACATGTTCTAATCCTTGCTTTCGGACCAGCCAACTATGTGACCTCAGGCAAGTCACTTAACCTCCCTGAACTTCAGTTACTAATGTATAAAATGAGACGATACCCCCAGCTCTCCATCTAATAAGATGATATATTTATGAACATATTTGCAACAGCATAAGCGAGATTACTTTAAGTATCACGTTGTACCTGTTTATGTCCACTTTGGCATTTGGCCAAGTAGGACTGCAAGGCTTTAAGGAACTTGTTGAAACCATAGCAATTCCTAAAAAGAAAGCAGATTCAGTTGAAAAGTAAAGCTCATTGTACATTTCCTGTAGGAGATGCTGGATGAGGTTATCCCTACTCTGACTGAGCCCTACCTTGGAGCAGATCACTGAGTCCTAAGCTAAGGTCACGGTAGTCCTTACCTGCAGAAGAAGGGTTTCTCCTGAGATTTGGTGGAATGGCATGAGATTATTATCACTGCAGTTTAAATAATACACCAGCTGGCAGCAGGAAAGAAAGAAGAAAGCTAACGCTCATTGAGTCTGTGTGCGAGGATCTTTTCTTTGAACAGCTGAGTGGCTAAGTGGTATGATGCCCTTAGAGATGTTCTTTTCCACAGTGCACGTGTATTTATATGCATTAGTGTTTCCTGTAGTCATAGACTGTCATTTATCTAAGAGTCTGGAAGGGATAGAGTCAAAGCTTCCCCAGAGAAGGAACCAACTCTCAGTTTGCCTCACCACCACTCAATGTTCCATAAACATTTACATGGAGGCTACAATATACCAAACACCATTCTAAGCACTTCATAAATGTTAACTCATTTAACTTTCATAAAGGTGCAGGTAACAAGAGCTGAGTATATGTGCTAGCTGCCCTCCAGCCTTAGGGCAAAAGACCCAATACACAGTCACAGGGGCCTGAGCTGGTGGACTCCTTAGGGATCCTCTTCCTCAACCTCTACATTTTACACTTTAGGAAAGTGAGACAACCTGACTGAGGCCTCCCATCTGATGAGCACTTGACTCTTATTAGGGATTAAAATCCTTGTCCTTGAACTCCAACCCCTGGTTAATTTTCAGTACAGCACACTTGCCCTACCCTTCGTGAAATCTACTTTTTGCTCCTTGCAGCTAAGTCAGTTCCAGCTGTTGGAACAAGAAATTACCAAGCCAGTGGAGAATGACATCTCCAAGTGGAAGCCCTCTCAGAGCCTCCCGACCACAAACAGCAGCGTGGGCTCTCAGGATAGGCAGCTGCTCTACTTCTACTACGACCAGTGTGAGACCCATTACATCTCCCTCCTCAATGCCATCGACGCCCTCTTCAGCTGTGTCAGCTCAGCGCAGCCCCCGCGGATCTTCGTGGCCCACAGCAAGTTTGTCATCCTGAGCGCACACAAACTGGTGTTCATTGGGGACACGCTGACGCGGCAGGTTGCCACCCAGGACATTCGCAACAAAGTGATGAACTCCAGCAACCAGCTCTGCGAACAGCTCAAGACTATAGTGATGGCGACCAAGATGGCCGCCCTCCATTACCCCAGCACCACGGCCCTGCAGGAGATGGTGCACCAAGTGACAGACCTGTCCAGGAATGCCCAGCTCTTCAAGCGCTCTTTGCTGGAAATGGCAACCTTCTGAGAAGAGCAGGAGGAAAGGGGGACTGAGTGTGCTACTAAGGAAAACTGGAAATGCTATCTGGTTTTTGTAAATGTTATCTATTTTTGTAGATAATTTTCTATGAAAATGAAATATTTTAACATTTGATGGGGTTAGATGACATTCAGAATTTCAGGGAGCTAGAGGGGGAACTTTTTTCCTGTGTGGTTCTTATGTAAACACATAAGCATCTAAGGCATAAACTGTACAGAAACATGTCCACGTGCGTGTGTATGCCTGTGTATTCATGTTCGTTTGTAGATGTCTGTCTGATACATTCCATTAGAAAATATGAATTAAGAAGCACCTTAGTAACCACCTCCTCATGCTGCATTTTTTTTTTAAAACATACCAGCTAGTTGTAATATTGCTATACATATACTAGCAATTATTCTGAGCCTGTCACTTCCAAGTCTGGGAAGCACGGTATATACACAAATGTTCACCTTCCAACAATGAGGCATGATATGACCTGTTCTTGTTTTGAGGCCCCTTTCAAAATTGACCTTCTAGGCCACACTGTGGCAAAATGCCTCCCTTCTGATTGAGAAAGCCCTGTTAGAAGTTTCAGGAAGTGTATGTCAATCCAAGCACTGATATTTTAGAAGTACTTACAGGCCATATCCCCAGTTAGGGCCAGTTTGTTTCAAAACAGAGAGCACAACACAATAAAAGGAGAGCACGCTTTGCCAGGGCTTTTTGATCATCTGCGTTTATGAGTGATTTGGCCATGAGGTCTTCCAAAGGGTGTTTTTAAATTTGCAAAAACCATATTATTTGCAGTAGGAATTCATAAAGACATATCAGACTACGACTGTCCACAAAAAGAAGGGATGGTTCCATCTGCCAGTTTTAAGTAGAGGCCTTTTCTAACTCTCAACATTCACTTAGGTGCTACTCCTGCAATTACCTGACCAGCTCCTTGGTCACTTAAAGATTAAGAGCCTCCAGGCCACATCCTATTCTAAGAGAATTCATTGCTTGATCTTGCACCCTCCTTTAAACCTGTAGCTGCTGACCCAACACTGAGCCCATCCAGTCTTTACAATTCTGTCTGGCCCATGACCCTGTGTATACAGCCCATTAGCATCTCACAGCTCAGCACAGCCCTTTCCATAGCCTGTCCCCTTAAACCTGGTGGTGTTGGCACAGCACAGACACACCACAAACCATGAGATTCCTCTTGGGGCAGCTGAAACACTTCCTACCCAGTGAGTAAAGGTATTTTCATATTACCAAGTCAGGAAGCATGTTATCTATGGGCTTTTGGTCCCATTCTTATTTAATGGTTCTAGTCTAGCCTATTGGAAAGCGTTTTTATTTTGCAATATATGCCTTGACTTAATTAAGCTTGCTTGTTTTAAAAACCAAATTGTTGGAACAAGAAAGGCCTTAAGAGAGAACAATGTGTGATCTAAGTGTGACAGGAAAAACAAATCAGTGAACCATCATAGAAGGTGCATTTGAAAACAGCCATTATTATAGCTTTCCAAGTTCTGCTCTTTCAAAAGATGATTACAAGTTGTATTGTTATATGACAAGTAAGTGTGTGGGGAGGACGGAGACTGCTGAAAATCAACTAAGCAGGAGGAGTTCAAAAGTGTCCCTGTAGATTTCATTGTATAATGTGTATTTCTTAGGAGATGACAGACTTGTTCTAAGCTATGTGGTGACATTTCACGTTTTTGAAACCAAAATGTTCAGTCTGTATTACTCTCTCCCATCTTGTATGTAAAAGCTATTTTTAAATCATTAAATTTTTAGATCTCGATTTCCATAGGCACTGGGTTTTCTTTTCCAGATTTCTCTTTGTCACACAACTGAATGTTGGCTTACTTTAGCACTTCTAATAGAGAAAGTTAAGTTATGGTTATTGTATCAATACTAGAGATGAGGAATTTTTAGGAAACTTGAGAGTTGTGTATTTTTTCATTTGGTGTCACTTCAGAGTATATTTACATATGAAGAAAATTCTGTGATCTGTGAACATTGCCAAACCCAAATATCTGTAACAAGGTTTGGCTTCACCAGAAAGCCCGTCCATTTAAGTGATGGGTAGGATGATTTCTGCCATCACAATATGGATGCTACTATTCATGAAGTTTTAGAATCAAAGAGAGTTGTTTAATTCATTTAGGAATAGACATAAAGAAATGGTTAAAAGAAAACTATATTTGATGAAAATTAGACATTCATAACCACATAAATTATTTTTAATGTTTGCCCCCTCTTTCATACAGGTATCCTAACTGTGAGATTATTAGATAAAGTATTTGTATATATTTTGTACCATTTTGCCCACATCTATGAACATGAGCTGATTTTTAAGAAAAGTGTCAAGGTACTTCAATGGGGAATGAAGTCTTTTGAAAAAATGGTACTGGAACAACTAGATCTCTCCACGGACAAAAATGGGAAGACTTACAGCCTATGCAAAACTGAAATGAACCATAGACTTACATGTAATACTTCTAGAAGAAAACATCATAGAAAATCTTTGTGATTTCAGGTAGATAAATGTTCCTTAGAAAAATAAGTAAGTAAGTAAATAAGGGGCATCTGGGTGGCTTAGTCGGTTAAGTGTCGGACTTCGCTCAGGTCATGATCTCACGGTTCATAAGCTGAAGCCCTGCATTGGGCTCTGTGCTGACAGCTCAGAGCCTGGAGCCTGCTTTAGATTCTGTGTCTCCCTCTCTCTCTGCTCCTCCCCCCACCTCTCTCTCTCTCTCTCTCAAAAATAAATAAATGTTAAAAAAATTAAAAAAATAGGTAACTAACTAAAATAAATAAATCATAAAAGGAAAAATTGATAATTTGGACTTTATCAAAATTAAAAACTTTGCTCTCTAAGGAGACCATTAAAAATACAAAAAGACAGCCCACAAAGCAGGAGAAAATATTTGTACCACAAGTATTGTCCAGCCAAGGACATTAATCAGAATGAGGAAACAATGAAATTTTTTTAAATGGGCAAAAAACGTGAACAGAAACCTCACAAAAGAAGACATATGAATGGGCAATAAGTAAATGAAACATAAACACACCAAACAGAGTCAATAAAATTAAAAAGGCAAGCCATCCCTACTGTTGATGAGACCGGGGAGCAAATGGAGCCCTCATACAGTACTGGTGAGAGTGTAAAATGGCACAAATACTTTGGAAAATAGTCGCTTAAAAAATTAAATTTATGCCTCATGTACGACCTAGGAACCCCCTCTTACATATTCACTCAAGAGAAATAAAAGCATATGTCCATACAAAGACTTGAAGAAGAGTGCTTATAGCAGCTCTATTTGTAATAGCCAAAAGCTAGAGACAACCCAAACGGCCATCTGTGTGAATGAATAAAACCACTGTTTTATATCCACACAATGGACTACTATACAGAAATAAAAAAGAACAACAAAATAGGAAACAAAAACAGTATGATTGAATTTCTAAAGCGTTGCAATATATAAAAGAAGCCCGACAAAACAGACTACATATGGTATGTTTCCATTTACACAAAATTCTAAAGATGCAAATTATAGTGATGGAAGCAGATCAGTGCTGTCCTAGAAAGAGGAGGGGTGGGAGGGATTACAAAGGAGCTCAGGAAAACTTGTGGGAATGATGAAATGGCCATTTAACTGCCTGTGGTGATGGCTTCACAGGTATACACCTGTCAAAACTCATCGGATTGTACACTTGAAATATTTATTCTATTGTTAGTTATGACTTTTTTTTAACTAAATGATCTAAACACGCCAATTAGAAGTCATAGATTCTCAGACTGGATTTTTTTTAAAAAAGCAAGACTAAACTATACACTATTTAAAAGACACCTGCACTAAATAAAAATATAAGTTTAAAAGCAAAGGGATAGGGGTGCTTGGGTGGCTCAGTCGGTTGAGCATCCTAATTCAGCTCAGGTCATGGATTCATGGTTCGTGAGTTCAGGCCCCACATCGGGCTCTGCTGACAGCTCAGAGCCTAGAGCCTGCTTCGGATTCTGTGTCTCCCTCTCTCTCTGTTCTTCCCATGCTCTCTCGCTCTCTCTCTCTCTCTCAAAAAAGATTAAAAAAATTAAAAAATAATAAAAAAATAAAAGCAAAGGGATGGAAAGAAATGTACCATGCACATTCTGATTTAAAGAGAAAAAAAAGCTAGAGCAGCTATATTAGCAGACAAAGAATTGAGAACAAGGACAAAGGAGGACATTGCAACTAAAAGGGTCAACTCACAAAAAAAAATTATTTATTCTGTACGTACCTAATCACAAAGTTTCAAAATTTATGAAGGAAAAACTGATATAACTGAAAGGAGAAATGGGAAATCTGTAATTACTGGTAGAGATTTAGATACTCCTGCCTCAGTAATTAATAGAACAAGTAAACAAATATCAGTAGTAACTGGTAAAGATGGAGCAACTGGAACTCCCCTACACTGCTGGTAGGAATGAAAAACGGTGCAACCATTTTGGAAAACAGTTTGGCCATCTCTTCTAAAGTTAAACATATACTTACCATATAACCCAGAAATTCCAATCATAGGTATTTACCCAAGAGAAATTAAAATATATATGTCCATACAAAAAACTAACTGCTTTATTCATCATAGTCCCAAAGGAAAATAATCCAATAGGATCAACAGGTGAGTGGATAAATAAATTGTGGTCTATTCATACAATGGAACACTATTCATCAATAAAAATGAGTGAACAGCAGTCATTTCTCTGACAACAGCCATAGCAACATTTTTCTAGCTATGTCTCCTGAGGCAAGGAAAACCAAAGCAAAAATAAACTATTGGGATTACACCAAAATATAAAGCTTCTGCACCATGAAGGAAATAATCAACAAAACAAAAAGGCAACCTATAGAATGGGAGAAGATATTTGCAAATGGCATATCCAATAAAGGGTTAGTATCCAAAATATATAAAGAACTCCTACAACTCAATACCAAAAACCAAATAATACAATTTAAAAATGGGTAGAGGGGGCGCCTGGGTGGCTTAGCTGGCTGAGTGCCTGACTCTGGATGTCATCTCAGGTCATGAACTAACGGCTGTGGGATTGAGCCCTGTGTCAGGCTCTGCATGAGTATGGAGCCTGCTTAAGATTCTCTCTCTCCCTCTATCCCTCTGCCTTGTGCTCTCTCTCTCACTCTCTCAAAACAAACAAAAAATGGGCAGAAGCCATGAACACACATTTCTCTGAAGAAGAGATACAGATGGCCAATAGACACATGAAAAGATGCTCAACACCACTTATCAGGGAAATGCATCAAACCACAATGAGATACCACCTCACATCTATCAGAATGACCAAAATAAAAAACACAAGAAACAAGTGCTGGCAAGGATGTGGAGAAAAAGGGACCTTCGTGCACTGTTGGTGGGAATGCAAACTGGTGCAGCCACTGTGGAAAACAGTAGGGAGGTTCCTCAAAAAATTAAAAATAGAATTACCATATGATCCAGTAATCACACCATTGGGTTTTTACCCAAAGAAAACAAAAACACTAATTCAAAAGGATATATATACACCCCTATGTTTATTGCAGCATTATTTATCAAATTATGGAAGCAGCCCAAATGTCCATCAATAGATGAATGAATAAAGAAGGTGGTATATATACAAGGAATATTACTGAGACATAAAAAAAGAATAACATCTTGCCATTTGCAACAACATGGATGGGGCTAGAGAGTATAATGCTAAGCAAAATAAGCCAAAGAAAGACAAATACCATATGATTTCACTCATATGTGGAATTTAAGAAACAAAACAAATGAATAAATCAAAAAAGAGACAAACCAAAAAACAGACTCTTAACTATAGAGAACAGACTGATGGTCACTAGAGGGAAGGTGGGTGTGGGCATGGGTGAAACAAGTGAAGAGGATTAAGAGCACACTTGTCATGATGAGCACTGAGTAACATATAGAATTGGTGAATCATATTGTACACCTAAAACTAATATAATGCGATGTTAACTGTAAAAACAAAACAAAACAAAGCAAAATAGGACACCAAAACAAAATAAATTTTTTAAAAAAAAAGGAGTGAATTAATGACACATATAACGGCATGAATGGGTCAACCTTGGAAACATTTTGCTGAGAAAAAGCCACGCAAATAAAGAGTACATATATGTGAAGCTCTAGAAAACAAACACATGTGGTTAGTGGCTATTGTATTGGACAGTATTGTGTCTCCACCTTGAGTCTTAGGGTAATTATGCAAGTGCAGAAATTTGTCAGAATTATAATAAACACTCAACATGGGCGCATGTTATTATATGTAAGTCATAGCTTAATAAAGCTGATGTTAAAAAGAGGTAAGGCATTTCCCAACTAACTCTAATGTTCCATTTTTTGTTAAACTGATATTACCAATTAATTCACCAAAAACACTGGAAGGCCCACAAAAAAAAAAGGTCAAATTATAAAGTTCAGCTTTTTAGTGTCAACCCCGGGCTAGTTCAAGACCCACCAGGAAGACAAAGATGGTTTCCTGCTTCCCTAGTCAGTAAAAGTCTGTCTGAGCTTTAGATGTTTCCCCATAAACCATATCAACATGCTTCACAGTTTTTGAGGAATGATGACAAAAGAAACTGCCATTCACCAGAGGACATGAAAAACAAGGACTCGTGTATTCATTGAACGTGTCCTGCCTGGCCGCCACAGCAGGGAGATCGGCCGTGCCCATCGATGCAACAGTGGCCCCAGCCCAAGCAGCTGCCCAGCCTCCCAGCCAGGGTCTCTACCTGCTCAGCAAACGTGTGGTGCTCCCGCAGGGCAGGGAAGAAATAGAAGACCTGCTCTTTGCTTTGCTTTGTTTGAAGCCAAAAGTAAACATGCCTTTGAAACAATTTAAGGCAGATTACAGACAAAAGCCCAACCGAAGGTCAATCTTGTATGAAGAGCTTTAAAATAAAAGTACCTTTTATATGGGAATCAAGAACATGAGAGAAAAATAAAATGCGTATAGATAGAAAGAACAGTCAAAGACAGATTGACTGGCCTATCCAGGGATTTACTCTAAGAAGAGGTGCCTAACACTTGGGAAGTCTTCTTGAAAAGGCGGCAGTCATGATAACAAATGCCGCGTTCTGAAAACAGCACTTCGTAGGGTGGAAGGTAGTGAGGACGGGCCTTGAGGATCCTGAAAGCTCAGTTAGGAAGCCCTTGTATCCATTCTCGGAGAAAGGGCAAAGTTGCCTGGACCAAAAAGGAGACAGAAGCAGACAGATTCCAGGTGTACAGGAGAGGAAATCAACATGATTGATGAATTGCACATGGTGCCTGATGCAGAGGTAGCTATGCTGAGGGTTTCTGGTTTGGGCATCGGGACAGATGTGGACCCATTCTGAGCTAGGAAGCACCAAAGTTCTGGACGTCTCTACAAAGCAGCCTGTGGTGAACACTATCCCAGCCTGGCACTGAACAGGAGGCTAGGCAAAAGCGGGAATAAACAACGCCGCAGAAACCCCAAACCCTACCAGAAGAAGGCTCTGTTCAACCCACCCTTCTGTACTCCCAGGTCCTGAACGTGTAGGCACATGCTTATTTTGTGGTTGAAAAAAAGAAAAGAAAAGAAAAAACAACCCTGAAAAGGTTTTAGCGAGTAGAGGCCAGTACACAGGAGAGAAACCTTTATAAAAGGGGCAACTGAAAAAGTGGAGCACACTGACTTTTATCTCAGGGTTTACTGTTACCAGTCTCTAAAACAAATTCCTCCGCAGCCCGGAGAGAAGAGAGAGCCCATACCTCACAACACGATTTAAGCCCATCTCCTAACAACCATAATTAAGAAAACTGAGTTAACAGAAAGGGCACCCTCATTTGTCTCCTCGTGGACAATTTTCGAGGGAGACAAGAGTCAGCAAGGAATGATGTTAAATGAAAACATACCCCTAATTTTCTCTGGCCTGCCTGGCAGTTAGGAAACCATCAGACACCAGACACCATCTATCCCTCCCCCATGGCAGTTACCACGCAAAAGCAGTTTATGAGTCTCCTTTATGACCCAGAGAGCATAACAGAGGTTTTTCAGAACTGCCTGAGTGAGCCCTCTGTGATTTAAATCCCTATTAGAAAAGCTGAGGTCTCGAAGAACAATGGTTCTGAATGGGACATTTTAAACACTGCAAAAAGAAGCAACGTATTCCAGAGTCTTGCACAATGTTGAAATAGCAAGACAAAGGGCTGGTGTGGGTGTATTTTTAGGAGGATGTAAAAATGTAAATGGACCACTTAGTTAAGGTTGTCCTTCCCCCTGGGCAATTATTTCCACCTATCTGTCTAGACATCCAATCGACACTAGGCAAAAAAACCTAAGAGTTGACAAAAGAAGGTTTTAGTTGAATAATGGGTCCCCCAATCCTGTTTGCAAAAGGAAAATCAACAAGCAAGAAAACAAAAGGTCTGCGAAGGACCTTGAGAAGAGGGCCTGTGGGGGCCCGTTCAGTGGAGGAAAGTGTTCTGGAGAAAAGTTATCAAGTCCTGTTGCTTGCAAAGGGGACCAGACTTGCGTGTTTACACTTCCCAGGCAGTTGCCCTTATTGGAAAGGGCCCTCCAAGAGTCCTTTATGTCCCTGCCACTGCAAATGGCCTGTGCTCATTCACTCCAGGTAACAACAGCTTTATCTGGGCACCACCTAGGATGGCTCTGAAGCTTTTCATTTAGTGCCTTCCATTTTGCTGATCTAAAGCAGAGTTCACTTGGGACTCCTCAGGTTAGCCTCACACAGCAGCCCCCTGTGGTGAGTTGGGGAAATAAAAGCCTGGACGGACAATTTGGCTTTTCTAACAGAGTCTGCCACCAACCTACCTTTGAAACGGGGATGCTAATGCAGACCTCGCTCCATGTTACAAATATAAGCTTTTTTAAAAATGTTTTTATTATTTATTTTTGAGAGAGAGAGAGAGAGACAGAGACAGAGTATGAGTGGGGAAGGGGCAGAGAGAGAGGGAAACACAGAATCCGAAGCATGTTCCAGGCTCTGAGCTGTCAGCACAGAGCCCGACGCAGGGCTTGAACTCACAAACCACAAGATCATGACCTGAGCTGAAGTTGGATGTTTAACTGACTGAGCCACCCAAGCGCCCCACAAATATAAGCTTTTAAAAGAATTCTAAAGTGCTCTATAAACACATAGCACTATTACTTCTCTGCCTGCACCTGTCCCTATTCTATTGTATATTCCAGATCCAGGGCATCTGAGGTTCTTCTCCATCTCATGGCCTGGTTCACACAAGGAGTTCAATTCATATTTGCTGACTGGCTAACCGACCCAATGAATGAATCCACTCCTCAAATGTCTCCTACCAATCCCACATTGGAGAAGCCCTTTGAACCAAAAGGACTTTGCGGGATCCTTGAAGATAACAAAAAACTGAAGTCCCTCCAAAGGGCAGGATTTAAAGTACTCATAAGTTACGGTTGCATTGTTTCCCTTCATGTAAGTGATTTTCCATCATCCATTTTAGCTCCTTCTTATTGTGGTGGTTGTCATTGCTGGGTGACTAGGATTGTGCTGCCAGCAAGCTCCTGAGGTGGGATTTCCTGTTTCCTAGGGCACAGCTCCAGGGCA
Organism: Cryptoprocta ferox; assembly: GCA_028646485.1. Taxonomy (NCBI): domain Eukaryota; kingdom Metazoa; phylum Chordata; class Mammalia; order Carnivora; family Eupleridae; genus Cryptoprocta; species Cryptoprocta ferox. Next base: position 126,127,778 of record CM053577.1, on the reverse strand, counting down.
GTCCCTTGAAAAGTTGGTGTAACGAGGCCAAACCCTCTGTCCCCAGATTTAGAATCCGTGGCTTTGAATAACTGTGTTGTTACATTACCTTATGGGCTCTCTCGATGGGACTCGACACTTCTGCTTCTTCCCCATCCTGATACTCAGATCTTGAGACATCACAGCATTTACAGACCTTTCAACCATGGAACCTATAAGTAAAAATCAATTACAGAGAAAACTGTCAAAAGGCAAAGTGGAAAAAAAGGTCTATTACCAATAAGCAAGTATAGACAGATATATCCATGGTGAAGCATCAGGAATGTTTTGTTTCTCCTGAGTAACTGGTATGTTTTTTGTCATGGAAGTGAGATTTTTGTAACTAATTGATCATGTTTTCCTTTTTGCCTTCCCCTAGGGAAGTTCTGAAACAAATTTGATACCCAGTGTCAGTAACTATTTAGTAACCTATGGCTTCAGTGTATGGGTTCTAACTTTTCTACCTAGATTATTCCCTGTATTCTCTTTTTAGCATATTATCTTTAATATCACATATATTTGTGCAGAATATTTTGGCTGTGTAAGAGCTCAGATGCTCATGGGGGTGTAAAGAACCATGGCTCTGCAGAGTCGAGATGTTCTCCAGGAGGATGGGCTGGGTTAGTCCTGCCAGGCTCACAGCCATTCTGCCTGCAGCCAGTGTACTGGGCTGGCACCAGTTCCACTGGCGATTTCCAACACCCTAAATCTATCCTTCATTGCAACTTCTCCCAGGTTTGGATATGACACCAGTCCAGATTTCCATTTCTGCTGCTGTCTGCCTTCCCTCAAGGAACCGGTGCCCTTTCCCGAAATGTGGTCTCAGACATTACGGGTGAGGATCCCATTCCTTGCTCTTTCGGGAGGCATCGCAGCCACTTTATTATTTCACAGATGCAAGCTTGATTCATCAGGGCCCAGAAACATCGAAGCCCCAAAGATCTGCCTGCGAGCAGTGTCTCAGCCCTAACAAAATGCCCTGTGATGTCTGGAAATTTGTAACAAAAGATGTGCAGACTTCCCAGCTGCAGCTGGAAGATGCAGATGTTCCCCTCTGTTACATTTCCGAGGAAGGGAAGAATGTCCTTCCACCCTCACACACATACGTTTTCCCTATGACTGGTGCCTCCAAATGTCAGAGAAACATCCTTCAGTCTCCCCACAGATGGCTTATTGGTGGCAAGGGAAAAATATTAATTATACTGTGGAGAAATCAGACAACTTGACAGAGCACCAGGATGCAAGTCACCACCAGCAGCGAGGGACGGGAGGACATCGTGTGTCTCTCCAGAGATGAGATCTTGAGACGGTCACCACATCTCCTATGTAGGACTGAATTTCCTTACCTAATCATGATGAAGCATCAAACACAAGATGAAGAATGCTTGCTCTATTTTTTTTTAATTTTTTAAGTTTATTTATTTATTTTGAGAGAGAGTGAGCACACGGGAAGGGCAGAGAGAGAGAGAATCCAAAGCAGACTCACGCTGTGACATTGTGGAGTCCGATGTGGGGCTTGAACTCACGAACTGTGAGATCATGACCCGAGCCAAAATCAAGAATCCGTCACTTAACTAACGGAGCCACCCAGGCGCCCCTGCTTGTTCTATTTTTTAAAGGCAGGAGGGGAAACACACTCTGCAAAAATGTCCAAGTGACACAAGACACAGGAAGGGGATGAATTGTGTCCAGATTAAGGAGGCAAGAGAGATTTGACAACAAGAATACCTGGAGCTAGTCTGGATCCCGTCCTGGGGGAAATCAGAAAAGACCCTATTATTGGGTTAACTGTCAACCTGGAAATATAGACAGCAAATTAGTAGAAATGTCTCATCAATGCCACCTTTACTAAAGATATACATATGCTGATCGTGTAAAAACACAGCCCTATTCCTAGCAAATACGCAACGACATGTTCCAGGGTAAAGAGCAACCGTGGAGGCATTTGCGTCTCAGAAAAAGAACGTTACACATACTAACAACAAAGGAATTTCAGGAAGTGTGACATTCTTCATTCTTACAACCTTTCTGTAAATTTGGGATTATTTCCAAATAAAACACTTTAAAAACAACAACAATACCTCAATCGTGGCCTCAGCAAAAGACCCTGGGTTTAGATCTTATCTCTGCTCTTAGCTGTGGGATCTTGAGTGATTTTACTCACTGCAAGGTTTGATTTCCTCGTCAGGAAAATGGGTAGAGTAATAGTAGCTGCGTAGGGGGCTTGTTTCAAAGTTTAAAATTACAAATTAATATTTATGAAGCATTTAGGACAGGTTCTGACATACAGTTAGCCTCATGCAATCGTGTGATAAATGTGTCACTATGATTCTGAAGTTCAAAACAAAACAAACACACAAAACGTTTTCCAAATCTAAAAATCCCCTCTTAGGATCCACTGACTGGCTAAATTAATACGTCAATGTTTTCAACGACTTAGCCTGAACTGTGTTAATTGCTGTGTGGCCAATCAGATGAGTATGGTTCACCGAGTAAGGTTAGAAATATGGGGAAAGCTTAAGCTATTTGCATAACTTTGCTTTTATAAGTATGGTGAAATATATTACAAACCAGTTGTTCAGTTAAAATAAGCACAGAGTGGGGCAGCTGGGTGGCTCAGTCGGTTGAGCGTCTGACTTGGGCTCAGGTCATGATCTCATGGTTCATGAGGCCAAGCCCCGCATTGGGCTCTCTGCTGTCAGTACAAAGCTGGCTTCAGATCCTCTGTCCCTCTCTCTCTCTGCCCCTCCCCCGCTTACACTCTCTCTCAAAAATGAACATTTAAAAAAATGAATAAATAAAATAAAATAAACACAGAGAAAATAAGTACTCATTGAACTGAACCAAACACATTTGAATATTATATTGAGTTTCCAATAAATAAAGGGGGAGAGGAAATACAAATACATCCTAGATGGCCCAGCCTTGTTCACAGAACAAGTAAGCAGAAAATCAGAAATGGCCTCCTCACAGCTGCAACTTGTTTCAAGCTTCATAGGAGAATGTCCTATTACACTAAAAACTCAATGAAAGAAAGGTAAAAATCTCCTCTATTTTCAGCCTCTACAATAGTTTCTCCTGGAAGACAGCAGACTTAGGGCAACCAAGAGACTCTTTTGCAAAGTTCCTCAAGCCTCTTGTCAGGAAAGCCCCCATGTCAGCAGGGTTGAGTGAGCTCTCTCTCCAACCATTGCTGGGCTTCAGGACGCCTCAAAAGGCCACCTGGTTCATCCTCTGGGTTCCAAAACAATGACCACATGCAGCATCCAAGGGGATGGTGTGCCTCCAACCTAGCAGGTCAAGGTGACTGCAGCCTGGAGACGGTGATGAATATTCACTCGAGGTTACCCCAGAGATATTGAGGTATTGTTGTTGTTTTTAAAGAGTTTGATTTGGAAATAATCCTGAATTTACAGAAAGGTTGTAAGAATGAAGAGTATCACACTTCCTGAAATTCCTTTGTTGTTAGTATGTGTAACTTTCTTTCTCTGAGTCGCAAATGCCTCCACGGTGGCTCTTATTTTGGAGACGGTGATGAATATTCACTCGAGATTACCCAGAGATAAGCAGCTTATCCACACTTCCTGCTTTGCCAAACTTCATCCTGGTCAAGCCTGGACGAAACAGCCTCACTGTTCTGATGCAATGAAGGACTCTTTAACATTACTTTAAACAAAAAGTTTATTTAAACAAGATGCTTGAGTTAAAAAAAAAAAAAAGCTACTAAGGATTCATTTCCTTAAGAGAAATGTACTCCAACCTAAAAAACAGATTCCCTATATTGTAACAGCTATGTATGAAAGACTATAAAATGTTTAAGTTGTCCTTGGTGTTACAACGATAAACAAAGTATGTCGGAACTCTCTAATCAGATCAAGTATGCAAAGGATTTTATTGTTGTTATTGCTTGTCAAACAAACATTAATTTAATGGCACATAAAAATAAAAGTTGAGGGGCTCCTTGGTGGCTCGGTTAAGCATCTGACTCTTGATTGCAGTTCAGGTCGTGATCTCGTAGTCATGGGATCAAGCCTGTGTCAGTCTCCAGGGTGGGCATGAAACTTGCTTGGGATTCTCTCTCTCCCTCTCTCTCTGCCCCTGCCCCGCTCGCTCTCATTCTCTCTCTCTCAAAATAAATAAAAATAAACATTAAAAAAATAAAAATTAAAAATTAAAGTTGAAGGAGCACACTGCTAATGGGTCTTTTTACAGAAAACTTTTTTTCCACTCCATTTCCTTTGGATGTCAACAGGATACATCAATGACCAGTTATTAAAAAAATGATAATAATATCACAATAAACCTGGTCACAAAAGCCAGTTACTTTATGTACAACAAAAGAAAGGAGTTGGGAAAAGGACAGAGTAAACTGTCAGGATACAAGTCAGGGTGTGGTGGAATCGAATTGCACTTTTCCAACTGAGAGCGGCTCCTTGTCTGAGTTCTGGAGGGAAGTAGCACATCACTCATAACGTCATCCTTCATCTCCACTGCAGAGGTGCCTTGGTTTCATTGATTTTCTGCCCATCAAACTGGAATTTGATCTTCCTCAGTGACACACCCTGTCGTTCACAGTAGGTTTTTATTCATTGGCTCGTGCTGCCCTCTTCTTAATCTTCAACAGAACAACCTGCCCCACGTCCTTCAAATTAATTTGCTCCCTGTTCCCAGTCTCGACCCTTCCGTGGGTTTTGCATCAGCCATGGCAGGTTCTGAACACTCTCCGGTCGCTATGGCACAAGAGAGACTACAGGAGGGGCAGATGGAGGTGGCATGGGGAAGAAGGGAGAATGCAATGATGCTTTTGAGAAGAATTCTGCTGTTCACAAGTGTCCCTTCATAAGGCCTCCCTGAGAAACTGCTCTCTTGGGTCTCAGATCTAGAAATAGTAAGCTCTCCTGAATAATGAATTGGTTGTTGGAGGGCCCAGGGTTTGGTCCCATGCCCTTCCATTCTCCCTAAGGGATCTGACCCAGCCCCATCAACATAATCCTGGCTAGAGTCATCCCTCTCCTAGATGGTAGCAAATGCCCCCCGATGGGCCTCCCAATTCCCACACTCGCCCATTACAATGCGATTATCACATAGCAACCAGGACAGCCTCTTAGAAACATAAATCACATCCTGTTACCCCTTTGCTCAGTGCCCTCCAGTCCTCCTCTTTGCCCTTTGATTCAAACCTTGACTTATAAAGCCCTTCATGACCAGTGCTGACCTCCGACCTCAGCTCAGACCACACGCACCCTCGCCTCCCACGTTCCAACCACAGGAGCCTCCTTTCTGTTCCTCAAATAAGCTAAAGTCATTCCTTGACACCAGCTGTCCTGCTGCCCTAAGGCTCCCTGCTGGACGGTCAAGATCAGGCTCTCTGTGGTCGCCCAGAGCTCAGCGGCTTTACCCTCCCAAACGAATGTCCCCTCCCAGCCACCTTCTAGCACATTCACTTCTCTTAACCTTCTCAGAAGCCTTATCATTAGCTCTTAAACATCTTGCCCTTTTTTCTCTAATTCCACCTGAAATGGGATCCGATGACAGAAGATACCCTTCCTATCTTGTCCACTGCTGTGTTCTCAGAGCCCAAAAGCTCTTAGGGTACAATATTTGCCAATAAGTACTTATCGAAAGAGTCTTGTTAACATGGTAGCCTTTGCAACCACAAGTTTTTCTCACTGCTGTGATCCCCAGTACTTTCAAAGTCAAAGGCGAGGCTCACTTCTACCGGCACCAGACCTTACAGCATGCACTTCAGGGAAACATCCTTAACTCTGAAGTTTCTTAATGCTTCTCTCCTCATTTTCCTCTTGCACCGATTTACTCATCTTCAAGTGTAGGTATCAAGGGCTGCACGCACCACTAAGCTTCCCTCAACCTTGATAAAATGTGGTGGTGTGCAAATGAGCCATGGGGGTGGACTTTTGCTGAAGGTTACAAGATTGATGTGCATGGTTAACAAGAGGAATCAGTCGCCTGTGTCATTCACCAACCACAAGTTACTGAGAATAAAACCCAACTCGCTCCCTATCCGAGTCAGTGCTCGGATAAATTTGTAGAAAAATAAAGTGCACTACAGAAAGCCAGTGTGAATCCTCAGGTCATGGCCAAAGTCAGTTACCAGGTGTCAAGGGAGCTGGCCCGAAGACCAGCGAAGGTGAACGAGGTGACAGGAAAGGGTGGGATGACCTGGCTCAGCCTCATCAGACGGGACCTTTTTTTAAAATTGTAAATCAAGCTAAACATTTTTGTTGCTTCTAGTGTGTCTTTAAAAAAAAAAAAATTTTTTTTACATTTATTTATTTTTGAGAGACAGAGACAGATGACAGAGCACAAGTGGGGGAGGGGCAGAGAGAGAGGGAGACACAGAATCCGAAGCAGGCTCCAGGCTCTGAGCTGTCAGCACAGAGCTCAAACCCACGAACCGTGAGATCATGACCTGAGCCAAAGTTGGATGCTTAACTGACTGAGCCATCCAGGCACCCCTAATATGTCTTTTTTTAATTGTGGCAAACACACACACACACACACACATCAAAACACACCATATAACATAAAATTTACCATCTTAACCATTTTTAAGTGTACAGTTCACCAGTGGGAAGTATATTCACACTGTGCAGAACTTTATTATCTTCCCATACTGAAGCTCTGTACCCATGAAACAACAACTCGACACCTCCCCCTCCCCCAGCCCTGGCAACCACCTTTCTGATTTCAGTCTACGAATCTCTCTACTCTAGGAACCTCACATAAACGGAAATGCACAGTATCTGTCTTTTTTGTAGCTGGCTTATTTCACTCAGCATCATGTCCCCAAGGTCCATCCACATTGTAGCATGCATCTGAATTCCCTTCCTTTATAAGGCTAAATAATATTCCATTGTATGTATGTGCCGCGTTTTGTCTATCTATTCATCCGTTGATAAAGCCAGTTGGGTTTCTTCCACCACTTGCTTATTGTCAGGTGGGACACTTCTGCATCTATGTGTTCCATGCTTCGGTCTAAGGGACATCTGACCATGCCAGTGCACCAGTCAGCATCCATCTCTTTCACAAGCTCAGAGGGGGAAAAATCATACAACCACACAGACACTTCCATTCATGGTCCTCACCTCCAGGTAGACACCAATACTGCTGAACAAGCCTCTGGCCAGCCCCCTCACTCATTGTGCATGCGGCTAGCTCAGGCCTTCTCCACTTTCCTCACACCTTCCAACATGAGTAACCACGTAGCTTGCATTTTGCAAGGCCTCTGTAGATATGATCTGTCTCAGTGATGGCACTACCACCTATCCTGTTGGTGAAGCAAGAGGTCAAAAATCATCCATTCTTTCAGGCTCCATATCCAACCAGTGATTTTGCCTCTAGTATCACAGAACCTGTCTCCTTTTCATCGCTACTCCAGATGGCCAGGTACCGTCCTCATCAGCTAGACTACAGTAAGGGCCCCCTAAATGATCTTGCAGCATGCACCCTGTGCATTCCTATCCATGCTCCGTCCTGCATTCAGGGTAACTTTCCTCCAACTCTGGTGTGATTATTCCACCTCTCAGGGACACCCCAGTGTCCTCCTGGTGTGGCATACAAGGCCCTCCTTGACCGGAGCCTCGTATCCTGCACCCTGTCCTGACCACACTTGCCTCAGCTGTGCCCTTCTTCACATATCAGTTGTTTTACACTTTCTTAACTTTGCTCACTCCAGTTCTCCACCAGGCACACAACTGCCACGTTTCTTCACTGGCCTAATTCTTCATTACTCAGGAATTACTCATGCCTGTGTCCAATTCCCAAGCCCTGAACATCTTCTCTAGTACTGCAGCACCTGTTTCACACTCCTCTTTTAGTTTTTGGAGGAATCATTTCTTTCAGATTCCCATCATCACTCTGAGTTTCCTGAACATGTTCTGGGGGCATAAAGTCACATTCTCCATCCCCCCACTGCCTCCTTTTCCATGCTAAGTAGACATTTCATAGTGTAATAGGGCATAGAGATTTCTCAAAAGCCTCACTGTCAAGCCTGAGTAACATATAAACAAATGCACTTTAGAATGTTTAAATTGTGAATTATACATACAAAAGAAACCATAAACAATTTAAACTAGTGAAGAACTCCCCTGCTGTGTGCCTCTGTTTTATATAAGTATTCATGCACGAGGGCTGAGTCACAGAACAATAAAGAATGGCTGTTGAGCTCAGCAGCAGAAACCACAAATGCTAAGGTCACAGACAGACAGCCATTCTGTGTCCCCTTTTCAGTAGTTTATGAAAAATTAGGCTTTCTGTCTGAGGCTTTCTTTGTGTAAGCTCAAATTTCATTTTGGAAATTCTGGACAAGCTCTCTTCAATTAAAATGAATCACTTTTCTACATTATGAAAAATTTAAAATGTTTATGCAGAAAGTTGGTTGACCTTGGAGAACTGGTTGGTCAAAAAGGAATGAGAGCTGTCAAATAATATTAATAATAAAGATTTTGGTTAAGCAGGGTGAGGTTTTTAAAGGAAAGATTCTCCTTGGGGGAACATACCTTTTTTGAATTGGCAGTTTTAGGAAATGGGAATTTGGATAATCTTAAGCTCAAGTGGGAAAAACAAAAGAGAAACATGGTCATCAAATTTCTTAATGTTTTCATAGAAAGACATCTTTTTAATTTACAAGACTAACAACAATCTTTTCTTACAGGTCTAACTGCATATTTTCTTTTTTAAAAATTTTTAATGTTTATTTATATTTGAATGGGACAGACAGAGTGCAAGCGGGGGATGGTTAGAGAGAGAGGAAGACAGAATCCAAAGCAGGCTCCAGGCTCTGAGCTGTCAGCACATAGCCTGACATGGACTCAAACTCACGAGCTGTGAGATCATGACCTGAGCTAAAGTTGGAAGCTTAACCAACTGAGCCAACCAGGCATCCCCTAACTGCATATTGTCATGTGAATTCTTTCATATTGATTCCTTGAATAAGGTAACAAAATACGGTTATGTTAGCCACCGCTAGAATTTTCCATTCTCTTGAGGAGGTGTCTATCTTCATACTTATGTTTAAATAAAGAACAACATCAAAATAAAGTTATTGAAAATTAAGTAACTAAACTAAAATTTTCATTCAAAATAAGAACAAAATAAACCAAAATGACGTAGAGAAAGTGGATTTTATCTCTCTCTAGAGACAAAAGCAAAAAGTAATGAATTAGAAAACAAACAAAATGTAGAATTGATAAATAAAATCTAGATTTTTTTTTTTGGCTTTCAAAAGTCCAGCAAAAAACACAAATCCCCAGTGACTGTGTGCAGGAAAAAAAATAAATAAATAACCATGAGTCTATAACATTAGAAATGAAATGTCTATGCAAGGGTGTTTGAAAATTTGGATGAAATAGGACAGTGCCTGGAAATTTGAAATCATCAGAGCAAAACCAGGAAGGGATAGAAAATTTCATGAAAAATAATCCTTTGGAGGAAAAAACAATGAAAATGTTTCAAAGCACTATTCCCAAAATTAGATACTGCATTTAGATAGACTTTGAAAAGAGTCCTATCAAAGTCCAGAGGAGGACATATATATAATCCTGATGTGAATACAAACTATTGCAGAATAGAGAAAAAGATGAACAGTTTCTAATTCATCTTACAAGGTTTGTATAATCTTGATTCAAAAACAAGAGAAAAAAAAAGAGAAATAAGAACTGGTGTCCAAACGAATGAAACAGACACAGATTCTAAAAGGATGTTCATAAATTGAAAGACTTACATACCTTAGCGCATTAAAAGAGTCATGTCCCATAACTGAGTAAGGTTTAGTCCAGTTAGATAAGGCTACTGTAACAGTAGAGAATCTGTTGGTGTCAACCATGACAAAAATAAGTTGAAATTAAAAAAAAAATCCAGGGGCGCCTGGGTGGCTCAGTCGGTTAAGCGTCCGGCTTGGGCTCAGGTCATGATCTCACGGTTCGTGGGTTCGAGCCCCGCGTCGGGCTCTGTGCTGACAGCTCAGAGCCTGGAGCCTGTCTTCAGATTCTGTGTCTCCCTCTCTCTCTGACCTTCCCCTGCTCACGCTGTCTCTGTCTCTCAAAAATAAAAAATAAAAAAAAATCCATATGATCATTTCTATGAAGACAAAAGAGATATCCAATAAAATCCCACATCCATTCCTAACATACAAAAGCCCTTTGTATACTGGACTAGAAAGATGTTTCCATAATCTGAAACCAAAAGCAAAGAGATTACATGTTAATGAAACAATAATATCATTTCTGCTAAGATAAAAAACAAGAGAAGGATGTCTAACCAGTACAATAAAGCAGTGAAAAGATACTTGTTTTGAGTTTAAAAATTCACTTTAAACAAAAAAAGCTTAAGTGAAAGGCAGTTTATTATAAAGATTAAGGAAACCAAAATATAGGAAATACAAGGGGACATCACAGGGACTAAAAGTAGGACTTGAAAAAATTCCTGTATATAGAACTGTTGTCTTTAAGTATTTGCCTCTGTCTCTCTAGAAGCAACATGATCCCAGATTTTATTCATTCTTCCTCCTCAGAAAATCTACTACTTCATCTATTTCTATATGGCTCACAAATGCTTATTCCAAATGGCAGCCCCAGCACTGAAGACCATATGATCTTCTAATCATTATCTTTTAAAATACTGCTATGCCCAGTTCTCTCTCTCTCTCCTCCTACTGGGACACCATTTAAACGTCTGTTAGACTTTCTCATTTGATCATATATGTCACTTCCCCTCTGGGAGGTACTTCTCATGGTGTTTTTGTCTTTCTATGCATCATTCTGACTTGCTGCTCAGTTTGCTAATTCTCTCTTCAGCTGTATCTATACTATTTTGAGTTCTTATTTTATTTTTCAGTTCTGTAATTTCAGTTAGTGTTTCTTGTGAATTTAAAATATGGTTATTTTTTTCAGTTCCTTCTTTTTTTTAAGTTTATTTATTTTTGGGAGAGAGAGAAAGAGAGAATGAGTAGGGGAGCAGCAGAGAGAGAGAGAGAAGAGAAAGAAAGGATCCCAAGAAGGCTCTGTCCTATCAGAGGAGGAGCTCAAACTCATTAACCGTGAGATCATGACCCAAGCCAAAATCAAGAATTGGACGCTTAACCAACTGAGCCACCCAGGTGCCCCTCAGTTCTTGAAATTGCTGATCAGAGTTTCAATATGGTGATTTTCTATTTCTGTATCTTTCTGCTTTTATTAGTTGTAACTCTCCCATAATGAATACTTTCCCTTCACCAACTATTTTGTTACCCAAAAGTGCATTTTGAAAGGAAAAACAGGAAAAATGCTTTGTTCCTTCCAGAGTAAGTGTTGATACCCTAGTAATCTCCAATACTAATCATTGTTTTTAAATGTATAGCATTACATACACTCGTGAAATTTTTAAACAGCATTATTGAGACAAATTCACATGCCATAATGTTCACAGTTTATAGTACAACATTCAAGGGTGTTTAGTATATTTACAGAGTTGTGCAACCATCACTATAATCTAATTTTAAAATATTCTCAGCATCACCAAAAGAAACCTTGTACCTATTAGTAACCATTCACATTCTGCTGGGTCTCTGCCCACCAGGCCTTAAGCATCCACTAACATATTTTCTTCTCTGCAGATTTGCCTACTTAGGGTATTTCATATAATGGTATCATACAATATGTGGTCTTTTGTGACTGGTTCCTTCCACTTAGCATCATATTTTTTTAGTTTCATCCATGTTGTAGCATGTATCAGTATTTCAGTACTTTTATTGCTGAATAATATTCTGTCGTATGGATATACCACATTTTGCTAATCCATTCATCAGTTGATAGACATTGGGTTGTATCCAATTTTAGCCATTATGAATAATGCTACTATGAGCATTTGCGTACAAGATTTTGTGTGGATGTATGTTTTCATTCTCTTGGGCAGATAACTGCCTAAGGGAATTGCTGAATCATACAGTAACTTTGTGTTTAACAGTTTGAGGAACTGTCAAACTCTTTTCCAAAGTGACAGCACTTTGTACACTTACACTAGTAGCATGTGAGTTTCCAGATTCCCCACTTTCATCAACTTATCATTGTCCTTTTTATTATAGCCATTCTAGTGGGTGTGAAGTGATATATCATTATGAATTTTATTTATATTTTTCTAATAACTAATGATATTGAGCATTGTCTTACATGTTTTTAGCCATTCATTGTCTCTTTTGGACAAATGTCTATTCAAATTCTTTGCCCATTTTTTAATTGGGTTGTCTATTATTATTATAGAGCTGTAAGAATTCCTTATCCTGAATACAAGTCCCTAATCAGATACATGATTTGAGAATATTTGGGAATTTAGGTCCATAGCTTAGTTCTTTTTAAAAGATTGTCTAGGCTGTTCTGATTGTCTGGCATAGCCATACAAATTTAGGATGAGCTTATTAATTGCTGCAAAAAAAAAAGCCACCTGGAATTTTGATAGGGATTGTGTCAAACCTATAGATAAAATCAGTATATCGATATCTCAACAATATTAACTTTTCCAATTTGTTAACATAGTATGTCTTCCCATTTATTTAAATCTTCTTTAATTTCTTCCAACATTGCTTTGTAATTTTCAGTATGCAATTCTTGCATAATTTTGTTACATTTATTCCTATTTTATTGGTTTTGTTGCTAATGTAAAGGAAATTATCGTCTTACTTTCATTTTCAGATTGTTTACTGCTACTATATAGAAACACATTTTTATATTGATCTTGAACTTGCTTATTAGTTCCAACATTTTTTAGTAGTGAATAGAAATAGTCTTACTTTTTCCTCTCCAACAGGAATGCTTTTTTTCCTTCCTTCCTTCCTTCCTTTTTTCCCTCCTTCCCTGTCTCCTCCCTTCCTTCCTTCCTTTTCTTTTTCTTTCTCTCCCTTCATTCATTTATTCCTTTCTCCCTCCCTTTATCCCTCCATGACTTCCTTCCTTCTTTCCTTTTTCCCCACAATTTTCCCTGGCTAGAATCTCTATTACAATACTGAAGTAGCAAGAGTGGACATGCTTGTCTTATTCTAACCTTATACATTTTTATATGATGTGTTTCTATCAATTGTAGCCATTATTCTCTTTTTGAGCTAAAATTTTCCCATTTTTGGTCAGTGGGAGCCTATTTCTACTTAATTCCTGTGCACTTTTAATATGATTGCTTTAGTCTTTGATTGCTTTCTCACTTTCTCATATGATAAGCTGTTCCAGATCCAACTAGTATTCCTCTGCTCTGGTCCTGGAATCATCAAGTTTTCTAAAAATGCTCTCCTTTAAGTGGGAAATGATATTTAGAGACCACAATCTGGGCATGAGGGATAACTATTGCTATGAGTAATCATTTCTTCTAGTCCTGATAGTTGACAGACCTAGAAAATAAGATTTTTTATATGATAAAGGGAAAAGTCACAAATTCACATTTATATTTTTAATTTAAATATAAAATTCCAAGGTTTTACTTAAATTCTTTGATTGTATACTTCTATCTCATTTCTCTTACACTGAAAATCTTAATCCCTTTTAAGCATGATATAATTAGATATTTGCTTTATCTTACAATAGTAATGTAACAGCTTCAAAGTAATAATAACAATAGTATTACTGAAATTAAATGCTGCATATCAATTAAGGTTTTTGAGGGTTTTTGGTAGTTATTATTGTCAGTAGAATATATCCCATGAGAGATGTACAGATAAATCAGTACAACTTAGTCACTTAGAGTAAATTCTTTTCTCTTTGTGATTATGGTACCAACTTGATGTACATTTAAGTTTATTCCCTTCATTTACCATTTTTATTGCTTGCTTTCACTCCTTTTTAATTTTTGTATTTTAATTATATAGAACATTTATAGTTCTCCAACATCAAAACTACTTAAGAAGATATTTTCACAGAAGGTTCACTTCCATCCATGTCCCCTGTATCGTACTCCCTCACTTTTTTCCTTTGAAAATTATCCCCACACAATATAGAAATGGCAATAGTTAACAACCTTGCATTCTTGTCTAAACCCAATAGATTGGTTGTATTATATTACCATTTTCCTATACCACTAAGTTCAAATTGCCAAAATTTTGTTTAGAATTTTTGCATCCATGTCCATAAGACAGACTGACTTGTAATTTTCCTTTCTTGAAATTTTCTTGCCAAATTATGCTGGCTTCATAAAAAGAGTTCAGGAGCATTTCTTCTTTGTTCATTCCTTTTATGTGATGAATTAAACTAATTTTTAAAATAATAACCAAGAATTAACCTTGGAATAAATCCAAACAAAACAAGATAGAGGTATGTTTTGTTCTTAAACCTATTCTAACAATCTTTATCTTTTAATTGGAGTGTTTAGTACATTTATATTTACTGTAATTACTGACTAATTATTTGTTGTTTATTTAGCTCACCTGTTTATTGTTTCTTTTTCTTTCCCTTCTTCTCTTCTTTTAACTTAAGTATCATTTATTTTTACCATTCCATTAGCTTTTCAGTTATACATTCTTTTACTATTCTTAAACTAAGCATTTCTACTATTCTCATATAACATATTTCTTAGGTTATAGTATATTGAGTACCTTAGAGATTGCAACATGTAAATTAGTATTTACATTCCTCCCCAAATATTCATTCCTTAGAACACTTTTCTCTATTTACCCCCATCCTGCCTTATGTGTTATTATATTTTGATTCAATGTAAGTTTTTTAAGTGATGTTATTACTGCTGTATAGTCAATAATCACTTCCATTTACCTATATATCTTTTCTATTGCTCTTCAATACTTTGCATGTCTGAATTTCCATCTGGGACTATTCTCCTTGCTGAAGCCACACTTTTTTAAAAATAATTATTGATTTTTTGATCTATAGTTCTATTAATCTTTTTTAATTTTTTTAACATTTGTTTTTGAGAGAGCATGAGAGAGACAGAGTGCAAGCAGGGTAGGACAAGAGAGAGACACACACACAGAATCCAAAGAAGGCTCCAGGTTCCGAGCTTTCACCCCAGGGCCCAACACAGGGCTCGAACCCACGAACCACAAGTTCATGACCTGAGCCAAAGTCAAACACTTAACTCACTGAGCCACTTGAGGCGCCTCTGAATCTTAATGCACATATAGATTTGTGTATGTACCACCACAATTTTGATGCAGAACATGAAAACTCCATTTAATACTTCTTCTAATATAAGTCTACTGGTGACATATATAATATATACTCTCAGCTTTTGTTTTTCTATTAATACCTTTATTTTGCCTTCACTTTAGAAGGTCGTTATCACCAGATATAGAATTCTAGACTGGCTCTTATTTCCTTTCAGTCTTTCAAAGTTATCATTCCATCATTTGGTTTTCATAATTTCTGTTGAGATGTTAACTTTGTTTTGTTGCTTCTTTGAAAGTAATGTGTCTTGTTTTCTCTACTTGCTTTTATCATTTCCTCTTTGCCTTTAACTTTTAGCAGTTTGATTATGATGTGCCAGTGTGTAGTTTCTTCGCCTTTATCCTGCTTAAGATTCTTAGTAATTTTTGATTCTGTGACTCAAAGTTTTTTATCGCTTTTGGGAAATTCTTGGTTATTGTCCCTTCAAATATTGCTTCTGCCACATTCTCTTCTTCCCTTCTTGAATTCCAATTACATGTGTTAGAATGTTTCATATAACAGATCATGTGTCTTATACTCCTTTCCGTATTTTCCATCCTTATAGTACTTAGGTCAAGATTTTTCTGCTACCCTATCTCCAGTTTGTCAGTTCTCTCTTCAGCTGTGTCCAACATGCTGTTAAACCACATTTATTGAGTTCTAATTTTGATCACTGTAATTCTGAGTTCTAGAATTTCTATATAATTATTAAATATCTAGATTCTTGTCCTTTAACAAAATTCTTCCTTTTTCCATTTATTTTCTTGATCACATTAATTACAACTATTTTAAATCTTTGTCTGATAACTGTAATCATCTGGAACACCTCTGAGTATATTTCTATTATGTTTTCCTCTTGGTCCCACTTCTTGGATCCTAGTAATTTTAGATTGAATGTTAATCTAAATTTGACTGATTGAACACCTGAAAGGGTGTAGAGGCTCCAGACGAAGTGATTTGCCTAAAGGAAGGCTTCAATCTATGGTCTGGCAGGCAGCTAGAGGACAGACAGTTTATCTCAACCTAATCAGGAACTGTGTCAAGGCTGAGTTGTAACAAGGTTTGCTCTACCCTAATGTGTCCCCCTCATAAGGGTCTCAACTGAAAGTCTAGGGCATTTACTAGATGTTTGCTGCCTCCTACTCAGATCCCGATTTCCAGTTTTTATCTCCACAACAACCTAAGAGTGCTAAAATTTCCACTCTGCACCCCAGCTGCTTTTCTTGCCTTCATAGCCTTTCACTTTATGGACTAAGAATCACCAATAGCTTCAAAGAGAATACCATCAAATATCAGGCTCATTTCTCTGCACCTCTCCTTTTTTTCTGGAACTTTGGCTTGTCAAGTCTTGGTTGATTTGGAAACCCACTCCAAGCATTAGCTCCTCAGACCTATGAGACTGCCAAGGGCTCTGCTACTTCTGTGCCTCTTAATGGCCCCCCTCAACCAAAGCTCTCAGCTTCTTTTCTCAATGCCAAGGATCACCGATGCCAAGAAGAGAAAAGCAGCTTTCAGGATGTTGGGCTTACTTCAGTGAGGTTTCCTCTCTCTGATATCTTGACCCTTCCACTCCAGGCTGTCCCAGTGGCTCTCTGAAAACTTCAAAACGATCAATTTCAATTGTGTCCATCTTTTTCAGTTGTTCTCAGTGGAAATCAGCAGTTTTCCACCACCTACTCCATCATATCTAGAAATGGGAGTTGCCCCTTCGTTTCCTTTGACAACTGCATAGTACTTCACTTTGTAGGTATGCTATACCTACAAAGTTTATTTAACCAGTTCTCTGCTAAAAAAAAAAAAAAAAACATTTGCATTGCTCTAGCCTTTTGCTATAACAAATAAGCAAACTATTCACAGTGAATAGCCTTCTGCATATATCTCCATATATATGCAATTGAATATCTGACTAATGCATATAAAATTTTGCCAGATATTCCCAATTTCACTCACAGAATTGTACTATTTTGTGTCCCTACTGACACTGTGTAAAAGCACCTGTTGTCATGTAGCCTTCCCAAAATTTATACTATCAAACTTTGGAGATTTTGTTTCAATTTGATAGATGAAAGACAGTAGCCCAGTAGTTCTGAGATGCATCTCTCTTACTGAGAATGAGGGCAATTAGTGTACCTTTTCTGTGAACTCTCTATTCGTACATTTGCTTATTTTTAAAATCAGGTTGTGTATCTTTTTCTTCTCAATTTTTAGGAAATCCTTATTACATTAAGCATATTAGTATTTTGTGATATAAGTTACAAAAATTCCCAATTTGTAATTATCTTGTGAGTCTACTTATTTTGTTTTGTGTGCCATGTTGTCAGATTTCTTCTTCTCTCATTGAATCTATTTTTTTTATTCAGTTAGAAATTTCCATTCAGGTTATAAAATAAGATTCACCCATAGTTTTCTGCTAGTACTTGGGGTGTTTTTTTTCCATTTTTGTTTTGTTTTCATTTAGATCTCTAACACATTTGTAATTTATCCTGAACTACCTTATGAGAAAAAGACCTAATATTTTTCTTTTTCCTTACTGTTATCTATTTGTTCCACCACAATTTAATTTTCCCCTCTGAGTCAGTGCCTCTTTTGTCATACACTAAATTTTTCTTAATTACATTTCTGGGCAATCTGTTATGATCCTTCAGTTTTTAAGTCTTTCCCTAGGCCAGTATCTCACTGCTTTAATTTAGAGGATTTTAAGTGTCTCACTATATTCTAAGAGGATTAGCTACACATTAGATATTCTTTCCAACTATTTCCTGGTTAGTCTCAGTTGTTTATTCTTCCACATAAATTTCATAATCGACTTGTGTAGTTCTGGCAAAATAAAAAAATTCTGAGGAAATTTTTATTGAGGTTGCATTAATTAAATAACTAATTTAGGGAAAAATAGCATCTTTAGGATGTAAGTTTCCCTTTGAAGGATAGGTATTTTTTTCAATTTGTTCAAAGCCGTTTTAATATCTTTCCAGAATGTTTTACAGTTTTATTATTTTTGCTTATTTCTTCTTAGGTTTATGTCTAGGTGTTTAAATTTTTGTTGTTGTATTTCTCTTCCATTATAGCTTTAAACTGCTTACCATTTATATATATATATGAAGGCTAATGATTCCAGTATGCTCGTTTTATATCATACTACTTTATTATCCTTTGATTGGTAGCACTTGTCCATTGATTCCTTTCCTTTGGTTTTTTCCAGATAATACCAACAAAGGGTTTGCCTCTGTCTTTCCAATTCTTAGGAATCTAATTGTTTTCTCTTATTTAATGGGAATAACTAACATTCCAATGCAATGTTAAATAACTGGAGAGGTAGTGAGCATCCTTGTCTTCTTCCTGACTTTGAGGAAATGCCTCCCTAAAGTGTTTGACATTTGACAATCAAATAGGAAGCTGGTTTTTGGACTGATACACACACACACACACACACACACACACACACAGTTTTAATAGGTTAAAAATAATATTTCTATGCTATTTCTTTCATTATATGCTAGATATTTGCATTTGAAAAATTCTTAGTAGAAATGAGGCCTAGGATGATATAGTTTGCTCCAGAGAAAATTTTTGTTGCTTATGCCATAATTGTGGGGCACTATTAATAATCCAGACTAATCCTATCCGAATTTTAGGTTTTAGATTTTCTAGGCCTTTCAAATGACTTGAAAAGACGTTGCTCCATATGGGGGCCAATTTAATTCTAGTCTACCTTACTTTTAGGGGACAGCTCTCCATGACTCTGATCCAAAGTACAGGGTGTGTCCCAAGGCCTCCAACCTTGGCAAGCCCTGGACCCAGAACTCTTTCTGGTAGCCTCAAGAAGTTCTTAAAAGTATAGCTCAATATTTCAGTTCCCTGTTCAAGATCTGAAAATTTTCCCCAGACAAGAGTAGCCCCAACACTACTCACCTTGATTTCTGTCTTCTCCTAGATCCTGACCAATAATGTCTCACTACCAATAATGTCTCACTACCTTAATTCTTTGATGATTTTAAAACTGAATTTATATTTTATCTAGCTTTACTTTAGCTTTTTCTTTAGCAAGATGGTTGGTCTGAATCAACTCATTCTCTGTTAACAAAAGCAGCACACCTAGTTGATGACAACAAATTAAAAATTAGGGGCGCCTGGGTGGGTTAAGCGTTGGACTTCACCTCAGGTAATGATCTCGATTTTTGGGTTCGAGCACTGCGTCAGGCTCTATGCTGACAGCTCAGAGCCTGGGGCCTGCTTCAGATTCTGTGTCTCCCTCACTCTCTGCCCCTCTCCTGCTTGCACTCTGTCTCTCTCTCTCAAAGATAAATAAACATTAAAAATATTTTAAAAATTAATTTAGGGGCACCCAGGTGGCTCAGTCAGTTAAGCATCTGAATCTTGATTTCAGCTCAGGTCACGATCTCATGGTTGTGAAATCTTTTTATGACTAAAATGTATTAAAACAATAAAATTTACTTCCACAACATGTCCCCAAAGTAGCATAACCTCAGAGTCATACCTTACATCTTATGCAATTTACACATCCTCTAAGCTCTCCC
The DNA here is from genome assembly GCA_028646485.1 of Cryptoprocta ferox. NCBI lineage: Eukaryota > Metazoa > Chordata > Mammalia > Carnivora > Eupleridae > Cryptoprocta > Cryptoprocta ferox. The sequence continues at coordinate 126,108,094 of CM053577.1, read as the reverse complement.
AGGCTTAAGGCAAATGAGATGTTATAAAACACTTTATGCTCAAAAAATGCTGAGCTCTTCCTTGATTCTTATCTGTGCCTAAGCAAATTCTTCCAGGGAATCACTCTCTTCACATGCACAAGCAAAAAAATAAGCAAACAAAAAGAAACGACAACAAAAAAAGCATAAGGCATTTCTAGTTTTTTGCTCCTTTACCACTGTGCCAAATACAATGTGACATAAGATTTCTTCACAGGACCACGTACTTCTGTGGGACTCTATCCCCAAGTTTCTTTCAGTCACTCAAAAGCATGACTCCTCAGTTTAACAACCGTACTTAAGAATTTGAACCAAATACTCTTGTAACAGTTTAAAAAGCAACTACCCAGAAGATTATGAGTCTCTTGGGCAGGTTGGCTAATATATTTGGCACAGGATCTGACACTAAATGAGAATTGGCAATGCTGAAAGAGCCCTTGAAGGCAGCAACCGTAGGGAACCTCAGGAGGGAGGGAGAGGTGGACCCATTTCAGGCAGGACCCAGAGGTGCTATATATTTGGTTTCCAAGGTTCAAAATATACATCCATCATCAGGGATCTCTTCTGGAAATACAACAGACTGCTAAGGTGATGCAGACTGGCCTTCCTTTCCACTGCAAATACACAAAATAGACAGATGTAATAGTAGTTGTTTTTAATTGTGGAATTTCATAATGCAGCTACAAAGAAGGGGACATGACTAGGGAACCAAGGAAGAAATCAAAACTGGAGCAGTGAGAGGGCACTGAGGTAGCACTGGGGTACGGAGGCCCGCCAACGACAGGGTCCTGACAAAGACCCTGGGAACCTGCCAATGTGGGCAGCAGACTTGGCCTCGAAACGGCAGGGGGACGGAGGCACTGGAACCAAGCTGAGGTATGAATCGCTAAGCCTCATTTATGAAAGGGGGACTAGAAGTTTTTGCACACCGGCCCAGAAAAGAGACAAGAAATTTGGTCATTTATGCATCTTGGGTAGGGGGAAAATATTACCCTTGGGGAATCAAAAACCTCAGGCATCTGCCATATATGGGTGTGAAAGAATATAACCCACAGCACTACCTTCTACCATATAAAAATAAGTTCAAAATGGACTAAAGGCTTAAATATAACAATTAAAGAAAAATCCTAGGCAACTATGCATTCAGAGTAAGGATGGCAGAGACCTTCTTAACCAATACTGGAAACCCACAAGTTACTTAATAAAGACTGGTATATATTTGGCTCTATAGTCTTTTAAAATGCTTTATGACAAAAGATATCATAAACAAAATTAATAAACAAAAATAGACTCTGTCAATACAGAGAAGAATAGGTTAGTATCTGCAATATACAAATGTTCCTTATTTGTTAACAAGAAGGGAACAAAAACTAGAAAGAGGACAAATAATATGGAGATAATGCACAGATGACAAAAATTCAAGTGTCCAACAAACATATGAAAAAATGGACAAACTTACTAACACTATTATAAATGCATACTAAATTTACAGTGAGCTATTTACTCCATATCCATCAGACTGGCAAAAGTTTTAAATATTCATAATACCCTTTTGTTGTTGGGATTCAGGAAAAGAGATAATTCCAGACATTGTGGGGAACATGTGAATTATTACAGCTTTATTGGAAAGTAATCTGGCAATTACTATTAAAATTTTTAAAAATATACTTTATATCTCACTTCTGATAATCCATTCCTGAGGCCAGCAAACTGACTGTGGGCCAAATCCATACAACTACCAGGTTTTATAAATTAAGTTTTATTGAAACACAGCCACTCATTTGTTTACATATTGTCTATGGCTGCTTCGGGCCAAAAGCAGGGGTAAGAGAAGATTGCCTAACCCAACAAGCCTAAAATATTTATTATCTGGCCTTTTTCAGGGAAACTATGGTGACCCTTGATCCATCCCACGGAAATAAAGGCACAGTCTATAGAGCTGTTTGTACAACACTGCTTATTGGAACACCGCTTGTAAAGACAAGCAAAATGAAAGTCCATTGTTAGAATGTGTTTGAATAAATTGTCGTATGTCCACACCACAGAATAGTAAGTCTTATAAGCAACGAATTGGGGCACCTGGGTGGCTCAGTCAGTTAAACAACTGACCCTTGATTTCAGCTCATGTCATGATCTCATGGCTCATGAGATGGAGCCCTGCATCTGCACTGAAAGCATGTAGCCTGCTTGAGATTCTCTCTCTCTCTCTCTCTCTCTGCCCCTCTCTCTGCCCCTCCCCTGCTTATGCACATGTGCCATCTTTCACTCTGCCTCAAAATAAATAAATAAATACTTTAAAAATCCTATTAGATAACAGTATGAATATTTAAAAAAATCTATGAATTAACATTTTACCAGTAGATTTGAAAAGATTTCCATGAGGTATCTTTGAGTAATATATCAAGGGGCATATTTTCATAAAATAAATAATAACCAAAACTATATGTCATATATTTTTGTACATATAGGCTTAGTTAAAGATAATATAACTATAATCTTCTGTCTCTTAAAAAAAAAAAAAAGGTGAGGGGCACCTGGGTGGCTGTGGCTGTCAGTTTAAGCATCCAACTTTGGCTCAGGTCATGATCTCACGGCTCATGAGTTCAAGCCCCGCACTGGACTCTGTGCTGACGACAGCTCAAAGCCTGGAGCCTGCTTCAGATTGTGTCTCCCTCTCTCTCTCTGCCTCTCTCTCTCTCAAAAATAAATGAACATTTAAAAAAAATTTTTTCTGCACAGCAAAGGAAACAATCAACAAAACTAAAAGGCAACTGACAGAATGAAAGAAGATATTTGCAAATAACATACCAGATTAGTATCCAAAATCTATAAAGAATTCACCAAACTCAATACCCAAAAAACAAATAATCCAGTGAAGACACCCGAAAAACAAATAATCCTGTGAAGAAATGAGCAGAAGACATAAATAGACACTATTCCAAGAAAACATCCAGATGGCCAACAGACACGTGAAAAGATGCTCAACATAACTCATCATTAGGGAAATACAAATCAAAACTACATTGAGATGCCTCCTCACATCAGCCACAATGGCTAAAATTAACAACTGAGGAAACAACAGATGCTGGTGAGGATGTGGAAAAATGGGAACCCTCTTGCACTGTTGGTGGGAATGCAAACTGGTGCAGCCACTCTGGAAAACAGTGTGGAGGTTCCTCAAAAAATTAAAAATAGAACTACCCTACGATCCAGCAACAGCACTATAAGGAATTTATCCAAAGGATACAGGAGTGCTGATTCACAGGGGCACATGTACCCCAATGTTTATACAATGCTTTCAACAATAGCCAAATTATGGAAAGAGCCTAAATGTCCATCAACTGATGAATGGATAGAGAATATGTGGTTTATATATACAACAGAAAGAATGAAATCCTGCCATTTGCAGGAACGTGGATGCAACTGGAAGGTATCATGCTGAGTGAAATAAGTCAGTCAGAGAAAGACAGATATCACATGTTTTCACTCATATGTGGAACTTGAGAAACTTAACAAAAGACCATAGGGGAAGAGAAGGGGGAAAAATAGTTACAAACAGAGAGGAGGGAGGCAAACCATAAGAAACTCTTAAATGTAGAGAACAAACTGAGGGTTGATGGGGGATGGGGGAGAGGGGAAAATGGGTGATGGAGGAGGGCACTTGTTGGGATGAGCACTGGGTGTTGTATGTAAGTGATGAACCACGAGAATCTACCCCCAAAACCAAGAGGAAACTTTATACACTGTGTTAGCCAACTTGACAATAAATTATATTGGAAGGAAGGAAGGAAGGAAGGAAGGAAGGAAGGAAGGAAGGAAGGAAGGAAATCATATGGAAGAGAAAAAGCTAAAATAAAAAGAAAGCTAAAAATAAGTAAATAAATAAATAAATAGTAGCGATACTAATGGATGCGGAAAAAAAAATTTTTTTAAAAGATGATCTGACCAAGGCAAAAACATGAGAGAATATACACTGTGTTGTTAACCTGAGTTACATAGACTAGGGAGAGGATGAAGAAAGTGGAGAACTGGAAGAAAGAGTCAAATAAAAGAGAGAGAAAAAAAGATTACACACACATACACATTTGACAAAATCACATTTATGTATTTATATAAAATATAATTTTGTGTATGCATATAAACAGACAATGAAGTGAAACCTTAAATGGAACTCAACTGACAGGTTAAACCAAATGGACACGGGTGAAGAAAGAATTAACAAACTGAGATGGAACTATGAAGAAACCCAGTAAAAAGGAGCACACAGATAAAGATATGAAAAATATGAAGAATCCAGCATTAGTCTAGTTAGAGGCCCCGGAAAGACTAGAGAGAATGGAGAAGAAATGATTTCAAGGCAGTGAATGAGAATTTTCCAGAAAGAAGAAAGACCTAAGAAGCTCCACAATTCCCAAGCAACATGAATCAAACACACCTACCCCTAGGAACATGGTAGTAAAACTGTAAGACAGCAAAGTACTGGTGTGTTTTTAGGAGAGGAGGGGACACAGAGCTTATAAAGGGATGATCATTGATAACTTTCCTAATTTCTCATCTCCAACAATACAGGCCAGAAGACAATGGAATTATAACTTGAAAATGCTGAGGAAAAATACCTCCAATCTAAAATTCTATATCCAGCTTGCGTCATGAAAGAAGGCAAGATAAAGATACGTCTGGACAAAGACTGAGTGTGCACCACGCAAACACCTTCACCAAGGAAGCTTCTGAAGGAGGTAAAGTCTTGGGTGAAAAGTAAACTGAAGCCAGAAAGAAGAATGGATTGCAAGAAACAATGAAGAGTAAAGAAATCAGTAAACATGTTGGAATAACTGAAGAAACATAAACTCTTTAAGCTAAAATAATAACGATGATGATTAATGAATGGCTAATAGTAATTTCTTCATTAAAAGTAGGTTGGGACAAATATCCTCAACCACAATAACATGAAAGATGGATGCGATGGAAAACTTACCCACTCCCAAGGTCATGCCACTGGGGAGGGAATATTACTGTCTATCTTTAGATGTTGTTGAACAAAACATCCTTGTTTTGAAAAAAAGGAAAAGAAAAAAGAATACAGATGCCCACCCATGACCATCAGGCATTTGAGCTCCTGGCAACATAAACCAACTGGGGCTGACTGGAGCAGGAAAGAGACTGGTTAAAAGCACATCAGGTAGGTCAGGGGATCTCAGGCGGGCCCGATGCAGAGCTGGTCTGGCGCGGACACTGCTGCCCTCACCCTGGAATCACCCCAGTGCCCCTGCCATGCCCCTGGGGAATCACACCACTGCAGAGTACACCGCTGACCCACAGGGTTTTGGGGCTCCATGGGGCTGCTAGCTCCCCCCACTCCCCGGTGAGGATGCTACACAGGAAAGCTGCACCGGGGGCAAGGAGCTCTTTCACTTTTAGAGAGAGAGGTGGGCTCTTGAGATCCCCCAAGAGATACCCCACGGGCCCAGTGAACAACTTCACATATGTGCACTGTAACACAAAAATCATTTGAGTAGGAAGTGTAACTTCCTGCGGCCGGGGAAGGGGAAATAAGGCGACTTCATCAAGACAATGGAAGGTAGGAAAGGGGAGGGTGCTATCCATTTCCTAGGGCTGCAGCCACGGAGGGCTGAAAACAACAGGAATGCATTCTCTCAAGGTTCTGGAGGCTAAAAGTCCAAATGCAAGAGGTTGGCAAGCCTGATTTCTTATGTTGGAGGCTTTGAGGGAGAAGCTGTTCCATGCCTCCCTCTCTGCTAGCTTCTGGAAGTTGCTGGCAATATTCGGCTTGTAGAAGCATCACTCCAATCTCTGCCTCCACCTTCCCATGCTGCTGCCTCTGCGCCTTTGCGTGTGTGAATGTCCCTCTTATTACATGGACACCAGTCACTTAACTAGGGCCCGACCTCATCTCATATGACCTCATCTCAGCACGATTACATCTGCAAACACTCCACTTCTGGAAGAGGCCTCATGTGCACACTCCAGCTGAACAGGAATTTTGGAGAGACACTATGTGACCCAGTACAGGGGGGTTAAAAAAAAAAAAAAGGCCAGTGATCGCATGGAGGAAAAATCTGTTAAAAATGTAGATTCTTGGGGCGCCTGGGTGGCTCAGTCAGTTAAGCATCTGACTTCGACTCAGATCATGATCTCATGGTTTGAGAGTTCAAACCTCACATTGGGCTCTGTGCTCGCAGCTCAGAGCCTGGAGCCTGCTTCAGATTCTGTCTCCCTCTTTCTCTGCCCCTTCCCTGGTCACACACATTCTCTCTCTCTCTCTCTCTCTCTCTCTCTCTCTCTCTCTCTCTCTCTCTCAAAAATAAACATTTAAAAAAATTTAATGTAGATTCTTGGGGCACCTGGTTGGTTCAGTAAGTTGAACGTCGGGCTCTTGATTTCGGCTTAGGTCATGATCTCATGGTTCGTGAGTTCAAGCCCCACATCAGGCTCATTGCTATCAAAAGAGCCCACTCTAGCTCCTCTGTCCCTCTCTCCCTCTGCCTCTCCCCTGCTTGCATGCTCTCTCTCAAAAATAAATTTTAAAAATCATTTAAAAAATTAAAAAAAATTTTTAAAGGTAGATTCTTAGCTCCAACTTCCCCAAGATTCTGATTCAGTGCACTGAAATGAGGAAGGGCCAAGAATCTGCAGTTAGCAAGAATCCCAGTGATTCTCCCTGTTGGAAACACCAATTGGGCAGGATACACAAATGGGAAATGCTCCACTTACAGGAACCAACACAGGAGCACAAGGTGCGGGGAAGGCTACACAGAAGAGGTGGCTTTGGAGGGGGGAGAAGTAAAGGACAGAGAAGTCTCTGGACAAGGCGACAGGCATTTGCAGCAGCACAGAGCACAGTGCTCAGGAATAAATGTTCTGGGATAAAGAGGAAGGTCAGAGAGGCCAGGGCCTTGGGTTTCTTTCTGTGCTCCTCCTCTGGGTCTGTGGAGGAGCACAAAGAGCCTGTCTTCATATGCCATCATGAATGAGTACGAATTAACACGACAACACTCAGTGCAAGACTTGTTGTGTATTTTGTTTTGAATTGTTTTGTGTCTACATCAAATGAACTGTGACTTTGGGTCTATTCGCCAGGGTTGGTGAGACACTGAGGATTAGTCATCATTGGCAAAGACATATCCCTCCCTGGGAGCCTAAAGGGTCCTACACAATCCAGAAAAGTTAGCAGAAGACTTTGCCCTTCAGTCCAACAGTGCTGCCTTTGAGATGCTCATCACTTAGCCCCTGCAAGAGCCACACCTGGCATCTCTCTCTGGGCCACAGAAAACCTGGCTGCACTTTTCAAAGCCAGGGCTTAGAGCTCAGATCCCAAGTACCTGCAAGCCACCCCCATCAGGCGCCTGCCACCTCCCAGGGCCCTGTGAGAACAGGGTACAATTTCTGCTTCCAATCTTTGGCAATACAACTGCATTCCCCGCCGGCCCCTGGGTCACTTTGCCTAAATGTCTTTTCCCTACCAACCCTTTGCAAGTCCTGCTCCCAGTGGACCATCCAGATTTGGAACCCCTATGGGCCTACACCTGTTGAGTCCCTCCTACAGCAAGGGAAAGCCAGCACTATAGGACACAGAGGCCCGTGGGGGTGGGGAAGTAACAAGAGAAAACAGACACCTTGACTTCTCAATTTATCCCGCCATGTATGCTCACATAAATTAGGGCTTCACCTTATGTTTGCATTCAAACGTGTATTCATTTCCCTTTGTGCTAAATGACTTAAGGTGATTTGGGTTTGCTTGTTTGGTTTTTGTTTTGTTTGGGTGCTTTACTAAAAAAAGAAATTGTGTTTCCTTTCTCTAAGCAACACGGCAGAAGTCCGGGGTGTGGCACTCACCATGCCCATGGCCAAGCTACTTGACCTCTTTGAACTTCCATTTCTTTCCTGTGAAGGAAAGATAGTATAATCTCTGCCTTCCTCCCACCTCACAAAGCTGTGGGGTTCGAGGAAGGCAAAATATAAAAATATAAAAATAAAAAATATATTAAAAAAAGGATTGCACATCAAAGGCACCATGAACATTTCAAAGCCTTACTATTTCTATAACATCTCACCAATCCATCACTGTTTTTCTAAAATTGTCTCATTTCTGGGGTCAGACGCTGGGAAGTGAAGTTCACATTTGTGAGCACTTCTTTTTCTCTGACTTCAAGTCCTCATCAGTAGGAATTAGAGGGACTATAAATATTGTCTCCTCAGCTTTAGATGGAGAGAAAAGATGTCCCTGTGTGGCCGAAACAGCCCTGGTTTATATCTGTGGTCCTGGCCCAATGAATAAGCTGCCCTCTCCCCTTCATTCTCAAAAGTGCTCCAGTTTGATTAATTTATGTTCACGCCCTAGCTGCGTTAGGTAGAGAGGAGTAAGTAAAATGCCTGTGATGTAAAACAGGATGCCATGTAATTACCATACCCATGGACACGAGTCTGAAGGAGCACACCCCTAACAGGAACAGAAAATACTCACCGAATGCTTGAAATCTGTCGCCATCTTGTGGTCAAAAGCCATTCCTCTGATAGGATCTTTTGACCTTTTCAGAAGGTAACCCACACAAGCTGGGGAAAGGATTAGGGGCTTGCAAAATAAGCATCTCATTAACATACACTTTTGGGCTTGCCCATTAAAGAAAACAGTAACCATTTTCAGGAGATGCAGATAAGGCAGGAATTAGGCCTCTGATTTTAGACTCATTATAACTAAATGATTAGATATATGCAGCTTGCGGGTTAGAATGGTATTTCGATGGAGGTTCTGCCTTATATTGAAATACTAATTCAACACAGTGAGGATGATGCTACTTACTCAAATCAATCCACCGGTGAGTGTTTAATTCTCCGTGGGGCCGCTCAAGGAGAGGAAGATTCTCTATGTAACAAATGACCTGCCTGGAAGGGGAAGGAGGGTGGTGTTCAGAGAAGGTTCCCTGAGAAAGTGAGCTGAAATCTGGTGAATTACCAGGCGACAAGGGGAAGTGAGGGGAGTGCTCAAGTCAAGGCAAAGAGCCATGGCAAGGATCCAGTGATGGTGGGGGTGGGGGTTTGTGTAACTGGGGGTTGGCCCACACTGCCATCGGTGTAGAGAGTGAGGGGGCTGTGGTATGAGATGAGGCTGGTAAATGAGATCTTACATGTCACGGGGAATGTAAAGGATTTTTAACCCCTTTTCTAGAAGGAACAATGGGAATCCATTTACATGTTATAAGGAAGGAGACTACAGGGTCATATTTGAGTTTCAAAAAGATCGGTGTGGTGACGAGGGGGAAAGACTTGCAAGGAGCTATATATAATGGATTTAAGACGACCATGATGCAGTGATCCATGTAAATATTACAATGGTAGGGAATACGCAGCATACAGTGAGCAGTTCTAAATTCTTGGTGTGGATTCACTCAATTAATCCTATCAAAGACCCTATGAGATAGGTACTATTACTACACCCACTTTACAGACGAAAAATGGGGCATAGAGAAGTCTAATTCCAGAAGCCATCCTGATGATCAATACACTATGATGCCTACAGATGGCCAAAGGAAAATGGAGAAAAACAGATAGTTTCAGGACTATTTAGGTAAAACCAACAAGACACCATGTGCTAAACAGGGGGCCCAAAAGAGAGCTCCAGGATACCTAGGCTGTCGACTTTGGCAACTGTAGAGGGACACTGGAAGAACACCAGGCTCGGAAGGGACTACAGATTTGACCTTGCACGTGTTGAGTTAAGACCATCAAGAGGAGAAACTGAGAAGGCAGTTGGTTCAAGAGATAGGAATGTGGTCCCACTGGTGGAAGCCATAATAATTGAAGTCACAAGTAAGGAAATAGTGCAGGGTAAGGAAAGGGGGGCTACAACCTAGCCCTGGGGAACTTGGACATTTAATTGCAGGATATTGCAAATGAGATAAGGGGCTGGGGGCAGACAGACAGTATTAACACCTGTAAAGCCAGGAGAATTTAGTATCATGGAAGCCAAAAGAATGTTTCAAGGGATGAGCAGCCACAACAAATGCTGTTGGGAGGTCAGGCAAAGTTGAGGACTGGAAAATGCCCTTCAGATTTTGTGTCCAGGGTCCTAGAAGTAACTACTCAGAGAAGTCTGTTGCTGAGAGGGAAGAGTAGCTGACCGCTGGGTGGGGAGAAAGAATAGGCTTTTCCTTCTCCTGAGATACAATATGCTTAATGAATATGTTTAAATGTTGAAGAGAATGATCCAGTTGACAAAGTGACTGAATATACAGAAGAAATAGTTTGCCCTTAAACAACACGGATTTGAACCATGTGGGTCAACTTACACATGGATTTTTTTTCACTACATACAGTACTATACTGTAAAAGTATCTTCTTTTCCTTCTTTTCTTTTTTTAATGTTTTATTTTTTTGAGAGAGAGTGTATGCTGGGGAGGGGCAGAGGCGGAGAGGGGACAGAGGATCCTAAGCAGGCTCTGTGCTGACAGCAGAGAGCCCGATGTGGGGCTCGAACTCATAAACCATGAGATCATGGCCTGAGCTGAAGTCAGGTGTTCAACCGACTAAGCCACCCAGGGGGCCCTTCCCTTAGGATTTTAACAACCTTTTCTTTTCCTTAGCTTACTTTATCATAAGAATACGGTATATAATACATATGATATATTAACAAAATTTATGTTGATTGACTAGTTGTTATTGGCAAGGCTCCCCATCAATAGTCAGCTATTATGTTTTGGGGGAGTCAAAAGTTATAAGAAGATTTTTGACTGCATGAGGGGGGATACTCCCATATTGCTCAAGGGTCAACTGTAATTTACAGTGTCAATTTGCTGAAAAGGGGAGAATACCATCCAAAGCACAGGAGGAGGGTTATCTCAGGTAGGTAGAGGGGTCTGTCTTCCAATGCGCCAGAGTGGAAGGGGAGGGTGGGAATAGATAAACAGGTATGAAAACTCTACAGAAGGGCAAATAGATTCCAGGCTGAAGCTGCAGTTTGCTCTGTGAAAAAAGAAGCATAGTATCTGCCAAGGTGGAATGCATAATCAAGGACATCATCTTGTATGCTCACTTACTTCTGTTCTTACCAATTGTTCAACCAAAATGGTTCCCAAACCTGTTTATTTCCATTGTCTCTGATCTTGTAATTCTATAATTAAATGCTATGATGAAATAGAAGTGTAAAACAAGGATTGCTATTTCTACGTAAACTTAGTTGAATGTTTTGTGAAAATCTGATAAAGCCAAGATGCTAAAAATCCTGTCCATCTAGGACAAGAGAGGCAACTGCAAAAGATAGAAAAATGGAGTAAAAATCTTTGATCTGCTAGGTTCTGTTCTTGTTCCAATCTTAAGAGAACAAAACTAGGAGTCAAAGAATTAAGTCTAGATTTTTACAAAGAAAATGAAATGGGGGGGGGGGGGGCCTGGGAGGCTCAGTCAGTTGAGTGTCCCACTTCAGCTCAGGTCATGATCTCACAGTTCATGGGTTCCAGCCCCATGTCAGGTTCTGTGCTAACAGCTCAGAGCCTTGGAACCTGCTTCAGATTCTGTGTCTCCCTCTCTCTGCCCCTCCCTTGCTTGTGCGCTCTCTCTCTCCGTCTCTCTCTCTAAAATAAACTTTAAAGAAAGAAAGAAAATGAGATTGAAATTCTAACGGATCTATAATCAGTAAAAAAAAAAAAAAAAAAAAGCCTTGGTCTTACCTCAATACTGTAGGATGAATGTATATGTTTTCGATTCCCCATTTCAACTGTTTCAATGGACTGACCAACTCTTAGCCCAAGCTGGCATTAAGGTTTCTATGGTTACAAAGGTAAGAAGGAAGACAAGAGGGAGGTTAAGTTATAGGTTGCCTACTATACATTAAGGAATATGCTTCACTTGGATTTTTTAAAAATGTACTCCTTACAATAATCCTAGATGTTATCATTCCTATTTAGCAGATCAGGAAACAGGTTAAATAAACTACCAGCTCAGAAGATAAAGCATTTGGGTAGGAATTCAGTTCTCCTGACTGTATCCTAAGTTCCAGATGGGCCATTTCCACTGGTCTTACACGTACCTGGACTTTTCCCCAAACTGTCTCCTCAAACATGCTCCACCCACATCCTCCATCAGCCACCCACCATGGGCTCATCCTTATCCTTCACCTCCCATATCTACTCACGTACCAACCCCTGTTGAATCAATTCCCATGGGGATTTGTTCAACTGGTCTCCACGACCAGCAGCCTTGCACAGATTCACATCATCTTTTGCCTGGTTTACTGCAATAGTCTTCTGTTGCCACAATTTCTTAATAGGCAGATCTGAGCAATACCATTCTACGTATATGTTTCAGTTGAATGCTTTCTCTTCTTTCCAATTCTTTCTTCGGTTTGCTTCCAGCACATTACTTTCCTCCAGGTAGGTTCCTGGTTTTCTCCCCAGTCCTTCTCAATGTCCTAATGGTCTCTTTCTCTTTTGCCAGACTCTTAAATATTGGTGCTCTTTAGGGGCCACTTCTTTGTCCCTTCTTCTGCTAGCCTCCTCCCCCAGTAGATCCTATTTTTGCCTACTGCTCTCACTGCATTCACATACTGATGATCACAGCCTGTGTTTTCAACCACACCCCTCAGACCATTTTTACAACTGCTCAGTATTGCTGTCCACCGAATGGCCCATAAGTACATCCAACTCAAATATGGATACCCAAAACCAGACTCTCATCTTCCATTTCCCTGTGGCCGACCACAGACCTACTTCTTCCATATGCATCTCGCAATGTCCCCAATCTCAAATTAACTCAAATGCTGAAACCATCCTTTACTTATCCTTCTCCTTCACCTGTCTTCACAATCCAATCTCAAGTCCTGTTGATTCTTCATAGTCTCAGGTTTCCCATGGCTGTCACTCCTTTCTACTAGCTTCCTATTTTCTTACTTGGACTACAGTAAGCTATACCGTTTCCACTGAGCCTCCAAAGCAGCCCTGCTTGACAGCATAAGCTTCCTGAGTCATCTGTACTTTGTCCAGGTGCCTACAAGAGCAGCCCCTCAATATACGGTAAACAAGTGAATCAATGCTCTCCCTCAATTCCAAATATTTCAATGTTTTCCATCACAAATGCACACACTTCAAAGCCCCTGCCATTGCATACAAGGTCTTTTGTGACTTAGACCTTTCTCACTTCTCCAATTTCAAACCACGGTGCCCTATTAATCACTCTCTATTCCAGGAATAACCAACCATCTACAGTTCTCCAAAGCAGCTTTCCCTAACTCTGACTTTGCACATGCTTTCTTCTGTTTGGAGTTCCTCTTCTCAATCCTCTGCCCAAAATACTCCTACTCCTCCGAGATCTTTAGAGAAGGTTTTGCTGTCCTTTCCTCCATTCTCCTTCCCCTTCCCCCAACATTCTCCATAAACAGCATCATTTTTATAACTGAATCCTCACTTGCACTTGCAGGTAACAATCAGATACTGGCCTGTAGAGCTGCCCACGGGGATGGGGGTGGGGCAGAATGAAGAGAAAACACTCTCAGAGTTCTCCAAAAACATTCCTCTTTCATTTTTGGGAAACTCCTTCCTCCTTTTAAGGGCCATCTAACATCCCAGACCTGGAGATCGGTCTTCCAAGTCTCTGAACTGATCCCCAGCTCATGGTCCTCTTCTCAATCCCAACTCTAGCCAGCATGTATCAGCGACCATGGTGACAGTCCATAGAACACCCTAGAATGAGTCCCATTTCTCAGATTTCCTTTCTATGACTGTATTGACACTGCTCAGAACTGCTTCACCTCTAAAATTCCTATCTCCACCCCAAACTTCCTTCTATCCATTATATACAAATGTCACACTCATTTTATCTTCAGTCTCTACCCCTTCCCATTCACCCAATTTATCAGTGTCTTACTGATCAGACTTCTCTTACAACCCAGCCCAAATCCCATAGCCAATCTTCAGTAATCTCTAATGGCCCTGCCCTTCAGACACTCCTACCTTACGAAGCCTGACCCTGGCACAATCCACTTTTTCCCACTCTATATTCTCAGCAACTAAGCACTGCTGAGGAAAAATTAAAAACCTGGCTCCTAGACATTACAATTAATGATTTCCCATCTCAAACTGGTTTTCAAAGGCATTCCTCAATCTTTTTACTTGGCTTTGGTCAGTGTCCTCACTCAGTCTTCCGGGTGGTTAATACTAACAAAAATGTGAGACATGACCTATGGTAAACAGAATATCAAAACAATCCTGAGGGTGTTGGATAAAATAGGAGCAGAGGACCAAAGGCTATACATGGGCAAAGCAATTTAGTGCATATCCATGTCCTTTGGGTTCTATGTCAACTACTTTCACAGCACCAGGAATACTGTTACCTTAATTCTTACAGGTTCTTAGAGTGTGAAAAGTGTGGTGAAGGGCAGACCACTGGGAAAAATGACTGCTTTCAACTCCCTTCATGCCGCAGGTACCCTTCATACTTACTATACTTTTGCAATGACACATACCAAACTTTTGTTTTCATTTTAATTTATTCTGTGCAGTTTAAAGTGAAAGTTAAAACATCAAACAGACCACAGAGGCTTTAGGTACAGTACTGACCAGTTTTGAAACAAAAACAGTGAGTGATCATTTACATACATTCCTTAACTCTAATTTTACATCTCGTTATATAATGGAACTATTAATGCACACATTTCTAATTCCTTATATATAAACCTATTTGTCAAGCAGCGGAATGGCAATGCATGATAGCACAGAATATTTCCTTTAAGAAACAGCAGCCGTATTTGGTGAATGGTTATGCACAGAACGGACTTGGAGGATACCGTTAAACACCGGTCCTAAGGCAGGCAGCCCATGTACATTAAGAAATGGAAAATGGAACTTTTATTAATATAAGATAAAATGCAATTCTTTATGCTTTAAGTTAAAAGCTATAGGATACTTTGAAAGCAGACAATACTAGGTGCTTTAATTCTAGACTCCATCACGAAATACTATTCCATTAGTTGCTCAAAGGCTATACCCTTTGAGTACTGCCCATTAGCTTTTAAAAGTCAACTCCAAATATAAAAGCACCTGAGGTTTGCCAGTCAAAAATGTAATGTACATTGGTTACGTTACACTAAAACATAACTTTTAAGAAAAACGGACTTTAAAAAATACCGCACTGTTGACTTAAAATAATTTCAAAATAGGTTGCTCCTAAAAGTAAGAGCACTACTTTCAAATCTTTCAACACGCTTTGGTTTAAAGTAACATTTTGTGAAACATTAATATGGTTCACCCATCTTTCAGCAAAATATATTCCCATCTTTCAGCAAAATAACAGTGGAACCTGCTTTTAAACCTAGCATCATCTAAAGAAATGAGTCAGCACGTATGTGAATTAGCTATTCACCAAAAAACAATGTATTTAATGTTTCCACCATGAAAACAATACTACAAGATCCATTGGATGAATTCTATTTTTAGCTTGATGAAAATATTAAAAACCTCACTGAACAGTGCCACACAGATATTTAGTGTTTTTTGGCATTGAAATCAGAGCAATGCAAACCTGTATGCTCGATACAGGCAATTTTCACAAAAGTTTCAGAGGCAAAAGAGATGCGGGAATGGTTGATTGGGAAGGAAATGAAACAACCTATCAGAGTCCTCAATTCTAGAATTAATCCTCAAAAGATGGCATAGCTGGTCACCATCTCTGTCTGTGAGTATTCAGACAAGACTGATACTTGAATGTACTCTGAATGCTCAGAACCTTCTAAGCTTCAAAATTAACCACAGGCTAGTCAGTGTCCCACTTGAGAAACTGAAAATGCACGTATGAAGTTCTGGTTAAGTGCAGCTACAAAAGCACTAAAATAGGAATAGGAACAGAAACACTACCCCACACAAATAACTGTGTGTTAATATTCCTCTTGCCTTTCTTAGTGGCGGCCTTAGAAATGCGTACTATGGTGAGTGTGTATGTGTGTGTGTGTGTGTGGTGGGGGGGAAGGAATGAAAGAAAAACACAAAAGCTTTAAACAAAGGAATTAGTTTGCAGCACGTTCATATTGGCATCAGTGATTTCTTTTTACTCTCCAAAGAGTTAAAACATGGTAGGGTGTAAGCTACTTTATATGCTTTCAGGATAGATTTCCTAAGTAAGTTAAACAGACCATTTCCTTAAATCCTACTAAAAAAGAAATCCCTGAAGCATAAATGTAAATAATACTAACATGTACATCTTCACATGGGTTCATTTGTAGTAATCTGTGGATGACCCTTGCAGATTTTCTGAAGTTACACCAGCCATCGTTCTTTAAAATACTGAAACAGTATAGAAGCTCGCCGGCTACTCAATGTTTGTCAGCAACTATTAATATTACCTAAACCTAAGATACACACTAGAAAGCAGAATCAACAGCTCAAAATATTAGGCTATGAAAGATCTAATTTAAATATCCTCCCAGTACCAAGAAGCTTTTAGGCATGAATTCTTTTCTAGCTGATGACCGTTTTAATGTGGTAACGCAGCTAGTAGGAAGCACTAAAATTAATGCTTGCAACTTGTGTCACTGGTTTGTTAATGCCTATAGTCACAAATAGAAAACAGCATCCAGTAAGGAAATGAAAGATTCTGTGCCTCTCTCAGCTGCTGGGGATCTTCCCCTAGCAAATATTTAAAACTAAACCTATGGTCTGTAAATCCCCTTTCAGTTTATCCAAAGGGCTCCAATGACAGCCAAGGCCAACCTCAGAAATACAAGCGGGAACACAGCAAGTAGACAGTTACCAAGCAAACCATGAGCGTGAAATCTGAGGTATCACACATAGTTACACACCGTTGTAAAAGAGAGGGGATAGTCTGTGATGACTAGTTCTGGAGAAAAAAAGGGTAGAAACATAACGAGAACTTGGATTAATAAAAGAAACTGGCTTTGCAGTTCATTCTTGTACAGAGCTGGTAACACAGAACAGGAAGGGTCTTTGAATTCTTCTCTCTCTTCCCTGGTGAACACTCGGTCCAAAGTCCAGTGAAGACAAACATGGGCACCCGCCAGGTTATTTTGCTGTGAGGCGGGCATGGTCACCACTCTATTTTATCCTCGACACCCAGAACCTTTGAGGTCTCGTCGCTGAATTGTTTGTGAAGAAGCACTTTCTCCGTAACACATGCCTCGGGCATGAAGTCCTCCCATACAAAAGGGAGAAACTAATCCTATTCTTCCTGAAGTAGAAGACGGTTCTTAGATTCCTAAGTTACTACTCTAAAATCTTGAATAGGTTGCAAAAAAAAAAAAAAAAAAAAACTAACTGTATCTCCTAGAGGATAACTATTTTAACAGCCTAAGAGTCAGGATTAAGTTCCCCAATAAATAATCGCTACCCTACAAAGAAAAATAAATTTACAAACTATTTTTACTCTAAGATACCATCAACTGTAAGTAATGGTGGCACCATGTGTACCACTAAGAAAAAATGCAAGCAATTAAGCGACACAATGCTTTCATAGCATGTAGAATGAGGATATTTATTGAAACGTTGTTTTAGAGTTAAACAGGTTTCTATCACATCAGTCTTGCACATACCTGAAGAAAGTGTGTGAAATAATTGGTTAAGTTACAACTATAACTTCATATGCTGAGTCCAACTCTTGTGAATCACTTCTCCAACCACAGCCACGGAGGTCTGCTTTCTTCCACAGAACGGCACCCTTGGTGCTGTCCAGAGTGCTGGGGACGCAGCATTTCTTGAAAGGGTGCTCCGCTGCGACCGTGTTTCATGTCAGCAGAGAATTTTGAGCAAAACGAGGTCTGACAGTCCTGCTCGGTGCATGAACCGATCACACCAGCCTCGCGTTGCTTTGAATTCTGTCTCATCTATTCCCAGGGTTTTGGCAATTTCTCCTGCCTTCAATTGCATCGCTTGGAGCGTGATAGGCCATCCTTTTGCATGCACCTCACTAATAAAACGTAGTACAGCTTCATCCACTTGTGGGTATCTTCCTTTCTTAGGTCTTGCAAAGCATTTTGTTGCTGCTTCACAAGTAAATATGGAAGTCCGGTCATTCCTCCAGCGATGGATGTTTGCTTCGCTAATACTAAATGTGTGTCCGGCTGTTCTGTTTCCGTGCTTTTCCGCATACACAATAACTTTTCGTTTCAATGCTGAATCACAGTGCAATCTTTTTGAAGACATTTTTAAATACCAATTAAACCTGACACATTTGATACCAACAATACAGTGATGATACCATCTATGACAAGCTGTTAAGTTCACACACGCACAAGTGGAGATCATTACATCATGACCATCTCCCGGCTGATGGTAATCATGGGATACAGCCCAATTTCAGACAAGGTTAAAATGTGATAACAAAAACCAAAAAGAAGAAAAGAAGAAAAGAAAAGAAAAGAAAAAGAAAAAAAAACATACATTATAGAACTAATAAAATATGGTTTTTCAAGCCTGTAATGTTTATCAGATTCACACCAGTGCAAGGAAATAAGCCCAGGAGGCAAAGAGTAAGTATTTAAGTGGAAAGCTAGTGAAGCAAAAGACTATTCGTTAATATGGAATTTGCAATGATCTGATTTGGTTTTAATTCCCTTTATTTTCATATGGCTTACAGATAAATCTTTTTTTTTCAACTGGACTTACAATCCAAGTAAAAAAACGCAAAGCCAAGTCATTAAAGACAGAGGTTCTCCGCTGCCTTTCATCATTCACTAGTACAGGACGATGGCTGGGGTCAGTGGCCTTCATCAGCAGGTGCCCTCCTTTGGCGAGCAGATCTGATCCTGTGTGAGGATGACGAAGTGTCTTCTTCTGTTTCAGAGCCTGACGGCTCGTGATCTCCCTCCTGAGATCCTGTGTCTCCTACCAGTTCCCGCAGAAACTTGAATTTCGATAGAAAAAGATGCCATACAAAATACCAACCTAAAAGGAGACAAAAACATTAAGAAAAATTATTACATACAATTTTATTAATTGAGAACATTCTAGTTATGTATGTATGTATACGCATGGGGTATTTTTACCAAACAGTATGTATAATACCAATATATATCTGACTATACATATATATTTATGTAACAAACACTTACTAAGCATTTACTATGGACAAGAAGTAAGAATAAAGTGTTACATTATACAAGGATGGTAAGAAGTTTCTGCCTTCATGGAATTTAGCATCCAAGCTTGGTCCATCTACATCAAAATTACGATGAGATTATGATATCTATGTCAAAGTGTTCATTATATTAAAGTCAAATTTCTGAGAGCACTTTTCTGGGGAAAAAAGAATATACTCTGCATTTCCTTGGACATTCAAATCTCAGTGCTAATATTTACTAAAACCAAGTCTCCTTCGACTGCAATGTGAAGGCCATGCCATGGTAGGCCTGCAGTAAGAACTTCTGTCGGAGGCGCCTGGGGGGCTCTGCAGGTTAAGCGTCCAACTCTGGGTTCCGGCTCAGGTCATCATCTCACGGTTCGTGAGTTCCAGCCCTCCATTGGGCTCTGCACGAAAAGTGGGGAACCTGCTTGGGATTCTCTCTGTCTGCCCCTCCCCTGCTCGTTCTCTTGCTCTGTCTCTCAAAATAAATAAATACACTTAAAAAAAAAAGAACTTCTGTCAGACTCAAGCTACTCATAAGTTTCTAGAAATAATAAACTTTCAAAGAAAGTTAATACATTTTCTTTAATTACATGACAAAAGAATAAAGCCAGAGCACCACTATCGAGGCTCAAGATTTTTAAAAACGTGGTATTTTCATGTCAAAGTCATTAAAAAGTCTGGACAACTCTCCTTACAAATAAAAAAAAAATACTATCCAAGTTTTGTTTGTTTTGCAAGAAGATTGAAGTTCACTACATTTTAGATGCCCACAAATAAGGATCAATCAATAAAAGAGTGCACAGGATAAAACCTGTGAATCCATGACTAGTTGCTCTGAAATGTTAAGATCGTATTAAAACAAAAGTAACCACTGTAACAAAGCTTCCCATGCCAGTGTGTTTCACTCTGCCTTCCACTTTACACTCTCTAGTAGAAAAGCAGTCGACCACAGCATATCCTGATGAGGAGCATTTTATGAAAACAAAATCCCTGTTCTACCCCCAGCATTACACCAGACCAGGATGAATGGCCACTTAAGGAAGTTTCTAATTCTACTTGTTTCTTTCTTGCAATCTCTGAAGGAAAAAAAATAAAAAGAAAAAAGATCAACATAAGCTTCTTGGTATTAAAAGACTAATAACTTGAGAGATTTAACCCTATTTCTCAAGTATTTGCTTTCCTTAACTGCTGAATGCTAACCACAAATCTATTTTGGTCAACTGTGAGTTAAGCATCGAACTCTGTAAAACAGCATTTTAATAAAATTCCAAATTAGCACACTCTTGTCTTTACCCAAAATTCTTTGTACACACAGTACATAGCAAATAAGCAGAAAGAACTCTGGAGGAGTCAGGAGTCCCAGTTCTGATAGAAGACTCACAAAGCTGCTGTAAGAACTACATGAGAAGGCACATACAGGACTCAGGTGTCCGGCACTGAGTAAGCATTTTGGTAAAATGCTCAATGAACCTAAAGTGTAGTCCCTGGGCAGTGGGATCTGAGGTGCCTTCTATTTTGTTAATTATCTTTTTTTTTTAATTGAGATATATTTCACATAGCATAAAACTCCCTCTTCTAAAGTATACAATGCAGTGGTTTGTAGTATATTCACAAGGCTGTGCAACCATCACCGTGATCAAAGTCTGGAACATTTTCATCAACCCCAAAGAAACCCCGTTTCCATCAGCAGTCACTCCCCATTTCCTCCTCCCCCCAGCCCCTGGCAACCACTCATCTCCTCTTCCTGTCTCTACGGATTTGTCTATTCTGAGCATTTCATATAAATGGAATCACAATATTAGTCTTCTGTCTGGCTTCCTCCAGGCCGCATATACTTTCAAGGTTCATCATCCATGTTGTTACAGGCATCATCATTCCATTCTTTTTTATCATCGAATAATATTCCAGTGCACAGACATATCACACTAGGTTTAACCATTCAACAGTGAATGGGCATTGGGTAGCTTCTACTTTGGGGCTGGTATAAAAAAGCATTTCTACTTTTGGGTGCAAGGACCATTTTGCGTACAAGGTTTTAAAGAGACGTGTTCATTCTTCTTGGGACACCCAAGAGTTCAACTAGGAGGACAACTACTGGGTCATATGGTAACTTTATGCTTAACCATTTGTGAAACTGCTAAACTGTCTTCCAAAAATCAGCTACACCGCTTTCTATCCCTACCAGCAATGCATGGGGCTCTAATTTCTCTTCATCCTCACCAAGACTTTTTATTGTCCACCCTTCCCATGGCAGTCATCCTAGTGGGTGTAGCACTGTGGCTTTTATTTGTATTTCCCTTGTGACTAAAGATGTTGAGCATCTTTTCATGTTTAGTGGCCACTTGTATATCCTCTTTGGAGAAATACCTATTCAATTCCTTTGCCTACTTTTTAAAACCGGTTGTTTGTCTTTTTGAGTTGTAAGAGTTCTTTATATATTCTTGATACTAGACCTTTATTAGATATGATTTCCAAATATTTCCTCCCACTCTGTGGGTTGTTTTTTCACCGTCTTGATAATGTTATTTGAAGTACAAACGTTTTTAATTATGATGAAGCATAATTTATCATCTTTTTTCTTTGATGAACTCCAATTTATCTATTTTTTCTTTGGTTGCTTGTATTTTTGGTGTCCTATGTAGGGAACCAATGACTAGCCCAAGGTCATAAAGATTTACACTTATATATTCTTCTAAGAGTTTTACTTTTAAGTCTGATCCATTTTAGTTAATGTTGGTATGAGAGATTCAAAGTCGTTCAATCTTCATATGGATATCAAGTTGTTCCAGAACCATTCGTTGAAAAGACTGTTCTTCCCATTAAGTTGTCTTGGCACCTTTGTTAAAAATCAAATGACCATGAGGAGGCGGAGTGGTTAAAAAAAAAAATCAAATGACCATAAATAAATGTATAGTAGCTTTATACCAGTACTACACCATCTTGATTACTTACAGTAGCTTTGTATTAAGTTTTGAAATTGAGAGAATTGAGAGTGAAAGTCTACCATCTTTTTCTTTTCAAGATTGTTTTGGCTGTTCTGAGTCCTTTGCATTTCCATGTGAATTTAGAATTCCATTGTTGATTTCTGCAAAAAAGGCCATGAGAATTTTGATAGGGTTTACAGTGAATCTGTAGACTAATGTGGGGACCCTACACAGTTTTTTAATATTTTCCTGTACTGAACGAAATTTTTCTACAACAGACACACATGGCTCTGATAAACAGGAAAATCGGGGGCAACAAGTCAGAAACTATAAGTTTATGAATACTCTACAGATGTGTATGTTTTAAATATGCCAATGCCATTAATTGGCCTAAATTATTAAAGCCAGTTGATTTTTTTTCAGTGTTTTTTTAATTTTTATCTTTTTTAATATAATTTATTGGCTAACATACAGTGTATATACTGTGCTCTTGGTTTTGGGAGTCGATTCTCCTAATTCATCGCTTACATGATGGGATCATCCCAACAAGTGCCCTCCTCAATGCCCATCATAAAGCCAGGTGATTTCAATACTAAGAAAACCCCTAACTCTTAGATTAGTTGTGTCTATCAAAGATGACAGTCTTGACCTCAAAAAAACAAAGATTCCAATCGTGGCTGAAAGGTGTCAAATGACCAGAAAGAAACATAAGGGAGGTTGAAGTCTTTTGACTAAAAAGAGACTATGGTGAAGGGCTGGCATGACTGGAGTGCCACCATGAAACACTATAGCGCCCTCTCGATGGTTAAGACAAAGCAAGTCTCCTAGCACAGAAACCTACAAAATAAGGAAGTGAAGACAGCTGTCGTAGTCAGTTTGGGAAGGTACATAAGCATTCAGCTAGATCACAAACTCTCTTTCTCAACTTTAACAGAACAAAAAAAAAAAAAAAAAAAAAATGTATCATCTCTGCCAACAGCCTATGTAAGCGATTCAATCTCGAGTCCAACCTCAGAATATGGCTGCCAATGAGACACCTCGGCTCAGAGCAGCAAGTTATGGCTCAGCACCCCCTCCTCACCCACACCAGCTAAACCACTCAACTTCACACCTCTCATTTTTATCCCCCAACCTGGAGACAAGAACACTCCCTGCTCTTGTCTGGGTGGAAGATACACAAGGGTTGGGGGTGGTGGGGGAGCATGTGGGTAGTGACACTGTGTCCCACAAAAAATCGTGAGCTAGAGAATTCCCGATATGGAGTCGATCTGCTGGGCGGCCACAAAGAACAAATACTCACTGTGCTTGTTTTTCAGGGACTACTGTAATGACAGGGTAGGAATGCAAAGCTAAGAGAGAAATTGCAGTGTTGATAAGAACTGGAGTGGTATTCACTAAACTGAGGGAAGTTCAACAAGTCGTTCTCCCAAGTAAAATGAGTAAGTTCTTACAGAGATAGAATGTTTTGGAGACAGATGTGGGGGAAGGGAGTTTCCATATCATAGTACCTACAAATAGTAACATCTCATGCTTCTAAAAAGGGTATTAGTAGTCTGAACAAAGGATGATACTAAAAATTCCAGGCAACTTGATCAGAAACAAAAAAACAATTACACACGCTATAATTTATTTTAGGAAAAGTACCATTACTAAAACCCCAATGGGTATATACAGGAAAAGCATGACTTAGCAAAGAAGAAACTAAGAGAGGTACTATCACAGTGCCAGATAAAACTGCTAATAAGACAGTCACTGACTGTGTCAATTAGATAAGGAAATCCTTTTAGCTAACTTTTTTTTTTTTTTTGGTCTAACTTGGGGACAGGTACTATAAGGAAATGCTTTGCACATATCATTTAATGGCCAAACTGTCACTCAAGTTAACTAAACTGTTCCTTCACATATTGCTGGCAGCTGATTAACAGGGCCCTGACCTATTCATCTATAGCACTTCACTTGTACTGATCTTACAATAAATGCAAAGTAGAAAGGCATGTACATATTCCCCTCTCCTTATGTTAATAAAACAGCTTTTAGTTCAAGTAACAGAAACCTTGGCTTATCTTAACCAAAAAGAGGGAATTTATTGCTGGCTTACAGGAGAGTCTCAGAATGCATAGACGAAGCACGCTTACTGGGGACAGAAGGAGAAGATTTGTGAACTGACGTAGTTCTCCCAGCATTATCTGTTTCCCTTTGCACACTTGCTTTACTTTCTTCTCGGCTTACCTTGCACACAGCTGCTACTTCTCAGTTCTGTGAAAGACTTCTCAGTTCATATCCTCAAAAAAAAAAAAAAAAGAAAGAAAGAAAAAAAAAAAGAAACCCTGGAATCTCTATCCCAACTTGGGTCACATGTCAGCCCAAGGGCCAGCGTGCATTGTGAATGTGGCTGTCGGGCCTACCATGCAGAATTTATGTGATCTTAGAGACTGCAGGGGAGTGGATGGGATGGCCTGGAGAAAGAACCCAATAAAGCTGACTCCTCTACTTTCATTAGCAACAGAGTCCTGGAGGACGGTCTCCACTAAGGAGTCACTCAAACACAAAACATCCCTGAACTAGGCAGACAAATCTTCTGATGCATTAAGTCTAATCAAAACCTACAATATCCTTGCCTTGAGGCCTTCAAAACTGCCACATAGTACAACCTTTAAGTAATAAAGGACTTACCCCTTGTACTCTGCACGCCTTTGCTCCACACTGCAAGAAGTCCTCAACCTCTTGAACTGAGAAACTACTTACTTAAGGTGGGGTGAGTGAGATCAGATGAAGCTGGGAGTCATTCTCCCGTTTGCGGAAAAGAACACATGTAAATGGAAAGCAAGTTCAAAAGCCTATGTAACTACCACATTACAGCCATTCACAACAAAATCACTCAAACTGGCCCCTCATCACACTCTGCTAGGAAGCTTTGAGAAATTACAGCTTCCCAAAGACTCATGCCAGACACCCGAAATCACATGCCAAGGACTGTGCTTACTCATTTTTTTTTAAAGCTCCCAAAATGACTCTGATGCACATGCAGGTTTGGAAAAAACAAATGGAGACACATGAGTGCTGTTGCAGATCAATGATGGAGATGAGCCAAGGAAAAGGAAAAAATGATGAGCAGTGGAGCAGCAGTGGGGAGGAGATGCGACATAGCTGATCAGGTCATCTGAGAAGATCCCACTTGAGAAAAGGCCACAAGAGCCACATTAGTCATGAATTGGACAAAGTAAGTGTATAAGGGGGAGCTACAAAGAAACTTTCCCAGGCATTGCTGGTAAGGGCGGCAATGCCGCAGAAGGATGATGGATGTGTAATGAAGGATGTGACGGATGGTCAGAAGTTGGACGTAACAAACTATTATATCTTTGCTCCAAGTAGAATTGTATGATGACTGGTTAACAAAATGATTTGACACAACACTTATGTATCATTCTGTTGTATACTATGAACCTAAGAGAAAACAAATGGAAAGTTGCATAATATAAAATGAAGCATCGCACTCTCTCTACATGTTACAGATCGTAAGACAGCATCAGATGGGAGAGGGGAGTGTGTGCCGAGAGGTTGAGAGGCACCAGACACACAAAGGACAGAATCACCAGTTCAGATTTAAGACTCTAACTTACAATATCAATAGACCAGCTCAATTTGGACTCTGGGCCCTAGTGACTAACTTCTACCAGATTTGTGTATGTATCTTTGTGGGGGAGTGGGACAAAAGGAAGAATTATCACTACAAAGGCTACCTTTTACTGAAAAGGACTTACCCCTTGTACTCTGCACGCCTACAGCTGACAGGAACTCTCCCAGGAGTACAGGTCATATAATCCCTCCCACCGAGACCGGATATGCAGACACCACAAACTCCTTACCTAACTTACTCCATGGGCTGTGTCTTGTACCTCGTCCTGGGATTTAGTAAGAGAAAAATGGGAAGGAGGAAAGGAGAGAAGAAGTGGGGGAAGAGAACCATCCACATTTAGCTGTATACATAATCAGAAATTTACACTGTTAAAACAATGGCTGCAGTGTTTCATAGTTTCAAAGGCAAGTCTGCGCCTTGCTCGTCTCACACTGGAAAGCGCTGTATGTCAGAAACACTGGCTGGCAACACAGGGTGTATATTCTGGGATAAGCAAATGAGCACTCTCTTGTGTGTGCCAATAGCTAAGCGTTATTAGCTCAAAGGCTGAATTTCATGAAACACATCGTGTGTTGTTTTTCTGTGCAAGATAAACGTGCTGGCAGCAGAAGGGTAGTGATAGCAGATGAACCTGAGTGATGAACCAACACCATCAACACACCACAAGCCCAAGGGACGGTTGTAATTATAGAGTTCTCCGTTTACAAAGTGCTTTTCTATTCAACATCTCCTTTAATCCTCCCAATTACACTCTGAATTAATGAGACTAGGAATCATTATCACCATTTTCTAGATAAGAAAATAAGGGAAAGTGACTCGACCATTGAAGAGGGCCAGCTAGGCAAAAGAGAGCAACGAATTTTACAAGTGTATCAAATTTCTCAGATTTTCATGGTGAAAGTATGGCTAAAGCACAAAACACCAATTAGAGAATGAGGATTTGATATCACTACCCATGATCTTTTCAGGTCAAAAGCCCAGCTACAGCGCAATCACAAATTCTTGTCTAGGTGGAACCAGTCCAATGGAGTTACGTAATCTCACCTTCGTGATGGTATCCAAGTGGCTAACTGGCTCAATACCAATCTCAATGTGTATAAAGCTCTTTTCCATTTTCAATCCTATTACTGATTTTTATTGTAATCTGAAGGTAGCTAAGGCTCACTTCTAAGATAATATATTCAAGGCCATGGACACAGGCTAAATAAAAATAGTGCTGTACTCTTCCAAGTCTTACCACAATATCACACCCCTTTCGTAATGACCTGCTGGGCAAATGCTACATGATAAGCCCCTGAAAATACCATTACATTCAAAACTCTTTTATCCAATAAGTACAGCATTTTTAAAGTTGACCTGACATGTACAGAATATTCTATTCAATAACTGTAGAATAATCATTCTTTTTAAGTATATAAAGAACATTCACCAAAATACACCATTAATCAGTCTCACTAAATTTAAAAGTAAACTCTCTTAAAAAAATTTTTTTTTAACATTTATTTATTTTTGAGAGACAGACAGAGCACGAGCAGTGAAGGGATGGAAAGGGAGACACAGGATCTGAAGCAGGCTCCAGGCTCTGAGCTGTCAGCACAGAGCCTGACGTGGGGTTCAAGCCCACTTACCATGAGATCATGACCTGAGCAGAAGTCGGACGTTTAACAGACTAAGCCACCCAGGCACCCGAGAGTAAACTCTCTTAAATTTTATTTGACCATAACAAAATTAAACTAGAAATGGATGACTAAATGATATAGGGAAAAAAATTAAATATTCAAAATTTAAGCAATACTCCTAATATAGAATATAAATACATATATTTATATAAATATAAAAGAGAATTCACAAGTGAAACTAAAAATAGTTTGAACTGAATTATTTTTTTAAATCAAAAGCAATACCAGGAAAGAAATTTATTTCATTATTAAAAAAAAAAGGTCTAAAATCAATAATCTAAGCTTCCACCATGAGAAACTAAGAAAAGAAGTACAAATTAAACTCTAAATACATAGAAGAGGGGTACCTGGGTAGCTCAGTCAGTTTTGAGCAACCGACTTGATTTCAGCTCAGGTCAAGATCTCATTGTTTGTGGGATAGAGCCCCATGTAGAGCTCCGCACTGACAGAGCAGAGCCTACTTGAGATTCTCTCTCTGCTCCTCCCCCGCTCATGCCACACACACACTCTCTCACTCTCTCTCAAAATTAATAAATAAAAAACTTTAAAAAGGCTGATTGACATTTAAAAAAAGATAAGTAGAAGAAAATAAAGATATCAGCATAAAGCAATGAAATAGAATATGGACAAGTAATAGAGGGGGAAAAAATGAAACCAAAGTTGATTCTTTGAAAAAAATCAATAATATTTATAATCTCTACCCAAACTAATCATGTGGAAAAAAAAGAGAGAAAGGACACAAATAACCAATATCGGGAATGAAAAAGAAGACATCATCACAGATGCTACAGATATTAAAAAAATAGTAAGATTATAAGTGGTAACTGTGGCAACCTTTTAGTAACCTCAAAGAGTCAAGCCACTATTAACTCTTGTGTGACCTGTCCCCGCAGAGTGTGGCCACAACCTGTGTCCTACTTCCAACAGAACACAGCAAAGGTGATGGGATAGTTACTCCCTTTATGAGGTTATATGATACAGGTAAAAGGATTCTGCAGATACAATTAAGGTCCCCATCAACTGATTCTAAGTTACTGAAAAGGGAAATTATCGTAGGTGGACCCAACTCAATTAAGTGTTAAGTCTTTAAAAGAGACACTGAGCCCTTTCTTGGTATCAGAGAGATTCTGCCACTGGTTTAAAAGAAGCAAGCCACCACAAGTCCTACAGTCACAAGGAACTGAATTCTGCCAACAGCCATAAGAGGCAGGCTAACACCCTGACCGCACTTGTGAGATGGACAGCAGAGGGCCCAGCTAAGCCATCCCCACACTCCTGACCTGCAGAAACCACTAGCAAACAATTATGTTTTTGTGAGCTGTTATGTTAAGTTTGTGGTAATGTGTTACACAGCTAGAGAGAACTAATACCCTAACTCTAAGTAAACTCTTCCAAGAAATAATGGAGAAACACTTCCCAACTCACTTTTGATGAGGTTTTGCATGACCCTCACAACAAAACCAGATAAAAGCATTTAAGAAAGCTACAAATATTCCTCGTGAAACAAATTCTGCAATATACAAAAAAGATATATATGAAAAATATAATCCATCAATATATAAAAAGAGTCTATCTGAGGAGTTATCAGGTTGCTTTAACATTCAAAACTCAGTGTAAAACACCATGTAAACAGACTTAAAGAAAAACAACATGATCATCTCAATACTGAAAAAGCATCTGAAAAAAATCTAACATCCACTTCTGATTTTTAAAAAATCTCATCAGATTAGGAATAGAAGGGAAGTTTTCTTCTTCAACCTAATAAAAAATACCTACAAATAACTTTCAGCTAACATTACACTGTACAGTGAAAGACTAAATGTTTCTCTCCGAAAGATCAGTGAGAAAGATCTGCTCTCGCTCCTTTCTCACTGCTATACTGGAGGTAAAATGAGGCAAAAACCAAAAGACACAGATACTGGAAAGAATAGGTAAAACAATCTTCATGCGCAGTTAACATGAACCTCTGGGTAGAAAATCCTAAAGAATTACAAAAACTAAATGAACTTAGCAGTATTGCAGAATACACTGTCAATATACAAAAATCAATACACAAAAATCATTTGTATTTCTATATATCAGCAGCAAATATTAAATGAGTGCCACACATAACAGCACCAAAAATATGAAACTTTACAGTTAACTTTGACAAAATTAGTGCAAGAATTGTATTATATATTGAAATATGTAAAATGTTGCTGAAAGAAATTAAAGTCCCCCCCCCAAAAGTAAAGAGATACAATATGGTCATGGATCACAACATTAAGATGCCAATTCTCTCCACCTTCACCTCCAGATTCAATAGATCTATTTTGGCAAGCTGATTCTGAAGCTTAAGGAAATGCAAAGGATCTAAAATAGCAAACATTCTGAAACGAGTAATACTACATAACGTACACAATTGGTATAAGGATACATATATGTCATTGAAACAGAATAGTCCAGAAATAAACCCATATATAGGATCAAATGATTGTCAACAACTGCCTTTTCTTTTTTTTAATTTTTTAATGTTTATTTATCTTTGAGAGAGAGAGACAGAGTGTAAGTGGGAGAAGGGCAGAGAGAGAGGGAGACATGGAATCTGAAGGAGGCTCCAGGCTCTGAGCTGTCAGCACAGAGCCCGATGTGGGGCTCAAACCCACGAACCATGTCTGACCATGACCTGAAGTCAGACACTTAACCGACTGAGCCGCCCAGGTGCCCAAACAACTGCCTTTTCAATAAATGATGCTAAAACACCCTTCTGTAAAAAAGAACGCTAATCCTTAACTCAAAAACCATACACAAAAAAAATCACCTCAAAGATCACAGCCCTAGAGGAAAAACCTAAAATATAAAAGTCATAGGAGAAAATATGTGTGACCCTGGGGTAAGCAATATCTTCTTAGGATTCAAAACACATGAAATATAAAAGAAACTGATAAATGGAACTTAAAATTAAAACATTTGCTCTTCTATTGACACTTAAAAATGAAAAGGCAAGGCACATATTAAAATATTTACAAAACATGTATCTGATAAAAGGCTGTCCCCCAAATACACAAGAATTGTTACAACTTGATTATAAAAAGATAATGCAATTTCTTAAATGGGCAAAAACTGTTAACAGAGACTTGACAACACAGCTGTTCGCAATGGAAAATGTTTGGCAGTTTCTCACAAAGTTATCCAAGAGAATGAAAACATATATCCCCACCAAGACTTGTAAAGGAATGTTAATAATGTAATACTTGTAATAACCAAAACTGGAAATCCTAACATCCATCAATAAGCAAAAGGATAAACAAATTGTGGTATATCCATACAATGGAATATTACCCATCAATAAAAAACCTGAATCACTGATAGACACAACACCACAAATGGATCTGGAAAGCATTGTGCTAAGTGAAAGAAGTCAAACACAAAAGACATGCTGTATGATTTCATGTACGTTAAATTCTAGAAAAGGCAAAATTATGGTTATGGAAAGCAGTGCAACTGATGCCAGGGGCTTGAGGCACTGACTACAAAAGGGCACGAGGGAACCTTCTGGAGTGATCGAAGTGTTCTGGATCTTGACTGTGGTTGTGGTCACACTACTGTATACATTTACTAAAACTCAACAAATTTTATACTTTCTTTTCTGTGATCAACAAACATGTTTTACCTTACTCTCTCGTTATCTTTGAAACATATATTATCCATATCAATCTAAGGACAGTTTATGTTTCTAAGACCAGATTTAACCTTTGAAAATCTGTTTTCCACACATCAGTTAATTCCTATTTCTTCACTGCACCTCAATGTGAGACAGAAGAGCAGAAATACATTGATCCTCAGTATTCCCAGATTCTATTACTTGCATTTGGCTAAAATTAGAGGTCGTGTGCACTGCTCAAGTCCCACAGCTAGGAAGCGGCAGTGCTGGTCGCCTTTAAACCTGGATCAGCCAGAGCCCGACTCTGCCCACTAATTCCCTGACCTTGTTCTGCACAGCAGGAACCCGGGACTGGGCACTAGACAAGGTCTGCAAATTTGTCCATCCAGGGTCTGTTGAGCCAGGTTCAACTACGGAGCACAAGGAAGCCAACCTCTGGAGAAGGGAGAATGTGCACACCAAGACAGACAGCTACTTCTCTCTGCTCCTCCTGTAGGCCCCCAAGGATGCTCTTCCATGACCTAACTTCAAATCTCAAACGCTCTTTAGACACAGGGGCAGGCAGAGCAGATGGAAGTGGCATCACTGCTATTAGGCTGTGCCACAGTCAGACCACGACCACTCCCAGACCCTACACTGTGGCCTCCTGATTTCAAACTCTCATCAACCCTTAGCACTCACCCACCTATCTGCCTTCCTTGCTTCTAGCCTCCCCACTCCACACACTGTAGCTAGAACAGCCCATAAAATTCTGCGTTCCTGCTAAATAAAAACTCTTGGCTCTCCACTGCCTCTCAGACAGCATAAATTCTGCAGGTGATGCATATAAAATGCCACAATCTGGGTGCTTCCTGCCTCCATCAATAACCTCATCTTAGCTCATTCTTCAAGGACTAAAAGTTCATTCACTTACTCATTCATTTGAATATTCGTGAAACACCTACCATGTTCCAAATACCATCTTTACTGGAACATATTTACCTAATAATAAAGAACTCTAGGCAAAGATAAAGTATTGTAAGGGGAAGGGGGCAGGTGTGTAAAAGACAGGTATCTGACAGAGAGAGGTTAGGAAGGCCTCACTGACAAATGGAAAGATAGTGACAAAGTTGCCATTTACTGAGCGGGAGAAGGGTACACGACCAAGAATGTGCTTTTAGATATGATTGTTATACTCATTGTTCAAGAGTTTTGATGACCCTATCTCCAGGTCCCCTCCCTCCTCAAGGTGGGGAGTTCTGGGGGTGGAGCTGAAACACCCCACCCTATCATCCCACTGGGTCTTCTTAATGACCAGCCCCCGGCCTCAAACAACCTAGAGCCCACCCCCCCAACCCCCAGGGAACAGCCCAAAGATGCTATGAATAACAAAAAATGCTCCTATCCTCAAAAAATTCTAAGAGTTTGGGAACTTTTTGCCAGAGACCAGGGACAAAGACCAAATATATTATTGTCCCACATAGTTGAACTCCTTACATTGATGACTGCTCTTCAAGCCACGGGACAAAGAAAACATTTGTTTCTGTTTGAAAATCAGAAATACATAACAGGGAAACGAATACACACACCCAACTTGATGAATTTCATGTAAGATACAGTGTGCCTATCATAGACCTTTCCTTAGATTCTTACAAATTTGTTGTTGAAAGTAATGACTCATTTGTACCCTCTTCCAGAATTTATGATTTAGTGGTAGAACCAGGTTTTAATTAGTTATCTTTGTATCTCAGAAACATGGTTATAAGAGATGCTCAAATATTTGGGGGATGAAAGGGCATATGACATATGACCCAATGACTGGGAATGAAAGATAATGCCTAAGGTTTTGTGCATAAACTGAAAACAAGAAGTTGTTTTAGGTAAAGATTCTGAGCTCTATTAAATAACAACAAAAAAGGGGGGGGGCAGAGTCCTGTATGTGAACCTGGAGCTCAGAAACCTAGATCTTACTAAAGTTATGTTGCAGAATATTTTTTTTAACCTCAATACCCAGGATGCGTTGTCTTGCCACTTAGAAGAATGAAGAGGTGGACACAAAATGAGCAGCAGGCAAAAGTTTATTAGAGTATAAGAAAGTGCAAATAGTATGAAAGCTCTCTTTGCAGAGAGGGAACATTTGAAAATGAATGCCCTCGGTAATAGCAGGGGACTTTGTTTTACAGGGTTTTGTTCAGCCCTATTTCCCTGGGTTTCTTCTCAGGTGTTACCTTTATTGGCTAGGGAACTCTAAATGCCTACTCATTCCTTTTTGATTGGCTATTTTCTATTGTATGAGGGGTGGTCTGTGACCATTCTGTTCCTTGTGGGTCATATGGTCTTAAGGTCTACTACTTATTTTTAGATAGGTCTTTTATCAAATTCCTGAGGGGAATTGGTAGTGTCTGTTACATTCTTAAGAGCAACCTTATGCCCAAGGAGTTTGCTGTGGTCAGCCCTTCCCATAATTGTTCCAAAATTTGTGTTTTTCCCCACCCAGAGACCTCAGGTCCTAACCGGAAAGGTTAGGACCTCTCTGCATAATTTATCCCATCTGTCCCTAATATAGTTACTTTGTATGAGTGTCTTCCCTGTTGGAGTAAAAGGCCCTCAAGAGCATGGGTTTTGCTTCATTAATTTTTAAATACCCATAAGCAGTACCATGAGGGCTGTCCATCTTGAGGCCACCTTGGTTTGTACTACTCTTAAGACTTGTTTGTAACAGGAATTTAATAATTTACACTGGGGAATCTTTCTTTGTTCCTTCTTCAAATATAGAAGGGTCCACTACATGCTAGGCATTACTCTAAAATCCAAGGATAGAGCAGGGAACTAGCCAAACAAGGTCGCTGTCTTCATGGAGCTTATACTCTAATTGGGGAAAACAAACTCATAAAATAGCTCACTTCAGAAAGGGCTAAGTGCTCAGAAAACCAAGGGTCACTGAGATAAAAAGTTAACTGGATAAGTTACCCTAAGTGGACAGGGCAGGTCTCTTCTGAGACAGCAGCTGATGTGAAACGTGAATGAAGAAGAACCAGCCACGTGAAAAGCCAGAGGAAGACTGAGGGCAAAGGCCCTAGGGAGAGGACAAGGTTGGCCTGTGGGCAGAAGGGTGAGAGCAGTGGGGAGGAGAATGGAGAGGGGAGTGGAGAAGCAAGAGGGACCACGTCACGCAGATCCTCATAGCCATAGTAAGGGATCTGGATTGTACTTCAAGGGAAGTGAGAAGCCACAAGAGGATGGGTGTTAAGCAAGGAGTGACATGTTCTAAAGAGTGGTAAATGATCTAGCAGAGCAAAGGAAACAAAAGTCTGGGTGGCTGGAAAGAGGAATAGCAATTGGAGCCAAAATTCAATGGAGAACTATGGAAAAGATTAGGACTTGGGATGGGAAGACGGGAGGGTTGAAGGGGGAAGTAAAAAGGATTGGCGGAAAGTCTATTTACGAAGCTGACATGCAGCAGCCAAGTTTATAACACCAGAGCAGGAAATGAGAGGATTCTCCTCGGAAAGGATGGAATGCCCACGGAGAACAGACGTCCAGATACTAACAACTGGGGATTCTCCCAGAGAAGATGACAACTTGCTGTCAGCACTGACACTAAGAATTGATGACCATCTTTTACTTCCTCGGCCTTAAATATGAATACAGAACAGAGCAGCAGACATTCCTAAAAATCTTCCATCACAAAAAAGAATCCAAAGCAAACAAACCAAAAGAAAAGATAAGGAAGAAACAAAGACACGCAGGGAGAAGAAAAACACTTCATTAAAAACTACGGTTGACCCTTGAACAATACAGGTTTGAGCTGTGGGTCCATTTATACACTGAATTTTTTCAATAAATACAATATAGTACTATAAATGTATTTTCTCTTCCTTATGATTTTCTTAATGACATTTTCTCTTCTACTTTACTGAAAGAATACAGTCAGCATACATACACAAAATATGTGTTAATCGACTCTTTCTCAATAAGGCTTCTGGTCAACGGGAAACTATGAATTAAGTTTTTGAGGAGTCAACTGTGTGGGGGTTTGTATTCAAGAGTCAACTGTATGACTAATATGCTTATGAATATAAAATATACAGCATAAAGCAAAAAGAGGTTCTGGAGAAGTAATCAGAGAACAAGAAAGTTCAGAAATTAAAAACTGGATAACTAAAATAAAAACGTAAGAGATAGAAGATAAAACCCAAAACATATCCCGGGAAGGAGAGGAGAAATGATAGAAAATAGGACAAACAGGTAACACTACAGAATCAGCCCATGAGGTCCAACATCCAACTAACAGAAGTTTTTTTTTAGTTGAAAGGACCCATAAAAATGGAAGGAAGAGAAATATACCAAGGTATATCATTATGACATTTCAGAATAACAATGATAGAAAAAACTACAAGAGAGAGAAACCAAGTTACTTATAAGGAGAAAGAAACAGAGGGCATTAGATTTCTTAAAATCAGGCCTAAGCTAGAAATCAATGAAATAATCATTTTTGAAATCTGGATGAAAATTATCTACCACCTGAACGTTATTCAATTTTCAATCAAGTATAAAGGTGGAAGATTTTTCTAGACATTCCGACATCAATAAAAGACACTTTGACATCAATGAAAGATACTTTCAGGCAGGCATTAGCTCAAAAAATTATTTTCCATGCATTTTTTTCTCAGAAAGCAACCAGAAAACGTGCTCCTGCAAAACAAGATTATAAACTGAGAAAGATAATGACATGAGCTTCAGAAAACAAGATTTCCAGCAGAGAAAGTCAAGGGCAGGCTGAGATGGAAGGACAGCTCTGGGATTGGGTGGCGGCCTGAAGCCAGGGGATGACAACAATGTGCACACAGAAAAAAAGTAATACTAGTAGGTAAATTAAAAAGGCGACTGTTAACTTCAGGAAAAATGAAGAACCATGTAAGAAAGGAAGTCTGGTCATATTACATCATTTGACCAGCAGGGACTATTTACACAGTTAAAATATAAATCTTCACTCTCAAATGAGCCAAAAGTTGTCATTAACAATGGCAGGCAAGGAAAGAAGTGGGGACTCTACCATGGCTAGTAAATAATGCCTAAAGTCGCAAAATCAAGAACTAGCTATGAATAAATTATTTATGAATATGAAAGTAATTAGGCAAAACAGTGACAAGGGAGGACTGAAGGGAACTACTTTATGCCTTTAGTGCTACTGACTTTTGAAACTGCTTCTTTTGTTAAAAACACTTGAGAAGGGGCGCCTGGGTGGCTCAGTCAGGTAAGCAGCTGACTCTTGATTTCCACTCAGGTCATGATCTCATGGTTTGTGGGTTCCAGCCCCGCATCGGGTTCTGTGCTGACAGCGCAGAGCCTGCTTTGAATTCTTTCCCTTTCTCTCCCCTGCGTGCTCTCCTCTCTCTCAAAAGTAAATAAACTTAAAAAAATAATAATAATAATTCTGTTTTAGATGTAGTAAGTTTGAGATTCTTTTTAGATATCCAAGTGTGCTATCAAGAAGACATTTGGGGGACGCCTGGATGGCTCAGTTAAGCGTCTGACTTTGGCTCAGGTCGTGATCTCCTGGTTCCCACATCTGTCTATCCACTGTCTGCTCAGAGCCCACTTTGGATCCTCTGTCTCCCTCCCTCTCTCTCTCTCTCAAAAATAAACATTTAAAAAAGAAAAGAAAGGACAAGAAAAAAAAAAACATTTGAGGTGCCTGACTGGCTCTGTTGGTTGAGTGTCTGACTCTTGATTTCAGCTCAGGTCATGATGGGTCGTGGGATGGGGCCCCACGTCGGGCTCGGCGCTAAGCATAGAGCCTGCTTAGAATGCTCAGTCTCTCTTTCCCTCTCCCCCACTCGCTCACTCTCTCTCCCTCAAATTAAAAAAAAAAATTTTTTTTTTAAGAAAAAACATTTGATGCATGAGCTGTGGGTGAAAGTAAAAAGTGAGAGCTGGAGATAATCAATCTTAGTCATTAGTTACAGTTAATATTTAAATCTCCAGGACTAGATAAGATACCGTAGGAAAAAGAACAGAAGGAAAAAGGAATAGAAATACATACCTGTATTATAATATAGAAATATAATAGAAAATAGCATGTATTATCTCACAGATTAAGACAGTCCATAAAATTTTTATTTCAGAGATAGAAAGATGATAGATAGATAAATGTATACAAATAAAGTCATTGGTATATGTAATTTGTATACTGATGAATGAACTGGGAATAATGTAAAATGTATTTCCTATCATAGACTGTGATCCAAAAATGTTCAAGAAATTCTAGGGGATGAAAAGCCAGGAAAAAGATAAACAATTAGGGCACTATGGCAGGAAGAATAAAAAAGCCAAGAGAAATACTTCGCAGAAGGAATGCTCACCTATATGGAATGAGTATGAGAGGTGAAATGCAATTAAAACTAATTGACCAGTGACCATGGACTTGGTAATATGGAGACCATTTGTTCTTGACCTTGACAAGGGCCCCTTCAGTGAATGGTGGTAATGGAAAACACTTTAGTGCGGATAAGAGGCAAGAAAGTACACACAACCAATACAGACAAGAGAAAGAAAACCTCCCTCGGAACCTGAAATTTGAAAATCAGAATTCACTATGTGAAAGAGCCAGTCAGAGTTTTAAAATAAAAGTAGGCTATGAGTTTCTTTGGGCAGAAACACAGGCTTCTAATCTCCAATGTAACTGTATTTGGAGATAGGGCCATTAAAGACTTAATTAAGGTTAAAAGAATTCCTAAGGGTGAGGCCCTAATCCAATAGGACTGGAATTCTTACTAGAAAAGATTAGGGCAAAACCACACAGAGGAAAGACCATGTGAGAACACAGGGAAAAAGACAGCCATCTACAAGCGAAGGACAGAGGCCTCAGAAGAAATCAACCCTGCTGACACCCTGATCTTAGACTTCTAGCCTCTAGAACGATAAGAACATAAATTTCTGTTGTTTGTTTAAGGTATGTGGTATTTTGTTAGGGAATCCCTGCAACTAATACAAGGCCTGAGATTCTCGAGTCTCAAGTCTGGTCAGATCCTTCTCCCCATCCCCCACCCCCAAGTCCCAGGTCCATCCGAGTCAAAACATGAAGCTACTCCATCATTAGCTCTCTCAACAAAAAAGTATTTGAATTACTTCTTCTTAAAGCTATTAGTTCTGAACCATTCCAGTCAAAATAAGATGTTCTTTTTACTTACCACACCTCACCTCTCATTCCACAATATTTTCTGAAACCAAAGGCAAGGCATGTTTAGAAAAATGAGTAATATCAAAGTTAAACAGCTAATGGGAGCTGAGAGAGCAAATATGATGTAGTAGCAATTGGGAATTTTGGTGCCCCAAATCAAGTTTGGCAAAAATTCTACCCAAGGTTCTGTACAGTCTAGGTGTCACATCCCCACTTCCAGGCAGCTTGCACCTTCAGATTAGAAAAAAAAGCATATGCTCTCCTCCTTCCTCACGTGCA
The DNA here is from genome assembly GCA_028646485.1 of Cryptoprocta ferox. Classification (NCBI taxonomy): domain Eukaryota; kingdom Metazoa; phylum Chordata; class Mammalia; order Carnivora; family Eupleridae; genus Cryptoprocta; species Cryptoprocta ferox. The sequence continues at coordinate 126,069,675 of CM053577.1, read as the reverse complement.
AACAAACCACACAGATCTGGTTTTCTTTACTTCCAGAATCTCACATATCTACAATTAGCCCCAAATCCTGACGTCACAAGCAGGAAACCTAGAAAGGCTTTTCGATTGTTTTATCATCAGAAAAGAAAGGCTGTTAACTCTGGTTCCTTCCTAAAGGAAGAAAATTAAAAATATACACACAAGTATATAAACACAAATACATATATAGGCATTTGCATGAGCGCACACACATCTTATCCACACACAGTTGATACTGAGCATTTAGTACATTAATCATGTAAGGAATAGGCCCTATAGTATTTATTTGTATTTCTGCCTCATTATTTATTGCATCAACCTGAACGCATTCTTCAATATATTTGAATTATGAAAAATTAAACTCACTGACATCTGGTTCTCAATTACTTCCCAAATTTTCACAATTGCTTAGCCACTATTGCTAAGAGGCCTGTGGTTATCAGTTACTGTACATAAAAAAGATCTAAAATTATGCCAGTATTACCCTGAGAAGAAAGTTTTATGTCCTCTCAACCCAAGAAAGTAAAAAAATCACATCAAACAAAACAGCACCATTATTACAAAACTGAGAGTTAGGTTACCTGACCCTGGAAGTTTAATATAGCCAGTGCTTTTTTTTTTAAGTTCTGCCTAGCCTCAACATTTCGGTCGGGAATCTAGTTGAAGCCTGAACTCAAGTAAACAGTTTCACCAGGGCTTCCTACCCAACTCTATCCCTGCCCCGGATTCAATGAAGGAACGGAAAGCTCTTAAAATCATCAGGGTCCGAACCTCTAAAAAAAAGGAAAAGGAATAACCAATCACTTCACCTTCGAATACAGGCCAAGGTTAAAATCTGGGCAGACAGTGGTAAGAATGGCAATCAAGAGCAGACGCTGCCCGAGCAGCAGTATCTGGTTTAAGCCCGAGTCAGGATGCCCAGCCCTGGAACCTGTTCTTTCCCTCTCCGGGATGCCAGAGGGCCTGTCCTGGGCCAGGGGCACATCCCCCCTGAGCGAAGTGGGCAGCAGATGATTTTAAGACACCTGTCCGTCCACGACATTTAAAACAGAGACACGAGACCAAACAAGCGAGCACCCCGAGTCGCGCGGGCGTGGGTACCGCCGTGTGGAACTGCCCCGCGGCGGATGCCCCACTCACCGCACACCATCAGCAGCAGGACGATCAGCAGCGTGACCACGAACACCAGCAGGGTCAGCCCGACGTTGTGCCACATCTTGGGGAGAGGACGGCGGTCGGAGCCGGGCTGCGGGACGGCGGACACGGGCTAGCCGGCGGCGCGAGCTGGACTTCAGCGGCGGGCGCCGGGAGCGATGGAGCGCCGAGGCGGCATGGGTGGCGGACGCCCCTCGGCAGCGCCCCAGGGGGCGGGGCGGCGCGGGGGCGGGCACCGCGGCCCGCCCGCCCGGCGGACCCTCCTTCGCTCCCCGGCCCGCGGAGCGCGCGGAGAGGCGAGACGCGGTGTGCCTCTAGCCTCTCATCGCTCGGGGGAGCCGAGGACTCGGCGCCCGGAGACCCTGGCATCCGCCGCCTGTGCTTCCATGGCGGACGCCATGCGCCCGTGGACCGGAGAGAAGGCGAGCACGGGGACGCGCGGCGGCCACCCGGCCCTAGTAGTCGCCCGCCTGGGTATAGGGGGGGAGGGGGAAATCCCTCGGCCGGCGCGGACAGCGGCTAACGTCTCCCAGCGGCAGCCGCGGCAGCTTCTCGACCCCACTCCCCTCCCCCAGCAGCAGCTCAGCACCAAGCACGCCCACAGCTCTTCTCCTCCGCGCCGCGGGGCCGGCTGGGAGATGGAGTGCGGAACCCAGTGGAGGTTAACGGAGGCCATCCCGCGGAGACTACAACTCCCAGAATGCACCTCCCACTCGGCAACTTTGCTTCACCCTCCCTGCCGCCCCCCGTGCCTTTGGGTTTTCGAGAGCCACCACCTCCGTGTACCGCCTGCGGGTTGGTGTTCTCGGAATTCGTGTAGTTGACTGCTTCTCCTGCGCAGCGTCAGAGTGATTGCAACCATTACTCCACACTTGAAGTCGGTTTTGCTTGAAAGCCATGATCGACAAAGCACGAAGAAGGGAAGAAAGCGGAGGCAGCTGCCTGGAAAACTGGTTGCAGGTGGACCTAGCCCTTACTGCTGGGAGTAAACGTTGGATACTTGGGGTTTTGAGGAAATACCCACGTCCGTGCCAGACAGGCGAGCCAGACGAACGGAATCTCCCTTTTCCTCCTGTAACAGATGTTGGTCTATGTTTTCATGAGTAATGTATTTCAGAAATGGTCCGCGAGGGACTTCAGTACGTCTGCTTAGCCCTTAAGTCACCGGAGTTGTAAATTTAATTCCGGGGCTTCCTTGAAACCAAGCGACCCATGACCCAGATCTGAAGATTTTGCCGCACTGGCTTGAACAAATCACTGTGAAACAAGACAATTTAATAATATCAAGTATTCTATCTCTACCTGCAATCAAAACTCCTCAATTCCGCCAGATTATATTCATTCGTTAAAGAGGTGCCCCCCCCAGAAGAAGGGAGGATAAATGTAGCTACTTTTAGAGGGTGCCATAAATAGCCTTCCCGTTTTAATGCGACCCTGTTGCTTCCTGCAGTACCTTTGCATTCTACGAATTCCTTTCCTGTGTTCTCTGTCTCCAAAAACAAGCCAACAAAATCTGAGCAGAAATCTCTTGATTTAATAAATATATCTTTGCCGAAAATATAAAAAATATATATCCTGGCCGTAACCCAGCCATCTCACTCTGTGTCTGTATTCCCTAACCAGCAGGATTATGAACAAATACTGAGTATGAAAATACATTAAGGGATAATGACTTTGCAGAAGATTTAATACAGGGTTCCTATGAAGAGAATGAATCTAGTGCAATTATGATGTATTAGCCCCCCCAAAAAATGATTTTTTTAAATAGATGGTCCAATTCCATTGCATAAATAAAATATACTTTATGTGTTAAAATCCAGTTAAATAGTTGGAAATAACACAAGAACTGGAAGCATTTAAAGCTTTCTATTTTCTCTTCCATTCCTGTGTGTTGAATACATAGTGGATGCCAGACACTTGTAAATGCTGGCAATACAGCAGTGAAAGAGACAAGGTGTCTATGCTCAAGATGCTTATATTGGAAGATACAGAACAGACAATAAGCATAAATAGGGAAGTCTCAAACCCAAAATTCTTGTAATGAAAAGGAGCAGGACAGTGGGATAAAGATAAGGGTGTTATTTTAGATTGGGGGGATCGGAGAAGAACTATCTAAGTGACATTTAATCTGAGACCTGAATGACAAGAAGGATCCAGCTATGGAAATACCTAGAGAAAGAATGTACTAGGTAACAGAAGCAGCTCCTGCAAAAGCCACAAGGAGCAAACAGCCATTCCTCTAGACCTTGGTAGTATTTCTCAACCCCAGATGCACATTCTGAATCACCTAGGGAGATTTAAAATCTGCAAATGGCGGAACCAAATGACTCAGAATCTCTAGAGATCAGTTCCAAGCGTGGTACTTTTTAAAAGCCCCCTAGCGATTCTAAAGTGCACCCATAGCTAACCATTGCTCTAAAGCTCTCAAAGAATAGTCTCTAGACCCCAGCGTTAGCATCACCCAGGAACTTGTTGGAAATCCAGGTTCTCAGGACTTACTCCAGCCAGACCTATCAACCCAAAACTCTGGGGTAATCCCAGAGGGGGAAAAAAAGTTATATTGGATTAGGGTCATAATCGATGGAGTCAGTGAAAAGTGGAAAGATTTAGGATATGTTATAGAAGGAGAATCACATCAGGTTTAGCCGATAGATTACATGTAAAAACAGGTGAGGAAAAGAAATCAAATATGACTTCTGGGTTTGTAGCCTGAGCTGCTAAGTGAATGGCTGTGCCTTTTCTTGAAAGGTCAGCTGGTGCTGCCATCTCCCTAAAATGCTTTACCGACTCCTGTCTTTACAAACAATCCTCAACTGTCTAGGCAAAGGATTTGGTTGGTGACTGGGGTGAAATCACACAACCAAGAACCAGTCTCTTAACTCTCAAAAGTCCAAGGGCTTTTCCACTAAACCGTGCTACCATCTGTCTCATCATTTGCTATATTAGCCTTGATCATATTTTCAAGGATAAATTCTGTAAGGATTTTCAAGATAGGGTCTTGAGGTTACGCTTGAGCCACAGTCATTTCCGAAGTCCTCCTACTTCCTGTTCTCATCCCTGTATAAAATGCTCCACCCTCTCCTTTCTGACCTCGAGCCTCCTTATCCTTCGATGTGGTCCAATTTCTTCCTCAGTAAGAGGAGGTCTATGCAGTAAGACCTCCTGGTTTCCTATTCTAATCACTTGTCTGTGTACCTCGTCTAAGCCAGTGGTTCTCAGCCTTACGTACGTTGGAGTTATCCAGAAAGTTTTAAGAATAGATTCTCTGGTTTCATGTCAGGCATATGAAAGGTGGGGAGGGGGATAAGCAGTCAGCATTGAGAAACACTAGTGTAAGCTGTATTCAGAAATTAATTAGGTACTTATGATATTCCTTGGATTGCCTATATTATTATTTAGTATTTCATGTATATATATATATAGTATTTAATATTTTACATATGCTTATATATATTCTGATTCTTAGAAAAAAACATACACTCCTCCCCTACTATTTCCTTCCATATGGGAGGAAGCTCAATTGGTAATAATAGCTCCATTTCTCTCTGTGCTCTTTTATTCCCTGTGTCCTTGGTCCAGGAAAAAGTAACTTACCTAACTGGTGCATTTAGGAGAAAGAAAGTGGGTTTGCTGAGCTTGGTTCCTCCCACATTCCTCTTGGGTGTGAGCTGCCTTAAGCCTCATAACTGTGAAGGCTTTCAGCATAGGGAGGGCCACGCTAGTTCAGCATTGCCTCAACTTAGGGTTTAATTAGCAGGCCTGACCGGCTCTCACATTATTATGTGTTCTCTGACCTACTCTTCATTATTAATAAAGGTGATGTTTGGCCTCCATATGTCTCACTTTTTTTTTTTATTTCTCAGTGGGACAACATTGTTCATTGTTCCCCCTCAGCAATCCCATGCTGCTTTTAAGACAACTAAGAGAAAGTGTCATGAAATCAGCATTTATGTATTACCGCATAGTGTGCTTGTCAGATATTGATTGGTCCAAATTTTTTATGTCTAAAGCATGGTGATAAGCCTGAATCTTAGTCATGTGATCTCTAAGTATTGTGGGAAGGATTATGCAAAATGTGGGATGGATACAAAGTAAGATTCCTGCCCTCAAGGAAAACCCAGTCCTAAAGTAAGTGTTTACCAAATACTTCTTGGGCCAGGGTTGCTAGTGGCAATACAAAAATAGAGTAAATATGGGGCGTCTGGGTAGCCCAGTCGGTTACGTTTCCAACTCTTGATTTCAACTCAGGTCATGGTCTCACGGTTCCTAAGATCAAGCCTCACATCAGGCTGTGCGCTGACAGTGTGGAGCCTGCTTGGGATTCTCTCTCTCTCTCTCTCTCTCTCTCTCTCTCTCTCTCTGCTCCTCCCCTGCTTCTGTTCTCTCTCTCTCTCTCAAAATAAATAAAATAAACTTAAAAAGATAAAATATGCACACTTAACTCAAACTGGCTCAGCCTTTTTCAATACTGACCCTTCTGTGCTTTATGAAATCAATTTAATGAATCATGATCAGTACCTTAAAAAATAGAATAAAATAGAAGATATTACTGTGTATTACAAGTACTAAGGACAAGCACTACTCATGAAACTTGTTTTATTTATCTACATATATGCGTGTGTGTGTGTGTGTGTGTGTGTGTGAATTTAATTACAATGCAAACTACATTCTTACTGTGGGTTATAGTTTTTAAAAAATTGAAGACCTAGAGTCTAGCAGAGGAAGCCAGACATATATATGTGCCTATATTAAATATTATTGTACCTGTAAGAGGAATTTTACAGATGAGATCAAGGCTCAAGGAATCTAAAACTTTAGGAGTAGGTAAAGGGTAGAGCTGACGTCCAAACTCAGGTCAGTCTGATTTAAAAGATAATTTTGTGTCCTTTGGACCACAAGACTGAGATGACATCTGCCAGGTTGTTAGGAAAAGGGGAAGATGGGAAAAGACATGAGCAAAGTCTTGAAGTCGTTAAAATGCATTTTGTGAGTATATACAGGGGAGGGTCAGGGTCCTTAAGATTCCACGGAAAATATACAATTCCTTTCAGTACTAATGACCTGGGAGTAGAGGTATAATCTGGTGGTTGAGAACTCCTGTTCTGCAACTAGACTCTGGGTATGAAATCTGACTCCGTTGAATTGGTTCATCTCTCTAAAAGTTTAAACCACTTCCACGTTTGTAAACATTGTAATATTTGTGAACATTTATAAAATAGGCATCTTAACAGTACCTTCTTCATAGGGTTGCTTTGAGAATTTAATGAGATGCCATAAAGAGCTTGCTTAGCATAGTGCCCTGCACTGAGGAGTTTTCAATCAATGTTAGCTATTAATTTTAATTACTAACCTAATGTATTCTAATATAATAGAAGGAACAGGGCAGCCCGATTGGTTTCACCCAATTCATTTTCACTTAATTTGGTAGACAGTCTGTTGGGGTTTGATCAGAGAAGCAGAACCACCATGTGTGGTGTGGAATAGGGAATTACTATAAGAATTAAAGGCAGTTGTGTGAGTGGTGAACCATCTATGCAGGCAGTTGCTTCCATGTCCAGTGTTGACCCTACAGTTGCTAGCCCAGCCCTTGAGAAGGAAAGTTGGATGTGAATGACGTCAGAGTGAACTAGACCGACGAACACAACTATCACCCAGAAGGACTAACTAGAACCAACGTCCGCCTCTCCCTACCTCCATCCTCAATGCCACCAGTGATGTTAAGAGCAGCTGTTCAGGGTTTGGATGAGGCATTCTTCCCTAGGTGCCTGTCTCTCTGTGTCTTCAGGTGTCTTTCTTATAAGGATACTAGTCATCAGATTTAGGGCCTGATATAGAAGGGCCTCATCTTAGTATAAATGATGATATTTGCAAAGACTCTCTTTCCAAATGTCACATTTTGAGGTTCCAGTTGGACGTGAATTTGGGGAGAGGGGAGGGGACAACACCATTCAACCATGCAGGTGGTAGTTTCCCCATGACAATAGGTGGGTTCTGGTTGTTTCCCCATGGCAATAGGTGGGTTAGCTGCAGGTCAGAGACAGTGTGCCTGGCACCTACCACTAGCCATCAAAGCATTAAAAAAATAATTGGCAGCTGCTTCAATTCTACCTCCCAAATAGCATTCAAAATGTCTCTGTTGAGAAAGGGAAACAAACCATAAGAGACTCTTAAAGATAGAGAACAAACTAAGGGTTGATGGAGGGGGAAGTGGGTGGGGGATGGGCTAGATGGGTGACGGGCATTCAGGAGGATACTTGTTAAGAAGAGCACTGGGTGTTGTATGTAAATGATGAATCACTGACTTCTACTCCTGAAACCAATATTGCACTGTATGTTAAATGACTAGAATTCAAATAAAATTTGAAAAAACTACAAAAAAAATGTCTCCGTTGGCCAACACTGATACAGAATCATACAGGAAAGGAAATTCTAGGAAATTCCAGCTTAGCTAAGCCACAGCACAGTCATTGAGGATTTTTTGGGTTTTTTTTGGATTTTTGGGGGGTTTTTTGAACAGGGAAATAACTTAATGGAAATGTTTTGAAAACATTGATCTGGCAGTCGAGTGGAGGAGAGGTTGGGAGTGAAGGGGATTGAAGATGTTAAGAAGTCATGGGCATAGTCTAGGAGAGTGGTCTCTAAACTCTTTTTGATTGTCCTTTTGGTAATGGTAAACTAGATCAATAGGGCCAACCCTCTGGCAGAATGCAACCTAAAAATCTGAATTGAGAGAAACTCTAAATGTCAAAAACACTAATAACATAATAACCAGTCCAAGATCATAGAGGAGACAGAAATGGAAATCCAGAACCAAGAGCTGGCATTTAAGGACTCTTTTACCCAGAGGTGCATTGGGAGGTCCTGAAGAGAATTCTGAGCAGTTCTTCCCACAGCTCTGGGGACAAAGACAAAGCTGGAGTCCTGGGCTCAGGGCGCTGGGAGACTCCCAGGCCCATGGGGGCTGAGAAACCAGATAGCCACACCACAAGAGTGAGGGGAAACCAAAAATAAACAGGCAGTCTGGGTCAGCTTTGTCTGATCTGGCTGACCCAGAAAAGTTCAAATCCTGAAATTGGATTAAGGAAATCCTGGATTACTACAGCCCCAAGGCCTGGCAGAAACAAATTAAGAAACTCAACATCTCAGACTCAAATTATTCTTACAAATAGCTTTTCAAACACAATTTCCAGCACATACTCAAGCTTTTATCATTATTATTGTTCGCAATTCTTAATTTTAAAAAAATTAGTGCGTCTTTAATACATATTTTGTTGCTTACAATATGATAGAGGCAAAATAAAATATTAAAGTTTTAAAAATAATATCTAACGGAAGAAAACATTTTAACACCACTGTTTAGTTTTCTACAGCTGTCGTTACCAAGTATCACTAACTGGGTAGCTTAAAATGACAGAAATTTATTCTCTCACAGTTCTGGAAGCTAGCAGTGCCAAATCAGGGAGGTGGTTGGGCCATGCCGCTTCTGAAGCTTCTAGAAGAGAATCCTTCCCTGTCTCTTCCAGTTTAGCTTAAGGCAGCGTAAACCCACTCTCTGCCTCCTCTTTTCAAGGCTGTTTTCCCTCTGTGCTTCTGCTTTCTCTTGGACACCAGTCGTTAATTTCACTGACCTTTATCTTCAACAACCCGATTTCCAAATAAAATCATTTTGAGATGCTGGGGGTGAGGATTTCAACTCATCTCTTTGTGGGACACAATTCAACCCATAACAGTCATCAGTCCTCATTACTATAAAGAAAATCTAAACGGCTAATGTTTTAGATTCAGCAGCTCAATGATCTAAGTTCAGTTTACCTTATAATTAATTCTAATGCTTTTCATAATCGTAAAAGAGGACTCAAAAAGATCCGGAGATCCAAATGAAAGCAGAGTATATCCCCGACTGACTTTCTGGATTGTGATACACACTTGTCAATCCCATCCCTTTATTATACAAAGAGTTTTGTAAATATTCATTTGGTAAATTTCCATCTTTCCCATGTTAGTTGTTTTTGAGCACTCATTGGGAGATGTTGCATTTTTATTATTTTTATAAATAAGTTAAAAATCCATGAAGACTCTTTGTTCGGAGAATTTGAGATGAGTGAAAAAATTCTGGTTTCAAGCTTGTGAGTGTTGCAACTGTGTAGTTTTTGACAAGTAAGTCATAGAACAGTGGATATGTTTTCAAAATATTCTCTCCATCGTGTGCACTTTTTTTTAAATTTTTTAAATGTTTATTTTTGAGAGGCAGAGAGACAGAGTGTGAGCAAGAGAAGGGCAGAGAGAGAAGGAGACACAGAATCTGAAGCAGGCTCCAGGCTCTGAGCTGTCAGCACAGAGCCTGAAGTGGGGCTCAAACTCACGAACTGCGAGATCATGACCTGAGCCAAAGGCAGCCGCTTCACTGACTGAGCCACCCAGGCGCCCCATGTGCACTTCATTTAAAAGTAACTACTTTCTCCTTTATTAAGACATCCTCTTTATCTTGAGGAAACAAACAGATTAGATGTGGCTGTTTTTCCAAACTGTCAGCTATCTACTATGCCATAGAGAGCTGCCATTCTATCACTTCATTGCAGAAAAGACCTGCAAACTTTGTATAGTTGGCTTCTGGGATGGACACTGATCTACCACCCATATGCACCCCCCTCACAGTGTCAAACTGTATGTCCAGCTCTAAGGAGCACTTCAGGGTTTGGCTTGCCCACCCTTTCCTGGGCTGCCCACACCCAACAACTGATCCACACAGGAATACGAAGATCTGGCCATGTGAGCACAGCTCAAGACAACTTGGAACAGCCATTCTAGCCCCAGAGCTCCTGTGGGGTCAGCCCAGAAGTCATTAGCCTGCCGTGCAACTTGACTTCTCCCTCTGATCGGTCCTGCTTTCTTATTCTGCCTTCTGCTCATGCTGAAAACCAAGGGCATGTCCTTCATAATCATCTTGCAGGCTGTGTCTCAGAATGTCCTTCCCAGGAATCCAACCTGGACACCAACATTTAGGAGAAAATAATACATAATACTTTGCTAAGAGAAAACCAGCAAACAAAGGTTTGCTGGCCATTCTGGTGAGGATGTATTATTTTAAAGTCTCGTTTTTATGTAAAATGAAGCCCGTCGAAAACAACTCCTAGTAAGGAAACAGTAGCACACAGTGATAACGCCAAAAGTGGAGCCTCTACTATGCCCTCAGCATACTGTCTTTTACTCTATTTAACATGTGACCATACAGCATAAGGACAAGTGAGGCCCTCCGTGTCCTTATAGTAGTAAATATTAGGTAAGGTTACTCTCTTTCTAAAATAAAAATATTTACTTTCTCATATCTTCCTCTTATGTTCTCAGTGTATTACATTTCTCATTCTACTCCTCTGGGCAAAAAGCCACAAGAACTGAACATAGGATATAGCAAAGGAAGGGCAGAAGGGCTCAACACTATGGAGACAGGACCCATGAGTTGTCTGTGCTGCTCAGGACACAGAAAGAGCTGCTGATAACTTCCAGGTTGTTAGCCCAAGTGACTTAACGAAAGTCAGCACCCTGAGCAGAAACCTTTGACTTGGGGAACGGGTGACATTTGCCGTGCTGGATTTGGATCATGATGGCAGGACATCTAGATAAAGATGTTCAGCAGAAAATCTCCGGGGGTGTGTGGAGGTTGATCATGAGAGCAGTCAGGCCACTTTGGGAATGTGATAGCTAATGAAGGGATAAAAATATAAGAGAAGATGACAGAATCAAAGTCGTGTTTTTAAGATTATACCTAGAGGGGCGCCTGGATGTCCCAGTCGATTAAGCGTCAGACTCTGGCTCAGGTCATGATTTCACTGTTGGTGAGTTCGAGCCCTGCGTGGGGCTCTGTGCTGACAGCTCAGAGCCTGGAACCTGATTCAGATTCTGTGTCTCCCTCTCTCTCTTCCCCTCCCCTACTCACATGCTGTCTCTCTCAAAAATAAATAAACCTTTAAAAAAAATTTTAAATAATAAAAGATTGTACCTAGAAATCTTGGGGAAAAAAAAAAGATTAGGCCCAGCAGGCCCACTTTGGCACATTGATATATATTTTTTAAATGTTTATTTATTTATTTTGGGAGAGAGAGAGTGTGTGAGCAGAGGAGGGGCAGAGAGAGAAGGAGAGAAGAAGAAAATTCCAAGCAGGCTCCATGCTGTCAGCCCTGAACCCCATGCAAGCCTCGATCCCAGGAACCGTGAGATCCTGACCTGACCCAAAATCAAGAGTCCGACACTTAACTGACTGAGGCACCCAGGCACTGTGGCATATTGTATTGATATTTTGAATTAAAGGTGCTGGAGAGACAGCATATACAAGAAAGGCACGCTGATCTTTCTTTTCCTTCATGAAAGCAGAAGATAAATTTCCAATGTGAAAGATGCCTTCCCCTGTACCAGGAGGAAGGAAGACATTCTCATCACCAGAGAGGGGAGTTGAGGTCAAGAGAAATCTGTACAAACAAACCTGGTTAAACTTAACCCTTATCTTCCCAGCCACTTCTCCACCATCAACTGCCCTGACCCAAATCCCTTTGTCTTGTCCCGTTTTCACAATTGACTGCTCTTTGTCCAAACTCTAAGCTCGGACCTTAACTGCTTCTTGGGATCTTCATTTTTCTTGTGAAGGCTCCCATGCACGTGTAAAACCACTAAATAAAATGTGTATGCTTTTCTCCTGTTACTCTGCCTTATGTTCAGCTTAATTCTTAGGCCGATCTAGAGACCCTAAGAGAGCGGAGGAGAAATTTTACGTCACCTGCAAATCTCAAGGTGACATCAAGGAGGCTGAAGAGGTGCCACTTTGGGTTAATGAAGACGAAGGTGAGGGCCTGGGGAGGGGGCAGGGAGGGAAAGGAGAGGATGGGTTCAAGAGCTATCACTAAGAAGGGTGAGCTCTGTGAATGTGAGGAACCAGGGAGAAGTAAGAGTTCAAATTTTCCCGATAGACCTTCCTTGGAAAAGTATCTTCATTTCAAATACACTGTCCCCTACTCTCATTCTGACCTCATGGAAATCCACAACAGTATGCTTCCATTTTTAGAAGTGGTTTAAGTTATAGTTAGGCACAGAACACACACCAGCTTCTCTGTAGTAACTTAGCTAACTATAGTAATAGATTTTTATCTATACAGATAGCAACAGCTTGTCACCAGCAAGGAGATATGTAAGGCTGATCCTTCCTTTCTTGGTCTAATCATTCCCATGACAAATAGAATATTCAGTTGTACAGGACAAAGATTAAAAGATTATATTGTAGCTGTTTAGGTTAATTTGTTAGGTTTTCAAGGATAGACTAAACAATTTAGAACTTTAAAAGACAGAGGGGCACCTGGATAGCTCAGTCGGTTGAGTGTCCAACTTCAGCTCAGGTCATGATCTCATGGTTCGTGGGTTCAAGCCCCGCATCGGGCTCTGTGCAGACCGCTAGCTCAGAGCCTGGAGCCTGCTTCAGATTCTGTGTCTCTTTCTCTCTCTGCTCCTCCCCTGTTCACGCTCTGTCTCTCTCTGTCTCTCAAAAATAAATAAATGTAAAAAAAAATTTTTTAAAGAACTTTAAAAGACAGAGAGGGGAGGCACCTGAGTGGCTCAGTCAGTTGAGCATCTGACTTCTGCTCAGGTCACGATCTCAGGATTGGTGAGTTCCAGCACCACATTGGGCTCTGTGCTGACAGCTCAGAGCCTGGAGCCTGCTTTGGAGTCTCTGTCTCCCTCTCTCTCTGCCCCTCTCCCACCTGCTCTCTGTCTGTCTGTCTGTCTATCTCTCAAAAATAAACATAAAAAAATTAAAGAGAGATACTCTTATTTTCACAATGTAATAGACTGAACATTGATAATGGATACTGTCTCAGTCGGTTGGGCTGCTATAACAAAAATACCACAGACTGGCTGGCTTAAACAACAGACATTTATTTCTCACAGTTCTGGAGGCTGGGAAGTCCAAGATCAAGGGACCAGGAGATTTAGTGTCTGGTAAGGAACCACTTCCTGGTGTATGGAAGTTCGTCTCTTCACTGTGTCCTCATACGTCAAAAAAAGAGAGACAGCTCTCTGGGGTCCCTTTTACAAGGGCACCAATCACATTGGTGAGGACTCTACCCTCATGACCTAATCACCTTCAAAAAGCCCCATCTCTTAATACCATCACTGGGGGGAGACAGGATTTTTTCTAAGTTTATTTATTTTGAGAGACAGGGAGAGAGAGAATGTGGGGAAGGAACAGAGAGAGAGGAAGAGAGAGAGAACCTCAAGCAGGGTCCACACTGTCAGCGCAGAACCCAACGTGGGGCTCGAACTCACGAACTGGGAGATCATGACCTGAGCTGAAGTCAAGAGTCAGATGCTCAACCAAATGAGCCCCCCAGGCATGCTGGGGGGCAGGATTTTAACATATGAATTTTGGGAGGACATAAACATTCAGTCCATAACATATCACATTTCTTTCCTTTAACAGCTCAGCCTATCTTATTTCTAAAGTAACACAGCTATTTCTACATATCAGAAAAATGGACAACAACAGAAAGAGGCACTAATAAAAAAGAAACAAATTCCTAAATCGTATCATGTTTTCCTTGGTGATACACAGAATGGCGTTTGCATCTTTCAATTTGAATAATAAAGTCCCAATACTTGCATTTCCAGAGAAATGTGATATTTTTCTGGATCTCTTTTCCTAGTACTAAAATTTTCATTTCTGGTAGAATCTTTTCTCCCCCAGGATAATTTGTTAATCAGCTGATTAAGTTATTGAAGTTCCATTTGAATCAAGACTGGGGAGAATTGCGTTTGGTGATGACTGAAGACACTTTTATTGGACTTATTATAGCTCACGTCACTATTTTCAAGCCACTGTTTAAAAAGTACTTGTCAATACAGTACTTTTTTTCCCTATCATGAAAATGTAAAATTAGGCTTAAACTCTTTACATTGTAACTTAACTGAAGTCTAACAGTAGCTGATAACATTCCTACTATACTTGTTTACGATGTTTAAGATTTAATCTTCACCTGTATTCTGTTAGGTAAAAACTATTATTATTCCCATTTTATAGATGAGGAAGCTGAGGCTGGGAAGGTTAAATGCCTAGCTAGACCTAAGGTGCATAGCCAATAAATGGGAGAGCCAAGGGGCAGACAAGACAGCGAGGTCCAAGTCCATGCTCTTAACCACTCTGCTATCCTGCCTGTGTAAGTGAGGGGTGTGTGGTTATGGGGGAAAAAACACTCCAGCTTGCCTCCATAAAATTCCAAGCAAGAATCAAACATGTAGTTATGTTGTAGATGGGGAAGAAAATCAAACTGGGACCTGAAATATAAAATTGGTCCTGAGAGATGGAGCAGGTATTGTCTGCCATCCAGGCTATGCTTCGATCTGACCTTCCAACATTCCATTTCACACAATAAGAAAGAAAAAGAATACATGTGTTAGGAATCTAAAGGCAGTAAAAAGACAGACAGTTGAAAGTGTCCTCTAGTTCAAATTTCAAGTCATCACGCATTCATGAGTTGTGAGAAGCTTTTTTTTTTTTTAATGTTTATTTATTTTTGAGAGACAGAGAGACAGACCGTGAGCAGAGGAGGCACAGAGAGAGAGGGAGACACAGAATCCGAAGCAGGCTCCAGGCTCTGAGCTGACAGCACAGAGCCTGATGTGGGGCTCGAATTGGCAAGCCGTGAGATCATGACCTGAGCCAAAGTCAGATGCTCAACAGACTGAGCCACCCAGGCACCCCGAGAAGCATTTTTTTAATGGATTGCAATAGAATAGCAATATTGGATTATGTTGCATAGAATAAAGGTATTCTTTTACTTAGGAAACTTATTTTTGTACAGAATCATAACCTAAATAGTATTTCTTACTGTGAGTTGCAAACAAAAAACTTTGATGTCTGCCAATCCAATAGTCTATATTCCTTTTCTCAAGAGACTAGAAGCAAACCCTTACTCAACAGTGTCTCTCCGTCTGAACTTAAGAGCACTCTTGAAAATTAAGGCCTAGTACTTACCTCTTACTTGAGGAGTTTTTATTGCCTTAAGAATAACTCTAGATTTAGAGGCTTAATCAAGGTGACTTAATCAGTTAAGTGTCCAACTCTTGATTTCAACTCAGGTCATGATCTCAGGGTTGGTGAGTACGAATCTGCAAGAGCTCTGTGCTGACAGCGTGGAGCTTGCTTGGGATTCTCCATCTCTCCCTCTCTCTCTCTCTCTCTCTCTCTCTCTCTCTGCCCACCCCCTCCGGCTTGTGTTCTCTCTCTCAAAATAAATAAACTTAAAAAAAAAAAGAATTAAAAAAAAAGAATAACTCTAGATTTATATTTAAGACCGTTGTTTAACCTTTGAATCTCTTGCCTTGCAATGTTCTATTTTTTTAACGAAAACCATATAGACTAAGCTATAAGTGATTTATAGATGAATGCCTCCAAAAAGTAGAGAGTTTTTCCAACAAGATAATTGCCAAAGAACTTCTAGTTCTTTGCTATTCAAAGTGTGGTCCATAGACCTCTGAAACTAGCACCACCTGAAGAATACCGTGAAGCCCAACCTCAGGCCTCCTCAGTCGGATTCTGGAAGACCTCCAGCTGATGGATATGCACTAATCTTATCCTTTGCCTCTCTGTAAATCAGGACTTTTAGATATTAGCAGGGAGAGTGTTCATTGATTTAGATCCAATAGAGCTTTTCCACAAATTAGAAAACAGCAAGAGAGAATAGTAGGCACAAGTTATGTCTTGCCTCTTGCCACATATTTATAATTTTATAAGTTACATCTTGCCATAAGTACACACAGACACACACACAAACACACACATACATATATATTTAGCTTTACAGATAGGCATGGTTATTTATGTCCTCATTCATTCTCTGGTCACCTCACTTATCTCTCACCATCTTATCTGCTTGCCCACCTGCTCTAACTCACCTCCGTATTCATTCCCACCTCCTCCCCCTTTCTCTATCTACTTTCTACTGTGTTCTCTCTCAACCCAAGCAAAACATTAACCTTTTGTGCACTTTGCTCTTAGGATTGCACGTCTAAATGTTTTTATGTATGTAGGTATATCCTTATTAGTTTATATCTATAGTAGATCTAATAAAATTTATTAGGGGGTCTAATGAAATATATAATGAAATTTCAACTTTAAAATGCTTTTACTGAGTTTATGATCTAGGAAATATGGGGAAGAGGTATAAAGATGAAGAGGATATTGTTCCTGTCGTATTTTTTACAATCTTGTAGAGAGAGAAGTGTGAAATGTGTCATATAGAAATGCAGATCCTTGTTATGGAAGTGTAGAGGAAGCAGAAGCAGAATTCATTTAGAGAGACTCTGAGAAACGTTCCCCAATGAGGTAGTTTTGCATTGGTCTTTTCCTTTTTTCTTTTTTGTTTTTTCTTTTTAGAGTAAGCTTCATGCCTAGCGCAGAACCCAACACAGGGCTTGAACTCATGACCCTGAGATCAAGACCTGAGCTGAGATCAAGAGTCAGAGGCTCAACCAACTGAGCTGCCCAGGTGCTCTTGCATTGGTCTTTTAAGAATGATTGGCATTTCAGGGCTCCTAGCTGGCTCAGTCAGTAGAGCATGTGGCTCTTGATCTTGGGGTCATAAGTTCAAGCCTAGTGTTGGGAGTAGAAATTACTTAAATAAACTTGAAAAAAAAAATAGAATGATTGGCATTTCTTTAAGTGGAGAAGGTAGAGAGAAGAAGAAGAATGATCATGTCAAATGAGCATGGTGGGTGTTCTCAGGGAAAAATAAGCAACTAGAGCACCTATGAACGGGTGAGATTGGAAAAATAGACAGTGCCTAGTCATGGAGAACTCTAATGTCATGCTCAGGCACTAGGTTCAATTCTAGAGTCTAAGGGAAAACAATCCTGTTATATCAAATGTTATTCTTTCTCCAAAACCCAACAGGAGTAATTTTGTTTTGAGAGATAGAGCTGAAGATGTCCTGCCTGTAGCGTCTACTCTACCCTCCACCCCTGTTCACCAGCTTCCAGTATTCTTAAGTCCAAGAACAAAACTCCCACCCATGACCCACAAGTCCTTGGTCTGACCCTCCCTTCCCCTTCCTCCCCTCTCCCCCTTTATCTTGTTTACTGGAATCTTGCTTGACTTTCACTCCTGCAACCATCCAGGCTCGCTCTCAACCCAGAGTGC
Organism: Cryptoprocta ferox; assembly: GCA_028646485.1. Taxonomy (NCBI): domain Eukaryota; kingdom Metazoa; phylum Chordata; class Mammalia; order Carnivora; family Eupleridae; genus Cryptoprocta; species Cryptoprocta ferox. The sequence goes on along the minus strand of CM053577.1, from coordinate 126,052,325 downwards.
CACACCTGTTACTTTCTGTGCCTGGGATGCTCTTCCTCCTCCTGCCCACCCTGCTCTTTAGAAGGTCGCCACCTGTCCGTCGACTTCCTTTCATCTCAGCTCAATCACTGCTTTCTAACTTAACAGGTGTAAGTTAGGTCTCCCTGCTACATATTTACAGAGAATTGTATTCTTTCAAATCACACGTTACAGTTCATAATTAAACACTTCCTCTTTAAAAAACCTTTTTAATGTTTATTTATTTTTGAGAGAGAGAGAGACAGAGCATGAGTGAGGAAGGGGCAAAGAAAGGGAGACACAGAATCGGGAGCAGGCTTCAGGCTCTGAGCTGTCAGCACAGAGCTCAAGGTGGGGCTCAAACCCACAGACTGTGAGATCATGACCTGAGCCGGAGTTGGATGTTTAACCGACTGAGCCACCCAGGCGCCCCTAATTAAACACTTCCTGATCTCCTCATTTGGCAAAAGTCAGCTCCACAATAAGATTGTAAACTCTCAGAGGACAGATTTAACATCCGTTTAGCTCAAAATAAAATTTTGGCCCTTAGCACTGTGCCTGTCACGTAGTCTGTTGAATGAAGAGTAGGTAATGTCATAATTTGTACTGGGTTTTGGCAAAAAACTCAGAAGACCGTAAGGAGAGATTCCAGGCTCGAGAGCCCTGTGTGAGCATGAGAGGCAAGGGTTTTGCTAGAGAGAGAGGTATAGTATCACAAATGTCTAATTTTCACCAGGCATATATTTATATTGTGAATGTGTAAATTATATACTTTAATGACATATGAGTCTGTATTTCTTTTTTCTACAAGATCTACAGAAGACACATACCTTTGGTAGATGAATAGCTTGTCAGAAGGGTATTTGTTTAAAGGAGAAACTTCTTTTAGTATGGAGTATAAATAATATATTCTCCAGAACCTATATTTGAAAAGCACAAGTCAAAAGCTCACACAGGCAGGAATCACCTATATTTATCAGAGGGCCACATAATTTCTTCAGCAGAGGGTGCTAAAATATAACTTTGGCACAGTGAAGCTTACTTAACATAAGTTTGTTCAGTTGAATGATAGATGTGCCTATTCTGTTGTAATTGTCAGATATAGCAAGTATATCTAAAAAGGACTAGTCTAGTAGAATATGGGCATAAGAGTTCATAAAAGTTTGATAAGTTTTTTTTTCAATATTGAATGAAATACAAGGGTAATTTCCTCCATGTTGTCTTGTCACTTTGTAAAATACTGAATGTTCTGGGGTGGAAAAAACTTGTTGTAGGTCACCATACATATAATCCAATATATATTATATGTATATTATGCCTTAGGTAAGTTACCAGAAGATTGGAAAATGACTCTTTTTGGAAAGCTTGGCAAAATTATCATTAGTCCCTCAACTTTGTAGAGGGTGTGTTATCACACTCATCAATCCAAAAACTTTTTGGAGGTTATCTGGAGACCTATTTGTTTAATCCTCAGAAGGTTTTAAGAAATCCTATGAATCAGTCAAGCAAGGCTGGGTAACACTTCGCTAACAGTCTCAGTTTCAGTGATTTCAACAACAAAGGCTTCTTTCTAGCTCATGCTTTGGGTCCATCATGTCGTTGTCCAGGGGCTCTGCCCAGTTTCGTCCTTATAAGGGGAATCAGGTTGATGGAGTAGCCACCATCTTGAAAGTCACCAGTCACCACGGCAGAGGGAAAGAAGAGCACGGGCAGCTATGCATCGGCTCTCAAGGCTTGTCTGGAGGTGGCATTCATTATCTTGGCTCACATTTTCTCCACTAAAGCAAAACACGTGGCCATGTCACCTCACATGTAGAGTTTAGGAAATACAATACGTGCATATGGGAGGAATGCCAGAAATACCTGATGGACAGCCTTCGTCACTATCACATACTACAAATACTATAATAACAAAAGTCATCGGAAATAATACAGCAAATTGGCTTTGGTGTTATTTTATCTTCCAAGTAAGGGATTGTTGCTATATCACTAACTTTCTTCCTTAACTGTAGGAACTGCTGGCATGGGTAATTAAGCTCGTTTGCTTTTGGCTTTTAAATTCATTGCCACATATGATTTGGAGGGGTGGGGTGGAGAGTAGACTTACTTCTTTACTTAGGACTTGCTTTGATTCATGTTAGAACTGACTTGTCTTTTCTGAGGACACAATAGCTGCTGTGGGTGTGAGGAGACGGAAGAGGAGCAACCAGGATGGGGAGAAAGGGCCAGGCAGCGGGAAACTAGTGCTTTGCGGCTGATGGGTGACAAAACAGAAATGAAAATTCACTGCTCAGCATTCCCTCTTTGCTTAACCTCATAAAGTCAGAGAAACAGGTTTCTTTAATAAAGATGTAAAATGGAGGTGCCTTGGCAGGTCAGTCGTTAAGCATCTGATTTTGGCTCAGGGCATGATCTCTCGGTTCATGAGTTCGAGTTCTACATCGGGTGAACTCAAGTGAGCACGAGGCCTGCTTCAGGTAAACACATACCCCAAATGAGCCACACTTCCCTCTCTCTCTCACTCCCTCTCTCTCCCACTCCCTCTCTCTCTCACTCCCTCTCTCTCTCTCTCTGCCCCTCACTCACTTGCGCCCTCCCCCCCACCAAAAAAAAAATGTAAACTGAAGTAGTCCTTCCAAGCACTGAAAAGAGGAGTTTCATTTCCTTTTTTCCCCTAGTTTTTATTCATTTATTTTTGAGAGAGAGAGAGAGAGAGAGCAGAGTCTGGGGATGGTGCAGAAAAAGTGGGGGGATGGAGAGAGAGAGAGAGAGAGAGAGAGAATCCCAAGCAGGCTCCAAGGTCACAGCAGAGAGCCCGATAAAGGGCTTGAACCCACGAACCATGGGATCATGCCCTGAGCCAAAATCAAGAGTCAGGCACTTAACTGCCTGAGCCACCCAGGCATCCCGAGTTTCATTTCTTAATGCAGTAAACCTAAAGGAATCTCAGATGGATCTGCCACTAAGCAGGGAGTGTGACCACCTTCTGCAGTGACAGCTGTCACTGCTCACCAGGAACAATCCAGGGTTGTAATCAGGTTGTAATCAGAGAGGCACAAAACTAGTTATCTCGGGGACAAGGCTCTCCTGCCAAGATGGAATTGGCAAGGTGCCTGACCTCAACAAAGAGGAAGGATGCTGGAGGTCAGAAGCAGGCTGGTAAGATACATACACTGGTAATCCAAAAACAACCCTGGGCTTTTTTAAAGGGACCAGCAAAGAGATGACGAGCAGTTGATATGGATGATCAACGTGTCCTTACTGTCACCACCCTGACCTAGATCCTGCCTGAAAAGGGGGTGGAGGCAGGTGAGGAGTTAGCTCCCACCTACCTAAATGGCAAGTTGCTGAGTTGTGGGAAAAGCTGCAAGGAATGCTTTGTGCATTTCTGCAAAACTGACAATGGGGAACAGATGCCCCAAGTAAACTTCATAAGAAAGCAGTATTATACTTCAATATGCATCATCTTCACTCTCCAATCATCTAAACTTTGTTGGCCAATATTCTACTCATCATTCAGGGGCGCCAAAGCTCCCAGGTTCCCCAAAAGCATTATCGAATCCCCCAAATTAGAATTCTTTTTATCTCTCTGTTCTGTACCACTTTTCACCCGTAGCTCTGTGATAGCGTGCACTGCAGTCCCCTTGTCATTGCACCTGCTTGGGTCTGTCTCCTTCCGCCCCAGCTTCTGGATTCTGAACATTTGGAAGGCAGTGATCAAACAAGTTCATCTGCTGATTCTGTGCAGCTCCTACCCAGTTCTGTGACCATGGAAGGTACTCGATACAGGTCTGCTGATTTAGATAGATCACATGGGCATTTTATGGTGGCGTTCAACTTCCATTGTTACTCTAAGAAATGTTTTGAACATCCATGAAAACACCAGACTCAGAATCAGAATGATGTGGTGTTGAGTCTCAGATCTTTTTCTTAGTAACTATGTGTTCCCAGGCAGATCACTTTGTTTCTTGAACTGTCAGTTTTAAATTTATAACTTGGGTCTGATAATGCCTAATTCGATGGCTTGTTGGAAAGATTAAATGAGACAATATAAACAAAGGGCTTGCCACTGTGCCTGGTTCACAAAAAGGTCTCAAAAGGTAGATATTGTTAGTATCACATGCATTACCACAAGCTCTTATGACTCCAAGCATAGGAATCATAAAAGTCAAAAAGTGTATTGTTTAGGGGTGCCTGGGTGGCTCAGTCGGTTACGCGTCCAACTCTTGGTTTCAGCTCAGGTCATAATCTCACGGTTCATGAGTTTGAGTCCTGCATCCGGCTTTGCTCTGGAAGCGTGGAACCTCCTCGGGATTCTCTCTCTACCTCTCTCTCTCTGCCCCTCCCCTGCTCATGCTATCTCTGTCTCTCTCAAAATAAATAAATAAACTTAAAAAAAGTATATTGTTTAAAAAACTGTTGAGAATTGCTATATTGTACACCTGAAACTAATAGAACACTATATGTTAACTATACTGGAATTAAATTTTTTTAAAACTAAAAAAAAAAAACTAAGAATAAAAAATGTTAATCTCATCAGTAGTAAATAAATAAATAAATAAATAATAAAAACTGATACAAGAGATAAAGAGAACCTATAGACCAAAAGAGAATTAAAAGATATATCAATCAGGGGCGCCTGGGTGGCTCAGTTGGTTAAGCAGCCGACCTCAGCTCAGGTTATGATCTCACAGTTCATGGGTTCCGGCCCCGCGTCGGGCTCTGTGCTGACAGCTCAGAGCCTGGAGCCTGCTTTGGATTCTGTGTCTCTCTCTCTACCCCTCCTTTACTCACGCCCTGTTTCTCTCTCTCTCAAAAATAAACAATAAAAAAATTTATAAAAAAGATATATCAATCAGTCATAACGTAGGGGGTCTATTCTATAGATCCTAACTGAATCTGACTGAACACTGACTCTGTTGGTATTAAGGAATTATTGTTAATTTTTTAAGATATGACAATGGTATTGTACTTATGGTCATTAAAAAGAAGAATCCTTCCCCTTTAAAGATCCATCCTGGTACCTTTACAGATTAAAATGTACAGTATCTGGGATTTGCTTCACAATAAGCTAGGGTGGGATTAAGGGAGCCAAGCAAAGGTTCAGATGAGATGAAAGTGGCTGTTCGTTGATAATCGTTGAAGCTGCGTAATGGGTACATGCAGCCCATTCCTTTGAAATTTTGGAGTTTTCCACAAATATTCAGCTACTTGACTATATTTGTCATGGGTCGAGTTTCCCCTAGGAAGTGGTCTCAGAGATGGAGAAAATTCCCTGGGGAGTGCTCTTGGCATCAGCATCTGTGAGGGAGTGAAGGCAGGAAGCCCAGGCAGTGGAAAGAGGATTCGCTTGATCCTATGGGTGCTCAGGGTGGGATGGTGCGTCATTAGACGTGGCTCTTCTATCCTCCTGTGACCAGTCCCTTAGATGTGACCATGACCTCAGCAAAAGAGAGGGTACAACTTCGAGCAAGGCAGGGAGGCTCTCCGGGCCTAGAGTAAGTCCAGCAACACGGTTGACTATCTGAAGCCAACACTCACAGCCAATGGGAGAGTAAGTGGACATGGATAAGGATAAAGGTTGTCAGTGGCAACAAAGAAACAAGCAAACAAACCCCTTTTTATTCCATTTGAAGTACAATATCTCCATCTTTCATATCCTTAACACAGACTGCCTCAAAGCAGGTGCTTTATTTTCATATATATTTCAGGAAGTCATTTTTCTCTTCATCACTGTCTACCAGTTACAGCTTGAGGAAGACCTTTCTGTCATTCCACAGAATAGATACTTACACGCTTCTTCCAGGATGATGAGTAGTTTCCTCCAGAAACCTTCGAGGGGAAGCTAGAGAAGGTAAATAAAAACACTGAAAATTCCTAGAGAGTTGCATTAATTAACACGTTATTGCTACCAGTTTTGTTTTCTACTAAAGCTGAATGGCAGGTGTCTAATTCCATCTCACCGGGGACTCTCCTCTAGCTAATGCCCAGACACTGCCCTGGCCCTCTGGGTGCGTAACCAGCTAAAGGGCTCGCGGCCAGAGAGCAGTGACTCAGTTTCAACGAAAAATAAAGCAATCCTTCCTCTCTTCTGCTGCAATATACTTTAAAATTTGAATGGAGATAAAAACTGCAAGATTTTTTTTTTTAACTGAGTAAAAATGTTAGGTAGATTCTGAATATCTGAAGGCTTGGAGAGTATAACTGAAGAGGGGGTGTAAACTGTATTTAATGAAGTTCTGTTAGTTCAATGTGCATATGTAGATTTTTTTATATAATATAATGTGCTATTTCCTCTTTTTTTGTTTTTTTTTATTTTTTAAAAAATGTTTATTTTTGAGAAAGAAAGCAGGGGAGGGGCAGAGAGAGAGGGAGACAGAGGATCTGAAGTGGGCTCCACGGTGATAGCAGAGAGCCCAACGTAGGGCTCGAACTCAAGAACCGTGAGATCGTGACCTGAACCGAAGTCAGATGTTTAACTGACTGGGCCACCCAGGTGCCCCTGCATAGTAAGATTATTACTGCTCGTCCACATAATTTGCCAGTAGACACCTAATAATCATGAACTACTGGAAAGTAGGAGAAACAGTGCTATGTAATTTTAAGTTTTTCACTCTTTTTCAATGGTCTGTCAGTGGAGTGGGAGAGCAATTCTATCTGGGTGCAAACCACAAGGGGGTGTATAGTCTGGCAAGAATGCAATAACATGTTTTAAATAAACTAAACATCTGTCTGACTTTTATCATCACTATGTGAAGGGGTTGAGAACTGGACAGGGCTAAGATGGGTGGCTCTCCAGCTGTGTGTAGAATCAGCTGAAGTCACTTTCTCAACTGAATTTAGCAGGTAGCTGGGCTGGGGTGGAAGGTCCAAGGTGATTTCACTTCCATGTCTGGTGCCTGGTGTTCCTCCATGTGGCTTTTTTCTCTTCACATGGTGTCTCATAATACAGTGTATGCTTGGGCTTCTTTACATGAAGGTGGCTGGATTCCTCAAGAAATACAGATGTTGCCAATCTTTTCATAGGCAAGGCTCAGAGCTGGCACCTGAGACTTTACCTCTTAATGTGCTTACAGGAGAAAAAAAAAGGATTTATGGCATTCATCTTCAGTCAAAATATTTAAAATGTCACATAAATATGGGAAAAATGAAAGGAGAGAATTAATTACCAGAAGACCTGTCCCAAAAGGAAAGGTCAAGGAAATTCCATAGGCAAAGGAATATCATGCTAGACAGAAAGTTGGGTCTACAGAAAGAAATGAAAATCTCCAGAAATGATTAAACTGAAAGTTAAATATGAAAGACATTTTGTTTTGGGGCACCTGGCTGACTGTTGGCTGAGCGTCCAACTCTTAATCTCATAGTCCCGTGTTGGCTCTGCACTGGGGTGTTTTTTGGTTATTTATTTATTTATTTTAATTTTTAATTTTTATTTAAATTGAAGTTAGTTAACATACAGTGTAGTCTTGGCTTCAGGAGTAGAATCCAGTGATTCATCTCTTACATATAACACCCAGTGCTCATCCCAAAAAGTGCACTCCTTAATGCCCATCACCCATTTAACCCATCCCCCCACCCACCTCCCCACCAGCAACCTTCAGTTTGTTCTCTATATTTAAGAGTCTCTTATGGTTTGCCTCCCTCTCTCTGTTTCTCTTATTTTTCCTTCCCTTCCCCTATGTTCATGTGTTGTGTTTCTCCAATCCCATATATGAGTAAAATCATATGATATTTGCCTTTCTTTGACTTATTTCGCTTAGCATAATATCCTCTAGTTCCATCCATGTTGCTACAAATGGCAAGATTTCATTCTTTTTCATCACCGAGTAATATTCGATTGTAGATACATCTTCTTGATTCACTCATCAGTTGAAGGACATTTGGGCTCTTTCCATAATTTGGCTACTGTTGATAGCACTGCTATTAACATTGGAGTGTGTGTGCCCCCTTCAAATCAGCATTTTTGTATCCTTTGGGTAAATGCCTAGTAGTGTAGTTGCTGGGTCATAGGGTAGTTCTATTTTTAATTTTTTGAGGAACCTCCACACTGTCTTCCAGAGTGACTACACCAGTTTGCATTCCCACCAACAGTGCGAGAGGTTTCCCCTTTCTCCACATCCTGCCAACATCTGTTGTTTCCTGAGCTGTTAATTTTAGCCATTCTGACAGGTGAGAGGTGTGGTATCTCCTGTGGTTTTGATTTCTATTTCCCTGATGTTAAGTGATGTTGAGCATCTTTTCATGTGTCTGTTAGCCAGCTGGATGTCTTCTCTGAAAAAGTGTCTATTCATGTCTTCTGCCCATTTCTTCACTGGATTATTTGGTTTTTGGGTGTTGGGTTTGGTCAGTTCTTTACAGATTTTGGATACTAACTCTTTATCTGATATGTCATTTGCAAATATCTTCTCCCATTCCCTTCGTTGCCTTTTAGTTTTGTTGGTTGTTTCCTTTGCAGTGCAGAAGTTTTATCTTGATGAGGTCCCAATAGTTTATCTTTGCTTTTATTTCCCTTGCCTCCAGAGACATGTCAAGTAAGAAGTTGCTGTGGCCGAGGCCAAAGAGCTTACTTCCTGTTTTCTCCTGTAGGATTTTGATTGTTTCTGTCTCACATTTAGGTCTTTCATCCCTTTTGAACTTATTATTGTTTATGGTATAAGTAAGTGGTCCAGTTTCATTCTTCCGCATGTTGCTGTCCAGTTTCCTCAGCACCATTTGCTGAAGAGGCTGTCTTTTTCCCATTGGATACTCTTTCCTGCTTTGTCAAAGATTAGTTGGCCATATATTGTGGGGTTTTTGGGTGCTCTATTCTATCCCATTGATCTATGTATCTGTTTCTGTGCCAATACCATCTTGATGACTACAGCTTTGCAATACAGCTTGAAGTCCAGAATTGTGATGCCTCCAGGTTTGGTTTTCTTTTTCAACATTACTTTGGCTATTCAGAGTCTTTTCTGGTTCCATACAAATTTTAGGATTGTTTGTTCTAGTTCTGTGAAGAATGCTGGTGTTATTTTGATGGGGATTGCATTGAGTGTAGATTGCTTTGGGTAGTATCAACATTAAAAAAAATTTTAATGCTTATTTTTGAGAGAGAGAGAGAGAGAGAGAGAGAGAGAACAAGCAGGGGAAGGGCAGAGAGGGAGACACAGAATCTAAAGCAGCCTCCAGGGTCCAGCTGTGGGCACAGAGCCTGACACAGGGCTTGAACCCATAAACCATGAGATCATGACCTGAGCTGCAGTTGATCACTCAACTGACTGAGCCACCCATGCGCCCCACATAGTATCAGCATTTTAACAATGTTTGTTCTTCCAATCCATGAGCATGGAATGTTTTTCCATTTCTTTGTGTCTTCTTCAATTTCTTTCATAAGTGTTCTATAGTTTTCAGCATACAGATCTTTTACCACTTAGGTAAGGTTTATTCCTGGGTATCTTATGGTTGTTGCTGCAATTGTAAATGGGATCAATTCCTTGATTTCTCTTTATGCTGCTTCATTATTGGTATAAAGAAGTACAACCTATTTCTGTATGTTGATTTTATATCTTGTGACTTTGCTGAATTCATGTATCAGCTCTAGCTATTTTTTGGTGCAGTCTTTTGGGTTTTCCACATACAGTATCATGTCATCTGGAAAGAGTTAAAGTTGACTTTTTCCTTGCCGATTTGGATGCCTTTTATTTATTTTTGTTGTCTGATTGCTGAGGCTAGAACTTCCAGTACTATTTGAGCAACAGTGGTGAGAGTGGGCATCCTTGTCATGTTCCTTATCTTAGGTGAAAAGCTTTCAGTTTTTCCCATTGAGGATGATGTTAACAGCAGGCCTTTCATATATGGCCTTTATGATGTTATGCTCCTTCTATCCCTACTTTCTTGAGGGTTTTTTATCAAGAAAGGATACTGTATTTTGTCTGTATCTCTTGAAGGGATCATATGGTTCTTAGCCTTTTATTAATATGGTGTATCACGTTAATGGATTTGTGAATATTGAATCATCCTTGAAACAGGAATAAATCTCACTTGATGATGGTGAATAATTCTTTCAATGTACTGTTGAATTAAATTTGCTAGTATCTTGTTGAGAATTTTTGCATCCAGTTTCATCATGGATATTGGCCTGTAATTCTCCTTTTTAGTGGGAGAATTGGGAATCAAGGTAATACTGGGTTCATAGAATGAGTTTGGAAGTTTTCCTTCCATTTCTATTTTTTGGAACAGTTTGAGGAGAATAGGTATTAACTCTTCTTTAAATGTCTGGTAGAATTCCTCTGGGAAGACTTCTGGCCCAGGACTCTTATTTTTCGGGAGATTTTTGACAACTGATTCTATTTTTTTGCTGGTTATGGGCCTGTTTAAATTCTCTATTTCTTCCTGTTTGAATTTTGGTAGTGTGTGAGTGTCTAGGAATTTGTCCATTTCTTCCAGATTGTCCAGTTTGTTGGCATGTAATTTTTCATAGTATTCTCTAATAATTATTTGTATCTCTGCAGTATTGATTGTGATCTCTCCTCTTTCATTTGTGATTTTATCTGTCTGGGTCCTCTCTCTTTTCTTTTTGAGAAGTCTGGCTAAGGGGTTGTCAATTTTGTTTATTCTTTCAAAAAACTAGCTCTTCATTTCATTAATCTGTTTTTTTTGGATACTATATCGTTTATTTCTGCTCTAATCTTTATTATTTCCCTTCTTTTGCTGGCTTTGGGTCTTCTTTTCTGGGCCTTTCTAGCTTCTTTAGGTAAGGTTAGGGTTAGATTGCTTCTTGAGATAGGCCTGAATTGCAATGTATTTTCCTCTTAGGACTGCCTTTGCTGCATCCCAAAGGGTTTGGACTGTCATGTTTTCATTTTCATTTGCTTCCTTGTATATTTTAAATTTCATCTTTAATTTCCTGGTTAATCCATTCATTCTTAGTAGGATGTTCTTTGACCCCCATGTATTTGGGGGCTTTCCAATTTTTTTTCTTGTGGTTGATTTCAAGTTTCATAGTGTTGTGGTCTGAAAATATTCATGATATGACCTCGATCTTTTGGTTGTTGTTGAGGGGTGATTTGTGACCCAGTATGTGATCTATTCTGGAGAACGTCCCATGGGCACTCGAGAAGAATGTGTATTCTTCTGCTTTAGGATAAAATGTTCTGAATGTATCTCTTAAGTCCATCCAGTCCAGTGTGTCATTCAAAGCCTTTGTTTCCTTATTGATTTTCTGCTTAGATGATCTGTCCATTGCTGTAAGTGGAATGTTAAAGTCTCATACAGTAATGCTATTATTATCATTAAGCTTGCTTATGTCTGTGATTAATTGATTTATACATTTGGGGTTTCTAAGTTGAGGGCATAAAAATTTACAAGTGTTAGCTCTTCTTGATGGACAGACCCCTTAATTATGATATAATGCCCTTCTTCATCTCTTGTTACAGGCTTTGAAATTTAGTTTGTCTGATGTAAGTATGGCTACCCCAGCTTTCTTTTGACCTCCATTAGCTTGAGAGATGGTTCTCCATACCCCCACTTTCAATATGCAGGTGTCCTGAGGTCTAAATTGAGTCTCTTGTAGGCATATAGATGGATCTTGTTATTTTTATCCATTCTGATACACTATATCTTTTGATTGAGGCATTTAGTCCATTTACATTTAGGGTGATTATTGAAAGCTATTAATTTAGTGCCATTGTGTTATCTGTAGATTTCGTTTTTGTGGTGATGTTCTCTGTTCCTTTGTAGTCTTTGCTGCTTTCCACTCACACAGTCCTCCTTAGAATCTCTTGCAGGGCTGGTTTAGTGGTCATGAACTCCGTTAGTTTTTCTTTGTCTGGGAAGGTCTTTGTCTCTTATTCTATTCTGAATGATTCATAATTTTATGGAATGACAGCCTTGCTGGATGAAGGATTCTTGGCTGCACATTTTTCCTTTTAAGCGCATTGAACATTTCCTGCCACTCCCTTCTGGCCTGGCAAGTTTCAGTGGACAGGTACCAACCTAAGTGTCTACCCTTGTAGGTTAAGAATGTTTTGTCCCTCGTTGCTTTCGGAATTCTCTCTTTATCTTTGTATTTTGCCAGTTTCACTATGATATGTCATGGTGTTGACCCGTTTTTGTTGATTTTGAAGGGAGTTCTCTGTGACTCTAGGACATGGATGCCTGTTTCCTTCCCCAGACGAGGGAAGTTCTCAGATATAATTTGTTCAAATAAACCTTCTGCTCCTTTTTCTTACTCTTCTGTAACTCCTATGATATGGATATTGTTTCCTTTCATGGAATCACTTAGTTCTCTAATTCTCCCCTCATGACCTAGTAATTTCCTTTCCCTACTTTTTTAGCTTCATTATTTTCCATACTTTTTATCTTCTATTTCACTGTTCTCTCATCTGCTTCTTACATCCTTGCTATTACTCTACTAGTTTATTTTGCATCTCTGCTATAGAATTTCTTAATTCATCCTGACTAGTTCTTAGATCTTTGATCTCTGCAGCAAGTTTTAATCAGATGTCTTCTATGCTTTATTCAAGCCCAGCTATTAGTCTTATGACTTTTGTTCTAAATTCTTGTTCAGATATATTGTTTATATCTGTTTTGAGCAAGTTTCTGCCTGTGATTTCTTCTTGACCTCTCTTTTGGGGAGAATTCCTCTGTCTTGTCATTTTGGCTAAGTTTCTGCCTTTTGTGTGTTTTATAAGTGTGTTATGTGTCCTGCACCTAAGAGTACTGCTATATTAAAAAGGGATTATACACTGTCCAGGGCCTGGAACCTCAGGATGTGTTTCTGGTGTATGTTGCATGCACTCTACTATTGTGTTTTGACTGCTCTATCCCACTGGTCAGTCCTCTGCTGAACTCCTCCTTGCTTGTAATGGTTGAGTGTTTGGGACTTTAACTAGGTGTGCCATGATTTCTTTGTTGGAGTAACCCTGGGGGGAAAAGAAAGAGGGGAAACCCATAAAAAGAGAAAAAGGAAAGGGGAAAAAGGAAAACCAAACAGAATATCAAAAAACTATAAGGCTAACTCCAAGGAAGGCGAAAAGAAAAGAAAGAAGGAAAAAAAGAATAGAAGCAAAGAGAAAAGAAGAAAAAAGAATAGAAATGAAAAGTCTGATCAAAAAATTAAAAATATGTAATAAGAAATGACAAAAAAACAAATCATAAACTATCAGCATGATTCCAAAGGAAAAAAAGAAGAGGGAGGAGAAAAAGAAAAAGAAAGAGCTGTCTATTGGTGCCTGAGGGTGGTGGCTGTGCTGCTCTGGAGGAGACAGCAGGTGTGTTCGGTCAGTCAGTCTTGCTCCAGTAAATAAGCAGTTGCCAGGCACGGAGGGGTGGAGCTTGGTGTAAGTCTGTCCTACCTCCACAGGGGGCCACTTTGCTACTCTCTGAAGTCCCACCACATTGGTGTTGGGGAAAAAATGGCGTCACTCCAATCTCCCTTCCCAGGACTGAGAATCTCAACCCCTGCTATTCAGGCAGCCCTCACAGAATAGTGAGGGCAATCAGCTTGCCCTGTGCCACAATTCCCCTGCACCTTCCCCTTAGTGATTGTCTGGGATTCAAAACCTGAAGTCTTAAAGGACCTGGCAAGGTATAGATCCACTTCCTTCCTCCGGAGTAGAACTTCTCCACCCTGCTGATGAAAGTCCTTTGGCAACTGCAGGGTCTTTTGTCCTTGGAGAGGTAATAAACCCTCTCCCAATGTACTCCAGGAAGAGGACTGTTCTCTTCCACTGTACCCTGGAGATTGCTACACCATGCTATGCACAATGGGGATAGCTCCTTCCTCCCCAGAAGTTTGTGCCATGGCTCCGCTCAGAAGAAAGTAATGTGCTTCCAAAACCTCAGAGTTTCAGCTCCAAAGACTGTTTGCAGAAAAGAATTTATACACTCAGAACTTCTCCCTTCCTAGTCCATGGTCCAGAGAGGTTTTCATCTTGTGCTAACTGATGCCACACTTTCACAACCTCTCTCTCTCTTTCTCTCCCTTTTGCCTTTCCAGAGAAAGGGTTCCCTCTCCTCCTTAGCCCCACTGTTTTATCTCCCACAACTCACATGCATGCACCTCCATTCTTCCAAGCTGTTTCCCTCTAACTGTGGAGATCCTTTTGTTGCTCCTTAGATCTATTTCCTGGGTGTTCCAAGTGGTCTGACCTTACTGCAGCTGTGTTTGAAGGATAAGGAAAATCCAGGTCCCCTACTTCTCCACCATTTTAATTCTCCCCCTGACATTTTGTTTTTAATTGCTCTGAAAGATAATTTATTACTTATAGAAAAATATTATCATTGGACTATAGAATTGTGGCATATATAAAAGAAAAATGCCAAATCACAGCACGAAGGATAGAAATGGGGAGTTGGAAGCCTACCGTCATAACATTCTTATACTATGTGAGATGCAGTAGAGTATTATTTGAAGGTAGCCTGTGATTAATGAAAGATTAGGGCAACCTAATTATATAGCATACATAATACTGTGAACCTGTTTGCTTAGCTTACATTGGGTGAAGCCAATACTCCACCCAAAATGACAGAATGCACATTCTTTTCAAGTACATATGGAACATTTTCACCAGGATAGGCCAGATGCCAGGCTAACTGAAGAGATTCATATTCTGAAATGTTTCCACAAATTTAAAAGAATTAAAAAACCGTATGTAGTATGTTTTCTAGCCATAGCAGAACTAAACTATAATCCATAACAAAGAGAAATCTGGAAAACCTCCAAATCTTCGGAAATGGAATGTTACTGAACAATATGTGGGTAAAAGAAGAAATCACAGGGAAAGTAGAAAATATTTTGAATCAAATAAAAATGAAATAACAACATCAGAATGTATGGGATGTAGCTAAAGCAATGCTTAGAGGAAAAATTATACCATATATGCTGATATCAGAAAAGAAGAAAACTTAAGTCAACAATCTAAGTTTCTCCCTTAAGGAATTGGGAAAGAAAAGTAAATTAACTCAAAGCAAGAGAAAGAGGGAAATAATAAAAGAAGAGCAGAAATCAATGAAATTGAAAACAGAAAAAAAAACCAATAGTGAAACCAAAAGCTGATTCTTTGAAAAGATCAATAAAACTGATAAATCTCTAGTCACACCCTATCATGGATATAGGAGAGGACTCAGATTACCAATATTAGGAACGAAATAAAGAACATCACTACAGATCCCACAAACATTTAAAGAACAATAGGGAAATATGATTGTGTTCAAAATTATGCCCATAGACTTGGCAATTTAGATAAAATGGACAAATTTTTTGAATGACACAGATTATCAAACCTCACTCAAGAAAAAATAAATGATCTGAATGGTCCTAAGTCTTAAAGAAATTGAATTCTCATTGGAAATTTTTCTAAGAAGGAAAACTTGGGGCTCAGATGAGTTCAATGTTATGTACTACAAAACATTTTAAAGAACAAATAGTACCAGTTCTACACAAACTCTTCCATAAAATAGAAAAGGAGGGAAGAACTCCCAACTTATTTATTGGGCCAACTTGATTCTGATACCAAAACCAGACTAAGATATTAGAAGAAAACAGCAGAATAATAACTCTCAAGAACACAGATGCAAAAAAAAAAAATCCTCAACAAAATATTAGCAATGTAAGACCAAGTAAGCTTTATCCAGGAAATGAAAGTTAATTCAACATTAAAAAATTAATCAATAAAATGTACCATATCAACAGATTTAAAGAAGGAAAAATTATATTATTATCTCAATAAACATGGAAAAATTTATCAAATTCTACATCCATTTATAATAATAATAGAAAACACTTCTCAGCAAACTAAGAGAAGAGAAAATTTCCTCAGTAGAGAACATCTACAAAAAACCCCAACAACCATCATTATATTTAATAGCAAAAGACTGAAAGCTTTATCCCTGACATCAGGAACAAGGAATGGATGTCTGCTGTCATATTCCTATTCAACATTTTATTGGAGGTCCTAGTCAGTAAAATAAATCAAGAAAAGGAAATAAAAGGAATATGGATAAAAAAGGAAGAAATACAGCTGCCTCTCTTCACAGGTAACATGATCATATATGTAGAAAATCTCAAGGAATCTATAAAAAAGCTTCTTGAACTAATAAGTTTAGTAAGGTTACAAGATACAATGTCAATGCACAAAAATCAATGGTAATTCTATATACTAGATAAGCAACAATCATAAATTGAAATTTAAAAAAATCATTTACAATAGAACCAAAAAACATTAAATACTTAGGTATACATCTAATGAAATACATGCAAGATATGCTTGAAACTACAAAACAGTGATGAATAAAGTCAAAGAAGATCTAAATAAATGAAAAGAAATACTACTTCATGATAGAAAAACTTAATATTATTAAGGTGTCAATTCTCCCCAAATTGATCTACAAATTCAACACAGTCCCAGTCAAACATTCTGGAAGAATTTAACATTAATAAGCTGATACTAAAAATTTGTATGGGAAAGCAAAGGGGCTGAAATAGCCAAAACAATTTTTAGAGAGTGGAAAACTTTCAAAACTTTGTTTCAACACTTACCCTAAAGAAATGGTAATCAAGACAGTCTGGTATTGGTGAAAAGGTAGACACATAAATCAATAGAAGAGAAGGGAAAGTCCAGATATTTGCACAATTCATAAAAGAATAATAACTTGGACTTCATCAAAACTGAAATTTCTTCTCTTTGAAAAGCATTGTTGGAAATAGAAAAAAGAAGCCATGGTATTGATAGAATAAAATATTGTACTGTACATATATGATAAAGGATTTATATCCAGAATATATGGAGAACTGTCAAAACTCATCAATAACAAAACAAATAATGCAATAAAAAATGGGCAAAAGATTTGAAGAGATTCTTTGCTAAAGAAGGCATGCTTGTGGCAAATACACACATGAAACAGCTTAGAAAAACCTGTTGAATGGATGGATAAAGGAAGGAATGAGTAAATGAATGAGGCTTGGCTTCCCTGAATGCATTTGCTGGTTAACTCCTTAAAATTCATGTTGATGATTATTCTAGTAACTAGATTAAGTGAAGATTATTCTATTATAAACATATACCCTAAAGCCGAAGAAAAGTAAGTTGTCTCTGGACTCTTCTGGCAGAAAACAATAATTTTTTAAGTCAATTACTTTGCGGGGTGGGGGGTGTCACCTGGGTGGCTCAGTCAGGTAAGCCTCAGACTCTTGGTTTTGGTTCAGGTCATGATCTGACAGTTCATGAGTTCAAGCCCTGTGCTGTCAGCACAAAGCCTGCCTACAATTCTCTCTCTCCCCCTGTCTCTATATCCCTCCCCAACTCGCTCTCTCTGTCTCTATCTCTCAAAATAAATAAACTTAAAAAGAAAAGTTAGCTACTTTGTAGTGCCTCGGTAGCTCAGTCCGTTGAGCATCTGACTCTTGATTTCAGCTCCGGTCATGATCCCAGGGTCATGGGATGGAGCCCTGGGTCAGGTTCCACCCTCAGTGTAGAGCCTGCTTGGGATTATTTCTCTCTTTCCCTCTGTCCGTCTCCCCTGCTTATGCTCTCTCTCTTTCAAAAAATAAAATAAATAAAAGTTAGCTACTTTAAGATAAACACAATAAAGTATTTCATAGGGCTGTTTCCTATGGCATTTCTTGATAGAAAATGATGCTAACATACTAAGTTCATTTGAGTCAAACAATTTAGATGGGCCAATTTGACTTGGACCATGTCCTCAGCTTTCTAAAGATCTAGCTTAATGCAGGAATGGATATAACTATTTGAATAAAACCACAAAAATTACAAATTTCCATTAAAAAATTCCTCTATCATTTAGGCTTTTGATTGATACTTGGGATCAGTGGGTCAAGATAATACTACTAGACAGGGTGTAGATGGATGTCCGTTAATGACCCATACAATGTGACCCAGAAGATCACCCTGCCACCACAACTTGGCTATAGTAGGAGTTTCTTATTTCAAAGCTAACAGTTTATTTCCTCAGCTCTATTCATTTGCAGAAAGTAGCTAAGAATTAAAAGTAGCTATTACCTTCTTTTCATGAAGATTTTATTAGATGTCCTTTAGAGGTCTCTGAGACTATGTACTTCTCCCTTGGTCTCTATGATTTCATATTTTAAATACTGATTTGCAACCTATCTTCTGGCAGAATCAAGGATCTTAAGCAATCTCATTAAAACATGGGTTTTTTTTCCTACTTGTTTTTTCTTTTTCCTGAAGTAAAGGCTATTGACCTGTTAACTCAGCCTCTTCCAAAGGATATCAGTTTGTTTTAAACTGTTTGTTTAAGGAATTCAAAAGGTGGTCAGGCCTTTGTGTTTATTCTTATGCTCTGAGTAGTCTTATGAAAAGGCATGCTAATGTTCTGGGAGATAGTCTGGCTACTGAATAAAACTTAGTCTAGATGATGAAATTATGTATAGTCAGTGGCAGAAGTTCATTTTACAAGGTCCGAAGCTTGAGCAGTACCTGCTAGAGAGTTTGGAGGTGAGGATGAATGTTGTTGGGGAGCCCAATGGGTCCACATGGTAAAAGAGGCCATCCTCCACATATAGACTCCTTAATGACTACTATGTATCAAAGTTAAGAATGTAGTGACTTTGGTTCACTGGAAATGATATAAATTGATACACCAGGAATTCTAGCTATTCTAGCCTTTTAAAGCTGTAGACCTTCCTGTGAAAGAGCAGGTGAGCACAAATTCTATTGGACACATAGCCATGCTTCATTCAATTGCACCATAGGGAGGATCAGCACAGGTACACGTGAATTGAAGGATGTGTGTTTTTAAGGACAATAAACAGAGAGAAATGCAAAAGATAAATTTTATCTATTTCATTGGTAAAATTTCTGGGCCACACACTTGCTGGCTAGACTTCTCTCATGCTGTAACGTATATAAGTTTCCTGGAAAAACGAACTCCTAGTTCAGTGAATTGCGGCTAATGCTACAATCCCATGGGCACTGGCTCAGGCAGGGTTTCTCCACTGCTAGTACAATGTTCAGGTCCTCCATCAGAAATGGGGAGATAATGCTAGAACGTATAAAACCCTACCTCCTAATGTAGCCATCAAGCTTAATACATGATAGCTAGAACCATGTCTCCCATTGTTTTGGTAAACACTTCGGTGCTGGCCTGGTGTAGACCTCAACAAAGTAATGATGACAGTTTTTCATGATATTGCTTATATAAGTGATATAGTTGGCTCAGGAACTGCATTTCCATTAGCCAATAATAATATATTTTTCAAAGGCTTTTGAATCTAAGGAGATTCTTTTTAGAATGTCACAGAAACTCTAGGTGGCATGTAAGTCACAAAAAAAGGGGGGGAGGTAGGTCTGTATTCAATATTAATCGAATGTTTACTATGTGGCAGAAGCTAAAAAGACAGTTGAAATTAATATTTTAAGGCAAATTCTGATAGAAGCCAAAGTATTTCTAGAACTAAAGTAATTGCTAATTAACTTTAACAGAACTAGTTAGGGCAGTGACCAATTATAATCAAGATTATTGCCTTATATACTTTTCTGTTCAACTAGTCTAATGACAGAACCAAATAATATTTTAAAAATTCTTCATGACTCATTCTTCTGAGTTCTGACCTCTTCCCTTGTAAAGGATCAATCACATTAAACACTTTTGTTAATTTTTTTCTTTGCAGAGCTTATATAAATAAAGAAATCCTTGAAAGTCACTCTAGTTAAGATAAAACATGGTATATTTAAAAAAGCAAGTTGGGCAACAATAGTTAAGGTGGCCTTGTTGACACTGGTGGCTAGCACGAGTATTTCCAAATACTATGTATTCTTAACTTATCTCAATGTCTAAATTTTGAACTCTCTCTGAATTTTTACATTGCTAGTGAACCAGGTCATCATTTTAAAATTTTAATTTGTCTTTCCCATGCAAATACAACCATAGGTAATCAAGAAGCATATACGGGCAAATTTCTGGAAGTGTTCTAGCTAATAAACGAAGAAGGAATGACAGAGCTAGAGTATCACAATTTCACAACCCCTAATGAATTACTGGATTTAGGCACTAGGCATCAACCACCAACACCAACTCATCACAAAAGAAGCGACAATCGGATATCATATGGCTCCTGATGGAAACACACGCTATTATCTCTGAAATAGTCTTGCCAAAAATTTCTAACCTGAATCTGATCAAGCCTCTAGAGCTAACTACAGTTACCATTTTACAAAAACGCAGAGGACAGAAGCACATGCTAAACTGTACCCTGGGGATGTGGTCAATAAAATCCACACTGTGGGAAATTCTACTGTACAAAAAAATTGCAAGAAAATGAAAAGAGACAGAGGGGGAGAGTGGAGATTAAAGAGACTTAAAGGATGTATCAACCAATTGTAATGTTAAGAAAAGACAAATTTGGGAAATTTGTACACTCAATGTCCATAATTAATGCCACTAACAAATTATGGTTAATGTTTAACTTATTACAATGGGTTTGTGATTATGTGTGGTTTTTAAAAGATTTCTCATCTCTAGTGATACATACTAAAATATTTACAGACAGGGTGCCTGGGTGACTCAGTCAGTTAAATGTCCAGCTCTTGATTTCCACTCAGGTCATGATTTCATGTGAGATCGAGCCCTTGGTCAGGCTTTGCACTGACAGTATGGAGCCTGTGTGAGATTCTCTCTATCCCTCTTTCTGCCCCACTCCCCTCAAAAATAAACTAAAAAAAAAAGAAATATTTACAGACAAACTATTATATCTGGGATTTGCTTCAAAATAATAGAATGAAAAAAACACAAAATAATAGAATGGGGAGAAGTACGTAGGGGCATAGATGAAACAAGATTGGCCATACATAGATAATTTTTAAGGATAAGTGATGGATGCATTGAAATTCATTATTATTCTGTCTACTTTTGTAGATGTTTGAAATATTTCATAATTTAAAAAATCAAATTGGCATAAAGCTTTTACTTCATCTGCTCTTCTGAACCACAGAAATTGAGTTTCTCTGCCAAATTTATAAGGATTCTCAAATATAGGATTATTCAAGACAGCATGGTGTCAGAGAAAGAATCCAACAGGCTTCGGACTGTATCCTGGCTTCTCCCCTTCTCAACTGCATATGTGACCCTGGTATACTATTTCCTTCTTTAGACCCCAGTTTCCTCATCTATTGTTGTAAGTCATTTGGCATGGTTTATATTAGATACCCAATAGTTACCTGCAAATATCACACTAGAGCTAAAAGAATGAGGAGGTTTTAAGCTGAGGCTGCCTTCAATAACTTCTGGATGAATCTTAGGATCCCTTTGGTCTGTTTCCCAGATGTTAAAGAAGTTACTTGGGTTGCAATGATGTACGTGGTGGAAATCTGGGTCAGGTAAAAGGCTCTTCAAACATCTGCACCTCATTTAGATTCTTCATCTCTATACCCTCTAGAAGGCCCATTCACCAAAACACTGGTCATTATTTGGGGATTGTTATCTTGTATCCTCACTGACTAAATACTGACTAAATACTGACTAAAACAAATATAACAATACACTAGCTCACTTTTAATAAAACTATACTCCTCTAGCTATTTTTTATTTGCCTGTCATCTTAAAATATTCAACTTCTGCTTTCATTTAGGTGGAATCGATATTTTTCGGTAGAGTTCTTGTTGGCATATATGATTTTAGTATTGAAAATCTTTTTTTCAGGAAGAGGAGAGAAAGAATATCCAGGGCAAATCAATCTAAGATAAAAGAAAAAGGGGCGTGAGGGTGGCTCAGTTGTTTAAGCGTCCAACTTCAGCTCAGGTCATTATCTCACAGTTCATGGGTTCCAGCCCCACATCAGGCTCTGTGGTGATAGCTCAGAGCCTGGAGCCTGCTTCAGATTCTGTGTCTCCCTCTCTCTCTGCCCCTTCCACACTTGCACTCTGTCTCTCTTTCAAAAATAAATAAATACTTAAAATTTTTTAAAAAAATAAATAAAATAAAGCAAAAAATCAGGGGAGGAGTCTACCACATTTTATCTGTTGGTGCAAATTTTACCACTAACTGCATTCACATGTTAACATCTCAATCATTAACAATAATGTAAAAGTGATTTGTTATAGATGATCTATTTTATTTAGGTTTATTTATTTATTTTGAAAAAGAGAGAGAGCACGAAAACAGAGGAGAGGGGCAGAGGGAGAAAGAGAGAGAATCTCAAGCAGGCTCCACACAGCACAGAGCCAACTTGGGGCCTGATACCATGGTCATGGGACTGTGGGCCAAAATCAAGAGTTGGACATTCAATGGACTGAGCCACGCAGGTTGAGTCCTTGAACGGTTGGGTTTTAATCAGCAATTTCTCTCTTTCCTCAAGGCTTCCTGTTAAGTAAGGGTAGGTTTGCAACAAAAAGAGGCTGGGGATCTAATGCCTGGGGTTAATCACAGAGGGTACACTAGAGGTAGAAACAGCCACTCTTTGATGTGGGTTATTGCCTTGAGACACCTCACCTTCCTTGTGAAATATGCAGTCCCACCTTATGCCTGTGCTACTCAACGTTTATAAAATAACTTTTTAAAAGACTATTAAAGGGAAACCAATACAAGCAATTTAACCAAACTAGCATATTTTAAAGGCAATGGTAAAGACAAAATGTGAATGAATGCTTCAAGTAAATAAGATCAATTAAATGAACATAACAAAAAGACAAAAGATAAAAGTTGAGTGGCTGTAAGAATACAAAATGGCTCCACTAGGGTTTCCTGAACTGGGATGTCTGCAGCTCCCCAGCAGATGTCATCTGAGAATGTCCTGTCAGGACCAGGTTCCCTAGGGCTGAGATCCTCAATGGTAGGGCCGCAGGGCAAGGGTTAATGGCCACAGTGTCAACAAATGTATGAATCTCCACCCAGAAGAGTGGGTGAGGGGTATGATGGGCTTGCATCCAATTGGAACACCTCAGTCACACTTCTGAACATTCTGACCACCTTCCTGTTCCTCAAACAAGCCCAATTTTTCTCTCAGGGTATTTTCATTCACCGTTTTCTCTGCCTAGAGGGACTTCCTCTAGATTTACTTGTGGCTCCATAGCTGGCTTGTTCTGCCATTGAGATATCGTCTGCTTAGAGAGGACTTTCCTGGCCATCTTATCTCAAGCATCTCTCCCACCAAGTCAACTCTCTACCATTTCTTCATATCTTCTTCAATATAATTTCTTCATGACATTTTTCTCTCTAAAATTATTTTGTTTATTGTCTTCTCCCTATAAAATATAGGCTTCATAAGAGAAAAGGATCTACCTTTTCTTATTTATGATATCTAGCTTCTACAGGGACCGCCACATGTGTTTGTAAAGAGCCACACAGTAGAAGTGTGAGGATTTGCAGGCGTCAAAATTAATAAAGGGAAATCTCACTAAAGTGGAGTTAGATGATAAAAGGGGAAACTGGAAGGAGGAGTTATACCACTTGACATCAATTATAGGAAGAAGTGCCAATTACAAATCCGATAGAAGAATCCACAACTGGAAAGAATCATCAGTTACAGGCCCCAGAAAGCAAAAGATGTACATCATCTTTCCTACAAGAAATCCACTTCCCCTACAACCCAGCCAATTTATAAATCGTCATCATCCCAAACTCTTCTCCAACACTTTCATTCAAAACTTTCATTCCAGGGGCACGTGGGTGGCTCATTTGGGTGAGCGTCCAACTTCAGCTCAGGCCATGATCTCACAGTTTGTGAGTTTGAGCCCTGCATCAGGCTCTGTGCTGACAGCTCAGAGCCTGGAGCCTGCTTCAGATTCTGTGTCTCCCTCACCTTCTGCCTCTGCCCCGCTCATGCTCTCTCTCTATCTCAAAAATAAATAAACATTAAAAAAAAAAAACTTCCACCTTTTTCTCCATAAAAGTAACAATTCCTCTCCTGCGTTGGACTTGCCTATATGATTCTGCTGTAGCTTCCATGTCTGGAATCCCAATTCTCTGCTTTTCTTGAATAATCCCTTTTTTTGCTGGTAAAATAATTGTTTTCTTTTTAAGGTTAACACAGGCCATGCAGTTTCTTTCATGACCACTCAACTCTTCCATTTTAGTGCAAAAGTCACCATAGACAATATGTAAATATATGGGGAAGGCTGTGTTCTAATAAAACTTTATTTACAAAAATACGCAGTTGGTCAAATTTGGCCTGTGGCTATAGTTTCCCAATCCCAGCTCTAGGACACTGTACTGAAACACAGTACTCAGTAAACATGTTTAAATAAATCAACATAAAACTCTTCTTACCTGGATTGATCTGATGTAATGATTGTTCCCTTGTTACTCCAGTGCAACCATAAAACCTTAGTTCTGATAATACTGAGTAAAAGATGCGCCAAATTTGTTAGTGGTAACCCAGTTGTGCCAGTGTGACTTTGTCTGGGTTTATGCTACATCTTATTATTTTTCATATCTAAATTCATAGCTACAGAGCTTTTTTTTAATGTTTTTTTATAATTTTATTTTGAGAGACAGAGACAGAGAGCGAGTGGGGAAGGAGCAGAGAGGGAGACACAGAATCTGAAGCAGGCTCCAGGCTCTGAGCTGTCAGCACAGAGCCTGAGGTGGGGCTTGAATCCACAGACTGAGATTGCGACCTGAGCCGAAGTTGGCTGCTTAACCGACTGAGTCACCCAGGTGCCCCTCTTTTTTTTTTTAATTTTTTTTAATGTTTATTTATTTTGAGAGAGACAGACAGAGTGTGAGCGGGGAAGGGGCAGAGAGAGACAGAGACACAGAATCCGAAGCAGGTCCCAGGCTCTGAGCTGTCAGCACAGAGCCGGACGTGGGGCTTGAAATCACAAACCACAAGATCATGACCTGAGCCGAAGTCCAACACTTAACCGACTGAGCCACCCAGGCGCCCCTACAGAGCTTTCTTTACAACAAAGGTAGAGTATATGGCCAAGGAAAGAATGTGATATCCAGAGTCCATTTCTCTCACTAGCCCCCAAATACAAATACCCTGGAGAAAGGCGTTATATTGAGTTAAAGTCAAATTAATTATAAGTGGGTATTTTTCTTAGGATAAAATACAATGATGCTACGTGTCAAAGGAGGAATGAAAAACCACACAAAAAGATTAGACTCCTAGAAAACAAAGTTCTTCCTACGTCATAATTTTGATGAGAACTAGAAGGCGAGAACTGGAGGGGCAATAGTTACAATGAGGACACTGAACCAGGGGCAGGAGACTATAACCTATTCCTTGTTGGTCTTCTCTAACTTCTCTGAGATAGACTTTCTTCACCTGCAAATAATAATAATAATAATAATAACAATGTACACACACACACACACACACGGAGCCTGATCTCTATTTCTAGGTTTAAGATTCTTAGATCATGCTAATGATCGTTTCCCGTAGCACTGTGTTCATGTCAGTACCTAATGCATAATTAGGCTCTAATTCTGTTATTGTTGTGCCTTAGCTGATGCACATTCTCCATGCAGGCTTGGCCTACCGCTAAAGAAACGTAAGTAGATTCCAGCTTTTGAAATAATACAAGGAAGAAAATCCTATAAAAGACTGTTGATGGCATATTAAAATATTTTTATTGATAGATACATGAGTGGGAACTCGTGTTACCTCTGATGAGAATGTTAAGGTACTCTCCCAGTTTTGTGTTTATAGAGGTAGAACCATTTCCTCCTCTATTTAATGAAATATTGCTGGGGGGAAATATACCCTCGGGCATTTGATGTCTCCTTTTATCCTTTTTATTTTGGTGACAGGGAAAGGCATAAAGTAGTATTTTAAGAAATAGACAAGATATAGGTAACTTAAAAACAATATTTACTTATTTATTTATTTATTTATTTATTTAGAGAGCATGAGTAGGGGAGGGACAGGGAGAGGGAGGAGAGAGAATCCCAAGCAGGCTCCATGCTCAGCGCAAAACCTGATGTGGGGCTCAAACTCATGAATGGTGAGATCATGACCTGCGCCAAAATCAAGGGTTAGACGCTTAAGCAACTGAGCCACCCAGGTGCCCCAGATATAGGTAACTCTTTAGACCTTCTTTTTCTATCTATGTTTTTAGATAACAAACATAAAATAACACTTATCTGGCTAAATGATAGTGGGAAGTATAGGATAAAGTGTTGAGTTCCTTCTGTATGTTAACCTGGTGTGCTTTGCAAGATATAGATGACATCAATGGTATAATTCCTGCCAGCAAATAGCAAAGTGCTTAGACACTGGTTATCACACATCTTTTTCCCTTAAAGCTGTTAGAAAAATGGACAAAAGTTTTCCCTGAGTACCTGATGGACTTGTGTTCTCAAAGTGTGGTCCATGGGCCATCTGCCTGCATCAGTATCATTTGTGATGCTTGTTAAAATTTGTATTCCTGATCTGCACCGGAGACTACCTGCATGGGTCCCAGGTCTCTGAAGTTGATTAAAGCCTCAGGTGCAATTTACACACAATAATGTCTGAGAATCACTAGGTTAGGAATTCCCATTCTAGGGACACCTGGGTGGCTCAGTTGATTAAGTGTCTGACTCTTGATTTCATCTCAGGTCATGATCTCACAGTTTGGGAGATCGAGCCCCACATCAGCTTGGGATTCTCTCTTTCCCTCTCTCTCTGCTTCTCTCTCTCTCTTTCAAAAATTAAGAAATAAGCTTAAAAAAAGAATTCCCATTCTACCACATCAGATTAATGATACAGTGAAATACAAATCTAGTATTTTCATAGTTCAATAACCCAAAGAATGTAGAAGTTATTTTTATGCTTTAAAAATATAAAATAATACATGTAAAAAAACCCACTTAAAAATATAAAATAATACATGTAAAAAAACCTGATAAATAAAAATACTGAAAACACTATTCCATAATACTATTATCTTGGGGTGGGGCAGACAGGACTCTTAATATTTGGTGAATATTTCAGTGAATTTCCTTCTAGTCCCTGGATGTCACAATATGGATCATCACAGATTCTAAAAACTCCTAATGGCAGGAGCTGTGTTTGTTTGTTCATTATTGTATCCCCAGCTCATACCACAAGGCCTGGCATAAAAGGTACTCAAATATTTATTGAATGGCTTTATTTCTGGGCTTTCTATTCTGTTCCACTGATGTATGTGTCTATTTTTTTTTAAGTTTGTTTATTTTGAGAGACAGAGGGAGACAGAATCCCAAGCAGGCTCTACACTGTTAGTGCAGAGCCTGACGCAGGGAGTCTGATGCAGGGCTTGATCTCACCAACTGCAAGATCATGACCTGAGCCTAAATCAAGATTTGTACGCTTAACCAAGCCACCCAGGTGTCCTTGTGTCTATTTTTGTGCAAGCACCATACTGTTTTGGTTACTATACCTTCTAGTATATCATAGAATTTGGGATTGTAATACCTCAAGCTTTGTTCTTCTTTCTCAAGATTACTTTGGTTGTTTGGGGGCTTTTGTGGTTCAGCACAAATTTTAGGATTGTTTGTTTTAGTTCTGTGAAAAATGCTGTTGATACTTTGATGAGGGTTGCATTCAATCTGTAGATTGCTTTGGATAATGCAGAGATTTTCACAATATTAATTCTTCCAGTCCAGGAGCATGGATATCTCTCCATTTGTTTGTGTTGTTTTCAATTTCTTTCATCAGTTTTATAGTTTTCAGGGTACAAGTCTTCTACCTCAAGTGTATTCCTAAGTATTTTATTCTTTTTGGTGCAATTGTAAGTGCAGTTGTGCTGCATGAACTAAGTGAATGAATGAATGGAACTGGGATCAAATTGTATATTTGGTTTCAGCCCTTTAGACATTTTTAATAAAAATATTCCAGCATTAAAAGGAATATCACTTTCTGATTTCTGTGTCATTGTTATCCCCCATTTTATAGATCAAGAAACTGAGGCACAGAGAGGTTAGGCAACTAAACCAGTATCACTTAGTCAGTATGAGGCAGGGATGACTCCTGAGCCCACCGATGGTGAGATTTTAGAAGCCTTGGTTAATAAATACCTATCTGTTCATGGTCTAAAGTCACCCACCCCTTACAAGCAAACATGTACCTGATGTTTAACACTCCAACTACAGGAAACTCTAAATACTAGGTGATGACAAGAGTTAGTTCTGACATCTTTAGTTATTATATCACTTTGCTACTTTACAAAATTGCAAATACATCTGCAATACTTCAGGTATGGAATGCCAAGCGTATTTGCAAGTACCTCTGTGCACATCCAGCTATGGTGTTCCTGTCAATAAACATACTTACCTTTGCTTGCATTTCAGTTTACCGCATCGGTCACATAAAAAAAAGCAAGCACACATTCTTAACGCTAAAGTAGAGGAAAGGCCATATAGCACTCACAACTCTACCTTTCTCAGCATCTTTCACTTGGGCAACAAAAACATTAAAAAATTAAAAGCCCAGGATCTAAGATCCCATACTTTCTGCTCACGACTAAGTGTTAAACTAACCATCGGTGGCATTAGCTAAGAAGTCCTTGGAATAAGACCCTCTGGAGGTAGCGTCGTGTGAGACAAGGAGGTTCCTCTTCCGACTGATCCACTCCCGATCTCATGCCAAACAGAACTCGACCTGGATCGAAAACGCCCACATCCAGCAAACCCGCACGAGCTCGGGGCCATTCTCCCTATAACGCGTGCTTGAAAGCCGCGGAGTCCAACTAAGAGGACCAGCAGCGCCCTGGCCCTCTACAGCCCCCGGGGTCCCCGCAGCTCCCGCAGCCGCCGCAGCCCCTCCGGGGTCACCAGCCAGAGGCAGGCAGCGGGTCTGCGCTAAATCGCTGCGAACGTTGGGCCACCGCACGAGGCGGGCGCCGGCTGGGCCTGCAAATCGCCGCCCGCCCGGCAGCGGGCGCCGCGGCGGCGAGGGCGGAGCCGGGCTCCCGGGAGGGGGCGCGCGAGGCTGCCCGGGGCTCCGTCTCGCCTGGCCCCCCGCCTCTCCCCGCCCCCGCCTCCCTCCTCGCGCCGCGGCCGGCGAGGCCCGGGCGAAGGGAGGGGGTGGGGAGCGGCGGGCGGCCGAAACGGCGCTGGAGCTCGGAGCGCCGCGCGGGAGCCGCGCGAGCCCGAGGGGGCGGGGAGGCGGGCGGGCGTGCGCGCGCCGGGCGTGGGTGTGGGCGTGGGTAAGTAGAGCGGGCGCGGCGGGAGCGCGGGGCAGAGGGACGCTGGCTACCCTGGACAGCGCATCGCCGCCCGCCGGGGTCGCCGCGCCGCAGCCGCCGCGGATCATGGTGAGTGGGCGCCGCGCGCCGCCGGCGCCCTTCTCCTTTCTCTCCTCGACCAACGCACTGGGCGGGAAGGGGCCGGGCGGGCGGCGGCGCGGGAGCTGCGGGTTCGACCGCTGGAACCCGTCGCGCCGGGCGGGCCTGGGGAGGGGGCGGTGAACGTTTGAGTTGGGGGCGCGCGGGCCGGGTCGAGGCCGCGGTCTCGGGATCTTTGTCCGGGGCCGCGGTCCCGCCCCGGCCCCTCGAGGCGCCCGCTCGCGTCCAGCTCCCTGTTGCAAGCACGCGACCGGCCGGGCGCCGGGGTGTCCGACGAAACCGCCCCCCGCTCCCGCGGCGGCCATTCCCGCTCGCCCCCCGGACCCGGCCTCCGACCCCTGGCGTGGGGGTCGGCCTTTCCCTCGCGCGGTGCCCACTCTGCCTCGGGAAATTCTGGGGTTTTGTCTCTAACGGTTGAATCCATGCCTCCTCTTCCTGCACCGCGCCTGCAATCCCGGGGGTGTGTCTGCGTGCTTGCCCGGGCCTCCCTGGGTTTGCATCGAGGAGTCCGGGAGGTTTTCTTTTGTACACGGGGATGGGGTGGGGGTGGTCCTGGTGTGTCCTTTCCGACAACTACTCTCGTTCCCAGTTTCCCAGGCCAGTACTTGACTGTGAATTCTTAACGCTTTCCGCTGGCCATTAAGCTCTGTTCCTGGACCGAGAGGGGTGCGTGTGTCCGTGTGTGTCCCCGTGCATCCGTATCCCATGAACTGCCTGAGAGTTTTGGCAGAAGAACCTGTTTCTGGGACCACAAAAGGAGAAAGTGATGCGGTTTCCATATGGTTCCTTCTTCACTACCGGGCTTGTTAAAATATGCTAATCTCCTTTCTTTCCCCTCTCCAGCTGACACTCATCAGTCCTAAATTTTCCAGTCTTTATCCTCTCAGGCACATAGCATCTACTTTATTATATGCGAAGCCTTCTCTGGCCACTTTACCTAAAATTTCGATCTTTCCTACCCCACCCACCGTAGTTCATATTTTTTGCTTCATTTTTCCCCTTTTCATCATGTATTATTTAACACACTCTTTTGTTTATCTTGCTTCCTGAACGTGTTCCCCACTAGAATGTGTCAGTGCAGAGATTTTTGTCCTTTTGTTCACTGCTGTATTTCTAGTACCTACAACAGCGCCTGGCACATAGTGTGTGTTCAATACATTAAAGAGGAAATTAACCCAACGAACCAGTATACTAACGATGACGTGCAAATGGGAAGTGCCAAGGCAGCTGCAAGGATTATCCAGTTGACACTTGTGATGATGAGAATCTCAAGGGAAGTTTGAGAGGAGGGATATTCTTGGAAAGGAGGGACTCAGCGTGGTGACCTTCAATGATAAAAAATATAGCTGGCCGTCTAATATCTGGGTCTATCACTTCATGCTCTTGACACCCTTGCAGCGGGATGGACAAAGCGTTTTTAGTGCTAGCTGGCTGTCTCCTTGGGGGCCTGAACCTTTGTTAGAAATTATGAATTGTAATGAGTAAGGAAACAAGTCCAAGGATATCCCCTTAATTGGATGGAAGAGTCATGGGAATTATTCTAAAAGAACAGAAATAAAGGGCTAGCTGTTAGAAACACTACCATATACTATTGTGATGCTACCTTTTTAGAAAAGTGTTTTTCAGAAGCTTTGGGTTTTCCGAGGAGATCTTTTTTATATATATGTCCACGTACAAGTCCTCACACTTCAAAAAAACAATGATGCTACGAGGGGGGAAGGTTTCAGGGGGTTAAATTCAAAAATAGACTAGTGGGTTAGTTCAGAGATCCAAGGCCCACATGAACAGTCCATCACGAGGTCTGCTAATTAGTGTTATTCCAAAGCAAATATTTCTCCTTCAAATTCCTTTTGTGTTCCCTTTTCTATAACGTAAGTGGATCGCAATCCTTTGTTTTAAGCCTGGGGACATGTGTTTTTATAATCTGAGCCAAACTGCATAGTAAAATTTACATGGGCAAGTTCCTGAAAATGATGTGGTTATAGCCAGCACTGTTCAAGTTTAGCAGTTCTATCATTGCTGCCTTGGCCGGGTAGGTAGTAAAAAGTAAAGATGAAAAGGAAGGACTGATAAATTTGTCTTTGAAATGAAATCCAGCCACCAAACTTACATGAAAGACACCTCATTCTTTTGATCCCAATTTATATTTCTAGGAGATTTTGTGTGATGATTCCAGTAAAAAAAAAAAAAAAAAAAAAAAAAAATCAAGCCATTTTTTTCTTTCTATTCCTCAAAGCATAGCATTTTAAAGGAGTAGAAAATTCCATTTTACGTTATCTATCCAGTTGGGTAAGCTTAATTTTTGTTCGTTCAACAAAAGGTTGAAATTTAATCCAGCTCCTATCAGACATTTTTTAAAATTGCAGTATAACTGATCCCTTCAAAACGTTTTAATCACCGTTTGGGAGGGTCAGATGCTTCCATAGGGTGTTTAAAATATAAGTGGCTCCATAACGTATATTTAATTATATTCAGAAAACAGGGCTGTTCTGTTGAGGGTGGTAACCAGGATCATCTCCCTCGGACCATGTACCATCTAACCTGAAAGTTTGTATTTTTAGGAGTCGTTGTTGATAAGAGGCACGAGTTTGTACCAGTAAGCTCTTATTTAAGCTCAACAGGGTGAAAATATGCCAACGTGAGCAGCTCAGCAAAATCCTAAAGTTACACATTTTTACACATTTGTATTTTAATCGAATTAGGACATCACTGGTATGTTGCTGACTCTTGACAATGGACCATTCTAATAAATTGTTAGTTTAAACATCACCATTTAAAATCTAACAATTTAAGAGTTGCAAAGTATAAATTGTTCTGGGATTAATGTGGCAATTTAGACCTTGAGATCTGGAGTCAGTCACAGATTTGAATTCTAACACCAAGATTTCACTGTGTGACTTTAGGCAGATTACCTTCTTTAGAACTTAGTGTTTTTTGTTTGTTTTTCTAAAAAAAAAAAAAAAAACAAAAACAAGACAGTGATCCCACTTCATAAGGTTGTTGGGAGGAACAAATGAGATAATGCACTAAATGTGGCTAGTGTAGTTCTTCAAGTGTTCAGTGAATATTATCTTTTATAATGACCTGCGTTCTTTCTCCCCTTTCTGACTGTTTTTGGTTGAAAGACCTCAGAATAATGTCTGAGATTCACCTCAGAGTTCTCGTTCCCTTATGTGATTCTCAAACATTGCTCTGTATCAGCACTGTCCAGTAGAAATACGCAAACTGCATATGCAATTTTAAATTTTCTAGTAGTCACATTAAAAAGTAAAAATGTGAAATTAATTTTAGCAGTATATTTTATTTATGGGGTGCCTGGGTGTCTCAGTTGGTTAAGTGTCTGTCTTCTGGTCAAGTCATAATCTCACAGTTTGTGAGTTTGAGCCCCGCCTCAGGCTCTCTACTTTCAGCACAGAGCCTGCTTTGGGCCCTCTGTCTCCCTCACTGTCTGTTCCGTCCTCACTGGTTCTCTCTGTCTGAAAATAAATAAATAAACTTAAAAAAATATATTTTATTTAGCTTATTTCATGCAAATATTTCAACATGTAATCATGTAAAAAAATTGGATACATTCTTTTTTTTCCCATATAAAATCTTCAGAATCTGGTTGTGTGTTTTATGGTGACAGCACGTTCAGCTCAGGCTAGCCACAATTTCAAGCGCTCATTTCCCACATGTGGTTAGAAGCTAATGTACAGACAAAACAGCCCCAAATGATACACACTTCCAAATTTCTCTCGTAATCTGCCGGACCGTTCCCACTCGTGAGAATCACACTGCCACCTTAAACCTCGTGTTACTGAAAGTCAGCTACTCGTCTTTCAGACTGTCCTCTCTGTTCCCTTCGGCTGTTAGTAATTCCACCAGCTCTCAAGTCTACTGTGTCTGAAATCTGATTCTCACTCTCCTTCTTCTATTGTTTAGTGTATAATATTCTTACATTTTTACTTGAAAATATCTTTACATCTTCTCTCTTCTCCAACCGCCTTTCCACTAGTCTTGCCTTTTTCTTTTTCTTTCTTTCTTTTCTACAGGTTTCCTCCTTTGTGGTCTCTTAGTTTTTAACCTTTTTCCTTGAAGTTCATTATTTCAAGGCCAGAGCCCTCATTTTCGGTTAGTAGCTTAAAGGTAGGAGGCACTAGGGGCGCCTGGGTGGTTCAGTCAGTTAAGCGTCTGACTTTGTCTCAGGTCATGATTGATTGCCACAGTTCACAAGTTTGGGCCCTGTGTGGGGCTCTGTGCTGACAGTTCAGAGCCTGAAGCCTGCTTCAGATTCTGTCTCTCTGTCTCTCTCTCTCTCTCTCTCTCCCCCCCCCCTCATGCTCTGTCTCTCCATCTCTCAAAAATGAATAAACATAGAATAGAATAAAATAAAATAGGTGGGGGGCTCTAGCCCTAATGTATTTTCAAGGTCTCCCTCTTGCCTTCCAGTGCTGCACTTCCGTTCCTTGTGCCCCCTTCCTGCCTCTGGAGAGAGGTAGTTCTCTACCACCTGGTCACCGGACTTCATGTTCTTCCATTCTCTCATGGCTCTTTTGTGTGTTAAGTTACACTTTCTATTTTATACCTTATTCCTATGCTTCGCACCTTTATCAAATATCCAATGATACATAATTCCTTTAACTGAAAATCTGTTATTGAAATGACCCACCTACGGAAAGATGCACAGGTAAAGGAAGGATAAAAATAAACCATGGGAAGGGAAAGCAAAATTATTCTTTGAGCTTTAACTGCCTTTCAAGGAACATCACTGGACCCGATGAATAATAATAATAATAATAATAATAATAATAGCAACAACAACCGCAGCAGCGGTGGCACCTTACATATACTCAGGGCTTTGCAGGAAACAACACTTTCCTCTAGCGTGGTATCAAAGGCACGAGACAGAAGAAAGGCACTGGACCAAGAGTCAAGAAACCTGGTTTCTTTTTAGTCCTGGCTTTGTTATTGACTAGCTCTCTATTCCCTTAGTACACCACTCTGAGACACTGTTTACTCATCTGCAAAATGGGGTGCTCTTTTTTGCACAAGACTGTTTTGGCACAATCAGTGGAGCCTTGACACTGGCTCTTCCTACTGGCTGGCTGGATCTTTCTGCCAGAGAGCTGTGTGGCTGTCTTCTGCATACCTTCTTCTTTTTTTTTTTGTTAATAATTTTTTTTCTTAAGTTTTGAAAGAAAACAGATCTTAGGATTAAAGTAGTCTTGGGAAACAGACAAATTTTCTCTTTTGTTTTGGAAGTATAGTTGACATACATTAATTTCAGGTGTACAACATAGTGATTCAACAAATCTGTACATTCTGCTGTGCTCAACAAGCTTAGCTACCATCTGTCACCATGCAACACTAGTACACTGTCACTGACCATATGTATTCTCCAGGCTGTACCTTTCATCCCTGTGACGTATTCATTCCATAACTGGAGGCCTGTGTCTCCCACTCCCTGTCACCCATTTTGCCCATCCCCCTACTCTCCACCCCTCTGGCAATCACCAGTTCTCTGTATTTATGGGTCAGTTTCTGCTTTTCTTTATTCATTTGCTCTGTGTGTTTTTTTATTCCACATATACGTGAAAGCATGTGGTGTTTGTCTTTCTGTGTCAGACTTATTTCACTTAGCATTTTCACAAATGACAAGATATCATTTTTTTATGACAGTGTAATATTCTGTTGTATATATACACATTATATTCTTTATCTGCGTATCTACTGCTGGAC
Organism: Cryptoprocta ferox; assembly: GCA_028646485.1. NCBI lineage: Eukaryota > Metazoa > Chordata > Mammalia > Carnivora > Eupleridae > Cryptoprocta > Cryptoprocta ferox. The sequence continues at coordinate 126,017,400 of CM053577.1, read as the reverse complement.
ACTTGAGTTGCTTCCATATTTTGACTATTATAAATAAAACTGCAGTAAAAAAAAAAGCGCATGTATCTTTTCGAGTTAGTGTTTTCATTTTCTTTGGATATATACCCAATAGTGAAGTTAGTGGATCAAATGGTAGTTCTATTTTTAATTTTTTGAGGAACCTCCATATGTCTTCCACAGTGGCTGTCCCAGTTTGCATTCCCACCGGCAGTGCAAGAGGGTTCCTTTTCCTCCACTTGTTTTACAACTCTTGTTATTCTTGACTCTTTGATACTCGCCATTCTGGCAGGTGTGAGATGAGATCTCATTATGGTTTTGATTTGTGTTTCCCTGATGATTAGTGATGTTGAGCATATTTTCATGTGTCTTGGCCATCTGTACGTCTTCTTTGGAAAAATTTCTATTTAGATCCTCTGCCCGTTTTCTAATTGGATTATTTGGGAGTTTTTGGTGTTGAATTTTACAAGTTATTTATGTATTTGGAAATTAACCCTTTATCAGATATATCATTTGCAAATTTCTTCTTCTATTCAGCAGGTTGCCTTTTTGTTGTGTTGATAGTTTCCTTCACTGTGCAGAAGCTTTGTATTTTGATGTAGTCCAAATAGTGTGTTTTTGCCTTTGTTTCCCTTTACTGAGGAAACAGATATAGAAAAATATTACTAAGGCCGATGTCAAAGAATTTACTGCCTATATTTTCTTCTAGGATTTTTCTGGTTTTGGTTCTCACATTTAGGTCTTTAATCCATTTTGAGTTTCTTTTTGTGTATGGTGTAAGAAAGTGGTCCAGTTTCATTCTTTTGCATGTGGCTGTTCAGTTTTCCTAGCACCATTAATTGAAAAGACTATTTTTTCCCCACTGTATATTCTTGCCTCTTTTGGCTAAGACCAATTAACCTATATGAGAATGAGTTCATTTCTGGGCTTTCTGTCCTGTTCTATTGATCTCTGTCTATTTTTGTGCCAGTGCCATACTCTCTTGATTCCTGTAGCTTTGTAGTATATTTTGAAATTGGATTGTGATACCTCCAGCTTTGTTCTTTCTCCAGATTGCTGTGGCTATTCAGGGTCTTCTGTGTTTCCATACCAACTTTAGGATGATTTGTTCTGAGATGCGTGAAAATGCTGTTGTAAGTTGATCCTGATTGCATTGAATCTGTAGAGTACTTTGGGTAGTATGGACATTTTAACAATATTATTCCTCCAATCCATGAGAATGGTGTATCCCACATCTTTTTTTTAATGTTTATTTTTGCTACAGAGAAAGAGACAGAGAGAGAGAGAGAGAGAGAGAGAGAGAGAGAGAGAGACACGGGTGGGGGAAGGGGGAGGGATAGAGAGAAAGGGAGAAACAGAATCCAAAGCTGTCAGCACAGAGCCCGATGCAAGGGTCCAACTCATGGACCGTGAGATCATGACCTGAGCCAAAGTAGGACGCTTAACTGACTGAGCCATCCAAGCGCCCCCATCTTACATCTTTTGATTAGAGCATTTAGACCATTTACATTTAAAGTAATTATTGATACATATGTACTTCCTCCCATTTTGTTAATTGTTTTCAGGGTTTTTTTTTCTCCTTTGTAGTCCTCTGTTCTTTCTTTCTTTCTTTTTTCTTTTTCTTTTTTTTTTCTGCTCCCTTTCCTTGTGCTTGAGGACTTTCTTTAGTGGTATGTTTGGCTTCTTTCTCTCTTTTTTTAAATGCATTTATTACAGGTTTGTGGTTTGTGGTTTCCATGAAGTTCATATTAATGTTTTAAATATATAGCAGTCTATATTAAGTTGATGGTCGCTTAAGTTCACACACATTCTAAGGAAACTATTTTTACTCCCCCATCACGTTTTATGTATTTGTTGTCATATTTTACATCTTTTTATTTTGTGACTTCCCTTAACTAATTCTTATGATACAATTGACTTTGCTGACTTTGTTCTGTTACATGCATATTATGTCTATAAGTGATTGTTTATTTTCTTTACTGTATATTTGTTTTTTCTCATGAAATTTTGCCATTTCATAATTTTCTAATTTTGAAAATCTCATCCTTTTCTTAATTATGAATTTTTATTTTTCACTTAGTGCAGTCCCTGTAACATTTCCTGTAAGGCCAGTTTAGCGGTGATGAACTCCTTTAATTTTTTTGTTTGGGAAACTGTCTATTGCTCCTTCTATACTGAATGGTAATCTTGATGTTGGGCAGAGTATTACTGTTTTTCCTTTTCAGCACCTTAAATATATCATTCCACTCCCTTCTGACCTGCAAAGCTTCTGCTGAAAAATCAGCTGGAAGTCTCCTGAGATTTCCCATGTACATATGTAATTAGTTTCTCTTTTCTTGCTGCTTTGAAAAATCTCTCTTTGTAACCTTTAACATTTTAGTTATTATGTATCATGGTGTGGACCTCCTTGGTTCATCTTCTTTAGAACTCTCTGTTAGTCTTTCCTTTCCTAGGTTAGCGTGGTTTTTCAGCTATTATTTCTTTAAATATGATTTCTGCTGCTTTCTCTTTTCCCTCTGGGATGCATATAATGCAAATGTTTCTATCCTCCTTTAATTATTCTTCTTGCTTTTTAAGGTTCAGCTTAGGTCTTTCTTTCCATTACCCTGTCTTCCAGATTGCTGATCTGTTCTTCTGCATCCTCTAATCTATTGTTGATTCCCTCTCATGTATTTTTTATTTCAATTATTGCTCCGTACCTTCTTAATGAGACCTATCCTAACCACTCTATTTAAAACGAAAACCTGCCCTGCCATGTTCACATATGCCTGATCCCCTTACACTGCTGTATTGTTCATAGCACTTATAATCTAATTGAGTACTCATTTATATAGCACTTGGTACCTCTTAATAATTTACTTATTATGTGAAATAATTTTTGTCCCTTCATGACCTGTCCCTTCACATCCCCCTTTGTTTGCAAGCTTCGTGAGGACAGATTTTTATTTGCCTTGGTCAGTAAACTATCTCAAGCATCTAGGCTAATGCCTGACTTAGAGTAAATGCTAAACAGTTGTTTGCTGATAAAGTGAAGGTCGGTTGTGCTGGTTCCCAGTGCAGTGCTCTTTTCTCATCTGCTTTGCAAACATATCCACAGTACAGTTTTTTTAAAGACTTTTTTTTAAAGGTTTTTATAAACCCTTAATGGGTTTATAATTATTTATCACATTTCAGCTTAGGCATGTTTCAGTAATGTAGCTGTTTTATCCATGCACATATGTTTGTGTAACCTTTCAGTGAATAATGTGTCTGTATTCCTACTACTATATTTATACCTCAGAATTATTATATTTGTGGAAGGGGTCAGGTTATATCCTTTTAAAGTAATGAAATGTATAATTTTATTATAATTTCTTATTGAAATTAAAATGTTTATACATTTCTATAGTTACATTTGCTTTTTATAATATAATTTGTCAATGGGGCCAGATTATGTTATTTTTATATAATGAAATCTATAACAGTGTTAAATTGTTACTGAAATTAAAAACGAATATCTTAATAGTCTAAACAAACCAATGATTTTTGAATTTACCAAGTAATTATTTGGGTTTTTACATTCATGTTGTCTTTTTTTGGCTTTTAGTTATTTAAATACACTACAAGCGTTGTAATATTATTTTATATTTATTAATCAGTTAATGTGTATAAAAGTGCATTGAAAAACATTTATCTTTTTTGAAGCCTTACAAACAACTTCTGAGAGAGGCAGGTTCTGTCTCAGCATACCTACTTTATAGGTGAGAAAATTGAGTTTCAAAAAAGATAAATGATTTATCCAAGGTCACATAGTAGAGGTAGCAAAACCAGGGAGAAACCTTCTGATTCCAAAAATAAACCTATTTTATTCCATATAGGTTTATCCATGAGCCAATGTAAATGTACTTTTCTCATATAAATCTGATGAAAGCAATAGTACTTTTCACCATTATCATAGGTGACAATAGAAAAATCAGAATGACTTCCCCATGTAGTTTCTTCCCCATTAATTGTAAGAATAGATAGGTGGATAGACAGGTAAATATATGTTTGTATTTATATACATAATATTTGTATTTACATATTACATAGATCTTAGGTATGTATTTACATATATATACACATATATATACATATATATATAAACAAATATGTAAAACCTAAAGATCCATTTCAAATATGTGGAAAATGGAGCAAGCAAGGGAAAGGGTTATTTTAAATAGAAGTGATTATGAACAATATATGTATATATACATAATCTACAAGTGTAGTAAATCTTTTAGTATACGAATAGGACACCCAGATAGTAGACAGCTGAATAATAAGTATTCAACTAAGTTAAGTGGTTCCTGTTTTTATATAGAATGACTGCAGTATTAAGACATTGATCAGAAAGACCAGTAGTAGCTTTGCCCACAAATTTTTGCTTCATAATAACTGTTTATAATTTGAGTTTACTTGTGGTACTTCAAAGATTTAAATTATTGATCTTTCCGTATTGCTAAGCAGAATTTGGTTAATAGAATCTTTGAGTTGAACAGCTTTTAAGGCTACTTGGGGACCCTTAGGCTTTTGGTAGGGTCAAAAGTTTATTGACTGTTAGGTTACACTGAAGTTAGATTAGTTAGAGGTAGTTAGAGTCAGATTAAAAATTAACTCAAACCTTTAAAGAAGAAAACAAAAGTTGTCCATAATGCAAAAATAAAATTAGGCCATTTTCAGTTTTCCAGAAAAATTAGTCCTGATCAGCTTATTTTCTTTGCCTGTGAGAGGTCTGTGCAATATTCCCCAAGACATGGTAGGAAGAAAGAAGGAGCCTGTCCTTTGACCTTTTCTACTCTCATTCCAGGGGCTTTCCTTAAATTGTTACAGGGAAGATTCATTCTCTTGGAGCCAGCGGCTTCCTTGATTTTGGGAATTGCATATTTTGTGACTGTTTTAACGTCAGTGGTGCACTCATGCTTAAGGGGGGTGCGCTGGGCTATCAGAAAAATACTCGGTTGCATTTTCTTCTAGGACAACCCAGTCAGGATTGCCCTTAGCGGCCATTTCACATCCCTGTCTCCATGGGCTAAGGAATTGTTACACCCCTTTGTATTCTTCAAGGTAAGCATTACCCCCTCTCCCTTGGTCTTTTCTGTACTCAGACTCCTAAAAAGAAATGGCATGGGCTGCAACTTATTTTGAGATTTAACTGCCGGAAGTCTGTTTCAAACTCACCAGTGCAAAGCAGCCATACTAGTTAAAAAAAAAAAAAAAAAAAAAACAAAAAACAGTCTAAGCCTACATCAGAGCTAACTTTTTACTTCTTTATCGAGCCAAGAATTGATAAGGCTGAGATCAAGATTTTGTGACACCAGAGTACTCAGAAGATGAGTCAATTCAGTCAGTGGAGGAAAAAATTAAACGAGTTGTCTGAGAGGTGGCATGGGTAGAAGGAGCAAGAACTTGGGAATTTTAACAGAGATGTTTAAATGTACATTCTCATACTGGATGAAGCCAGACCTCCTGAATCAGAGTCTCTGAGTGAGGGGCTTTGGAATCTGCATGCCAGGAATCAAGTCCACATGAATCTGGAATCTGGAATTCTAGGGGAATGAACTAACAAAAATATTTACCATATGTTTCATGCAGGGATTGGGATTGACACTGGATCTTGACTAAGCTAGATTTTGATATAGAAGAAAAAGTGTGAATGTAGAATCAAGCAGAACATTCCATTTTAGGGGAGATGACTAGGTAAGGACCCACCAAACAATCACAGATATATTTGAGAAATACTATACTGTGAGCAATTTATGGACAAGGCCATATATCCTTCCAGAGTGTAGCTTACATTAGATGCTCAATTAATATCTTTTGAATTGTGCAGGCTGTGGGCCAACAGGATTATGGGATGGGTCAAGTCAGATTTTTAGAGTCTTGAATCTGAGTCTAAGAAGTTCCTTCTAGATTTCGTAAACTAAGTTTTTCAAATGGAAAGTCAAATGATGAAGGCATCATTTATGAAGATTAACCTGGTTTCCGTAAGACCTGGGCTGGGAGAGCCTGTATAAGGAGGTTATAAAGGGGTTGAACTAATATGTCCGCATTCCTGTATTTTCACGTCAACATTGGAAAAACTTCTTTCTTGAACCACACACGTACGGGTTCAATTCTCTACTCCATTCATCTCGTGTGTAAAATGTGTATAATGACACGTGGTGGAGACTGGCTTACATAAGATAACCTATATATAAGGGTCCTCATAACATGCAAGCTAAGCTAGCCAATAGCGAATACTCAAAACTGCGGGCTGTTACCCCCAGAAACTTAATCAGAATCATCTTTACAACCCTAACTCTTTTTCTCTGTGCCTGGAATAGAGATTTTGTTGTTGTTGTTGTTGTTAAACTAACTTGATTGCTCTACACTTACATACATTTACATAGGCAGTTTTAAAAATCTTCATATTCTGTGACAATGGATTTGAGTTTGACATTCAGGACTTTTTCTTGAGAGAATGAAAGAGTAATAAAGATTTCATTCTCTGATATTTAGTTCCTTTTCTTTTAAGGCTGCATGGGTCTATTAATTAGAGAAAAATGAAAAAACAAGCTACTTGGTAGTTTCAAAACCGTTTTTCCTGCTGAATAGTTCTCACCTATAGATGCACTCATGTTATGAAATGGAATGTGTTTTGAAAATTGTTGCATGGATTTGAATTATAACTTGAGAAAATCCTGGGAGCTGCACATAATCAGATTAAACCTTAGCTGTTTGCCCAGCCGCCTACATCAAATTGCCTATGTCTTGAGCTTCTTAATGGTGCTTAATCTAATGCCTTAACCCTTAAAATTTTACCCTACAAGAAAACATATCTTCTGCTCTCTGCCTTCCCCACTGGATCGTCATTATTTCAGTTACTAAAACCCTATATAGAGTGGATAATAATCCAAATCCATTCAGATTGGATTTGTATACTGTATTGGAAATAATGAGGAAAGAGAATGCATATGTTTGTTTCCCTAATTTTTTTTTTCCTACTTTCCCCCCGTCAGTTTGGAAGTAGTGAAAATTGATTACAAACTGAAGTGTGTGGGTAAAAACGAAATCAGTGGACAATATAAGACTTACTTTGCATGATCCAGGAGGAGGCAAGGTTAGAAGAGACTAAGATTAGGTGGGAAAAGTGTGAGACGCATCAGACATGTTGAGGGCAGAATAGACCAGCTTGGTTGGTATGAAGTTGTTGTATTGAGAACTGGTCCCAGCAAGGCTGGAGGACTGCTTTGGACCAAACAGAATGAAGTTTCTGGGTTTCTGGTCAAAGTCCATGATGCCCTCCAGCACGGGAGGCATCTGTTGTCTTGTACGGCTTGACTCCCTATCAGTTCATTTTCAAATAAAATAGAATAATTACACGTTCAATTTGTGAGCACCTTCAGGGGAACTTCTGGCAGAGTCCCGGACAGTTATCGTCATAATAGCACACGCTTGTAGAGCACTTTTCAAGTTACAGAACACTTTCTCAGCATCATCTCAGTGGATGTTAGTTAGTTGTTTTTGTTTACTTATTCTGTGTCTTGGTTTACTTATTCTATGTCTCCCTCCACTGCAGTATAAGTTCTGTATGGGCAAATGCTTTGTGTGTCTTGTTTAGCACTGTAATTTCAGCACTAGAATTGTGCCCACATGTAATAGATATTCAAATACTTTCGGATAAATGGACAGATATATAGTGTAGCTTTCCCTTGTCTGAGGAAACTGACTCAATGGGATTGTGTCATTTGGAGTCACACAACTAGTAAATGGTGGATTGGGGATTCAAACCCATTTTGTACCTGTGTCTCTTGTCTTTTACCTCACTGCTTATTTCATTATACCAGTTGGCTTTCCTGATTCTGGTGGTATTTTCAGCATGACTTGAAAAAAACACAAATATAAAAAGTGACCATAGCAAAATTTAAAACTGAGACAATAAAAGACACCATAGGCAGAGATTTAAAACACACACACACACACACACACCCCAAACACTTGCAAGGAACAGACTAGAAGGTATTTGTAATCCATATAACAATATAGATTATTATATGTATAAATGACTTTTATAAATCATTGCAGAAGATGAACAATACATTAAACATGCATAAGCATTATTGAGTGGCAGCTCACTGAAGGGGAAATCCCATATAGGCATTAAACTTTTAAGGACACACACACACCACTGCCATAGTAATAAGGAAATGCAAATTAAGCCCATGCCACAGCCATGAACTTGGCAAAAATTTAAAACACGGACCGTAGCAAGTCCCATAAGTTTTTAGGAGCAATATGGTAGCTTTTACTAAAATTAAACACATATTCCCCAAACAACATAGCAATTCACAGCTAAATTTATTTTCAGAGAAATTCTCACTTACGAAAACAAGGAGATTTGGATAAAGCAGCATTGCTTGGTTTTTCTGTAGTAGAAAAACCAGAAACAACCTAAAATTCCATCATAAGGAAATGGATACATGACAATATAGAATATTCATATGATGGAATACTATACAGCAGTTACAATGAATGAACTAGACCAACATGTATCATCATGAATAGATTAAGCTGCAAAAAGATAAGTATGTATAATGTATATATATCTTTAAAATGTACAAAACAATGCCTAGTTTTGTTTGTGAATATCTGTATCTAAACGTGTAGAAACATGGACAAGAAGGCTTGACATCAAATTTATTATAATAGTTATATCTGAGGAAGGAACGAGGGACACAATATTGAGATTTACAAAGGGAACAACAACATTATCAGTTATACCTCATTTCTTGGTTTCCAGTACCTAGTAGGTACATTTAGTAAATATTTATTGAAATAATTTGAAAGGATTTGAAACAAATATGACACAATTTCAACACACATGATATATTTATTTTACTATTCTTTACATTTTTTTGCCTTTACATTTTTTTCCCCAAGTTAAAAATAGGTTTGGGTTTGGCATCTGTATTACAGTCTCAGGTCAGAGATCTGTTAAGTATACTGCATGTAGGACAGAGGAGCCCCAAGGCAGGAGGGCCTTCTATTGGTTCCTTAAACCCCAGTCCTTTCCTTTCCTTTCTTTCTTTTTTTTAATGTTTGTTTATTTTTGACAAAGAGCGAGACGGGAGGGGCAGAAAGAGAGGGAGACACAGAAGCTGAAGCAGGTTCCAGGCTCCCAGCTGACAGCACAGAGCCTAACATGGGGCTCAAGCCCACAAACCAGACCACAGGATCATGACCTGAGCCGGAAGTCTGACACTTAACTAACTGAGCCACCCAGGGACCCCCCCCCCCTCGCTCCCCCCCAGTCCTTTCCTTTCAACCTAAGTTCTTACAAGGTCAGCCTCTGGCATCCATGCAGTTTTAGAGAATGAATTACTGTAGAAGGGCATGTTTGTCATTCTCAGCATCAATTAAAGGAAGAAGGATATTTTCCCGCGTGCAAAAAGGGAGCGAATAGCCCCATACTGACAATGATAGCAGCAAAGTTGAATTCTTGCCATGTCCCAGGTTCTCTTAGAAGAACCTCTCCTGTGTTCACTCATCTCCACAGCAGCCCTGTGAGCTGGCAACATCCTTTCCTTTTTGCAGATAGGGAAACTGAGTCAGGTTGGGGAAAGAAGCATAAAGAACATGTTTACTCAAACGAATTATGCACCATAAATAAGTTTCCTAATAGCAAGCCAGTGTGAGGGGCTTTCGAACCCACTGCATGTACCCTATCTTTCCGCTCTCAGAAACCAAATTTGCTCTGTCTGGTCTTTGAAAATATTTATGTTGAATCTCCTTGGATCTTTTTCCAGTGTTAAAATTCAAACTGGAATATTGTTACTCTCCTATTTACACTACTGCATTTCCTCTTCCATTTTTTTTTTAAATATCACTGTTGAGACAAGCACTAATTAAAGAAGAGATGTTTCGTGTGTGTGTGTGTGTGTGTGTGTGTGTGTGTAGTCACTCCCTTTAGGTTATCCAAGTATGTTGGCAGTAGGAGATAAGAAGGTATGCTACTGAATTGGGATTTGAAAATGCAGGACATTGAATGAATGTTGTCTATTTAGCTTCTTCTTAGTGTCCAGGCCTATCATAGAGGTCTTTGCAATACTGTGAAACTAGGGTTATTCTTCTCATTTTATAGAGAGCAAAGATACTGCTCAGAGAGAATGCCACTGAGTGTCAGAATCAAGACTAGCACCTTCGTAAACTCTCATTCTTTGCAGTGGACCACACTGGGTGGCAGGCTACCTTTGTGAGCCATAGCTTTAAGTGACACAGACACAGGATTGGCTACAAGTGATCACCATGTGCGTGAGTGGCAGGAAGGCAGAGCATTCCTGTAAATGGTGGTAGATCATCATTGACTAGCTCTCTGAAGTTAGGCACATTGCTTTATCTCTTTAAATCCCACTTTACTGATCTGTCAGGGGAGATAAAATGCCTATCTTACAGAGTAGTTGAGAGAATTAAGTGAGATAATAGGATGTAATATGCCCAGTAAATACAACAGTTGATACCTCATAAGTACTTTCTAACAATTTTCATTTACTGTTGTCACCTGTAGTTTCTGTAATGAAGAAATCAGTGTAATGAAGAAATCAATCAGCCTGTAATGAAGAAATTGCAATCAGCCTGTAATGAAGAAATCAATCAGCCTATAATTCTGAAATTATGAAGTCCTAGATATATTGTTTTAAGAAAAAAATACCATAAACAAGCAAGCTTTATAGCAACTGTAGGTAACTAATGAGGGAGAATTTAATCCTTTTCTTCATAAACCAGTTAATAAGTAGAAAAGAAAGGAAGAGAAAAAGTCTCTGACCAATATTATAACTTGGAGGCAGTTTACTCTTCTGAGGGAAATACTTTGGACTCAAGTCGTTGGATCACCAATCAGTCCATTTGTCTATACTTGCTTCTCAGTGATGAGAAGGACAACCATGATAAGGACCTATTTAACTCTATCATGAAGTTAAAATACTACATCCAAATCTAAAGCAAAACCAAGTCCGTAAAGAGGAAAAGACATCCTGTAACCAAAGCAGTTTATACATTGCTGTAAAGAAACTTGGAGTCATCATGTGGTGGATGGAAGAGAAGAGAAATCTGTGTCTGTAGATCCTCCCGACCCCTCAAAAAAAAGTCCAAATTAGGTCTATTTGGAGGAATGGTATCAGAGAGAAAGTTTTTATCTAGTCACAGGCAAAATGAAATGGTTATATCCATAGAAATACGGCTTTCAGAGTAAGAGAGGTAAATAGTTCTGTCACATACTGGAAATGTTCACTTCTAAGGGCTCACTTTTTTAAGACGTTGACAAACAAGAATAAATCGAGAAGAGAATGCCGAAGAGTGTGAGGGTGTAGAGCTCATGTCCTATATATGGACATATGTCTAATACCTAACACATTCAACTGATGCTCATGGCAGGAGGGAGGAAGGAAAGGTCAGACGACACTGTCGGGAGGAGGGAGGGGAGGAAGGGAGGGTGGGAGCAGGTGGGTTTATGGAGTCTGGTTAGCCAGGAAAGCTAAGGCGTGGCGTGAAGTGCCTGTCGTCAATGTCTGAAGGGCACTTGGGTGAAAGAGACAGAATACTAGGTGTGCGTGATGTCAGAGGAAAGAAGTAGGATTGATGGGTAACACTTGAATAGAGAAAGATTTTTAGCTCAAAATAAGAGTTTTCCAAAAACAAAAACATTTTTAAAAACTGAATGTGCTATCTTGCAAACCAGTGAGCTTTTCCCAGTAAGGAGGGTGAATTTCTATCGGAATTATTGTAGAAAGCAATTATTTCCAGCTTTGGGTAGAACGTTGAGTGAGGGATCTGTGATTCTCTGATATTGTGAGAGCCAGTACTCTGCTCCTTAATTCATCTGAGGTTTCGTTATTTATTTTTCTAAAATTTTTTAATGTTTTTAATTTATTTTTGAGAGAGAGAGAGACACACACACAGCATGAGCAGGGGAGGGTCAGAGAGAGAGGGAGACACAGAATCCGAAGCAGGCTCCAGGCTCTGAGCTAGGTGTCAGCACAGAGCCCGACGTGGGGCTCGAACCCACGAACTGCGAGATCATGACCTGAGCCGAAGTCGGATGCTTAACAGACTGAGTCGCCCAGGCGCCCCTCATCTGAGGCTTAAAACCTCACTCTGTGTTTCTTCTTTCTATGCGGCTGTTCATAACAGAGAATCTGGAGATGCAGAGTTAATTCTTACGACTTTGTAGTGCTTTGTGATGGGAAAGGAACCATAATAACTATGTTAATTTTTACTGTAATATTTTAAAAGTTATTACTCACAAAACACAGAAATGCTAAGTATGAGAAATGGAGATGTAATCACATGAAAATTTTCAAATATTTTTGAATGTTGTTCTACCTAAAAATATTACATCTCCATGTAAGGAAAGACAGTTTCTCTTAGAAGGATAATTACTGTGTTAGATATAATATTAATACTCCATATAGCTTTGTTAAAATTCATATGAAGAAACCAGACTACAATTTATAAACTGGAAGTAAATCCTGTTACTTCTTCAGTTTTTACATGTTGGATACTTGGAAAGCTAGAGGCGATTTGTATGAGTTAGGAGGGTGGCTAAAGATAAAATTTCATATCATTATTAAGCCACTGATTGTGTTGGAATTACACATGGACAAAGTGTACTTATTTTACTGATTCTAAAATATAGTAGGACATCTTGAGGCATATCAGTGTTTCATGAATACATGTCACAAGATCTTTGTTTCTAGGCAAATGGCACTCAAAAGCTAATTCCTTCATCCTAAGAAGGGAGGGTGGTTTTTTCCCCCTGTATTATGTAAATGAGGTTTAAGGTGACAGAACTCATTGGTGCCAGAGTCAAGACAAGAACCTGGGTTTCTTAATCCACATTCCAGTGCTCTCTGCCTCATTATGACAGTTACTGACATTCTGGTGGAAGCAATTCTAAGTGGCTAAACGTATGGACATTCTTTTTAAGAGATCCCATGGAATTGGGAAAGCTCATTTTTGTTAAGTAGGATTTTTTATTCATATATATAACATTGAGTTTATCCTGCATTCTGACATTCTGCTAAGTGCATGCAAGCTTGTCCTTATGGGTTTGACATGAATATGTTTCATTCTCAAAGATTTAAGCCAAAGTAACCATTGTTGTCACGGAGTTAAATAGCTCCTATGTTAGAGAATTCTAGACACTGAAGGAGTAGTAAGCTAGAATGAACAGTTAGGTGAAAATCAGACCACTTACTCCAGTCCTTCAGAGGGAAGAGCTAGGAAAAGTGGCAAATCAGTATCATAAGGTTTTCCTTGCAGTTGTAAGGAAACCTTGTAAGGTTTTCCCCTTCTGATTGTTACCAGCTGCTACCTTCTAAGTCTCTCGGATTTAAGAGTCCTATATTAATGAGACAGTGGGCACGAAGAAAATGGTAAAAAACAGCTTCCATTTTCCCACAATTCCTAGTTTAGTGAAACAAAGGAGGCTCTCTATTGAAGAATCAGGTTGCTGGTGGCTGTCCCAGAGATTTGCAATGTAACACTTCATCCCTGAGTCTGAGATTAATATAGGACTTGGCCTATTCCTGCTGGTACAGGCAAGGAGGGTCACTAAGCGATTCCCACCACATGCTGCCCAGCTGTCTGTGAAGCCCAGCGCAGCATTATCTGACCTTCAGGTCTATGCGGGAGTCACTTCCGTTTTCAGTCCTAGGGCTGTTTTAAAGCTATGCAAATGAGTTGGCCAGACTTTTCTCCTTTAAAAAACAAACAAAAGCCACATCTTCTTTAACTTTTCTAATATGTCCAAATGCAACATACATTTGTTTTCATGCAGTAAAATTAGGAAACTTTCCTTAGGTCTTTACTTCTCCAGAGACTAATGTTGGCTATTATTTGAGAGACACCTAGAAGCATTTGTCAGGTGAGATTGTGGGGGAAGTGGAAGCCAGGCTCTTGTAACTGTTGCAGTTTCTGCTTCCGCCGTATCTTTCCGAAAACAAGGCTGGGTCCAGAATCTTCTTGAAGAAAATCCAGAATGTTTCTCCCCTACTGCTTTCCCACCCAGAGTCATTGTTCCTTAGTGTTACTGACTTTATCTTTTCCTTTTAGAGGTTGGGAGGGAAAGCACTATAGCTATAGTAGTTGACATTTCTAAAATGATACTGTTCTAAAAATCTATATTTAAATAGGAAAATTTGGGGCGCTTGAGTGACTCAGTCAGTTAAGTGTCTGACTCTTGATTTCAGCTCTGGTTATGATCTCACTGTTGATGAGATTGAGCCCTGCATTGGGCTCTACACTGACAGTGAGAAGCCTGCTTGGGATTCTGTCTTTCCCCCTCTCTCTGCCCCTCCCCCTGCTTGCTCTCTCTCTCTCTCTCTCTCTCTCTCAAAATAAAAATAAACCTTAAAAAAAGAAAAATATTTTAATATATTTTATTATAAGTTTTTATTATATAATCATATATAATAAAAATAGAGAAAATATTATTTTTTTTTAGAGAGAGAAAGAACATGGGGGAGAGAGCAGAGAGAGACTGCCAAGGCTTCATGCTCAACACAGAGCCCTATGCAGGGCTTGAACTCATGACCGTGAGATCATGACCTGTACCGAAATCAATAGTCAGATGCTTAACTGGAATCAAGAGTCAGATACTTAACCGACTGAACCACCCAGACCCCCCAAGAAAATATTTTTAAAATATAAGATCAACGGGGCGCCTGGGTGGCTCAGTTGGTTAAGCGTCTGACTTCGGCTCAGGTCATGATTTCACGGTTTGTGGGTTTGAGCCCCACATCGGGCTCTGTGCTGACAGCTAGCTCAGAGCCTGGAGCCTGTCTTCGGATTCTGTGTCTCCGCTCACGCTGCCTCTCTCTCTCTCAAAAATAAATAAAACTTTAAAAAAATAATAAAATATAAGATCATGAAGTTAGCAGTTAGTGTACGTTGCGTATGTTTACTTTATGGAAGTCAAAGGAATAGATTGACGCACATACCTCTTAAAGAAATGTTGGTAATATTCTCTTGTTTATATGACTTGAAATGGTTGTGCTTCTCTAACTCTATTCTATTTTTTATGACACATTTATAATTGTTTCAAATAGGCATTTATTGACTTTAAAGCATTTTCTTTTACCCAATTAAAAGTTACACTGAAAAAAAGTAAAATATTAAAAGTAAAAAAATTAATAAAAGCAAAAAACAGAGTTCGTTGATAGTAAGCATTCGAAAGACGACCTTGCTTGCATGCAGTTGAACTAAAGCCTTGTTGAATGAACAAACTGCCTGAAGTGATAGAACTCACCCTGTTTATCATTTAGTTTACTGTGCGTTTTGTATTTCTTGTAGTGGCTTCAAGAGTTTTATATGGGCCGAGAATATGATGGCTGTCTGGTTGCAAGGGGGGAGGCTTGAAGCTTCCATTTCATACCTTCAAGAACATTGAGAAACCACTACAAAAGGCTTTCTGTTCTCCATTGAACAGAAATGATTTATCAATAAGAAAAAGGATAGTAATGTTTTATTAAAGTGCTCATTTAGCAGGGTTCAAACAATAGCTCAAGAAGAACGTAGAGAGAAGACTGTGTGATGCAGTGCTAATGAGAAAAATGGGAGTCAGAGACTTACATTTACAGAATTTTCTTTATTTTGACACAATATCTTGACAAAGGCAAGGAGTGTGGCCACACATGGTGTATAATTGTAATCATTTTGTCATCTGCCTCTTATCTGTAAAATCGGTAATACTTGTCACCTCTGGATTCTCCCCCACCTCCCCGTAGAATTAGCTGTCTTCATCCATTAGCTCAGTGTTTTGGGAGACCACGTTGGGCTAATGATTGAATGTTGATGAATTCCTTACAGTGAATTAGGGCATTATTCCAGGAGATGGTCTTCATAACATGAGATTCACATATATAAAATCAGATTGTAAAACTTTCTGACCATCATAAAGGCTAAGTGGACATCAACAAAGCCCCCTTTTCCCTCCCCCGACCCAGCTCAGGCATTTTTGCCTTTTGATGATTTATTTTCACCTTAGAGCCTGCCAATGGTGCTCAATTAGATTTGCCATTATCTGGACTAAAATGCAAGCATACCTTTGTATGTCTTTCCTCCACCTCGTAGAGAAGACTTTACTCAGTGAAGTGTGGATCACTTGTTACTTTATGACATTATACTGCTAAACAGACAAGTGTGTGATAAGGATTTCATTTATCAGGGGGAAAAATCTACATTGTTCAATAAATCCCCTTCTTGGCTGGTTTTATAGCTTGAAAGAAGACAGATCTAGAACAGTCTATATGACTCACATATTGTCTCTGGCTGAGTATTAGTAATAAAAGAACACACCTTTTGACTTTACCATAAGTAAACTGAAACTACAGATCTATTTAGAGTATACAGAAATAAATAGAATATACAGAAATCGGTAAGTATGATTATTGCTTAAAAAATTAGAAATAAAATCTGGCTCATTTTTTCCCCAAGAAATCATTAAAAGCTGTCCTTTGTTCTCCCATTCAAAAGAATACCACTTACACATGCAGAATAGCCAACCTGCTTCCCCTCTGGTCCGTACTTGATAACCAGGGCACATACAAACAAAATCTCCTTTCATTGCTGTTGTTAATTGTGAAAGAGCTTTATTCTTTCCCATGTCCCCAAATTCAGAAACTGGTCCAGTTCCAGGGTATCCTGGATACAACTATCTGGCTTTGGATTAAATCTCCAAGGAGTTTTGTATTCACTCTCGACTTCCTGTGGAAGTAGAAGTTGTAATAATTATAAGTATCTTGAATTGCAACCTTAGAGGCATTGTTACTAGCTTTTTTTGTTCCTTATATATTCAGCATTGAATCACTGAATGACTTTCTTTTCTAATTACGAAATTGAAACTCTTTGTTTTCATGTGCAGATTTCATTTTTGTCACTCTAAATTGACAGGTTATTCAGTATCTTTTAATGAGCCCAGAATGTTATGAAAGCAATAGGTTTTTGGAGTTTATTTTCATACTCTTAAAGAGAAGGCCATAATTTGCAAAGAAACTGGAAATAAACTAATATTATTATATTCACCATTATGAATACCTATTTGTTTAGTAAAATTTCAGTTTCCTTAAACTTGGTGAATATCTCTGGGGTCAGTGAATTAATTCACAGATCATTTAAGCATTATGAATATATTTTTAAGGTGTTTCAAACCTCAAGACTTACCACTTGGGATATACTTGTCTCCTATCTTTGTTAACCAGGGACGATTCTGTGCTCCTGAGATCCACACGTGAGCCCTCGCTCACAGTACTTTGTGCTACTTTTTACGTCTTGCCATTTCCTTCCCCAGCTCCTCACAAATTCCCTGCCTCTGACATACACCATACCCGGGCAGTTCTTTCAGGAGTTCTCAGTAGTTCATATTCATGGATAATTCTAGCCAGTTATTCCAGGACATCTGTGGGGATACTCCTCTTTGTTGGGCAGGGCTGATGCCACCACAGCCACCAGACATCCGCCGCTACCTCTTGTACGTTGCTGATGGCCAGCGCCCTGCTTTCCAGAGAGGGCTGGGGCTCACATCGGGTCTCCCAGACTGCGCTGGGTCCCACTGCTGGCACGGAGGAGCCCTGCGGGGCCCAGATTCCACGCAGTCGTCTGTGGGAAAGTTGAGGAGAATGCCAGTCTCTTGCTTTCTGCTCTGTGTTGGAGAGATTGCAGGGCACTTCTCTCCTGCAGCCCCGATACCTTAAGGTAGATTTAAGCACATCGTGTTTTCATCAGTACATTCTTTCTCCCTGGGACTCACAAGGGCCTGAACCATGAAGAGTCCCAAGTAACAACTCGTAACGTTACTCCTCTCGTGTGCAAAGCTTTGTTGCCAAGGCAGCCTGCTCAGTATCTGACCTGTAAGCCTCCGTAGGATGAGTTTCCTCCCAAGGTGTTGCACAGGCTGCTGTGCCAAGTGGACCTGCCCCAGCAGTTTGCAGAGGGTGCTGAAGCCAGGCGGTGAGCCAGCAGCACCCCCACATGGACAGGTACAGCAGGTGACTGGATACATGTACCACCCACGGCGTTCTGGAAAACTGTTTAAAATACATCACTAAATTTGTAATTTTTAAACGCTGATATTCATCTCTTAAAAATCTAGAACAGGGCATGTGGGTGGCTCAGTCGGTTGGGCATCTGATGCTTGGTTTCGGCTCAGGTCATGATCTCACAGCATGAGTTCAAGCCCCATCTTGAGTTCTGCACTGACAGTGTGGAGCCTGCTTGTGATTCTCTGTGTCCCTCTCTCTCTGCCCCTCCCCTGCCTATGATCTCTCTCAAAATAAATTTTAAAAATCTGAAACAAAAATATTTTAGAGTTCACCTGGTCGGTTTCCACTGGGTCATGATTCTCTTTACAATTATGGAATTTCTGCTGCCTCCATATCCCTCTGCTCGATAATACAGTGATACTTTATCAGATCTCTTTCAGTGTCTCCATTCTCTCTCCACTCCCCAACACTCTTTACTTACCATGCTTTATTCATATATACGTAATTCTGAGAACTCTCTAAACCTGTCAGAAGAGTTTTGTGAAAGAAAAAAGAGGTCAAAAGTGGACCCCTGACGTCTGCTAGCCCCGTTCCTAATATGATTTTGACAAACTCATTCATTTATTACAACGTGCATTCCACAGATGTTTACTGAGTGCCTAGTGTGTGCCAGGCACAGAGGATCTTGGCCAGTTTGTGAAGAGAGTGGTCAGGGAAAACCAAAAACCTATTAGGAGTCATCTAGGCAGAAGGAGGAACACCTTCAATGGCACAGACCGAGAATAAGGCCTTGGGAGGGCTTTGGGTACTTAGATGTGAGGAGAGCACAGGGCGCACCTGCACATAGGCACCTGGGAGAGGACGCTTAGCAAAATGGGTAGAGGTGGTTGGACTTTGGCCCAGTCAGCCTAAGAACTTAATAACAGTTATTTTGGTTTTTTAAAATTCTTCAGATTTTATGCCAAACAAAATGTAAATTCTTCCCCACCATTCAGGTCGATGCCAAGGATCAAGGTCAAAATGCATAGTATATGTGTCTTGACTACCTTCATCAGTCCGCTCATAAAGTGGATTTGCCTTCCTCTGAGTGCTCTATTGTTTGCACTGTATTAGAATACTCATAACAACAGTAACAATACTTACAATGATAAAAATAATGAGGCTGTCACTAGATTTGCTTTAGGGCTTTGATTTTTGTATAATTACAACCTACTAGAGGAAAAAAGTCCTATTTTTACTGTTAACTAAATTGTAATCTGACGAGTACTCTGAGGACGGACTGCTGCAAACCTTCATTGAGGAAGTCCTGTTTGGGCTTAGTTGTTCTGATTGAAGGAAAATCCTTTTTCTGTGAGAGTAGGTCATTCTTCAGCCAGACACCTTTTCTTGTGGTGTGTGCTAGTGGACACAGCAGAGTGGAGAAACTAAAGATTTAAAAGGTCCTCTTGCACCCTTCTTCTACAGACATTTCTGAAAACCTATAGAGAAATGTTAGAGTAGATAGCTACTGGTGTTACTGATCTTTTTGAAGGTAGTTGAATTTCGGTAGCTTAGCATATTTAATAGAAGATTCAAGATTTAACCAAACACTGCCAATTACTGTAGAGAGTTGAGCTGATTACTATTTTCTTCCAGCTCTGAGATATAATTGGCATATGACATTGTATTTAAAGTGTACAATGTGATGATTTTATGCTCTTATATATTGCAGAATGATTACCCCCATAGCATTAGCTAACACCTTTATCCTGTCTCATAATCTTTCCTGTGGTGAAGACATTTAAGATCTACTCTTGGCAACTTCCAAGTATGTGATATAGTATTGTTAACTCTGTTCACAGAACTGCGTCTTAGATCCCCAGAACTCATTAGTCTTACAACTGGGAGTTTGTACCCTTTGACCAATATCTCTCCATTTTCCCTACCCCCCAGCCCCTCGGGACTACCACTCTGCTCTCCATTTCTATGATTTAGCGTTTTTTAGATTCCATATAGATTCCATGTTTTTCTCTGATTTACTTTACTTAGCATAATGCCCTCAAGGTTCATCTGAGTTGTTGTGAGGGCAGGATTTCTGTCTTATAGCTGAACAATATTCCATTGAATATATATAACCATGTCATCGGTATCCATTCATCTGCTGGCAGACACTTAGGTTGTTTCCATAAATTGGCTATTATGAACAACGCTGCAGTGAACATGGAGGCACAGAGATCTCTGTGGATACATACCCAGAAGTGGATATATATCCAGAACTGAGATTGCAGGGTCAAAAGGTAGTTCTATTTTTAATTTTTTGAGGGACCTCTATACTGCTTTCTGTAGTGGCTGCATCAGTTTACATTCCCACCAGTAGTAGGCGAGGGTGTCCTTTCTCCACATCCTTGCTAACACTTGTTAACTCTTTTTGAAGATCTAGCCATTCTAACAGGTGTACAGTGATACGTCATTACAGTTTCGCATTTCTCTGATGATTAGTGGTGTTGAACACCTTTTTGTGTGCATTTTGGCCATGTTTATGTCTCCGAAAAGATGTCCAGTTCCACTCTCCATTTTTTAATCGTGTTTTTCGTTGTTGTTTTTCTGAGTTGTGTGAGTTCTTTATATATTTTTGGATACTACCCTTTACCAGATCCATGATTTGCAAATATTTTCTCCATTTCTGTAGGTTCCCTTTTCATTTTGTTACTGTTTCTTCTGTTTTGCAGAAGCTTTTTAGTTTGATATAGGCCCACTTATTTATTTTTGTTTTTGTTGCTTGGGCTTTTGGTGTCCTCCCAAAAAATATTGCCAAGACCAAGGTCAAGCAGCATTTTTGCTTGTGTTTTCTTTTAAGAGTTTTATGGTTTAAGGAAGGTCTTCGGTTTAAGTTTTTAGCCCATTTTAAGTTAATTTTTGTGAGCCTAAGAGAGGGGTCCCATTTCATTCTTCTGCATGTAGTTATTACAACACCATTTATTGAAGAGACTGTCCTTTCTCTATTGAGTATTCTTGGCTCCCCTGTTGAATTTGGTTAACTGTATATGTGAGGGTTTATTTTTAGGCTCTTGATTCTGTTCTGTTTGGCTACATGTCTGTTTTTATGCTTGTATCATGCTGTTTTGATTATCATGGCCTTGTAGTAGAGCTTATAGTATAGTTCAGGATGTCTGATGCCTCCAGCTTCTGTGTTCTTTCTCAGGATTGATTTGCCTATTTGGGATCTTTGTGGTTCCATACACATTATAGGATTTTTTTTTCCTATTTCTGTGAAAAATGCCATAGGAATTTTGACAGAGATTGCACTGAATCTATAGATGACTTTGGAGAGTATTGACATTTTAACAGTATTAATTCTTCTGATCCATGAACTTGGAGTATCTATTTATTTTCCTCTTCTTCAGTTTATCAAAATCTTATAGTTTTCAGTGTACAGATATTTCACTTTGTTGGCTAAATTTATTCTTAAGTATTTTATTATAATTGATGCTACTGTGAATGTGATTATTTATTTCTTTTTTAGATGTTTTGTTGTCAGTGTCTAGAAATGTAACTGTTGATTTTATATCCTGCAACTTTAGTAAACTTGTTGATTAGCTCTAGTGGGGTTTTGGTGGAGTCTTTAGGATTTCCTACATATAAAATCATATCTTCTGTAGACAAAGACTTCTTCCTTTCCTATATGGATGCTTTTTACTTCTTTTTCTTGCCTGATTGCTTTGGCTAGGATCCAGTACTATATGCAGTAAGAGTGATGAGAGTGGACACTCTTGTCTTGTTTCTGATTTTAGAGGGAAAGCTTTCAGCCTTTCACCATTGAGTATAATGTTGCTGTGGACTTGTCATAAATGGCCTCTATTGTGTTAGATGTGCTTCTTCTATATCCAGTACATTGAGCATTTTTATCATAAAAGGATGTTGTATTTTGTCAGAGGCTTTCTCTGCATCTATTGAGATATGATTTTTATCTTTCCTTCTCTCAGTGTTATGTATCACATTTACTGATTTGCATGTATTGAACCATCCTTGCAACCTGGGGATAAATCCCACTTGATCGTGTATGATTCTTTACTGTGCTGTGAAATTCAGTTTGCTAATATTTTGTTTTGAGAATTTCACATCTATATTCTTCAGGGATATTGATCTATAATCTTGTTTTGTAGTTTCTTTATCTAGCTTTGGTATCAGGATACTACTGGCCTTGTAAAATGAGTTTGGAAGTGCCCTGTTGTCATTTTTTGGAAAAATTTGAGAGCGATTATCATTCATTTTTCTTTAAGTATTTGGTAGAATTCATCAGGGATACTATCTGGTCCTAGACTTTTCTGTGATGGAAGGGTTTTGATTACTGATTCAGTCTCCCTACTCATGTTTGTTTGTTCAGATATCCATTTCTTCATGTCTCAGTCTTGGTAGGTTGTGTTTCTAGGAATGCATCCATTTCTTCTAGGTTATCTAGATTGTTGGTATATAATTATTGAGAGTAGTGTCTCATGATCCTTGTATTTCTGATAGTAGTTGTGATGTCTCCTCTTTCATTTATGACTTTGAGTTCTCTTTTTTTCTGAGTTAGTCTAGCTAAAGTTTTGTTAATTTTGTTAATCTTTTGAAAACACATCTTTGGGCTGATTACTGTAATCACTAATCTTTTTGTATCACTACAAAATAATATAATATATATTTGATGAAAATTTTTACCTGTCTTGTACTTAACCAAGAATATCACATAGGGTTATATTTTTAAATCATTTTACATCATAATACCTATTCATCTCATCTTTTGTTTCATATTAATAGGAAGAAACCAACCTATTCAAAACTGATTGGTTTTTTTGATTAAGACTTGAGGAAATTATACAACTTTCTTGATAGTCATTTTATTATTTCCCTTAAAATTATAATGTTTTAATTACATAATTAATATATTGTTAATGATTTCTTACTAGAAACCAAGAAATTAGCTGTATCCATAGTTAGTCTCTCTCTTTCCCTTCTCCCTGCCTCTGTCATTCTTCTTTCCCCCCTCAGAGATAATTTCTGTTAACAATTTGATGTGTCCTTTCCAAAATTTTTCCTATACATATATACACTTGATTATATACATACATAGGCAGGTAGATTGATGTTTGTTAAACTGTTTATTTAAATGAAATCATATCATGTGAAATTTCTATTGTATTTTATGTTAGATGAGTTCAAGCCGTGATTTCTTTTCTTACAGTTATTCCATAAGGCTTATAGAAGGGCATTCTCTGAGGCTATTTTTTTTCTTTTACTCAGTGTCTTAGCCACTTCAAGCAGTCGTAACAAAATAGCATAGACTGAGTGGCTAAACAATTGATATTTATTTTCTTACAGTTCTGGAGCCTAAAGTCAGATCAGGTGCTACCATGGTTGGGGTCTGGGGAAGGTGCTCTTCCTGGCTTGGAGACAGCAGCCTTCTCGCTGTGCCCTCACATGGCTGGGGGACAGAGCAAATGAGGGCAAACTTTCCTTAATTCCCATCACCTATTCCACCCGTATTTCTACACACCTTCCATCTGGTAACCATCAAGGTGTTCTCTAGAGTTAAGATCCTGTTTTTTGGTTTATCTCTGTTTTTTCTTTGATTGTTTTTCTTCCTTAAACTCCACATGTGAGTGAAATATTGTATTGGTCTTTCTCTGACCACCTTACTTCACTTAGCATCACACTCTCTAGCCCGTCCATGTTGTTGGAAATGGTAAGATTTCATTCTTTTTTTTATAGCTGAGTAATATTCCATTGCATGTGTATACCACATCTTTATCCATTCATTTATCCATGGACACTTGGGTTGCTTCCATAATTTGGGTATTATCAATAATGCTGCAATAAACATAGGGGTGCATATGTCTTTTTGAGTTAATGTCTTTGTATTCTTTGGATAAATATCCAGTAGCAGAATTACTGGATCTTATGATAATTCCATTTTTAATTTTTTTGAGGAACCTGCATACTGTTCACAGTGGCTGCCCCAGTTTGTATTATCACCAATGATACACACGGGTTCCTTTTTCTCCACCTCCTCACCAACACCCTTTGTTTCTTATGCTTTTGACTTTAGCCATTCTGACAGGTGTGAGGTGATATCTCATTGTGGTTTTGATTTGCATTTTCCTAATGATGACTGATGTTGAGCATCTTTTTATGTGTCTGTTGGTAATTTGTATCTTGTCTTTGACAAATGTCTGTACCTGTCTTCCACCCATTTTTCAGTTGGGTCATTTGGGTTTTTTTTTTTTTTTTTTGGTGTGGAGTTGTAGAAGTTCTTTGTATATTTTGGATACTAGCCCCTTATCAAAGATATCATTTGCAAATATCTTCTCTCCCTTTCAGTAGGCTCTCTTTTTGTTTATTGTTTTCTTTGCTGTGCAGAAGTTTTTTATTTTGGTATATTCCCAGTAGTTTATTTTTGCCTTTGTTTTGCTTGCCTCTTTAGAAGACATATCTAGAAAAATATTGCTATGGCTGATGTCAGATAAATTACTGCCTGTGCTTTCTTCTATGATTTCTATGGTTTCAGGTCTCCCAGTTAGGTCTTTAATCCATTTTGAGTTTATTTTTGCTTATGGTGTAAGAAAGTGGTCTACTTTTCATTCTTTTGTATAGACCTACTCTATTTTCCCAACACAATTTTTAAGGAGACTGGCTTTTTCCTATTGCATATTCTTGCTTCCTTTGTCATAGATTAACTGACCATATAAGTATAAGTTTATTTTTGAACTCTCTATTCTGTTCCATTGATCTGTATGTCCGTTTCTGTGCCAGGACCATATTGTTTTGATTATTGTAGCTTTGTAGTGTTTATCCAGAAATTGGGGATTGTGGTACCTCCAGCTTTGTTCATCTTTTTTCAGGATTGCTTTGACTCTTTGGGGTCTTCTGTGGTCCTATACCTCCTATACACAGTTTTGGATTATTTGTTCTAGTTCTGTGAAAAATACTATTGACATTTTGATAGAAATTCCAGTAAGTCTATAGATTACTCTGGATAGTATGGACATCTTAACAGTATTTGTTCCTATAATCTATGAGCATGGGATAGTTTTCCATTTGTGTCATCTTCAATTTCTTTTATCAATGTTTTGTAGATTTCAGAGTACAGGTCTTTCATCTCCTTAGTTAAGTTTATCCCTAGGTATTTTATTATTATTTAGTGCACTTGTAAATAAGATTATTTTCTTAATTTCTCTCTCTGCTAATTCTCTCTGCTAATTCATTATTAGTGTATAGAAATGCAACAGACTTCTGTATATTGATTTTTGTATCCTGCAACTTTGTTGAATTCATTTACCAGTTCTAATAGTTTGGTGGAGTCTCCAGGGTTTTCTATATATTGTATCATGACATCTGTGAACAGTGAAAGTTTTACTTATGCCTTACCAGTTTGGATGCCTTTTATTTCTTTTTCTCTCTGATTGCTGCGGGTAGGGCTTCCAATCTATGTTGAATGAAAATGGTGAGAATAGACATCTTGTCTTGCTCTTGATCTTAGGAGAAGAGCTCTCAGTTTCTCACCATTGAGTA
This sequence comes from Cryptoprocta ferox, assembly GCA_028646485.1. NCBI lineage: Eukaryota > Metazoa > Chordata > Mammalia > Carnivora > Eupleridae > Cryptoprocta > Cryptoprocta ferox. The sequence continues at coordinate 125,991,841 of CM053577.1, read as the reverse complement.
TCATGTAAGCTGTGGGTTTTTCATATATGGCCTTATTATGTTAAGGTATGTTCCCTTAAAACCCATTTTTTAAGGGTTTTATCGTGAATGGATATTGTACTTTTTTGTCAAGTGCTTATTCCACATCCTTTGAAACGATCAAATGGTATTTATCCTTTCTCTTGTGGATGTTATGTATCCAACTGATTGATTTGTGAATATTGAACCACCCTGGCAACACAAGAATAAATCCCACTTGATTGTGGTGAATGATTTTTTTAATGTATGGTTGGAATTGATTTGCTAATACTTTGTTGAGGATTTTTGCATCCAGGTTCGTCAGGGATATTGGCTAGTAGTTCTCTTTTTTTTTTTTTTGTGGTGTCTTTATCTGGTGTTGGTACCAGGGTAATGTTTGCCTTGTAGAATGAATTTGGAGGCCTTCATTCCTCTTCTGTTTTGGAACATTTTGAGAAGAATAGGTATTTACTCTTCTTTAAATGTCTGGTAGAATTTCCCTGGGAAGCCATTTGGTCCTGGACTTTTGTTTGTTGGGAGTTTTTGGATTACTAAAGTTTTTTTTTTTTTTTAACACTGATTCATTTTTGAGAGAGAGAGAGAGAGAGAGAGAGAGAGAGAGAGAGAGTGGGGGAGGGGCAGAGAGAGAGGGAGACACAGAATCTGAAGCTGTGCTGACAGCTCAGAGCCCATGCGGGGCTCAAACTCACGAACTGTGAGATCATGCCCTGAGCCAAAGCTGGACACTTAACCAATTGAACCACCCAGGCACCCCTGGATTACTACTTCAGTTTTATTGATCAGTCTGTTCAAATTTTCTGTTTCTTCCTGCTTCACATGTGGGAGGTGGTATGTTTCTAGGAATTTATCCATTTCTTCTAGGTTGTCCAATTTGTTGCCATATAATTTTTCCTAGTATTCTCTAATAATCTTTGCATTTCTGTGGTGTCAGTTGTTCTTTCTCCTTATTCATTTCTGATTTTATTTGAGCACTCCACTCCACTCCACTCCCCCTTTATTTTTATTGTTGAGTCTGGCTGATGGTTTATCAGTTTCATTGATCTCTTCAAGGAACCAGCTTCTGGTTTCATTGCTCTGTTGCTTTTAGTTTCGTTTTATTTCTGCTCAAATCTTGATTATTGCCTTCCTTCTACTGGATTTGGGTTTTTTTGTTATTCTTATTTTTATAGCTTTTTTTAGGTGTAAAGTTAAGTTGCTTATTTACTTTAGACTTTTCTGGCTTCTTGAGGTAGACCTGTATTATAAACTTCCCTCTAAAAAGAACTTTTGCTGCATCTCAAAGGTTTTAGGAAATTGTGTGTGACTCTGTTCTCTTGGCTGCTTTTAAAATTCTCTCTTTATCACACTCGTGCCTTGTTGGTGGGAATGCAAACTGGTGCAGCCATTGTGGAAAACAGTATGGAGGTTCCTCAGAAAGTTAAAATAGAACTACCCTATGATCCAGCAATCACATTACTGGGTATTTACCCAAAGAGTACAAAAATACTGATTCGAAGGGATACATGCACCCCTATGTGTATAGAGGTGTTATTTATCTCCATGATATGGAAGTAGCCCAAGTGTCCATTGATAAATTAATGGATAAAGAAGATGTGTATATGTATGTGTATATACATCTAATTCAATCATAAAAGAATGAAATCTTGCCATTTGCAATAACATGGATGGATCTAGAAGGTATAATGTTAAATGGACTAAGTCAGAGAGAAAGACAAATACCATATGATTTCACTCATGTAGAATTGAAAAAACAAAACAAGCAAAAGGAAAAAGAAAAAGAGAAACAAGAAACAGACTCTTAACTATAGAGAACAAACTGATGGTTACCAAAAGGGAGGTGGGTTGGGGGATGGGGTGAAATATATAGATCTTTTACAGTGTTCTTTGGCCCCAAATATAAAACTATATCATTTTACTCTTGCAGAAAATTTAACTTCCTGTTAAAAAGATAATAGTAAAATTTTCCCTTGATCACTGCTTTTTGCCATTTTAATTACTAATGTGTCTTGGTGTGGACCTCCTTGGGTTGATATTTTGGAGGGGCTCTCTGTACCTCCTGGATCTGTATGTTTGTTTCCTTCCCCAGATTCGGGCAGTTTATAGCTATTATTTCTTCAAATGCATTTTCTGCCCCCTTTTCTCTCTCTTCTTCTGGGATCCTTATAATGGGAATATTATTATGCTTGGTAGTGTCGCTAAGTTCCCTTCATCTATTCTCATTTGTTATTCTTTTTTATCTCTTTTCAGCTTTATTGCTTTCCATTACTCTGTCCTTCTGGCCACTGATCCTTCCTTCTGCTTCCTCTGGTCTACTATTTCTTCCATCTAATCTATTTTTAATTTCAGTTATTGAGTTCTTCATCTCTGATTGGTTCTTTTTCTTGTTTTCTATCTTTGTTGAGGATCTCACTGAGTTCCTCCACTCTTTTCTCAAGCCCAGCAAGTATCTTTATAATCATTTTATAATTTTTTCTTAAGTTTATTTATTTATTTTGAGAGAGAACAAGTGAGGGAAGGGCAGAGAGAGAGAGAGAGAGAGAGAGAGAATCTCAAGCAGGCTCCACACAGCTAGCACAGAGCCTGATGTGGGGCTCAAACTCACAAACTGCGAGATCATGACCTGAGCCAAAATTGGGAGACAGATACTTAACCGACTGAGCCACCTAGGCTTCCCTTTATGATCATACCTCTAAATGCTCTACCAGGCATATTACTGACTTCCATTTTGTTTAGCTCTTTTGCTGTGATTTTGTCCGGCTTTTACATTTGGAGCATAGTTCTCTATCTCCTCATTTTGTCTAATTCCCAGTGTCTGTTTCTACATGTTAGAAAAGTCCTCTTGAAAGTAGTGGCCTCATGAAGAGGTCCCTGTAGTGCCCTGCAGTGCAGTGTCCCCTGTTCATCAGAACCTGGCGCTTCAGGGGTGTCTCCTATGTGTGTTGTGTGCCTCCTGCTCTTGTGGCTGAGCCTCACTTGCCTTCAGTTGTCTTCAGTGGCTCTCTTTGCCTGTCGTAGGCAGGATTTAGTCCCTGTGTTGTTAGTGGGCCAGTCTGAGGCACCTTGGGCTTGAGTTGATTCAGACCAGGCATATGTCTAGGATGCACTAGCACCAAACTGCAAGATGCTCTCCCTGTATTGTGTCTTGAGAAGTTTTTGCATGTGGCCAGGGTCTGCAGTCAGACCAAATGTCTGCCCCCAGCCCATGGCTGCGGCTGTAGTAGGACTGGTGTGCGTGGCTATCTTCCCCTCATCCCAGTGTAGGAGTCACTCTGGAGTGGTGCTGGCTCCTGTTGAGCCTGTTTGCACACTGCCGAGCTTGTGGTACCACTTTGAATGGCTTCTGACCCAGGGCATATTGGAAGGGGCAAGTCCACAGGAGAATGAGGGGGAGGGGAAGGGAGATGGCACCTGCCAACTCTTTTATTCTTGGAGAAGTCTAAAGATCCCTGCCCCTCCAGCACTTGCTCTGAGATTATTAAAAAGTACCCCCCCCCCGCCCTCCGCCTTGGTATGTCCCAGGAGTTTTTCAAACTGCTGCTTCTATACTGTATCTTTGCGGGCTGTTGGTTGTGCTTTTTAAGCATGCGAACTCCCATTTCCTCGCACCCTCTGGCTCTCCCAGAGCCAGCCCGCTGACTTTTAAAGTTTCAGGTGTTAAGGCCCACTGATTACAAGAACTCATGAAGTTAAGTCCCTCTGGTTTTCAAAGCTAAACATTTTGAGGATTCCTCTTCCCAGTGTGGGTCCCGTGTCTGGGGTGACTGATGTGGGTTCTGCTCCTCTCCCTTCTCTACACCTGTGGTGTCCTCTCCTCCCAAGGACAGTCTCATGAGTCACTTTGGCTCCTGACTGCGTTTTTTCCCTTCCTGCCCTTTTTGATGTGGCCTCTTCTCTACATTTAGCTGTGGAGAGTCAGTTCCGCCAGTCTTTGGATTATTTTCTGGGTTATTTACACTCATGTGGCTGTTTTCTAATTGTATCCCTGGTACTAGGTGGGCTTTGGGTCCTTGTACTCCACCATTTTCCTTGGAAGTCCAGAATTTGGATAATCTTATCAGAGCACAAAGGTGGAACCAAAACAAGATAAATTCAGAAGAACCAAAGTGTAAAATCCCACTTACGTAAACAACAACAACAAATTAGTTGTATAAGCATAGGATGTATAAGGACAGCAGTTAACATGAAAAGCACCTGGTAATGCTTGTTGACAAGTACTGACTGATGCGGTGTGTGGATGCATCTCCTGATGCCTGGGTAGAAACAGCCTCATCAGAAGAGGCGACAGTCTGTCTGCACTCTTCCCTGAGTAGGCCACTTTCAGAATACCAGCTTCAGATACAGCAAGCATAAGGAGAATACAGCCAAGCCACTGGTTTTATTTCTGTTGGGAATAGTGTAGACACTGACTTGAGTTTGTAGAGTTAGTTACTAAAATGCCTGTGAAGTGAGTGGTGATATAATGGTGCATAGCAAGTGTGAATTTCATGGAGTAGAATATGTAATAAACTACTTAGTAGGTTTGTAGCAAGTAGGCTAGACCTTGGTATTTTTATAATAAAAGCACATAAATCATTAATACCTTGATTATATTCCAAACATACTTCAAGAGACCCTAGTCTGAATCCTTGCTACTCAAAGTGTGGTCTGTAGACTACTAGCATCGACGTCACCTGGGAGTTTGGTAGAAATGCAGATTCTCAGGGCTGTGCCACCCTGCCCAGACCAACTTAATGAAAAGTGTAGTTTCCACGACCCTCAGGTGATTTGTATGGTAATTAAAGTTTAAGAGCACGAAAAGTTCTGAACTTTCAGGTGTGTTCAATGAAAGCTTTAAAAAGCTATGAAGATGTCTCTAAGTTTCTCGTATATTAAAGCATGATGCCTTTTCTTGGGTAGAGTAACAAGGAGAGTGCACAACAGTGCAAGCTTATGTGATTATTTCATTGTCCTTCTAGGCATTTGTCATTCTTACATTTTCATAGTTTTTTTTATTTTTCAGCACAGATTTAAATGATTGATGAGATAATTTCTGGGATTAAATAGCAAAACGCTTTGAAAATACAGAAAATATAAGATTACTAAGATACCACAAGATATTCAGGTTTATAAAAGGGTTCATTGGACTCATGTTAATTGCAAAATGGAATGAGTTTTATTCCACCTGTAAAATATACATATTTTTTCTTTGTTTTTTGGAAGAAAGAATCTTCTGAAAAACTCAAAAAATAACATTGAGTCCAGCACACCCTGATGAGTTAGCAGGTGTTAAGGGTGTTTGGGGTCTTTCACAGTGTACTGGAAACCAGATTGCGCATATGAAAATATAGGTAGGAATGCAAAGTTACATGAATATAAGTATCAAATGAATGCTATAAAGGTTTAAAACAATGAGTTTCGTTAATACATTCACTAAATATTAAGTGCTCATTATTTGCCAGTACTGTTCTTAGAATTGGGGATAAAGTGGCCTTTTGGAGGCCAATGGAGGACCCAGACAGTAAGCAAACTAGACAGTGAAAGTTAGACAGTGAAAGTTTGTATAAATGCTGTCAAGAAGAAATAGAGCAGGTAAAGAGGTGGAGAATGGTTCTGCATCACAGACCAGGACACCACAAAGCGGACGCTTTCCTCCTTGTATTGTAATTAGGCCCCAGAGAGAGGGATGTGGGAAGCGCCTAAGGGGTTGCCATTTGACCAGACACTGAACTAAATGAGACAAAGAGCCACGTGGGGGAAGCGGAACATAGCAAACAAAGCTGCAGTAATACATTTTGTTGTAAATAAACCTTTCATCTCCTTAATTGAGTGAAACTGTCGTACAGCCTCAGGGGTCCCCAGGATGCAGATAAAACCAACCTCTCTCTCTCTCTCTCTCTTTTTTTTTTTTTTTTTTTGCCAGCTTATTGTCCTGAGATGTAGGGCAGCACAGGAAACATAAGCAGGAGCTCCACAAAGAGTCCTTCCTCTGCCACCCCAGCTATGAAACCTCTGAAGGGATCAAAGACACTGATTGTTACTGCCCTTTGTTCGAGTTTCACACAACAGTGCCAGTCTTGAGTTCACGGTCTCAATTTCCACATCTGTAAATTGGGAAGGATACCCACCTTTCATGGCTATTGTGAAAATCCTACACAATACAATCCAGTGCCGGTGTGTGAGTGTCTGATTAACAGGTGCTATTATTCTTCTTCACCATCATGGTTAGTTCATTTATATTTATCGTCAGATGTGGTAACTCAAGTGTGTTCCCCCAGATCCCTCAATACCTGGCTTAGATGGTTTCAGTCTCATGAAAATTACTCCATAAGACAAATAATAACAATTCAGAGTTCCTGCAAATGCCTAAGAATTCCCTATTTCATATCCTCAGCCTGACTTAGGTGCTCCCCCCAGAGCACAGCGCTGGGAGCTAGATGCTGAGCGGGCAGGCGTTGCGGCGTAAAATACACACAAATCTAGGTTGTGTGACATCACTGCATGGAAGCCAAAGAATTTCATGTGTTCGCTTCTAGCCCTTCCCTAAACCTTCTAGTTTCATTCACAAATGTAAACACATTCTGATTCTTCAAACACATGAGAGACTGGCTGGCAGCCATCCCTCAGGGTCCATCTGAAGAACTGTCAACATTAGACAGCCATCATGAGCCCTGGGAACAACACAGGAGCCTCGTTGTGTGACAGTAATCGTTTGTGTCCCTTGTCTGTGGAATGAGATGCCAGCTCCCTGTCTCTCAGTTCTGTACAACCCAGCCTTGACCTTGAGGGTCCCAGGAAGGTTTCAGATTGTGTCTGGTTGGTCTGAGAATGATCCATTTCTGCGCTGGTTGGATCCCATATCCTGACCTGCCATCATCAAATGCTTCAGATTTCACTTTCTCTGAAATGTTTTTGTTTTTGTTTTAAAGTAAGGATTTGGATACTGTGTCTTCTTACAAACTTAACAGCCTATCTCATGACCTTAATGGCCTTTGCTCATTTTAAAAAGAAATGAGGAAGGAGTTGGTGGTGGGAAATGACTATTCTGATCAAATTGAGTGTCTTTAAATGTTCCATGAAATCGTATCAATGAAACTGTATCAACAAACACCAAGATCCTCAGTCATTGCATTATACGATATAATACCCATGACAGATAAATGCTGAAACTCACAAAATGCCTAAAACACAAATAAAGGAAGGAACACGAAAAAGGAATGAGGGAACCGGGGAGGGAAGAAGAGGAAGGAAAGGGAGGAAGGCATGGAGCTGGGAGGAAGGCATGGAGCTCCAGTGACACAGTTAGGACTGGGCGGAAGTCCCAGTCAGCACTGTGGTGGCAAAAAAGTAGGTGTGCTTTTCCCGGCTCTCCTGTTTCCAAGTTCTCTCAGAAAATGGTAGCCGAGGCAGGAGCGTGTGGTGAGCCTGTCCACCAGCACCGGGAGTTACACGGCACGTCACTGGGGAGGCCATCTCAGCTTTGTGTGAGGAGTCAGTCCAGCGAGTTTGCCTCCGGTGGGTCACTGCTACCTCCGCGTGCTGGTCTTTCTGCTGGCGGTGAAGCCAGGAGCAGGTGCAGGGCATCACGTGGGTGTTCTGCAGCGCTGCCGCTGCTCGTACGGATGAGCATGGAGTGAGGGGTGGTGGTGGCAGGTACAGTGTTTGCCATGAGGTGGTGGAGCCTGGCCTGCCCTGAGTTCTGGCTCTTCCATTAGATAGCTTCATTTCTGGTGTTCCTGATTCTCTTCTGTCAACCCTTTTCCATATGGAATCCTCTCCCTTTGGCACGAAGCACATCTTCAGCATACATCGCAGTGCAGTTTTGCTGGCTACGTAATAGGAAACTGTCCTTATTTCACTTTCATTTTTGAAGGATATTCTGTTCTCCTACCCTGCGGTCCCAGAGCAACCACTGATTTGCTTTCTGTCACATATATAGTTCGAATTTCCTAGAATTTCGTGTAAATGGAAACACATAGTATTTCTCTCTCTCTCTCTCTCTCTCTCTCTCTCTCTCTCTCTCTCTGTCTAGCTTTAATGCAGCATCATAATTTTGAGATCTGTCTGTGTGGTCTGTGCATCTATCGTCCTTTATTTTTGCCGAGTCATATTTCATTGTGTAGATATACCACAGTTTACCCATTCACCTGTTGATAGACATTCGGGAGGTTTCCATTTTTAGCTATTAAAAATAAAGTTGCCTTAAATATTTGTGTATAGGTCTTTGCAAGGACATATGTTTTATTTTTCCCTGGTAAATATACCTAGAAGTAGCATGCCAGATCATGTGTTTTTACCAAACGCTGAATTTTCAATATGATTGTACTATTTTACATTCTCAGCAGCTGTGGTAAGCAAGCAGGAATACACAATTAAATAAGGCTGTACTTCCAATCTTTCTATCCTCCAGATATTGTTTTTTTTTAATTTTTTTAATGTTTTACCTATTTTTGAGAGAGAGAGAGACAGAGTGAGCAGGGGAGGGTCAGAGAGAGAGGGAGACACAGAACCCGAAGACAGGCTCCAGGCTCTGAGCTAGCTGTCAGCACAGAGCCTGACGCGGGGCTCAAACCCACGAGCTGTGAGATCATGACCTGAGCTGAAGTTGGAGGCTTAACTGACTGAGCCACCCAGGCGCCCCTCCATCCTCCAGATATTGTTATACACAGCCATATATTAAATTTAAAGTCATGGAATATCCCACTGGGTATTTACCCAAAGAAAATAAAAACACTAATTCGAAAAGATATATGCACCCCTATGTTTATTTCACCATTGTTAACAATGGTCAAGCTATGGAAGCAATCCAAGCATCCATCACTATATAAATGGATAAAGAAAATGTGATCTGTATCAACAGGGCAGTACTACTCAGCCATAAAAAAATAAGATCTTGCCATTTGTGACGTGGATGGACCTAGAAAACATTACGCTAAGTTAAAGAAATCTGACAGAGAAAGGCAAATACCATATGATTTCACTTAGGTGTGGAATCTAAAAAACCAAACAAAAGCAGAAGCAGACCCACAAATACAGAGAACAAACTGATGGTTGCCGGGGGGGGGGGGGGGAAGGGATGGACAAAATGGGTGAAGAGGAGTAGTAGATACAGGTTTCCAATTATGGAATGGATAAGTCATGGGGATGAAAGATACCACTTAGGGAATGTAGTCAATGATACTGTCATAGTGTTGGATGGTGACATGAGAGCTGCACTTGTGGTGAGCACAGCACAGCCCATAGAGTTGTCAGATCACTGTGTTGTACACCTGAAACTAATGGAACATTGTGTGTCAAGTGCACTTCAATAAAGTCAAGTCATGGAGCGTGGACTTTATTACTGTGTGGGCAAGGGGAGATCCCTGAGGTTGTTCTCGAAGTGGGGTTGAGAATGTTTGGCGGGGAATCCTGTGGCCTGGGGGACTTGGATCATAGTCTGAAGGGGAAGCCGTGGCCATGGGTGGGCATCACCCTTAGCTCATAGAAAATCTGTGTAGAGGGGCGTGGCCGAGGAACAGCCAGCGTGGGGCCCTCTACAGTATGGAGTACTGCATTCCCCTTGCGTGGGTCTAAGGACAGTGCTGTTCCCCTCTTCCAATCTGTCGGAACTCTAACCACCAGAAGTCCTCCCTCCTGCAGTGTCTTCCATCACCGGGGCACTTCTGTGTACCTCCTTCATCTCAGTTGTTTGCTGTTTGCCTTTCTCTGTATGTCTTACTTTCCTAGTTTATCTGTAGGCTTTGGAGTTGACCACTGTGTCTTTTTTGTCCTCAATGTCTGACAAAGTGTTAGCACATAATGGCCGTTCAGAATGTTGGCTGACTAACCAAAGTGCTGCATGTAATGCGGTTTGCTCCTGGGCTATGGTGCTGGTGTGGAGAAGTCACCCAGCATGCTTTTACATGTACACTCCTTAAATCTAGTTTGCAGCTGTTAATGCACCCCCAGGCAGTGCTGTACCACGCTGTGCTGAGCCTTCATCCTTAGTTGACTAACACTACCCAGGCTCTGTACTTACTACACTTAGGTTTTACTAATCTAGGGTAAACTTTCATTTGTTCTTCTGATCTCCTCATTATCTCCTCAGTGTCTCTTAACATTGCATCCTTGCTAACTGTATTAAATAACCAGGAAATAAAGAGGTCCTTTTCATTCAAGTTTCTGATTTTCCCAGTATTGGCTTTATTTCCATCTATCCTGTGAGTCAGTAGAGACCCCGGCTATAAACATTTCCGGAGTGAATCCCATCTCAGTCTATTTGTATATGCTGATTCTTCTTCCTGAAATGCTCTTTCTTCCCTTCTCCATCTAGATGATGTCCTAGAGTCTTTCAGAACTCAACAGCAGTAGCATCTCTTTCTGGAAGGCTTCTGTTTTTACGAGACCTGTATTAAATTTCCTACCTCTATGTTCTTTTGTTTCAAACAACATAATAATTCAGTATTTGTATATATTGCAAGATGATTGCCACACTAAGTCTGGTTAACATACATAGATAGAAATTTTCTTATGTGATGAGAACTTTTAAGATCTATCTACTCTGTTAGCAATTTTCAAATATACAGTACAGTGCTAACTATAGTCCCCATGCTATAGATTATGTCCCCATGATTTGTTCATTTTACACAGAAGTGTGTACACATTTTGCCCACCCCCACACCGCTGCCTCTGGCAGCCACCAATCTGTTCTTTGTGAGTTTGGGATTTTTGTTTTTGTGTTTTTTAGATGCCACAAAAACTGAGATCATAAGGTACCTGTATGTCTTTGTCTTATTTCACTTAGCATAATGCTCTCAAGGCCCATCCACATTGTCACAGATGGGAGGATTTTTTTATGGCTGTGTCTTTATTATTGTCTTTACCCTGTGTAAAGGTGAGTACCATGTCTCATTTGACTATTTCAGCATCTAACATGGTGCTGGCACATAGTAATGTTCACACTTTAATGTTCATAATTGGTTAGTGAATCAATATATTAGTGACTAAAGGGGCACCTGGGTGCTCAGTCAGTTAAGCGGCCAACTTTGACTCAGGTCATGATCTCGCGGTTCATGAGTTTGAGCCCTGCTCAGACTCTGTGCTGACAGCTCAGATCCTGGAGCCTGCTTCAGATTCTGTGTCTCCTCTCTCTGCCCTTCCCCTGCTCACGCTCTGTCTCTCTGTCTCTCAAAAATAAACATTTAAAAAAATGACTAAAAGATTGGAATGTCCCTTCTATTTTTATTTACTGAAGTATAATTTAGATACAGTGTTATATTAGTTTCAGGTATAAACATATTGATTCAGTTCTATACATTACTCAGTGCTCACCATGATAAATGTAGTCACCATGTGTCACCATACAATGTTATTACAATATTATTGACTGTATTTTTCATCCCCATGACTTACTTCTTTTATAACTGGAAGTTTGTACCTCGTAATCCCAGGTATTTTGCCTGTCCCCTTACCCACCTCCCCTCTGGCAACCACTAGTTTGTTCTCGGTATTTAAGTATATTTTTTTGTTTTTTAGATTCCGCATATAAGTGAAATCATGTCGTATTTCTCTTTCTTTGTCAGACTTCTTGCACTTAGCCTAATACCCTCTAGGTCCATCCATGTTGTCACAGATGACAAGATCTCATTTTTTTTTTTTTATGGCGGCTAATATTCCAGTGTATATATACATCACATCTTCTTGGTCCATTCATCTCTTGATGAACGCTTGGGTTGCCTCCATGTCTTGGCTGTTGTAAATAGCAGTACAATAAACATAGAGGTACATATGTCTTTTCAAATTAGTGTTTTTATTTCCTTTGGGGAAATGCCCAATAGTGGGATAACTGGATTATTTGGTTATTCAATTTTAATCTTTTGAGGAACCTTCATACTGTTTTTTCACAGTGGTTGTACCATTTTATCACCAACAGTGCATGAAGGGTCCCTTTTCTCCACATCCTTACCAAAATATTTATTACTTCTTGTCTTTCTTATTCTAGCCATTCTGACAGATGCGAGGTGATATCTCATTGCATTTTTCAATTGCATTTCCCTGACAATTAGTGATGTTGAGCAAATTTTATGTGTCTTTTGGCCATCTGTCTTCTTTGTAATGTCTATTCACGTCCTCTGCTTATTTTTTAATTAGAATATTTGTTTTTTTGGTGTGGAGTTATATATGTTCTTTATCTATTTTGGGTATTAATCCCTTATTAGATATATCATTTGAAAATATCTTCTCTCATTCAGTAGATTGTCTTTTTGTTTTGTTGATGGTTTCTTTTGCTGTACAAAAGCTTTTTGTTTTGGTATAGTCCCTGTAGTTTACTTTTGCTTTTGATTCCCTTGCCTGAGGAGACATCCATAAATATATTGCTAAGGGCAGTATCCGGGAGATTGCTGCCTATGTTTTCTTCTAGCAGTTTTATGGTTTCAGGTCTCACATTTAGGTCTTTAATACATTTTAATTTTGTGTATGGTGTTAAGAATGTGGTTTGCTTTTACTCTTTTGCCTGTAGCTTTATTGAAAAGACTGTCTTTTACCATTGTGTATATTCTTGCCTACTTTGTCATAGATTAATTGACCATATAGGTTTGGGTCTATTTCTGGGTTCTTTTCTTTTCTATTGATCTGTGTGTCTATTTTCATGCCAGTACCATACTGTTTTGATTACTACAGCTTTGTGGTATATCTTGAAATTTGGGCTTGTGATACCTCTAGCTTTATTCTTTCTCAGGATTGCTTTGGCTATTTGAGGTCTTTCGTGGTTCCATTCAAATTTTAATAATTCTATTTCTGTGAAAAAATTGTTGGTATTTTGATAATGACTGCATTGAATCTGTAGATTGCTCTGGTAGTATGGACATTTTAACAGTATTAATTCCTAATCCATGAGCATGGTATATATCTTTTCATTTGTTTCTGTTGTCTTCAATTTTTTCATCAGCATCTTACAGTTTTCAGAGTACAGGTCTTTATTAAACATCCTTGGTTAAATTCATTTCTAGATATTTTATTCTTTTTGATGCAGTTGTATATGGGATTGTTTTTTAAATTTTTTTCTGCTAGTTCATTATTAGTGTATAGAAATGCAACAGATTCTGTATATTAATTTGTATCTTACAAATTTATTGGATTTATTTATTTGTTTTAATGATTTTTGATGGAGTCTTTAGGGTTTTCTATATGTAGCATCATGTTATCTGCAAATAGTGACACTTTAACTTCTTCCTTATCAACTTGGATTCCTTTTACTTCCTTTTCTCATCTGATTTCCTGCAGCTATGACTTCCTAATACCATGTTAAATAAATGTGGGAGTGCACATCCTTGTCTTGTTCCTGATCTCAGAGCAAAAGCTTTCAGTTTTTCACTGTTAGGTACAATGTTAGCTCCTGGTGGGTTTTTCACATATGGCCTTTATTATGTTGAGGTATGGGCCCTCTTAACCCACGTTGTTGAGAGTTTTTTTCATCATGAATGTATGTTGTATTTTGTCAAATGCCTTTTTGGCATCTATTGAGATGATCATATGGTTTTTATCTTTCCACTTGTTAATGTGATATATCAAATTGATTTGCAAATATTGAACCACCTTTGCGTATCTGTAATAAACCCCACATGATTGTAGTGAATGGTCCTTTTAATGTATTGTTGACTTTGGTTTGCTAATATTTGGTTGGATTTTTTCATCTGTGTTCATCAGAGCTATTGGCCTGTAGTTTTTCTTTATTTGTTTGTTTTGTTGTGTTGTATTTTTAGAGTGTCTTTGGTTTTTTTTTTTTATCAGGGTAGTGGTGTGGAATGCCCTTTTTTATTCATTTTTTCACTCCCTGCTCTCTCTTCATTATCTTCCCCCCTATTTTCTTTTATTTCTGGTCTTCCACTGTGACTAAATTTCTGCATCATTAGAGAACCACTAACAAGCTTTGTGACCTTTAGAGTTTTCTTAGACCTATGGATGTTGGAAAATGGAGTTTGGACTGTAGCAAACAGACTGAAACGTTTAAACATGTGTGGGTGGATGTGGCAATGAGAGGAAGATTTCCCTGGTATTTGTTATGAAGGTGGATACATCAGTGAGATTCACGTTCTTTGCTCAACAATGAGAGGCCTCGGGACAGATCTGCTGCTCTGTTCTAATGGCAACACAAATCTTAACTCACACTGAGATGTGAGGTTAGTGACCTTTTAAATCTAGAGGTCTCCTGAGATATCCTTCATGAAAACCAAAACACTCTGTAAAAATTTCCGATCTTGGTTTAACCCAGGTACTTTTTATAGAGATACTATGAAATAATAAAGGTCCTAATACATGGCCATCAGGTGTAGGTGCTAACAGATGTCAGTCATTAAATCCTCATCCACTCTCTCAAGCTTGCTAAAGTCCCCAAATACCTAAGTTTCCTTGCAATTTTCTCAGGATCAAAGTCACAAATAAGGAATAGGTCTAAATGGAAGAGGCCGATCACCAAACATGCAGATCTCCTTTTCAGATGCCAGTAAGTTAATTCTCTCCTTTGACACTTACGCTTTCTTTGCGAATGACATGTTTTGACAGCACTCCAGCAGTTGATTATAGAGAATGTTCTAGATGAACATCCTGAGAGCTGACACTCAGCTCACCAATCCACTGGCCCAAAATCGTCATCAAAGATCCCTTTCCTAGAAACACTGGGGAAATTTGTTGTTTCTTCCCTTTGCTTGAGGAGGTGCACTAGACCATTGTAGGCAGGGTTAGGGAACACCTTAGCAGGTATTTTGGGCAATACAATAGCACACCAGCATGAACGGGAGCTAAATCCGGAGACTAATTTAGCAACTGTAAGGTTCTTAGCAGAAATTCTCCTATCCCAACCTGAATCCAGATAAATTGGCAGGAATAATATGATGTACCCTAGAGATACTGTTTATTGTAATATTAACTATATATTCATGTATAAGAAAGGTTTTGAAAACAAACTAAACATAGAAGTTTTTAGATTATGGAAAAAATTAGCTGTAGTGCATAATTTCCTTATTTGAAAAATAAGTTCCCTTTAAAGCTTTAGATTGAGCTTTATGAAATACAATTCAGCTGAATTTTCCTTTAACAATTACATTGTATCCTGCAGGGGTAGACCCTTCCTGTTGTTTGCACATGACTCCTGTTAATTGTAACAATAGAAGTTGCTTATGGAAAAACTTTTGCCTCTAAGCATTTTAGAGGGAAGTGGAATTAAGGTCAATAATCCTTCAATGTTTAAAAATGTACCAAGCCTGTTTTTCAGGACTCCTGTTGCCGATGGAAAGGAAAAAGGAATTTTTTCCTTTCAAATCCACACAAGCTCGTGAAGGATGAGGCTGCGTTTAACAGGTCCACTTCCCTTAAGTCTTTGCAGCTGAAAGTGCTTGAAGCTAGGTCTGGCAACTACATGTCTGCTTTGAGGTTCCCAAAACACCCAGTTAAATAATGTTTTCTTTATCTTTTCAGGAGCATCTAAAGGCTTTTGATGATGAAATCAATGCTTTTTTGGACAATATGTTTGGACCTCGAGGTGAGTAAGCTACTTGAGAACTTCATGTGAAGGAAACTACTTGCAGAAGGGGGTTCGTCATTTCTGCTTTTTTTTTTTTTTAATAAATGTTTATTTTTGAGAGAGAGAGAGAGGGAGACACAGAATCCAAAGCAGGTTCCAGGCTTTAAGCCGTCAGCACAGAGCCTGACAAGGGGCTCGACCTCAGGGATCAAGATCATGACCTGAGCTGAAGTCGGACACTTAACCGACTGAGCCACCCAGGCGCCCCTCTGGTATCTTGACAACAGTATGATACCTAACATTTAGAGATTTAAGTTCCCTCCCCTTTGATATCCTCCTCCCAGATCATCTAGAAAGCCTTCGTGCTCCTGCTCAAGCTTCCTGGGACTAAAGTTCCGGGAGCCACAAGCAGGGACAGAACGCAGGAAAGGACCTAAGCCCTTTCGGTCGGTGTCTGTCTGGCGGCCACAGCAGGTCGTAGCTGCCTGCTAACCTGCACTACTTTGTCTCCCGGCGCCACCGCCCACACACCTTTCCCCTTCCCCACGTGCGCAGTCCCCTCTCGTCTTTCGGCCCGGCCCCTGCGCCCCCTTCCGTGCGTCCCGGCCTCCTAGATGACGGCAGAGCGCCGCCGCCTCCAGCGCTCTTCCGCTTCCGTGGGCGTCTCAGTCACGCCACAGCTGGCCGGGGAGTGCGTCTTTTCCGAGCAGCGTGTTTTGTGTCACTCGAGCCCTGCCGGTTCACCACCCGTGGAAAATCTGTGGTTCTCTCCACGCTATCGCCGCAGCACTGTCGCAGCACTGTCGGGTTAGGGAAGTGGTGGAGGGAGATGAGGTTTTCCAGTCTCTCAAAAATCTCTGAACAGCATCATGTAGAGATTACTTAGACCACTCCCGGCCCTGCATAGGCTTTATAAACGTCTAATGAATGACCCTTTGTATGGTTTTAACATGATGATTCTCTGTGATTATTAGAACCTTAAAAATATTTTCACAGTCTCTCCCCCCACCCCCATTTTATCCTCGTGGTGATCCGTGGGCAGGGCAGCATCTCTGTATCTCATAAGCTCCTTTATTGAATACGGCCTCTGCCTCGCCGTTCTTGTGGGTGCAGAGGAGGCCGGTTGGCTAGAGGGCACGCAGGGCTTCCTGGTGGCCGTGGCCTCTATCGGACCCTTCCACTAGAGCGTGAAACAAGTCTCTCTGCTCAGACTGAGCTGCGCCTTTGCCAACATTGCTGTGACCTGGAACCATGTGGATAGGGGTCCACGGAAGGAGAGGATTGCGGTTGTTTTTCTCAGCTCTGGTCATGTTTATGGAAGGTTCTTTGTGGCGAGGAGATTGGAAGATTGATAGTTGACAACCGGGTCGGGTTACCTCCACGGTGACAGGGAGTCCAGCGTCTGGGCCGTCAGGAATCCGTTTCCCCTTCCCAGAAGTGGCACAAGCTTAAGCTGACCGGCAGGCCGCCTGGCCGATTTCTGGGTGTCCACAAGCCTCCTCTGTGCTCCCCTTTTCCACACTAGCGT